>MU172920.1:179778-821488 GCA_016695475.1 Suillus decipiens | reverse complement strand
GAAGGTATGTGAATAAATATGCCTCTACGATCTTAATGATTCACCAGTCAATAGGTGCTCAAATCCGATTATTACTGGAACGGAGGATTTTCTTGCACCTATTGAAGGGCCATCGGCGTACGTCTCGCTTTTAGGCACGGAGCCCTTCGTGCCACCTCTGGCGCTTTCGCGTCCCTCCGGATCGCCCAGCAATCCCCGCTTCGCGGTCGGGACGCCAGACACCAAAACGGAATTCGTGCTTACCCCTGAAACTTTGCGAAATCTGGGTTCAACAATTGAGGGCTTGACATCACAGATCCACGAAATCATTCTCGCATACAAAGCTACAGAAGTACGAGCCGAACTGCAGGCGAAGGAATTTGAGCGACAGCAACAGAAGTGTAGTTCGATGCTTGATCTCATTGAACAGCTAGGCGGCTTGCGGAATAGCGAAGTTAAAGGGCGGCTTGAGAGAATACGGGAAGTATATAGGGCGCTGGCATCGAGGCTAGATCACAGACTGCAGACTCTTATGCAGCAAGCATCGCCAAAACTTAGTGAATATGAGACGAAGTGGTTTGAGGAATTACGGAGGATGAAGGCGGAGATTGCAGGGGCGGGCAGGTACGACGAGCAATCGCTCGCTGCACGGACATCGCTGGTAATTATTTTCCCCATGGATTTGGATCTCAGCTGACTACTGTGTAGCTCAAACGCGAGTACGACCGAATGTTGCCCAGCTTGAATGACATGGCTGCGAAGGACGCGGAACGCAAGAAGCATTTGTGTGAGAGTGGACTGGGATTATCGCAGGCTTTCCAGTTTGGAGAGCGAACGAACCAAGAGTAGGCCCTTCGAGTTGGACTAGCGGCTTCTAAGCTAACTTGATTAATATTGTAGGCGCACTAAGATAGCTGAACTGGAGGAAACGATCATAAAAATGGCGTCGAAATTGGAACTTTCACTGGCTCGCCCGCCATCGCTGCGGGAAACCCCCCAGAACTAGTCAGCATTTACACCTTTGATCTGTTTTTTGTCTGTTTGAGAGCATACATAATTACTGTAGGATACTGCTAGGGTTATGATTTTGGTTCATGAGTGCTCGGCAATTCGAAGTTTCAAATTTTTGTCACAATATAACCATGCAGGCCCGGCTATATCCATGGTAGGGCCTGCTACCTATTTGATAGGTTTGTGTCATTCAATTTATTCCAAGTTATCTGCAATGAATCCAGATATTTGTGGCGACAATCCATTATAAGCCACATTTCAGATCTGGGCCATTTTCAAGTTGGCGGTTAACATTTCAGCTGCAAATGCATTTCTGCTTCAAGTTATCATAGCTCTCGAAAGTGCTTCAAGAAAACATACAATTAAAATTAATATTGCTGAAATTGCAGAAATGTTGAGACATGTCAACACGAACGCAAATGTTCTACTACGTAACATAAGCAATTGTTATCTGTTTCTTAGCTCACCAAAACAACTCGCTAGCAGCACGTTAGCCAAGGATATATCTACATAGTCGAAGTGCTACTTGAACAGGCAACACTGTCGGGGCTGCACAACACCATCGAGGCAGCGACAAATTGACATCCAGGACTCTACACAACACTGTATCTCCCTGCGACTGCAGTCGGATTCCACATTTCTGCTTGCAGTGCTGCAGCAGACGCTTCGATGAGTAAACGTTTGATCTCTCGCATAGCTTGTTCCACCTAAAAAGGAGTCGATTCAATCTGCTCGGGTAATGCGCGATAAAACGTGCTTACCCTGTATTCCTCGTTGGACTCAATCAAGAGATGGAGTTTGGGTGGTCCTTCCAGAGGAGGCTCTTTCCCAGATTCGTAATATATACCTATTACAACGAAGTCAAATCGACATACCGAACAATGATGTTTCTGGACAAACCTTTGTTGGTAACTGATGCGCCTGTCATATCGATGAGCTGGAAAAGGAAAAATATTAGTATATGGCTGAAAACCAACACGTCGCTGGAAATAACACACCTGAACCATGGTTTCCTTGTTGGTAACCCTCCACCTGGCTTTCTGCGGGTATTCATTGATGGGTATGATCGCATGGAAGTCTGTAGAGTCGAGGTTTGCTTTCCTGAGACCACTCTCATCTGCTTGGATCTGAGACTGTAAGACCAGCCTCGTTGCTTTCATCTGTGCGTTCAGTTTTGCCATAACACTGAGAGCTTGCTTGTGCGCAGCTGTGTCTTTCCCTGCACGCGCAGCAGCATCCTGAGCAGCCTTAAGTGACGCCTGAAGTTTCTCTTCTTCCTTTGCATGTGCGAGTCGCCTGGCAGCTGCAGCTGCTCCAGCCACTCCAAGTAAGCCCTTTGAAGAATCGGGAGCGGGGCCGCGCTTGATTTCGACTTTGAAGTTCCCGAATGTCATATCATCCCCAGCAGTGGTAGGGGTCTTGACAGCAGATTCATCCACCTTCTCTTCTTCGGGTTCACCGTAGGCTTTCCGCTCCGCTCGATCTTTAGCCTCACGCTCCTTATCGAGCCTGTCAAGACCTTTTCCACCAAGTCCTGAGCCTGCGACTTGCGCCTTTCCAGACTTGACCTTTTCCAAGAAGCCTGACGACGTAATAAGCATAGATTACAAGTACAATGAAGCGAGACATACCGTTGGCCAGTTTCTCAAGCTCGGTCGGAACAGCTGCATTACTTGCCTTGAGCGCGCGATAGATATCAACAGAGTACCTTTCTTGTTCAGGAGTTATGAATGTAACACATGTGCCTTTATTGCCTGCTCTCCCCGTACGACCAGCACGGTGAACATAGTCTTCCATATGATTAGGTGCATCGAAGTTGATAACAAGCTTAAGCTGTTTGACATCCAAACCACGGGCGGCGACAGAAGTGGCAATGACGATGGGGACAACTCCGGATTTAAAGTCGGCAATGGTAGAGTCAGGATCAACCTGATCCTTGCCTCCATGCAGGGACATACACAAGTACCCTTTGCGCATAAGGTCGCGAAGCAGGTTATCAGCAGCTTCCTGTCGGTCGACAAAGATGAGAGTACGGCATTCAGGGTCTTCGTTGTACATCTGCCCAAGGATATCCAAGAGTCGATTGAACTTGGACTCCTCGGGACGTACTTCGACAATCTGCTCAATCTCTGCAGCAACCACAGAACGCCCACCAACAGTGATTTCAAGAGGTTTCTGTAGAATTTTCCTTGCGAGAGAGTCCATTTGTTTTGGGAGCGTCGCAGAAAAGAGCACTGTTTGGCGGTCAGGTCAGATGTTGTTGATAATCTTCATGACTTGGGGTTCGAAACCCATGTCAAACATCCTATCAGCTTCGTCAAGAACCACATAAGTGACACGCTTAAGGTTTATCACCCAGCCAGAATTGGCAGTGAGGAGATCGATCATGCGACCAGGTGTGCCTATGATGATCTCTGCACCCTTCTTCAACTCAGCAATCTGGTCCTTGATTGGGGAACCACCGCATGCGCACACAGCCTAATAATGTGGAATAAGATATTATGGATAGATAAAAGACACAAGAAACATACGCGAAGGTTCATCACCCGTAAGAATGGTTTGCATTCTCGATAAATTTGCACTGCCAGCTTGCGTGTAGGAGTCATGACGATGGCAAGAGGGCCTTCCATCTGTTCCAGGGGTTGCTGATCCTTGATATGACGGAACAAAGGGAGGAGAAATGCTATGTTCTTCCCTCAACCTGTCTTTGCCACACCAATGACATCGCGACCAGACATAATTGCAGGGATAGCTTGAGCTTGGATGGCGGTTGGTGCCATATAATTAAGGCGTTTGATGACGTCCAAACTTTGAAATACGTCAGCCAAGGACTAAACTTGGAAAAGTAGTTAGTACTTACCAGCTGGCTGGAAGACCAAAATGACTCCACTTGGTCACTGGCCGCGGGCAATCAATGCCACGGATTTTAATGCCGTCAAGTTCTAGTCGCAAGAGGTCAGCTTCCTCGTCTGTCATAGCAGCAATGTCTGGAGGAGGAACATAAAATTCCTTCCGGAAAGGCTCGTATTTAACATGAGAATGGTTGACAGCGGCAATATCCTTCTTCTTCGCCTTCTTCGCCGCAAGAGCAAGGATGTCTTCAGGATTAAGATCGGTGGTATCAAGTTCGTCTTCCACGACAACGGCCTCCACAATTTTATCCTCCCCATCATCACCCATACGTTCGGCGAGAGGTTTAGAAGATATGCCTTTGCCGCCGTTCATCTTTTTCAAGTCTTCCTCGCGACTTTCTTCACTTCAACAGATACATTGGACATGAAGGCATCGAGGGGGTCGATTGCGTCCTCGTCCTCTTCCATGGCATCGGCGGCCTTGCTTTTGATAGCCTGGTCCATCCTATTCGCCTCTTCGTCATCGTCGTCAACTTCGAGGTCGCCAACACTAGCTTCTCCATCCGCCATTGTCATGTCGACAGCAGGCATTTCGCCAAGGGTCTCAAGCTTCCGCTGCTTCGTCTCGTCTGAATCGTCCATGGCCGCAGCACCCTTTGATACTTTTAGAACTTCAGGTTTGAGGGGAAGACCTTTGAGCCCGAGACCTGTTAGAGCTGCACGGTTCAGAGAAGTCCCAGGTTTGGCGGGCGTTGTGGTTGGGGCAGGAACTAGTAAGGCGTGGATTAAGTGGTGTGAAACCATGAAGTGTCACTAAAATTACAAATGTACTCACCTGGTGCAGATTTGCCTGCAAGGGCCATGGCTTTGACTTTAGCCTCGTCCAAGAGCCTTCTTAGCTTCGCGGTCCTTCTTCCAAGCTTCCAGCTTTGCCCTTTTCGCCTTGAGTTTCTCATCTTCAGGTGGGGGAGTTTGCGTGGCACCTACGGCTGCTTGAGGTTTTAGAGGAGGGGAAAGCGGACGTCTGTCCCGGTCTCTGCGGTCTGTTGAACGAGAGCGCCTACGGTCATCTCTTCTGTCATCCCTGTAACTGTCACGGCGCCTGTCGTCTCTGTGTCTATCATCGCGATACCTGTCGTCCCGATAACGGTCTTTATCACGTTCCCTATCCCGGTCTCTCGGGCGATCACGTTCTCTATTGTCACGCTCGTCGTCGTATCTCCTGCTAGGTCTTTGGGTATTCCGCCTGGTCGGCGAAGGAGACCGAGGTGAACGATGAGATGGTCTTACCCTTTTGTTTGACGTGTCCGGAGAATATGATCTATCCCTGCGCACCATGCTTGTATAGAACGACTTGGTGGTGGTCTTGAAGTAAGTGTTGTTTGGTTTTGTTAGCTCTGGAAGGTCTTGACTAATAAGTAAGCTGCGATCATCCAAAACCTCCCAGGCGATTATCTTGCTTGCTTACACCACCTGCAAGACTCGATTCATGGCTAACAACGTATTGGACCCTTCAGCACTTGTTGGACTTCTTGTTAACTTGCTGCCACTGACGAACAAGACCTTGACGTCTCCTCACGATGGTTTGGCAGCGCTTATCCACACAGCCTTTTCTGCACTTTCGTTTCGTTTAATTGCAACGGATGACACATCTTCCGCGAAGGAGCACCCTAACAACGTCCTCCCTGATGATTGGAACACTAAAGGACTTGTAGATCGTACCTTCCGTTACAGGCATGACCAAAGCGGTCTTGAGTTTGTTGTGAAGGTCATCAAGCTTGGTCAGCGCACATTGATCAGCGCAATTGCTGTCGAAGTGCGTCAGTTTCTATGTATCCGAACAGTAATATTCAATTTAGAATTTTAGAGTGACAAGTCTGCGTCTCTGGATGTTGCAACAAATGACTTTATCTCACCGTCGTTTTACCCCTATGACGCAGCTAAGTCGGACACCCCGCCGCTGGTCCACGGTTTCATTTCGTCCAACCGTATCACGGATTTCATATCTCAGCTTAAGCTCAAAATAATACAGAAACTCATTCCTGGACTGCGCAAAGAAGGATATATTGAAGAAACTGAGGATTCATCCAGCAATTCTGGACCCGCTCCTCGTGCAGAGAATCCCCCTCCTGCTCGTCCACGACCAGACTCGCCACCTTATCCAGATAACCCATACTACTTACCGCCAGGTTTGCAACCTCGTAATCCGCTGGAGATTGGACGTCGAGATCTTGATCCCTTTGGTGGTATCAACCCTTTCCAGCCTCCTTCACTATTCCCCGGCAATGGAGGAGACGGGATGTTTGTTGGCCCAGATCACCCAATATTTGGTATGAGAGGTAACCGGGGACAGGAGATGCGAGGACCATGGGGTGGAGACGGCTATCTCCCTCCGATGGGGGCCCCACCGGGTGCTCGTTTTGATCCAATAGGACCAAATCCTGGCCCCTTCAACCCAAGTTTCAATGGGAGACCCAGGCGTGGACCTCCAGGAAGCGGGAACTTAAGAGATCCTGATAATGACGAGTTTATGCCCCCTGGAGCAGTGAGTGTGTGCTTCAGTAAAACCATTGTAGATGCTTACATTGAGACAGGGAGATATGTTTATGTGAGAAACGATGTGAAAAGCTATAAATTTTGCATGACTATGAATTGTAACGACCTTTGAGAGCAATAACGACGATTGCGAGAATGTACCATATTCTGTACTCTCTCTTAGTTAGGCTACCGCTGCTCTAGTACAACCTCGTAACTCACACTGGTATGCCCGAAATGGCAACGTGCTGGATTAAGCGGGCTATAAAGCCGGTCGCTCGTAATGGCAGTAGTAAGTATCACCCTCACTGACATATCATGCCCCCCCTTCGCGCACACAGCCCTCAATCCCCTACGTCTCCAATGCGTCCCAAGAAGACCGTGGTGCTGCCAGGCTTTCGCACACCTCCGAAGCCCAAGCCCAAATCCATCACTCAAATGACTGTGCGAGAGCTACATGACCAGCACGATCGGAATGCGAAACTATTAAACTCGTCGTACGTGGATTTTTGCCCCCAGGTGATTCACGATGATGGTAGCCTCCGTGGCTCCACTATTGACTTCGTCACATCTGCTTTTAGATCAGCCTGCACGTCTACCCTCGCACAACGCCTTTCGGCCGAGCAAGCAGCTATCGAATCTCGCCTACTCGAACTCGAGGGCGTCGAAGAAATTCGCAAAGGCCTCAAGAAGACCAATATCAATGCCGATGAGATCATGATTGTCGACCAACCGCGCATGCCTCGTGTAATCGATGCCAAGCACAGGGCATTGTCTCGCTACGTAAGTGTATGTGTTTATATCATTTTCGATCGCTCATAAGTCCTTGGACACTCCAGGCACCCATCGCACCCAATGGTACTCAACAGGTTAGCTCCCTGAGTCTACAGGAAGCAGTAGAACTGGAGCAACGCGCCCATGCCCAAGACGCAGCGAGACAACAACGATTAGATGAACGTAAGAGGCGCATAGGACTTCCAACCAAAGGGGAAGTCCTTTCCAGAGCAGAAATGGATGCCCGGATGTGGGCCTTCATGTGAGCATTTTCTTATTCAGCAACCTTCATGCTAGTTCTAAATAAAATGAACAGCAACTACAAGCCGACGGACTCTGACCTCGAAGACGATATGGATGAGGACGATGAAGATGATGATGACCCGTCAACATGGTTTGAAGACGACCAGGATGATGGTGTCAAAGGTCAAGACATCATTGAACCGGACTACGAAGAACTCTCTAGCATTATCCGGATTGATGAGAGCAGAGCGCGATACAGCACCTTCTTCGAACCCAGGGATGGTGATTGACATGCATAGCATAATACCTATAATATGTGAGATGTGCACTATTTTACTTGTACTTGTATTATGTGACGTCAGAGAAAGTGTGCATGTGGTTCGAGAGTGTTCGATCAACCAAACAAGCAAAAATGGGTATGATAACTATGCGTTTTGCCTCTACCGCGCGTGGATAGGACAGCTTCTACCTCTCTTCAGCCAAGAGGACAAACAAGCTAGATCGAGCATTGATCAGCATGGTTGTTGCTAACTGAAGGCAAGTGCTCACGGACCATTGTGGAAACTACAGAAGCAGCTGAGCCTCGCTACAACTGCGCCTGCATTTACAACGTCAGTTATTTAACCCTTGTGAGATATGAAACCTGCATACCCTCTGTAAACTCCTCCAGGCAAATGACACCTGTGGAACCACAACTACTCGCATCATGGTCGCACAGGAGCAATCAAGCAGAACTTACATTCGACACCCAGAAGTGCGCTCTCGCCAGGTAACTTATACACCAGATATTTAGCAGCTTGAGGTGTTGTCCCAGCATCTCCTTCTAGACAGATCTTCACGTGGGCTTCTTGTTCTGCCGGTAGTCCAAGATCTGCAAGGCTAGTGCTGCACACGGGGCACCTGAGATCATCACCATCATCACCGACAAATTATATTGTAACCAAGGACCCTGACTTACTCTGCAAGGTCGCTTAGTTGCGAACTAGACTCCTGCCTGTGGAGCTGTCCAGGAGCCATAAGCCTTCTTTGATCGACCACGATTCTTTCCATAGTGGACGAGGTGGAGCCTGAGAATCTGGTGGGGAGACTGGCATTGATCTCATCGTTACACCCTTGACAGACACGCTGAGTCGAAGAGGATGCCACGGATTCCGGGAACACCGGATCACGAACGATGACGGACGGATCGAGGAGTGCTCGATGAGAAGAGCAACGGTCACAAAAGATCCGACCACACTTGCGACAATGCTAACGAAAGGTCAGACGACAAAAAGAATAAATCGGGGTTAATCTTACATGCTGAGAAAGATTACGAATCAATCATTGGAACAACCCGACGTAAAAAGACTTACTCTTCTTAAAAGGAATCCGAAGCGCCGACGACAATCATTACAATTGGAAACCATATCGTCTCTTTCCCACTGCGCATGAACTTGATAAGGCGTCGGGGCAGTCCACCGGGGACTTAAAACCTTCTGAGGTGCTTCATGGGTGGGCACGCGGAAGTCAGGTGCTTGAGAGAGGTGAGAAGTCAAATCCGTAGGTGGACGAGAAACGGAAGGACGAGAAAGGTACTCCGTAGAAGCTGTGCAGGCAAGTGCGCCTGCAGGTGTATAACCAGGATAGCGGAATTCCTCTTCATCGTCGTCGTCGTCGTCTTCCATATCATCATCATCTAGACCTGAGATGAGAAACCTTTGATTACCAGCTGCGAGTCGGCGACGCTCAAGCTCTCTGTTGTAGGTATTGAGCAGAACTTCAGCCTGAGTCTTTCGTTCCGTATCACTATCGTCTTGGATAACATCTGATTGAATGATGCAACAAGAGACTATAATAAAAGGCTTACTAAGGATGCCCTGCCGCAGTTCAGTAGTTGCACGCTCAAGTTTGGCAATGGCACGCCTTGCTTCCACAGCGGATAAAGTCTCCCCACCAACGACAGCATCCCGTTGAGTTCCAACTAGATACCGAGCATGAGAGACGTAGTCTTGGGCGGACGACAGTCTTGTGGACAGCATCGTCCCTAGTTCCTGCCCTTCGCCTTCTCCAAAATCGCTCTGGTCGTCCTCGGTGAATGGGACGAGAGAACCATCAAGTGCAAGATGGTACATGGCACCATCAGACTCCTGGAATGGTAGAGGCGGAATGTCAAGCCTACGACGCATGACGCGGACCCAGCGTCTGCGTCTTACCCACGTCGGAGCGCGTGCGGCTACAGAGACAGAGGTGGCTGAGCTACTGCTGTTCGCACGGCTGTGGCTTCTGGAAGGAGTACCCAAGCTAGCTGTCATGAGTCCACTCCCACTCAGCAAACGCTGAAGCTGAGGGGGCGGTTCGGCAGCCCATGTTTCATCGGGTGAGGAAAAGTCCTCTGCATATTGCCAGGCTGCATCCACATCGACGCCAGGGTAATCCAATGTCCAATCAGAACTAAAAGACGGATTAACAAGCGTACTCATAGAAAAATAACCTACTGGTGCTCACAGCCAGAAGTGACTTCTTTCGGTGTCCTCAATGGAGGGCCTGTCCCTGGAGCTTGGTTCTGGTAGTGTCCAAGGATCTTTGGTCAGTGGAAGCTGGACACCACTACGCCAGGCAGCAACTAGTTTGGCACCCGAATCATTTGGGGAAGGTAGTTTTAACTCGAATAGTGCACGCTGACCCGGCCTACCAAGGCCAGTGTGTGACCACTTCGGCTTCCCACCAGACACTGCCAACGTTTTCAGCCGTACGTCCAGGCGCTGATTCTCGTAAAGTATTAAGGGTACGGTCGTGTGCACTGCGAGAGGGTTGTACGGGACAGTTGTTCCGCGCCATCGCTCTGCTTCTGATTTTTGCAGGACCTTGGGGACTTGAGGAAACGCTTACAATAATAAAGAAAATGAACACACCTCACAGATCCATACTTCGAACACGGCGGCAGCAGCATCATATGCAGTCTCACCCCAAATATTCCGGACAAGGGGATTTGCTTCTTGCTTTGTAAGTAGATATACCACGATGGGTGAGTGTCCTTTTGAGGCCGCATTCACTAGCAAAGAGTTTTGAGAGAGTTGGGAGCAACATTTTTGAACGCATACTGAGAGGAGTCCATCCGCCTTTACTTTGAACGTCCACACTAGCAATACCTCCATGCTCACATAACCACCTCACAATATCAAGATAGCCCTAAGATACCACAGACGTAAGATTCTTCGCCGGAAAACCGACGATTAGTATTGGTAAGACATACTTTTGAACAAGCGTTGTGGAGAGCTGTCCAGCCATCAGCATCACGAGCATTTACATCTGCTCTATCCGGTAGTAAGTACGTGACGATTGGTAGGTGGCCATGAAGAGCGGCTTTGTGTAAAGCAGTCTTGTGACCATGTCAGCGTCGGTGTGGGTGAACTAAAAATCTTCACCTACTTCTCCTTCGCGGTCCTCTAGATCTGGAATTGCACCGCAATCTTCTACCACTGAGATGACAGTGACTTAAGCATATATAAAGAGTAATAAAGGTTGACACTCACGCCATTTGACAATGTCCAAGTAACCTCGACTAGCTGCGGCATGCAAAACAGTGAAGCCTGTTCTAGAGGACGCGTCATTTGACAGTGAAAAGGCCTCAACTTCACCGCCTTGCGAAGCTGTCTGAAAGAGCTTCTTCAAAAGAGACAAGTCGCCAGAAGAAGCGGCCGCAGACAAAGCTTCTAGCTGAGCAGGAGATGGATGAGGTTGGGTCAGTACAGCTGGCACAGATACTGAAGATGCAATTACATCTACTGGCACCATAGGATGTGAGACGGGCATTTGTTTTTGCCCTGCTTCCGGGTCCGCAATGGAAGTCGCCGCTTCTTCTAAGGAAGGTGGCCCTCCTCCACCAGCGAAAGCGGCAGTTTCCTCAGTTGTGCCAGGGTAAACAAACTCCTCCTCTTCCGAGTCTGATTCAGGGTATGTGAATCCCTCTTCATCACTCTGGTCAGAAACATCGCTGGCAGTTCGGGACAACTGCGTGTCAGACAAGCCAGACCTAATGATTGTCAGTATTTAATGACGCATTCAAAAGGCAAAAAAAAGCGTACTCATCGATAGTGCCTAAATGAAGTTTTAATTCTGGAGTGGCCATGATGGATCAAACCAACGCGTTTCTGCTAGCAAGTGCTTGATGATCTGTATTGAACAAGTTTCCGATTGGTACTATGTGGGAATTAATTGCCATATTTATGTTATAACGTTAAGCAGCCGTTGTCGATAGGCAAAGATGCAATACCGGTCCTTGCGATTGACATGGACAGTCCACCTGAAACGCTTCTGGTTTCTTTATCACTACTACATATGTAGGGAGGTAGATTTCATTGATATTATTGATGTTGCATCTGTTTCAGTTTTATGCTTATAAGCTCATAAATTGCACCCGCCGCGATCAGTCGGAATCAATAACTATTATAAAGTGTTCAATAGAGAAAGATATGGCTCTACTGAAACTACCAGCTTTTCGTACGATCCAACGCCGATTTTCTTCACGTCCTCCTAATATCACTGCTCAATACCGTTTTATGACATCTATCAGTGGAACTTTGGTTCAGAGCAAAGGGGTCATCAATGGCGATCGCTCCAACCTGATCCCATTCTCAGAACGACTTCGTGGTGGTCGTGCACTAGCACAAGACGTGTGGTCGATTTACAAGTAACATTTATATCTCGCTATAATTGGGTCTTGGTTCATCCATCCTCTTTAGTGCGGCGAACCTCCCCGCAGACTGTATCAATCTTGGGCAAGGGTATATGAACTTTCCGCCCCCCAAATGGGTGACAGATGCCGCAGATCAAGCTCTTAAATCTGTTTTGCCCAATCACTACTCGCACCCAAAGGGGCGCATTCGTCTGCGGAACGCCATTAAAAACTTTTATGAGAAGTCCTTTAATAGAGATCTCGATGTTGAGACTGAGATCCTCGTAACGAGTGGAGCAAACCAAGGTATGTCTAGTTTAATTCTGCAAATAAATATGTAGTTTATGGTTTTTACAGGACAGTATTCCGTTTTCACCGCCTTCCTCGAGTACGGAGACGAAGTGATCATGTTCGAGCCCTTCTTCGATCAATATTTGCCATCCGTCACCTTTAACGGCGGAACGCCCGTCTACGTTCCCCTTCATCCTCAAACAGACGCTGCGACATCCAATAACAGTAACTGGAAGATCGACTTTGATGAATTGCGGTATGTAGACTGGTCCATTGGATCAGTGATTCTATTCACAACCTTACAGCCGTGCTATCACCCCAAAAGCAAAAATGATTATCATCAATACCCCTCATAACCCGGTTGGTAAAGTCTTCACGAGAGAAGAGTTGGAGAAAATAGCTATTCTTGCAGAAGAATTTAATCTTCTAGTAATGGCAGATGAAGTGGTATGTCTCCTGATCGTGTTGCTAAAGTTTTTGCTCAACCATCAATTATCTTCCAGTACGACTGCCTCGTCTTTGACGGAAAGGAGCACGTCCGCTTTGCCACACTACCAGGCATGTGGGACCGCACGGTAACTGTGTTATCTGCTGGGAGTGAGTTGACAATTCAGCCGTAGAGATTCATCTTACATTATATATCAGAGGCGTTCGCTGCCACAGGCTGGCGTGTAGGCTGGCTAATCGGTCCCTCGTCAATCATATTTCCCACCCTCGCTGCCTCCACGCGAATTGTGTTCTGTTCAAACTCTCCGCTACAGGAGGCTGCTGCTGCCGGCCTCGAGCAAGCCGCGGAGCGTGGTTTCTTCGAGAATCAGCTCAAGGAGTATCAGGAGCGACGCAATATACTCCTTAGCGCGTTCGATAGGCTTGGTATGAAATACAGTCATCCCGAAGGAAGTTACTTCGTGCTTCTGGTACGTGCCAGTTGTACAGACGAAATAGTCTGTTAATGGGTTTCATTTCCAGGACATCTCACGTGTCAAATTCCCCGAGGACTACCCCTTCCCAGAGTCAATTCAGGGGCGAGGACGCGATTTCAAGTATGTGTACCCATTCTTGCCCTGTTCGTTCTAACTGGCTGTGGCTCAGGGCCTGTTGGTTTATCGCACTTGAAATTGGTGTGTCATCTATCCCCGTCAGCGAGGCAAGTCAGTATGCTCTAAAGTTGAACTATTATTCATGCAATCGCATAGTTCTATTGTGAGGAACATTGTACCATCGGCGAGAACTTCGCGCGTTTCGCATTCTGCAAAGATGAGGAGACACTCAGAAAGGCTGGGGAGCGTTTGCAAGGTTTGGCAAAGTATCTTGTATAGAGTCTAGACATGTGTGTCATTGGAGTATCTATGTAAATATGCGCCAGTGGGTTTTCCATACATAGCTATAGAACGGGTCCTTCGAGTCTGTCAACAATGCGCGATAGTACTTCACTTTGCGAGCCTGCTTCCATGTCATAATACACTGGGTTGCTGACCAGCCTTCGCGCGAGGAGCGTGAAGGAGAGTGCTTGGACTGCATCTTGCTTGCTTCTGATGGACCCGTCTTTTCTCCTTTCCTTGTACCATTTTTCAAACACGGGTGAATCCAACAGCTCCGATTCAAGCGGAAGTCCTTCAGCCAGGAACTTGGAAAATGTGTCTCTAGCCTCCGCCTGGCAGAACAGGAAGAAATGACCAGGGGCATCATGTCTCACAGCCCGACTCTGCATTTGGACTACATCAACAAGACTGTAATCTCGCAGCTGTGGCCCAGAGCCATCTTTTTCAAGATGAATGTACTGGGTACCCATGACCACCACGACTCCCGCCCGGACAGGCAGCATCCAGCAAGCATCGCGAGGCGTAAGGAGTACGGGAACAACACCTTCAGCAAATAATTCCAGAACAAGATTTCGATCTGCTTTTGACATCCCGCTGTGGAAGATCCCTACACCGCGTGTCACGAAGTCAACTAGTGTCGGGTCTTGCAACCGTGCTGAAAAGGCTTTAACGTAAGGAAGAGGCACGAATGTGGGGAGAAAGCCTGTCTCAGTTTCCATATTTAGGACACACTGTGTGATGAGCTCCTGCGCCACCGTCCGGCAATGACTGCGCGAAGGGACGAAGATGATGGCAGATTCACGGGATGGTACACTTTTGATGGCCATGTAAGCTGGTTTCGACATGGATTTGAACAGTGCGGCTGAATGCGGTATTGTGAAGGTTTGGTACATGATTGTGAGCGACTGATCTCGATCTGTGGGTCGAAAACTATGGAGTGCCATGGGATCTACGCCCAGCCATGAAGCGATGTCCGTGGGGTCATTGAGAGAGGTTGATAAGCCGACATATCGGGTGGGATTATTTTGCGTTATGTGTTGCAACAGTGATATACTAAGTTCATAAGTCGCATCAAGTTGCTCCAAATTATCGCACACTACGAGAGATGGATAGTTTGCGCGGCGGAAATTGCGCTGGTCAACAGCCTCGAGCAGCCCTGACGGCGTAACGACGCGTATTGTATTGGTCTGGTGGGGAGAAAATAAACCTTCCCCAGCAGACAACTCGACCGTCACGTCAAGTGCATTGGAAAAGGCACGGAAGTCTAAGAGTGATTGGGCAGCTAGAGTTCGGTTTGGGACAATGAAAAGCACCAAGGACCTCGGACGGAGGATTAGGGTCGTCCTTTAATACATTTTAGTGAATTCGTATCACAAGTGTCTGTACTGACCATATTGCTAGATGTCCCATGAGGGACTTGCCACTACTAACGGGAGCGGATACCAACACGTTCATCGAAGTGCTGATAACACTCCAAAATACTTGCGTTTGGATAGCATTGAAATCGTGGAGTCGGGTTGAGTAGAGATCTTCGAGTACAGGAAGGCACAATGAGGAACGGGGGAGAAATGGGAGATCCAAACGAGGTGTATGGTTATGAGAGGGAGCAGGCATAACCAATCCATCCAAAGATACATGGAGTTCATCTTCGGCCCCCATCCATCTATCCGACACAAATCTGACGGTAAAATAAGGGGGAGGAATGTCGGTTGGTATCGAGACCATGAAATTCGCATCAAGGGAGTTTGTCGACTGCCGCAATAGAAGGTGCGCAAACTGCAGAATTTCTATGCCTTCATGATCTTCGACCCACAGCCAGAAAGGCTCTCCCGAGTCATGCACTTTGGTGTTCCAATCAAAGTCTCGAGTAACTGAAACTGCGATCTTGAGGACATTTGACCCCAATGGTCGAAGTGAACTAGTCATTGTGACCGTAGGGAACTGCCGAGCTGCATTCCGGAGCGCTTGACCATGCCGTTCGTTTAAGCGAATTAGGTTGCCTAACTCTACTGAAGTCATGGAAGCCAGTTCCGCGGGTGAATACTCTTCTCTTGAATTTTCCAAGCCATATATAATCTCGGCCTTGAGGTCAAACTGCCTAAGAGGTTCGTCGAATGGCCAAAGCCGTTTCTCTATGGCTTTAGTGATCCCCATGAGAACCGTGGCAACACTAGCCCACTTGCGGCTGATCGCTATATCCAACAAAGCTCGTGCAATACGTCCTCCGTTCTGCGCTGCATATGCTGTGTCGGAAACCAAGGCAAAATCTTCGACCGGAAAGCGAGAAATGTAACTTTGAAGAAGAATGTTGACTTTGCCTTGGCTTGTATCTGTCCCTCCCTTGGTGCCAAAACTCTCAGCGATATTCTGGAGCCTCAATGAACGTCACTCACTCGCACGGCACATGGAATCTTCTTCATCAGAAGCTCTAGTTTCTTCACCTCTGATTCTCTCACTTGTATTTGGTCGAACTTTCATTGAAATGTCAACTGACATCAAGAACCCAAAAACAGACCACTCACCTCCGTACTCATACTGAGCATGGAAAGTGCATCAGCTTCGGTCATCTTAGGTTTGAACTCCTTGTTGAAGACCTCGATGGAGGCATGTCGAATGTAGTACTTGGCCGCTATCCTACCGAGATCCGTTATCGAAAACACACCAGTCTTTTCAGCAAGGCTTATCATCCTCGCACTGGCCAGCCTTCGAGCCGCTGTCATGATCAAAAAATTTCGCCTCTGGCCTAGACGGGGATCTTCTGCCACATCATCCCGAGACATGCCTAAACAAATTGTCAGCTGCGTGATAAAACAGGGCTCCAGAGAAACTAGCCATATAGGAAAGGATTCTTTTGCATGCGAACAAACAGATATGTATATCCTAGCCATTGAACACCTTCATCGGCATTTGTTACCGTACCGAGAGCAATCTCGGCATTCAGTGCGTTCTCGATACCTGAGATGAACCTACTTTTTGTCAATGAAATGTCGGCATAAAGAGAATCATTCATCTTACCGAGATTCAATCGGGTTCTGGATGATCATTGAGCACTTGTCGTTTGTTGTGACTGTATAAACATACCTGTGACGTTATGGCATCGAGATAGTGTGCGAGCTTGTCCTCAGTAGTACAAATGTATCCTTCACCACTAGTCTCGAGACCCGGCCGGCCAGCACGGCCAAATACTTGTAATACATCCAAAACCGAGAGGTCGACGAAAGATCCCTTTGCGCTGTCGTATAATTGAGTACCTTTGATTACAACTTGACTTCTTTGTGAGAGAAGAATTAAGAACATAATAAAACTATCTCACCTGCATGAGCAGGCAAGTTGACTCCCCATGCGAGGGTCGATGTACAACAGAGAACCTTCCTCCGTTATATTAGCTTGTACCTGAGCCATTTCCACAACAATACCACTGACCTTGATAGCTCGAGCTTCGAACATCCTCTCCATCATGTTTCGATCGGATCGCAGCATACCCGCGTGGTGAATACCAAACCCAAGATCAAAAAGTTGCTTCATCTCTTTATTCCTAGAATCTCCTATACTCCTTCGGAAAAATGTCCATTGAGGATGCTCCTCGCAGTTGTAATCCTCCAATGTGCCATCTATTGTTGCTGCATCCTTCAAAGCTTGCGCTGCTTTCACTGTCTCTTTCCGCGCATGAACAAACACCATTACTTGGTGTCCCTGTCGTACTAGTTCGGAAACTTTCTCGTATGTGACGCGATCAAGGTTCGTTTTAGACCGTGCGCTTCCAGGCTTTCCACGAACTCCAATGAAGTGCTGCTCCAGAGGTATCGGTCGGAAGGAAGAGTCAAAGAAAAAGAGTCCTTTATATCGGGACACGCTAATTATGAGTTGAGTTTGATTGATCTAGAGAAAAATGATATGGGCAAACAAACTTCAAGAACTCTGCGACATCCAAATAGTTTGGTAACGTTGCACTGAGCCCCACTATTCGAATAACAGATTGACTTGATTCAACCTACAAATGAGTTGGCCACAAATTCACTTCTAAGAGAACGAACATGTACCTGTCGTAACGTGCGTGCAACGATGGTTTCGATCACGGCTCCACGTTCTTCGTTCAAAAGATGTACCTCATCGATGATCAAAAGCTTCAACTTCTACGTACAAAAGACAGTCAGGCAGATGAAAAAACAGGAAATTAATATAGAGACATACTGAAGCTAACTCTCCTTCACCAGTCGGCTTTCGAGTTACGACGTCCCATTTCTCAGGTGTGGTGACTATCACTTGTGTTTCGGCGATTTCAGATTTTGTCAGTTGCATGTCACCTACACAAAAAATTAACAGGCGGTGCGTGTATCGGAGAGAATTCCCATCCCTGTCAATTCCTTAACTTGTATAGAGAGCCACTTCAGTCTTTTCCCTAGCTTTCGAACGATCTCAGAAGCCAGAGCTTTCATAGGTGCACTATGGTCTCGAAAGTCAGGGGGTCTTTTTGAAAATAAAACATTATTGAAAGCTCACACATAAATAATTTGGAAGGCATTACGATTTATTGAAGCATGCAGAGGTGATGATGGACTGATACGTGATCGGTACTGGTTGAGAACCCGAAGGATTGTTAACATTGCTACATCCGTTTTACCCTGTAATATAAGTTCCATAAGCTACATTCAGAGACGACACATGGAATAAGCTAACAGCACCAGTAGGAGCTGTCTCGATCGCCGTTAAGACGTTAAAGACCACGCGACACAACCGAAAGACGTACCGCAAACCAGAATATTCTCATTTGATTCATAAGCGGTTGGATAGACGATAGACTGTATCCGATTTAGGGAAGAATATCCCTGAAAGAAAAGGTTTGATAAAAATGGAGGGAAGGGGTGGAATGCATACAGGGAACGAGCCTCTAGCTAATTCATCGAGTTCGTTGACAAGGATGAGCCTTTCGGATTTCCTGGGTGGAATAACTCTAGCAGGAGGGATAATCACTTCCTCATATTCCTGACTTGCTGATGAGCAAACAGGATCAAGTAGGGTATTTTGTAACTGACCTCGTAGTCATGTCTTGTAGTTCCGAGTGGAAGTGCGTACTTGCTACCGAATTGTGAAAGCGAGCCACTTTGCATCATAGAGGACGAAGAATACACATGTGGAAGCACTTCTGGAGCTTCTTGCTGGATATTTTGAGCGGCGGACTCACGTCGAGGTGCAAATGAACTTACTGCCACACCAGTAAACAAAGGGCGAGACGCATTTGCCCTGAGAGTCTCTTCCAGGCGACGACGAACATCCTGCGGTGCAAGGCTGGCAATTACAGCTGAACTACACGTTAGTGATGAATAATAATATTAGACAGCACTAACCGCCTGTTTTTGCCTTCTCTGAGGTCGAACCTTCAAACGTCCTTTTGTCTTTTCCAGGTAACTAGGTAAAGTGAGTATTAAATGTGATGCACTCGACCACTACTGACTGCGTCCACAAGATAAGATCTAGAGGCGAGCAACTCTGCAACAATTTCGATGTCATCAAAGCCAACCAGATCAGCGAGCTCGCCTGATATGGCATCATCCGGGAGTGTAGTCGACAGAATACTATAAATATGTTCTAGAACTTCTTTTGGTTTGCTATGTGTCACGATCATAAGGCTTCTGTAGAAGGAGGTGTGACAAGCACAGGAACACTAACCTTGATAATCTACCTATCAAGTGCTCAGGCGGGGATATCGACAATTCCTGACCAGTAATGAAGACATCCATGATGGAGGTTCGAAAATCCTTTTCTAGATCATCATTGACACCTATGCGTGGTGAGTTCTTCAGTTAGGACATGTTAGTCAAACAGAGTACCTGGACTTGTGAATAACTTGGGCCTAGATCATTTATGTGAGTTCTTGATTGACTTTGAAGACATTATTGACATGCAACAGACATTATCCAGTCATCCAATTGCTTGGTATCATTGAAGTTCTGAACAGTATATGATTCGCCAGGAGCAGACGTTAACCGGTTAAGATGCTCGAGAATAGACATGTTAAAGTGGATCCTCTGGATAATACAAGGAATGATAAACAGAGGTTGTTTCTTTTGTCGCGTAACACACGATTCGTGGCTAGTGCACAACTTCAAGTTACGATGACTTGAATGTTGTATCCACTCCTTCCCACGACATTACTAGCGGCAATCCTGGACGTTTCGGTACCGATATTACGTAGAACTAAGCGAAGTTATGGCGAAGAAGCTAGTACTAGTGTTCAAACAGTACCAAGCATACAACCATGTCAATGAAGCCTTGTTTACTGGATATCAGTGTGCGGTGCGCGTTGACACACATGTGTACAAGGTAAGATCTCAGTCGCGTGCCTCACGTGCACACTATGTATTAGTGATGCAAGGTTTCTATACCCCGTGCTGTGGAATAGCTTGCGCCTTGGCAATACACGCGTTTAGTTGGCAAGTCCCCTGAGCATGAAGCTATATGTCGGACTGCTATACGGATAGACCTAGGCTTGATCTCGGTCCAACACCTAACCGTTCCTTTCTGACTAAAGACTCGTAGCTTGAACTTCGTAGTGAGTGTTAATGCCATAGCTGGTAGTGCCAAATTCCAACCAAGGAATTCTTCTGATTATATCTTTGCACTTACCGTACACGAGGGCGTTTGGCCGGTAAATGTCTCATCGACGAAAGGACATTCCCCTACAGGAGTTGATAGAATCAATAACAGGCCAGAAAGTTGACACTCCAGGAGGCATGCTGTGATGAGCGCCCATATATTGTAGAGAACATGAGGTCCGTCACAGGCCTGTAAGTTTCAATATTGGTAATTATACCTTGCACAAGCCAGCTAAGTTACGAGTGAGACGTCGTCGTCGTTGAGCGTGTAGTTACCCTCGACTGCCTGCGTTGCTCTCGTTCGAAGGCTGCCATGTCGCTATACCATCGAAAATCTCGGGAAACACCTTTCTTGGAGATTGGGAAGACAGGTGGACGTAGAGGCCCTATACGATCCAATGGCCAGACAATATACTTCAACTTGGAGTCTAAAAGAGCAAGAGGGACCTGAGGCAAAGCATTAGCGCAGATGAATTTAGGAACGTAGCGACTCACTGGGCCAAATCTATTGCTATCCAGAGTCCGGAAAGGTTCGTCACCTAATGCAACGTCATGACTTGCTCAAGTGAGAACAACGCGTCTCACCCTCCACCCAAACATGACCTTCAGGGACAAAAACTTCGGCATCAGGATATGGGGGCAAGGTCTTAACAACATCCCCTGCCACAGCTACGATTCGCTTCACGAGCATTTTTCTACCATCGATAGGATCCCTGAAACAGAGGAGATATCAGCAGTTTTCCTATACTCATGAAATTGGTCGTACCGAAGTGCCACAATGTCACCTTTTCGGATAGGTTGTCCAAAGTTGATGGAATATCTGTCGAAAACAACAATATCATCCCAACTTGAGGTATCCGGATTTAAAGTTGGCTAGCTGGCACGCAAGACTGGTCAGAAACGTCTTTAAATTATTTGAGTTCACGACAGACCTGCATACTCCTTCCTCTGATCGTTTTCAGAGTATAAAAGTACTGTGTGAAGCCCATGCCAAGAGGAAGCCAGTAGATCCATCGCAATGGCCTGGCAATTAAAACCCATGCCCTCCTGAAACTCCCTTCCGGATTCGTAGCATTGTGAACCCGTCTTGAGGTTAACGGCCTGCTTAACTTTAGAAACTTCGAAAATAACGACATATCGCTTCAATGACCAACTTCGAGGAGAGCTTTTGCAAAATAGTAGTTGCAGGATAAGTAGATAGTTGCTGTCACAAACATAATCACGTGCAAACAAACACTGGAGAATTCATGCAGTCTTGAAATGAGAAGTCCATTGGTTTGTACATCCCGATAGCGTCTGCGCAACGGTACTTAACTAACAATGTATCGATAGAAAAAGGCAGGTGTCAAATCATCGAAATATGATCTCCCTTGATAACTCATCTCCTAGTGCATCGACGCAGCTTAAAATCTCCTCACGATTATATTGATCATTCCACTGGTGAGATAACTAGGAGACCATTCAGCTTGCAAGTGATCAAGTTGTCAGCCACTCACGTTGACAGGTATTATGGATATTGCCCCTTGTTGCATGGAATAAATGACCATGACTTCGTTGAGCTGCTCCTCCGAGACGCTAACAGGAGGACCTTGAGAGGGGATATGTGAATACAATTACCAAATGACCATGCAATCATACCTTCACCAGGGTCCTGTGGACCTTCCAACGAATGTTCGGGGTGGACGAAAGCGGCATAACGAAACTTCTCTAGTTGCGGAATACAATCCTCCAAAGGAAACCACGTAAATTCTTCCTGAATTTGCAAAAGGATATATTCAGAACTGTCAAGTTGTCACACATCATCACTTACAGGGTCGGCGAGATATGAAGGCGAATACTCGCCCTTGTACTTCATTTTTGGGCAAGAGTGAATGTAAAACCCTGAAGTCAGGTGAGCACAGCTTAGATGGGCACAACGATAACGACAATGATCTCTCACCCATAGCAAGTGATGACATGGCAATAGCACCTGCATTATGTATTTCTCTAGCCAATGAAGCCTCTCGCAGTGCACTCAGCTAGAAACGTAGCTCGCTTAATCGCGCAAAAAAAGATGGGTGCACCAATTGACCTTCCCAAGGGAATATTTGTCATGCTTCGGATCGTACATGAAATACACGCTGGAGACGCATTCAGGCAAAATATCAATGACACCCAGGGCAATCAGTTCGCCGTCAAGTCGGTACATCTGATGGAAAGAACCATATTGTGACGGAAGATGGTCAGGTGCGCTTGCAGGATATGGGATAGGTTCATTCTCCAAAAGTCGAGGCGTCAACGCCGACCACTGGGTGTGTGATTGCATAGAGACGTACTATCAAGGGGCTTTTCACAAGAAAACGCTTGAAATCTTCTGGTGTATTATGTGGGTCGTGGTGGATCTGTCTTTGGTACAGCAGATAAAGCGCGTATTTCTCTTCTGAGTAAGTCGATGGTTCGAGCGTCACCTATCATAGCACTTCAATGACATAGTCCAGGCGGAATGTTATGCATATCATGCCTGAAATTTATGACGGGCTGTTGCATTTGTAGAAATGAAGTCAGACTCAGCGGCATGTATTGAGGTAGACAGAGAAAATTTTGGAGGATCACGCTTGGTAGTATTACCCTCTGGTTTGGATGGCATCGAGGCAGATGATATACCCTGTCGTAGCAAAGAATCACCAGTCTCGGATTTGTGACCTAGCATGACAAAATGATTCCATCTGTTTACAGAAGTAAACAGTCAAGTTCGCTGTCAATCCACTGAGACGATTTTAAGTCCATCTGGAGACATTTACCGGTTGATAAGTTTTCTCTGGCTGCGAGAGGGTTTAAATGCTATTGCATCAAGCCTGGAATTGAATTCAGATAAGCAGAGTCTCGCAGCACATCTATGGAAAACGGTGACATACCTGATAGTGTACTGAGGACAACACGAACGTCTTAGATCAGGAGCATAACAGTATGTCCCAGATCGTCTCCACCCTCGATAGATCATCTTTTGATAGACCTATACCGACTGTCAGAAAAGGAGCTCGAGAAGAGAATAACATTGTCTCGTGTCGCAAATGACTCACTTCGCATGACAATTGGGAGGCAATAAATCCTGCTTTCTTGAAGCTAGTCTCAGTGCTACTTCGTTCTCCCAGTGGTCCACAATAGCCGCAAGTAGAGCATCCCGGTCCCAGAGGCATACCGACCGAAACAACAGGCATGATAAAAGTATCAGTAGGACTGGTACGTAGACGATTATCTTAAGCCTCAGTTAGCGGTGCCCTCCTGGAGCTGTGACACAAGACACAAGTTCGGATACCATAAGTGGACAGGCCGCCTTCTGAGTCTCGATCTTTAGCGTCCTGGGAACGTCACAGTATTCAAGATAACATCATTAATTTATGTGCAATTCATGTGCAGCAGAAACAATATGAAAAGTGAAGTACGAGGGAACTACGAGTCGTGAATGATTGTAAACGGAAACGATTAATAGTACATGACCCCAAACTATGAGATAGTAAGACAACAGAGATTACAATTCTAGCCCCAACCATCCCATCTACCATACTTCCGGTATTCTTGCAAAATTAGTTCTCGATTATCCTTCCGGTCCCTGTCACGTTCCCTTTCCTTTCCCTTTTCCGTGCGACTAGTGATAGATGACACGCTGTTCGTGCGCGGACGAGAATGCGAAGATGCCTTGGGTGGGGAGCTGGACAATGGAGTGCCACCCGCAGACAGCGAAGAAATGTTAGACGTCCCCTGTGGCAGTGACAGCCTATACCAGCCCCCACTGTACGTGAGCGCTATGAGTTGGTGCTGCATAGGTGGATCACGACCAGGTTCACTACGATCAGAGGGTGCTTCGATCCAGCCAACCATGCACTTCTCTTCATCGGTGATGTCAGCCGTGGGCGAACGAGAGGATGACGTGGAAGAAGATAATGATATGTGGGAGGCTTGCGCGGGAATCCGATACTGAGCATATGACCATTCCGAGTCAAAGTAAGGAATAAGTGAAGCGAGCGGGGACAAGGACGACTGTCGATTACTGTATCGTCCAATCGTGTCAACGTTGATAGATTTCGGGTGGAATAGGGATGACTCACGAAGGGCCGGACATAAGAGAGAATACGTGTACAGTACCCTTATCACTCCAAACACATACTTCCTTCTCATCAGGACGAAAGGCAACCCCATATATTTCAGCCTTATCTGATCCCCTTCTGAATACACGTATCAACTTTCCTGAAAGCGTGTCCCATATACGAACGAGGGTGCCGCGGGACGAAGTTGTAGCGAGCATGCGACCTGATTGAGGAACAGTGAGAGTATTCAAGGAGGACTCGTGTGCAGCAATAATTGAGACTGGATGCTTTGATGGTGGAGGTGGTGGGCGAGATGGTGGGACAGAAGGCGGGGGACCAACTGGCGTGGGTGGAATACAAGGCGATAGATGTACTAATTGTACGTGCCCCATCTGCCGACCAGGGAAAGCTAGGAGGGTTGAATATGCCCCAGTAGCCATTGCAAGTAAGCCTGTACACCAAAGAGCGTAAATCGATTACACAAGCAGATAATCCAACTCACCTCGAGGGTTATCACAGGTGTCGAATTCATTTCGTCGAACGATGGTCTCCCCAACCTCGAACAATACAATTCTTCTCCGAAACGATACTGCAAGCCATCCACGTCTACAAGCCAGTCCTCTGACTCTTTCCCTGAATTCTAGCTCTGCTACTTCTTCTCCGGCCGCGTCGTCCCATACAACCACCTTATTTGGAGGATAAAGTGGACTGCGGCCTCCTCCAAGGAGAAAGAGCAGGGATGATGTATGACACGGTACTGCAGCCGCGAGAGTCCCCCCAGTAAACTCTGCTCGATGTATGAAAATCAATAGCGAACATGGAGAATAGTACCTACCCACCTCGCTTGCGAATAAGCTTCAACGGCCATGTCCGGTACACAGCAAACCCTGCAGGAGTTGTAGTAGTAAATATCTGACAGTCTGCTTCAAAACGGGTATCAAAGATCTGAATGGGGTTTGTCGCAGTGATGGAGTGTCGAGCTAAGTTCATGGATTGACGTGATGGAAAGGAGTAGATAGAATGTATCGCTCAGTAGCAGCGGGCATGCTTCATCATCAGATTGTGGCTGGAGCTAAAGCTTCTGAAGTGGCGCAATTAGGACCGAAGATCAACAAACAATTGTTTACTAGCTAGTCCAAGTATCGATACCGCTATAGCTATTGAGGGTAGTTCGACGGAATTGAATCAGATATTGTACAAATGAAACCCACAGAACAGGTAGCAAATATTGACGACCACGAAAGGTTTAAAAAGATGATAGATAAACGTGCAGGTCCAGCAAAGTTGACTATCATCCGCGAGCAGAATGTGTGACAGCAGCAGGTACAAATACAGGGGATGCATACACTGGATGATGCGCATAGCCCACTGAATGATTTCCTGCGTTTTGCATAGTACGCGGAATAGCATCATTGGTGTCATCCCAGGACTTGGGCGGTCGTAAGCCAACTCCTGCAAGTTGCTGCCTGGCAGCTTTGAACTCTTGCTCCTCTGCCTGATTCTGCGCAACCAGAGCTGCCTTGGCCTCTGCCTGTCTTTGTAGTTCTGCTTCTGACTCATCTGACAAGTAATCTGTAAAGCCCCCATCGGAGATTACGGTCGCGTCAGATACGGAGCCTTGCGAACTACCACTATCACTGCTGTTCCCTGCCGTGTTCCCAACCTTTAACGCCGCCATGGCGCCTTCTAATGTAGATCGTCGTGAAGATAATGGAGAATCCTGCGAATTCGTGGGGACGCCGTCGACGGGAGATGGGTAAGGAGCTGGCGGGTAGTACTCCCCGGAAGGCTTCGATGAGTTTAACGATGCGGAGACCGAGGATAATGAAGGCCGACCTCCGCCGTTACGCCGCGACAGCGAACCATCTAAGTCTGTGGCTCTACGCATGGAGGGAGTACGGTTTGTCTTCTCTACCCCTTCTGAGACTGTCTGGCGACGTGGCAATGTGCTTTGCTCCGATGAATTTGCAAATGAAGACAGGGGCCCAGACGCTCGTGGTGTTGTTCCTGTCAAAGGGGAACTCTGTTGCACAGGACTTCCACCTGAGCGCCCTCTTGCTGGAATGGACATGGCTTGATTCTTGGCAGATGTTGGGCTAGACCTGGTCGTGGGACTACTGCCGCTGTTTCTACGATCCAGTGATGGTATTTGCTGCTGAGCTCCTGGACTGCGATTTGTGGGTGAGACACCAGGCAGGATGGCACCTCGTACGCTTTCAAGGATGCTTTTTATCTCTGGAGGCATAGGTATGCAATGTACGATGCTGACACTTGGCCAATCTGCAGCTTGTATGAGACGCTGCTCGTTGGGATTTGGAGGTCGGCAGCATCCAGGCCAACCGGGGTTCTGATGCAAGCTAACTTTTGATGATGGATTAGCGCGAGCCCACTGTAGATCGAGGAGTTCAGTGTACCGATGATTGGCATGAAAAGAAATGACCTTGCAATAACCACATCCATTAAAAGATTTGACTAACGATTTAAAGTAATCGGTGAGTGTTACGGGTACTGTGACCTATAGGACTACATACGTACCCTCGGCATTCTTTAGATGAACGACGTCATGACGAGGATGTAAAGCTCTGTTGTAACATACATCACGGATGTGAGGGCATCTATGTGTGGGATTAGAGGACTCTTTGATGAATTAAAGGACATTACCTGTTTCCACTCGGTTTGAATACTTTACACATTGGACAGAAAACCGATGCTGGGTCAGTCGATCCATATAGGTAGCACATTGATGAAACTGATATTGGGGGAGGAGTAGATGCGAGCGATTTATATGAAATACTAACGCAGGATAACTAAAAAAGGGATCCGGTTGAGAGAAAGAAGTGGAATAGCAAAGGCAGGACCGGCATGCGGTATCCCTCTGCTGATCGGTTCCGTTTGAGGGAGATCATCATGAGTTACGATGACAAGAAGATGGAGGTCAGTAAGAGACTGACAAGATCGATTCGAATCTTTTATATGCTCCCCCTGCTGTAACAATTAAACACGAGTCTCAAACGCTTTTAGTTCGACATCGTCCTCATGTTTTAAAACGTGTAGACACCATAAAATCCAAAAACGGTTATTCTGTCAAATTATAACATAAATTCGACAAATCAAGCACAATCTCACAACAAAATTAATTCTAAATTCGTTTTTGGATTTCTAGAACACCGTGTGAAACGGTCCTGGCCTTCCAGCGCTTAGATTAGCTAGGATGTTCCATGGAAGTCATGTACGGCTAGCAGAGGTGGAGACGTAGCCAAACCCGTTCTTCTTTATAAACCACATAGTCAAATCTTATCAACCAACCGACAATGGGCAAATCTCATAGCAAACTTTCACCTGAACAACTCGCAGATCTACAGAAGAACACCTATTGTCAGTTCCAAAATATCTTATATCGGCTCCTTCTGATACCGCGACCCTAGTCGACAAGAGAGAGCTACAACAATGGTTCTTTCTATTTTTCGTCTAGTGTGGCGTTCGTTTCATCTTAATCGCACTACAGGTATAAGGGCTTTCTCAAAGATTGTCCATCCGGCCAGCTGGACAAGACTGAATTCAGTCGCATATATAAACAATTCTTTCCATTCGGGGATCCAGGGGATTTTGCAGACTACGTCTTCAACGTATTTGACGAGAACAAAAATGGTACTATTGACTTCAAGGAGTTCATCTGCGCTCTCAGTGTCACGAGTCGTGGCCGATTAGACGAGAAGCTCAAGTGTACGTACAATTCCCCACTTCATTTTGAAATCCCCTTATGACGTTTCCCATTCGATCTGATTCTCCTCCAGGGGCTTTCCAGTTGTACGATATAGATAAGGATGGTTTCATCACCTACGATGAGATGCTACAGATCGTAACATCCATATACAAGATGACTGGGCAAATGGTCAAGCTCCCTGCCGATGAGGATACTCCCGAAAAGGTTCGTTTGACAAGCTACCGCTGCTTTCATGAAACTCACTATCCCAAATCCACAGCGAGTGAATAAAATCTTCAGGAATATGGACCGAAACAAGGACGCAAAACTCACATACGATGAATTCGTTGAAGGCAGTAAGCAAGACCCGACCATCGTCCAGGTGAGTACTCAGGTCTTCACATGATCAATCTCCTGACCAAGTCTATTTATTCTTTTTATAGGCACTATCGCTATACGACGGTCTCGTATAATCATGATGTTGGCATTCATGCAAGCGGATCACTTTTACCTATCAACGACCGCTAATTCATTCCCACAGCTAAAATTTCCTCCTCTCCTGACCTTGTGGTCGATCAGTTCACGGAAGTCATACTTTACTCTACGCTATGACCGGATATGTCTACCTTCATCGATGTAGCGGTGGATCATGCTCCGGTATCGCATATTTTTATTCGCATCTCAAGGCTAGAATCTTGCATAGCCATGTGATAATCAACTATTTAGAGTCACAAGGTCGCTAGTTTCCCATACTTTCGTAGGATCTTGGTGTCCATGTTTTCACCCACCCAGTTGTGAAGACCCTCAGCGAACTCGAGATTATCCCGTTCTGCCTTGAAAAGTTTGTTGAAATCCTGTGGCTGCCCTGGCTGCGCATTGCCCATGGTCGCAAAGGGTGACGTGGTCATGTCACGCGACGAATCAGCAGCTAAAAAAGATCCAGACGCCAGTCCATCAGGAGACTATATAGAAAACACAGGATGTAAACAGACGCGTACCATTATCACCACCAAGGATAAGTCGATAAAGGCCGTTCAAACCGAAAAAGTTGAGGAAATACCACGACAGTGATGAAACCCACCGAACATCCATATCAGGGGTATCAATGCCACGCTGAAGCATAGACTTGAAGCCCAGCGTCAATGGGAAGGGTAGTTTGACTGAGAGATCTTCAGGTCGGAGTGCTCTCCTGAAGCGTTATAGGGAAATCACGTACTTAGGACGAAGCCTTGAAAGAAGAAGTTGATCCAGCCCATAATAATCATCTGTGGTACCATCATGACCATTTGTGTTTTCATGCCGGCCATCATGCCGTCCATAGCAGCAGGGTCTGAGAGAGGGTTGGGAGCAGATGACGGGGCATCAGCCTTGGGCGGTCCGTCTTTCAGGTACGTTCCAGTCTTGTAGGCCTCAGAAAGATGCTGTGAGATAGCTTTGTAAAACGATAGCGGTATCGGGGAATTCGAGGACGTGGCTCGGAGAATCTGAGAACGCGTCAGAGCACGTCTTTTGCAGGTGACTGTATTAGAAGGATGTCGGGACAAGAAGAGAACGGTCACTCACTGCTCACGGGTTGCAGCTCGCGAGAGCTTTTTCGGTGGCGACTGCAAAAGAATGACCACATAATGGCGCAGTATTCCGACCAATATCTGGCCGCACACAGAGTAAACATTTGTACCACAGCGTGAACCACAGATAATTAAACCAAGCTCACCATCACAAGAGTGATTGGAAAGAGAACCCAGTCTCGAATCTGGGGATCCAAGTATAATGAAAGCCTATCCATTACTGTGTGCAAAAAGATTGGTGTGCGTCAAGAATACGAGCTGCAGCGATCTCGATGGTCTGGTCGACGTGTTGGAATGAGAGTAGATTTCCTTTTTGAGACAACTAGCAACGTGAACCTCAGGTGCGCAGGTGACGCTCACTCTCATCCCTTCTGACAGCATCCTTCTAGAGTTGTGTCTTCATTGACCCTTGTAGGGTAGCAGAAACCATGGACAACTCACCGACTGCGCTATTTGACTCATATGAACAAGATTTCAGACAAATTATTGACAGCATTCGCTTAAAACTTGACGGGGAAGGCAAGGATGAACGTGGCGGTACGTAGCAGTTTCTAGTCCTAGCTAATTGGTTTATAAGAGTTATTTATACAGAACAGCGTAGAGCAACACTTCGAAGAGTGGAAATGGAGTTGGATGAGGCCGACGAAATGGTGGGTTCACGCACAGACTGAGACTAAAGTCAGATCTAAATGGTCAACCGTAGATATCGCAGATGGAGATAGAAATTCAGGGGATACCCCAGTCCATAAAGCCACAGTACCAAAACCGCCTCAAAGCCGCCAAGGGAGACCTAGTGCGGTTCAAGAAGCTTTCCAAAGATATCCATTCTCAAGTATCCAGAGCTGAACTTCTTTCATCTGGCAGAGTGGGCACACCTACATCGGACGAGCCCTATGGACCCACTAGTGATCGTACTCGTCTACTTGCGGGGACTGCTACTCTCGAGGATGGTACGAGACGACTACAAGAATCACAACGCATCGCGCTAGAGACGGAGGACCAAGGTGCTGAGATATTGATGAATCTCAGAACGCAACGAGAGCAAATTGAGAATTCCAGAGATACCGTGCGTCTCGTCCCTTGATTCCTCGTAATTACTTACCCCGTGCCTTACTAGCTTCGCACCGCTGACACTGCTATTGACCGAGCCTCAGGCACGTTGAAGAAGATGATTAGACGGTTAGTTTAAGCTGCCGTGGGTGTTTTAGAGCCATGTCTGATATGTGTTATGCAGGATGTACCAGCAACGTGTCGTCACCGCTGGTATTATTGTCGTCCTAGTCTTGCTAATTGCAATCATTCTATGGGAAAAGGTTTTCCGGTAGACGGGTGTTATTTATGGTTGTTGCATTTCCCCCTTTTTGACATGTGCCCACAGACATTGTATTTATGCATAGTATATTTTCCCAGATTTCATTCCAGTGACTTGTGGTGTGGTAGATGATGATCCCGTTATCAATTTACATACTGGAAAAATACATTCCTGCCAGAACATTCAGCCCGAGTCCATTTTCGCTGGATCTTACTTACTGTTTGTCTGTCATGTCGGCGAATGCACGACGCTCCTTTTCCTTCTGGATGTCGTCATCGGTCCAACCATTCTCCCTCTTTATCTCTTCTATTATCGCTCGTCGTTTAATATTTAACTTCACATTAATATGGCGCAGAAGATATGCTACTCCGATCTGCATTGAAAGCAAAACCATGATAGCAGCCTTGCCTGGGATATATGCCGGAGCATCTTTAGGTTGAAAAATTTCAGTGCCAATGATGTTTCCAACGCAGAAAAAGATCATGGTGAGCGCATTGATGGTGAGCTGTCGAGTCATGTCAGGCAATGCTCAGAGAAAAAGGTATACCTAGTATACCTTCTTGGTGTAACCGCTAGTGTTACTGGCGTTGTATGCGTAGATCGTAGATAATGTGCTTCCAAACGAGCCTATCAGATATGACCCTGCAAATCATGTCATCCTTTGGCGTGTCTCATAACTTCATCGATCGAAACCCACCAAATAGTAAGACACCCTTTTGTCCGCTATTATTAAAGCCAATCATCAACGCTAGAGGTGATCAGCCTTCTTTGGGTTGCTATACACGAAGAATAACTTTACCGACGCCCAGAAGGGTCGGGAGAGTTGCATAAATTACTGGTAACATGCGTTCGCCCTATATTCATCGATGAACGCCGCCCCAACGTCAGCCATGCAAATCATTACCTTCTTATCAGAGTAATAACCGCAGATCACCACCGAAACCACATTCACAATTCCACTGGGAGTGGCAAGGATCAGAGTCTGCTTTGATCTGTCGAGAGGGTGGAGGAAAATCATCAGTTACTGTGACAGATTATCCTCTGGTGTGGCCCTACGTATAGCCAAAATTCCTTATAATAATGTTGCTGACTAGGCTGGCCATGAGCAAGCTTGTCATGTCATCAAGGCAGAGATGGCTTACAGTTTGTGAGACCACCACTAGGAATATCGGCTGAAACAAGAGTGAGACATGCACTGCTGGCAATATTGCGATGGATACCCACTCAGCATGGTTGCAAGCACAATTAACCAAGTTCGAACGTCCAGAAGGGTCTCGATGACTTGTTCTTTCTTGAATTTCTTGTTCTCTGTACCCCCCTGGTCATCCCTAACCCGTTCCAGAGACGCAATGCGCTCCTCCTTTGTAAGCATCCTGGCATTGACAGGCGAATCCGGTAACCACGCTAATACGATTATTCCAACAAGGATTGCAAGGCCTCCGAGGAGGTAGTAGACAATCTTGTATGGTGCCATGACACCTCCGTTGTAAAATGAGATTCCCTGCCGATCAGTAAGCCCAGCCCTCTTAGTATGACGTCGCATTGCATACATATGCTACGAAGCCTCCGAAGACCTGAGTAAAACCAAGCTATTGTATCGTCTTCAGCAAGAAGAAAAAATAGGAAAAGAAGTCAACCACCATTGTGTAGAAATATGCAATGCGAATCCCCTGCACGAATTTTTTATTAGTATAGTTTCACTAATATCATTGACCTCTCACTTGTTCGTTTTTTCTATAAAACATGGATATTATTGATATCAGGATAGGAGACACACAGCTCTCGCACATCCCTACCTAATCTTAGCAAAAATCAGCCGGACGAATATTAGACTACGCACCAAGAATAAAACGAAGCGCGAAGAAGGTCTGAAAAGAGTTTGCTAATGCATGGCAGAGCAGTACGACGCCCCATATGATAATATTCACGCCTGATATTGTTCTGGCTTTTATCCACATCTAGGATGAGTGTCAGCTCACCGAGGTATTTCCCGAGCCTGAGCTTCTGGGCGATATATACGGTGGGGAATTCCCAAACCATAAAACCTGTTGGCGCGATGTAATTAAGGCGAGAACATTTAAAAGGCAACCCCATATTTACCAAGATAAAACGCCATTGAAACTAAATTGTAATTCTGTCCGGTTACCGGAAATCCCATGATGCTGAACATAGTGTTGAGCGTCCTTTCGTGCGAGACAACCGTCAGTTAGTACTGACCTCGCATAATTGAGCGATGTTTTATCCCTTTCAAGATGGTCAAAACCAGACAGCCGAAAATGAAGGCTTTCTCACAAAAACTGGGTGAAGTACACCACAGCAGTTATTGGAATAATAACCTTGTCCTATCAATATCAATCTGTCAGCACAATTGATACATCGTAATAACCACTGAATGGTTGTACGAGTTTGTTCCTGAGTCTTCGATTATATTCTTCACTGAATTTCTGTGCTTGAGTCCCTACTAGTCGAAGCGCTTCATCTCCTTCTAAGAGCGGAGAATCCACAATTTCTTCACGAGATGTCTCTTTTTCTGAATCCATAACTTGATTGGTTGCGCGGAAGACGTAGCTTCTGAGCTGGGCTGTCTCGCCAGGTCTGGAGAGTTGGAAGAAGAACCGTGAATGAAGGACCACGGTTGTTCAAGCCATTGATCCTAGATATCGACAAGCCTCAGGCGCCACAGGATGATAAGCATCAATGCGATAATGCCAGGAATAAAGTTACGCATTGAATCACGATAAGACATATTTTAGGATGTCCAAGGAGCACAAGACGGCGTAGCATGGTCGAAATTCTCACCAGAAGGATGTCATTGCTACCGAGAAACACTAAGTGCATGTCGTTCGTAGATTTAAAGAGGGCTCCTCAATAGATTACTATAGTTGCGTGACATCAAATTGGACCAGAATTCTATTGCTGATGAATAAAGGACGGATACTCAACTTTTTCCGTGAAAATCAATAAGACATGTTTCCTCTGCGTATATTCTACATGCAAATATAATATATCTCCCGTTAAGTTTATGCGATGCTTGTTGTGGAGGACGAGCATTGGGAGATGCCAACAACCACGAGGCATCATGGTCCGCGAAGGTCCTATAATAGGCGAACCATCCAGCATAGGGAAATTAATAGGCGACTAACCATGAACAATCAAACGTCGTACTTCGACAACCCCCATTGTCTCGTAGTTCTCCCAACTCGTCCAAATCACTCTTCCGCCTTTACGCGATAGCCAAGCCATATGACGACACTTCGTGAGCTGGCATGATCATATGCATAATTCCGGCGTTATTAAGTCTCGGCGTTTCTAAAAAATATCATACTTGCAGAAGCTTGATGAAAAAGAAAAATTAACGGGTCAAGGAACTCCTTGCGCGGATACGTTCGCCAGCAAAATATATCCACACGGGGAAGGGTATACCAATGACGATGGCAAGACCTGCAAGTAGGGAATTGCCTCCACCATAGCCGAGTGCCGCCAACATCTGTTCTCCAAACAAGGGAAACGCAAAACCAAGAAGTGAACGGAACATCTGATAATGTATTCAGTGGACGTCAACGACATTGGAGGTGATGTAAGAAGGACCAACAGAAGCGGCTGCGGTAGCACTTGCAGCATAGGTGAATGTATCCACGAGGTACAGTTGAATAGGGAGACTTGATAATATGAGGTTAGACATGGAAGAGACTAATGCACGGGAGCACACCCACAAACTCGTCAATAACCCGAAACCAAAGATAGTGGTGCCAATGATGGGCATCATGAAGTGGACCTTAGCTTGGGCAGACCAGCCATACCATCTAATACATGTCAGACTGGGAGCAGGGGTCAATGAGCTAATCTCACAATAGTCCCACTGGCACAAAAAACGAGCCGAACATCAGGGCCGGTATGCGCATCTCTGGTTTACCCTTCCCTCCATTTTTTGCAGCAAGCTAGGGATGAAAACCAACGCTTGAGCTGACAAGTTCAAGATAAAAGGCAAGTTTTGACATACGTATGTGTATATCTTGGCCGAAAATTTGGCACCAAACAAAGTAGCAGCGAGAAATCCAACACCTGTTCCGATGTACGCCAGACCTCCAATTCCAACACTGAAGTGGTACACCTCCGAAAAAAGGCCTGAGTAAAAATTGTTAATAACAATCCCTGTAGGCAGGTATAATCTTACCGGGGAAAGTAGCAAACATCAAATAGTAGATACCTGGTATATGATCTCAGTCTTAGTCAATATAACTTAACAAGGTACTGACCGTATATCCTAAATAGATGAACACCAGTGAGCCGTGTGCACATATCACTGAATTTAAACTTACAGAGACATATACAAACTCAGGATGAATAGTATAAAACTGTGGGTCAATAGCATGATCGGGCGCTTGAGGTTGAGCCATAAGTAGGCCCACCTCCCAATCTCGTGTTGGAGAGCAGGGTGTCCCACAGTTGTCTTTTCGGGATCTAGCGCCATGTTATCAAGACGAAACCTGATAACCGGTGCATAGGTTTCTCTCAAGAAAGGGATGCCGATCACTGCGGCAACGCCGCACATCGCAACAACGACATAGAAGACATAGGGTAGACCGACTGATTCTGTGATGAAACCTCCCATAGCGGGACCGATAGCAGGACCTTGCAGGGTGCATGAACTTTAGTTGATGTCGCAAGATATAAAACGGTGTACAACCTACCTATCAAGGGTCCGATGCTGTACAGTGCCATAGCGGACGCTCGATCACGTTCCGCGAAGAGATCGCTTACGACACCCCCGCCGCATGCTATAGGTGCACCCCCCGCCAAACCAGCTTTGCAGAGAGTAAGCAAGAGTTGCAGCTCCAGATGTTCCGATACGTACCCAGAAACCGGAAGACAATGAAGGATACAGTGTTGGGTGATAAAGCACAGCCGAGATTAAAGGCGAGAAAGAGGAGGTTCGCTAGGTGGAGCACCTTGAACTCACTCAGGTAAATAGGCCTGCCGATCAAACTTAGGATGCAGATCACGCACCCATACGCGGCCATACACTTCCGACAAGGGTGCCGCGAATAAAGGACCGATGGCAAACGATAGAAGGAAAATGCTAAGAGTCAACGCTATGACTGTTGGATTGGTTATGCCAAATTTTATAGCCGCATCAGGCAAGCCAGGCGCCATGATAGAACTTGCTAACGGTGCGACAAACGTGTACAACGCTACCTAATACCGACATGAGTCTTCATAAAAAGCTGAACTCGCCCATGGAAGAACTGACGATCATAGTCGATGTCCATTTTTTTGCGAGAGGCCAATTTCTGGGGTTCGCGAGGTCGTGTTCCCAATCATACTGGTATTCTTTGTTATGAGTGTTATCCTCGACCTCAGCAGACTGGCCTCCGCTTTTCATGACTTGGGAAATATGAAGATCATTTGAATGATCTTGGTGATTCGGAGGAAAAGAAACAGTTCCTGGAGGAGAGCTCGACATGAACCTGTGTTGCACCAGCAGGCAGGGAAGGCGACCGAGAACAGATAACGCATGTCCTGGACAAACTTTGAAATATATATTAGACGACAACCTGACAGAGCAGGTATTACTATCACACTTATTCCTGGAGGCCGCAGAACAGTTACGTCGTTGACAGGTGAGATCTCACCCGAGGACCTGAGGATATTCACTTACAAAGATTCGTATATGTTCACACGTGAATGAAGCCAAGAAGAACACTCTCATATCGGTAGCTATGGAGAGTACACGGCTGCCACACTACCGCTACCGATTTCCCGTAAACAAACCTGATGAGTCAATCGGGGGTTGTCAAAACTCGAGAACTCCCAAAAAAAAAAAAAGCTTGCCTATCCCACTCGGAGTCACCTATGAACTCTTACCTTCAAACGCGATGAACATGATGCTGATGGGCCGCAGCTCGGACTTCTTCTCCTATTTTGTTAACCCTGCTTCCTTTTGCCCCCAGCGGTCTTTGTCAGTAAACACGACAACTTGAATGCGTGAAGTCCGAATAGCCGCGTTAGACGAGAATGATATAATTGATGTGAGTCAAATTGTTATGATGTAAATGAGATCTAAAAGTTGTTATTACATATTTGTAGCAAAAATCTTCTGGAATATCATTAATGACGTAAAGATAAGGTCACTGTACGAGTTCAAAGTTAAATGCCCAACGCCCAAGCCCAACGCCCAAGCCCAACGCCCAACGCCCAACCTCGTGACTGAAATTCGGTATACCTAGAGTAAATAGAAGTAAATACGAAATAAACCTACGAATACTACGTATTACATCATCACCCCGCTCGCTGCCCCTACTCTACTGATAAAGCGCAAGTGATGTGCTGGATTTTGTGCATATTCCCATGCAAGGTGAAGTGAGCCAGCTTTAAGCATCGGGGGTCTTTCACGGAGATAACAAAAGTGCTGGATAGCAAGAATGCAAGTAATATCAAGATCAAACTGGTGTGCAGCCTCTTCTGGGGTTTGTGGTGGCTGACATATATAGGATGTATTTTTGCATGTTCGAGCCATAGCAGTAAGCCTGTGGTATAGAGCTGGGATCGATTTGCTTATATAAGATTCTATAATAGGTTTACTTTCTATTTATTCTAGGTATACCGAATTTCGGTCGCGAGGTTGGGCGTTGGGCTTGGGCGTTGGGCATTTAACTTTGAACTCCCCTAATATAATCGTCAGCTAGTAGAATATCATTACCATCATGATCGATGACAACACCATGAGCATGAAGCTCTCTTAGCCTCACTAGAAGTCTGATACTACTCGCCTCTGTTTCTTTCAACTTGAATGTAGGGTCTGCAATAAGTAATATATATCGGGTTCATCATTCCCAACTGCTCGTGACAAGTCCTGACAATTGCCGTCAGCGATCTAGACAAACCAGTGGAACTTCGGCTTCCGTATTCAATATATAAATGGGGGAAACGGAGATGAAGTTACTCGCGGTCCGAAATTACGAGCACTGGTTCACTATTATTATTGATGAGGTCTCAGATGTCATAGGTCCATTTCACTCGGTCCTGTTTCAAGTACTTGCAGCTTCCAACCCGGTTACCGTTCATAAGATGGCCCGAAGGCCACGTGGAAAATCCGCATGCTAGCATAGTAATATGAGCTAACGGTAGGTGACATACTAACTGCATCCATCGTAATCAACTTGTCGTGTCTGGAATGTTGCATCTAAGATCTTTAGTAACACGCTTTTTGTAAGTCCTCGTGATCATCGTGTGTCGATTTGCGCAGCTAATGATACGAACTTTGCGGGACATATATGCATGTGTCAAGTGCGAAGCGCCTCAGGGGCAATATCAATCCTGACTACACTAGACCGTAGACCAACGGAATGATGTTTTTTCCATGTATAGTCTACTCCTGGAAATCGAACTGTGCCAATCAAAATTGGTACTGGATATTTCAGATTTTGCACTGTTGGAAGCTCAAATTAGGACTGGAAAGATGACCAATGCCCATAAGGTTCCTGGCGTACAAGTCCCTCTTCAACTAGAATTGTAAATAAAACAAGTAAAGACAAAACAAAAAAAGACGAAGTCGCACTCTCTAACTACAAAGCATGTCCATACTCATGCGTGCCATGTGTAGTATACCCCTGATAGTGGTAACCATCCCCATTCGCTGCTGCGTAGTCATAATTATGTGCGTGCGTATACTGCTGGCTAGGATAGTCCTGCACATCGTAAGCCTGCTCGCTCGCACCATAACGTGCTCCTGGATTTGCTCTCCCTTGGTACACATCATGTGCGTCTGCAACATATTGCCCTGGTACCCCCGAGCTCCCATATGGGTCGTATGGCCCCTGATCATTGGTTCGATAAGCAAGGGTAGCACCTTCTTGAAGATGAGTTGTGCTGCCGTATTCTTCTTCGTAGGCTTGGTGTTGTGGCTCGTAGCTTTCCGCATGCGAAGTATATTGGTTGAATGTGCCTGCAGTCTGGTGTGAATACCCAGCATTGTAAGTGGGCATTGGAGGATAGTCGGTGTAGTCGGCACCGGCGGGATTTGTGTGATAGCTTGGCGCTATGCTCTTCTGGTCGAAGTAGTAATCCTGATTGTAGGCACCACCTGGCCCGCGCTTGGAGATAGACCCAACGTCGTCATCGTCGTCGTCAACCGAGAGGTTTGGAAGAGTTGGTTGTGGCAAAGGTTTACCAACCATCTCGCCCTTCTTGTTTTTCAAGTGGGAGAAGTCACCCACAGCCTCCTTCTTCGCTAGCGCAGCAGCCTTTGCAAGCCGCTCCTTGTTTCTACGCTTGATGACCTCTGCGATTCGCTATCATTAAATGAGTCATGGGTGACCAAAACTCGAAGTGATAGATCGTACCTTGTCAACTTTGTGGCATACATACTCCTATAGAACCCGTGAGCAGATGCACTTCGCAGAGGCAAATGGGCGGAAACATATCTAACCTTAAGGTTTCCTTGAATGTAGCACAGCAAAGGAATGTAAAATATGCCAGCCATAATTAACAGTAAGAGCGAGCCAGCGAATATGACGAAGGTGAAAAACGTGGAGACAGTCAGAGCAGACGTTGACAAACTGTTTCCGGCAAAGTACTTGCTGACGTCGTACCAAGAACCCTTATCGTTTTTTGCCAGGTAGATACTATAGAGTGTCAAAGCGTTGATCGTCTGTCTTGGCCCATCAGACAGCAACAGGCGCTTCCAACCTGATATCGGTTGAGATATATTGGTTCAAGAAAGGAACAGAGACTCACTCTTGAACGTAAAGAAAATGAAGAATGCAAAGTCGTCTTTCTTCTTCGTTGAATTACTGATATGATCGAAGAAGCAGAAGTGATCATACGAGCCTTGCGCAGTTTGTGAGCTTTAAATGATGCCATAATCGAAGGGATCACATACGGAGGGAGTAATAGTTGTTAGCCATCACGTTCGTGAAAGCATAAGATATATCACGGCTGGCAATAATTTTCTTCGATTTCCGGGCCTCGTACGCCAGCTACAGATGATCAGACTCATGTTCTCTTGCCTAAGACTGCAGCATACCAGGAGGAAGCCAAAAATAATACATCCTACGAACAGCCATTTCCCGACATTAAAGGGGATATAGAAGCAACCATCTTGATGCTGACAGTCGTCAAAGATTTGGTTGGACCATGTTGAAGTTGTCAACATGGTCGTAGCGGTGAAGATATCGGACAGGTAGACAAGAAATGATTTGAGGATGATGATATAAAGCCAAAGATATCTTTGAAGGAACGTCAATAAGCAATCCGATCTTGAAATAATTGAAACCCATAAATGAACAGCCGCCATCACACTATGCCACACAAGCATCCACAGCATCTGCGCGTTCCACATGTTCACACGAGTCACTCACTTTAGGCGCATAAGGAACCCATTGTCGGTAAACTCACGGGTGTCGATGAAGTCGAACTAAGGTGGTGAACGGCTTATTGGCATGCGAGAAAAACCAAGATAGAGGGGCGGCTCACCTTGTGATCTGGAACAATTTCTCGTTTCCATGCTGGTCCACCGCTCATTGTGTTGAGAGATAATGCGGGTCAGTGAGCAAGTTAAACGATAAGAAGGGCAAGGGGGGTTTGGTGGATATGTGAATGAACGTAGAGCGAGCCGGCCGCATGTAGAACCTGACCAGGTTCTGAGACAACGAGAGGCGTTAAAAGAAGGTCTGATCCAGCAAAAATCAAACCAAAGAGTGCTCTGCTGGTTTTTAGACTGTAAGGACGGACAGTACCAGCGCAGAAACTGTAGATGGAGGATGATAGACGGGATAAAAAGAACGAGCGTGAAACTGGAAAACAATGGTTGTCGTGCTATGCCTAATAGGCCCAGGCCCTAAAAGCTATGTGACTAGTCCTATTTCGATCATATCTTTTTTTGTTCGTTACGCGGTTACAGTAAACATCACAAACTAACCAACCATCAGGAAGTACTTACAACGATGACTACAGTACAAAAGATCAAAGTACGCATCAGCATTTATCCTTGCTATTTCTGATTAACGGGGGCGTCTATTATTCAGGAAATTGAAGATGAAATGGCTAGTCTTATTTTCCAAGATATGATGAACCTCTACTAACTTTCTTAATAGGCCAAAAGTGTGTTTCCTTGTCTTCATGAAGTTTGCTAATCAGTCGATGAATTTCGTGCTCGTAGCCCAAAAGAATAAGGCCACGAGCTACCATCTGGGTCAACTCAAGGCCAAACTTGCAAAACTACGGCGCGAGCTTATATCACCCTCTGGAGGAGGCGGAGGCGGGCCCGGTATCGGTTTCGATGTCGCCAGGACTGGTGTAGCGTCTGTCGGATTTGTTGGCTTCCCATCGGTGGGAAAGGCGAGTTCTTTGTGTTCAATGCTTACCCGCTAGTTATAATCAACGACAATCTAGTCAACTCTTATGTCAAAGCTCACGGGCACGCACTCGGAAGTCTCGGAGATTGATTTCACAACACTAACGACAGTCCCTGGTACTCTGAAAGTCCACGGTGCACCTATACAAATCCTCGATTTGCGTGCGTACGTGTTGTCTTTGGTGATCATACTCTTATTCCCGCTTTAGCTGGAATCATCGAGGGGGCAAATGATGGTAGAGGTAGAGGTCGACAAGGTAAGTGCAGTTTTTCTGCGGCTGTGGCAAGCTCATTCACTTCACTATACAGTTATTGCCGGTATGGCCTCCAAGTTTAACGCATGCGAAAGCCGAGGTTGAGAGCAATGCATACACCAGTCGCTCGAACATGTAACCTCATTTTTATTGTTTTGGATGTCCTCAAGCCGTTGGGAGACAAAAAGATCATCGAGAGCGAGTTGGAGGGCTTTGGTATTCGCTTGAATAAAAAGCCCCCAGCCATTTTGGTTCGCAAGAAGGACAAGGGCGGCATCGCGATCACCAATACCGTTCCGCTGACGAATATCGATCAAGAAGAGATCAAGGCAGTTCTCAGCGAGTACAAGCTCAGCAATGTGGACGTTACTATTCGGCAACCTAACATGACGGCGGACGACTTGGTGGACGTCATTGAAGGGAACAGGTGTGTAATTTATGAGAAGCCTGCATTGCTGGATGCTTACATCTCGTAGAGTCTATATTCCTGCGCTTTATGTACGCGTTGAATGACTTTTCACCCTGCGCTAATTCCATGTGTTTCAAATTTATTTTAGGTCTTGAATAAGGTTGTTTATCACTTGGTTGAAATTATGCGCTGCTCACGTTAGTCATGTATGCAGATCGATGCCATTTCGATAGAAGAACTAGATCTTCTGTCCGTTGCTTTTTGTCTTCGAAGAGTACTACTCACCGGTGTTCAGGTACAAAATTCCTCACAGCGTTCCAATTTCATCGAGAGAGTGGCTCAATATCGACGAACTCTTAGAGAAAATGTGGGACGCTCTTGAGCTTGTCCGCGTGTATACCAAACCTCGTGGACAATCACCCGACTACTCAGCTCCAGTCGTCCTTCGTCGAGGAAGATGTAGTGTGGAGGATTTTTGTAACGCTATCCATAAGGAAATTGCCAAGCAAATGAAGTAGTGAGTGTCAACGCTGAGATTTCTAATTTGCCGAGCTGATTGCATGGTCAGCGCCGTTGTATGGGGTGCGAGTGCCAAGCATTCTCGAGGTCAAAAGGTTGGGTTAGACCACATCTTAGAAGATGAGGACGGTAAGATCTTCATTTTTTCACGCATACATTCTCAAGCGGTCTCCTAGTTGTTCATATCGCAAAAAAGTAACTGACATAATGGATGTACGACTCGCTCCGCGCAACCCATTGTATCTACTAGTACTGCTGTGTAATGTATAGAGTACTGAGCCGGATGAATGACCATATTAGTCCGGCCGCACAGTAAACGCTTGTCACCATCAGAGGCAAAAATTCAGTATCTGGGTTCCTGCCAGTCATGAGAGGGAATAGGGTGATGAAAACCTGGAGAAGTGCAAAACCATATAGGTATGCATTCTCGAAGCTCTCCAACAGTACCCAGGGCAGTGATGAAGGAAACCTGTTGGAAGTTTGAGGAGCAAAAAACATCTCGGTGTCAGTGCTCACTCGTAAACCTGCTTGTGGAGGGGGTATAATATGGTTCCTCCCCACAGGAGGGAATATATAATTTTTAGTAGCGTCTCTTTAGCTTCGTTAATAACACCCAAGACGAGCTAGCATTATGGGAACACACCTGCTGGCGTAAAGATCAAGGGGAAGAGCGAGAAAACACCTGCGACACTTGCGATGACGAAAGTCTTGTAATACGCATAGTTCTCTGAGGCCAGAAGACTGCAACACTAAATACTAGGTTGACAAAGAAAGTAATGAAAACCACATACGTGAGAGGTACTAATATGAGCAGAACGGCCTTCTCGTGCACATGCCACCCGAACATATATGAAGTGTAGCCACAAAGTGCCAATGCAGCCACGAATGACTTATAAGTTGGCGCTCTCCATAGTTTAATGAGATAAACCTGGGCTGCAATATCAGAGAGATCCGTCAGTCATGCAATTGTTCATACCATCTGGAAGATTACTGTGATGATGAAGGTGTGAATGGGCTTAATATTTGGGATCACCGCGAAGACCGTGTCGCCTACAAGGCCGCGAGATGTCGAGGCAACACCAGATTCATTCACTGCAAGCCCGACATCCAGGTGTTTTACCACTGAAAGTCAGCGTAAGCTCGGTAGTGGAAGGGTAGTTAATGAACCACGAACGCTGCAGAAGGACACGGTCTGCGGCAGTGACCAAGGCCCATGCATTTGGTGCCCAGTAAGCGTGATTCAACCCTCGTGTAAAAGGAAACAAGCGAGAAAGGAGTTGCGGGAGTTGGCCCATCAATACGAATGGTCCTAGAGAAGCTAGGAACACGAGTAGGACAGAGTTCGCTAATGAGATAAAGCGAGTGGGGATGATCGCCCCTGTGGGAGACATGCAGTAAGACCGCAGAAGGTAAACGAAGTATGCAGGCTGTAGAAGTAACCCAGTAAGTCGAGGACCACGAATAGTGATGCAATCATACCGCCAGATACATGTAGATGTGTTTAAAGTTCAAAAGAACGGCAAAAAGTATGCCGCTTGCAAGTTTCCTGCCCTATAAATGCAATAAGACACTTTGCTCAGGTAAGAATAACTCTCTTACGTCGCGAGCCATTAAGATCGACCATAGCAATATTCCAAACATGAACCCATTGTATTGGAAGTGGATATGGTCAATTATAAGGAACCCTGGGTGAAGAAACAAAGACGCCGAAAGAATTCGTTGACGAGTGGGATAAACAGAATCACGGATAAACCTCAGCCATAGAATTAGCACTTCACAGAAAAGAACAGATAGAAATTCACCTCAGAAGGGCTGCGCCAAGGACAAGCTCAGAAATAATGACGGTCAAACGTTGGTATACAATGACCGTCCATGCATCATATTGAAGATTCTGAAGATCGACTATCTTGGGATCAATGAATGAAGCTGGTATGGACAACAACTTCTCAAAATATGCAAAGAATGGGGGGTAATCCAGCGCTGGTGGGCGGGATGAGATAGTGTAATACAGAAACTTTCAAGGGGCTCACTCCACTCAGAAGTTGTCTTCAACGCCGTGTTCAATAAGCCTATTGAATAGGATTTAGAGAGCTTCAGGACGCACGTCGTAATACCATCGAGAAATAGGGAGTGAATGTGTTATGGCCAGCCAGTTTCGGTGGACCTCAAAATCCGTAGAGCGACTTCGCGGATCAGTGAGCGTGCGGATACACATTTAAAGAGGGCCTACTATGCTGGGAACAGGAGAAACTTGAATGCGGTGGAGAGAAGTAAAATGTCGACTTCGGATTGTGATACATCACTCAGAAATTTCCAGGCCGAGGTAGATTTCAATGCATGCAGCTTCTGCGAGTCACTGTGTTCATCAGTGAGGGAACTATGGGACTGTTTAACCACGCTCATCGAGGTGTACAACCAAGTTTTCAACTTGAAAGGTCTTGCTTCCTGCAACGTATTATGTCATCTACTATTAGTCATTTGCAATATTTATAGCACCGCATGAGTGCACAAAAGCATTAAAGGTACAAGATCAAATGTATAATGCCTCGAGCTCAAGGTGGAACTGATAATTCATTCATATTCAGGCGATGCTACTGATAACACTAAACATTACAGGGGTCAATAATGATAACATATCTAGGACGATTTGATGTGGACATGAGGTAAGTGCGATGAACATCATGGGTGTCACGTGTGGTATAATGCATGGAGGAAGTAAAATATATGCAAACAGAAGACGGAATGGCGCATCTAGAAGTCCTCGTCTAACGAGCTGGATGAAAGATTGTCAGACAAGTTCATAGCACCACGAATATAGTAAACTCACAAAGTCTTGCTTGCCACCTGATCGGTCTTAGTGTTCGTGTGGTTGACGTTTGCCTTCGAGTAATCCGACACACGCTTTTCGAAGAAATTAGTCTTCCCCTGTAGCGAGATCATGTCCATGAAGTCGAATGGGTTCGTGGCATTATACACTTTATCATTGCCTAGCGACACCAACAAACGGTCTGCGACGAACTCGATGTACTGGCACATGAGCTTGGCATTCATGCCAATGAGCCCAACAGGAAGAGCATCTGGAGACGGTCAGTATAAGATGGACATAAGGAATATAATGACGAACCAGTCAAGAATTCCTGCTCGATGACGACAGCCTGGGTAATGATATGTTTCACAGTCTCAGGGTGCGGGCGACGCTTAAGGTGGCTGAAGAGCAAACAAGCAAAGTCGGTGTGCATACCCTCATCACGGCTGATGAGCTCGTTGGAGAACGTAAGACCAGGCATGAGACCGCGCTTCTTGAGCCAGAAGATGGACGCGAAAGAACCCGAGAAAAAGATACCCTCGACAGCAGCGAAGGCGACCAATCGCTCACCGAAGGTGGAACGCTGATCAGATATCCACTTGAGCGCCCAGTCAGCCTTGCGCTTGACGCAAGGAATGGTGTCCATAGCGTCAAAGAGATATTCGCGCTGGGTAGAGTCCTTGATATAAGTGTCGATTAGAAGGGAATAAGTCTCGGAGTGGATGTTCTCCATCATAATTTGGAAGCCGTAAAAGCACCGAGCCTCAGCAGCCTGGACCTCATTGGAGAACCGTTCGATGAGATTTTCGTTAACGATGCCATCGGATGCAGCGAAAAAGGCGAGAACGTGTGAAACAAAGTGGCGTTCGTTGTCGTTAAGACGGTTGGTCCAGTCGTGGACGTCTTTCGAGAGGTCCATCTCCTCGGCAGTCCAGAATGATGCCTCGGCTTTCTTGTACATTTGCCATATCTGATGTATTGTTAAGACAAAGTTAATGGAATAATGTACATTAACAAACCTCGTGGTACTGAATGGGGAAGAGAACAAAACGGCGCTTGGATTCTTTGAGCAATGGTTCTTCGCCTGAAGTGAAAAGTTAGGTTGAAATTAAGTCACAAGTGAGACTAAGTACTGACATTCAGGTAGGTCAACTTCACCAACGAACTTCTTGCGAAGCTCTTCAAGGTCATCTTCGGCGTCCTCAGAGTCCGGCGAGACTGAACGCTTGCGATCATCGACTAAAACGGGAAGGGTATCGTCGTCATGTGATGACTTGGTGGTTGGCTTGATTGGCGTGTCTAGTGAGATATTTGCCAAGGCTGCAGCAGCCTAGTGATTCAAGACGCGTTAGCTGCAGTATGGTTGACTTGAAAAAAAAGACGAACTTTTTTGCTTGGTGTCGGAGCAGGGGATGATACACGAACTGGTGCAAGAGTGGCAGCCATTGAAAGTATGGAATGATATGTAGTAAGATGAAGATATCGCAAGAGATGGAAGTGTAGGTTGAGGAACAGAAAAGACGAACCTCGGTTCAATTTAAACGTTCGAACTGTAGTTGTGGTTATTTGTTCCACTCAACATTACGCGACGCGTTGTTGGTTTTTGTAGACGTGCCACCACAACGCGTTTCATCAATTCTATTATTAACCAACCCAATCAACTTGAACCACTTCTCACGTCTTCACATTGTTTCACATCATCCCGTGTGGTCCACAAGCTGGTCGTGATTAATGTAATGAGCGCGTGGAGCAATCACCGCGACCGATAATCAGATGACACAAAAAAAAAACAGTCACATGATTGCGTGACCAAAGGATTCATTGAATCGGACCGTTCACACTAGTACTAGTACTAGTAGTAAGTGCAAGCTTTATCTCTATGTCTGAAACACAAGCGCTCGATTGTTCCTTTGTCACATCTGTTCAGGATCTTTCAATCCAGGTTTGTGGTTATTGTCGCCCACAGGCAAGCCTCAATTAAAGTTGGTTTCGTGATAGGAGACATCACGGCAAAAACCTCCTCTCAGCGATCCCGAACCATTCCTCTGCTCTGAAGGATGTAATGGTATGAACAGCTCTGGTTCATCGTACGAGACTGGAGTTTCCGAAGATGGTGCGCTTTTTTGACTCTGCGTATTCACCAGTCTTACCAGGGTACATAGAATCTGAACCACTCCTCATGCCTTCTCAACGGCGCTTTGTCCTTTTCCCCATACAGTATCATGAAGTGAGTCCGTTCTCTATTCGCGGCGGTGGATTTGATTTGACCGACGGCGGCTTATAGATCTGGAAAATGTACAAGAAAGCGGAGGCATCATTTTGGACTGCCGAAGAAATGGATCTCTCAACAGACATTGTGCACTGGAATACCCGACTAACCACAAATGAACGCCACTTCATCTCACATATTTTAGCTTTTTTTGCTGCATCAGATGGCATAGTTAACGAGAATCTGGTTGAGCGTTTTTCCAACGAAGTCCAGATCCCAGAAGCTCGGTGCTTTTATGGTTTCCAAATCATGATTGAAAATGTCCATGCCGAGACCTATTCGCTCCTGATCGACACACTCATCAAGGACGTCAATGAGCGCCAGTTTCTGTTCGATGCTATAGAGACCATACCGGCCGTCAAGCGAAAGGCAGACTGGGCGTTACGATGGATATCTGACAAGGAAGCGACATTTGCTACTCGGCTAGTTGCCTTTGCTGCGGTTGAGGGTATCTTCTTTTCCGGCTCGTTTGCATCAATATTCTGGCTCAAAAAGCGTGGATTAATGCCGGGGCTCACTTTCTCCAATGAACTCATCAGTCGTGACGAGGGGATGCACACCGACTTCGCTTGTCTTTTATTTACCCATCTTAGGCGAAGACCACATCCGGACGTTATACATAAAATCATTACAGAAAGTGTCCATATCGAACAAGAGTTCTTAGCAGGCACGTGTTCAGTTGTTGTCTTGGGCTACTGTTGACTGTGCAACACAGATGCTCTTCCGGTCAGCCTCATTGGCATGAACGCAACTCTGATGTGCCAGTATATCGAGTTTGTCGCCGACCGTCTTCTAGTATCGTTGGGGAACGACAAATTCTACAACTCCTCAAATCCCTTTGATTTTATGGACATGATTTCCTTGCAGGGAAAGACAAATTTCTTCGAGAGGCGTGTGTCTGACTATGCGAAGGCACATGTCAAACAGTCGGATACTCCGGCGTCTTCATGGATGTTGTGAGTTTTCCCTTTATGTTACTTTTAGAACGCATGTCTCATTCAATGATCTAGTTCTGTTGACGAGGATTTCTGAGCTTCCATCGTCGCTAGTGTCGCGATTTCAATTAATAATACACTCGAGCCCAATTCAATCACGTACCTAATATCCTATTCTACAGCCACTACGCGTAACCCTCCACTTAGTCTTTAGCATTCTCCGTAGCTTATAACTCACATATCTTATATATCGGACCTTCTTTCGTCGATGGTCTGCGTACATAGATTTGAATGAGAAAATCGGTCACGGCAAGGGGTGAAAACATGACGAAGCTGCCGTCAACTGACCGTAGTGGCGTGGATCAATACCTTGAAACAGGCGTCCTTTTGTTGTATCATACGAGTCCATGTAAGTTTTTCGGCTCCCTTTCGTATGGAAAGCCAGACCACCGTGCTCTGCTTCCAAGGCTTCTGTTTCTCAGAACCTTCCTAGTAAGGTAAACAGTTTCTATTGGCCTCCGAACACCTTCACTGAGTTATTTAATGCGTGTGCAGGCCTGGAGCTTCGGCTGCAAGAAATATATCTCGTGAAAGCAGACGATGAAGAACATAATAGTAATTTGTGCCTGCGAAGCACAAACCCTGCCAAAACGCAATGATGGCTTCCAGATCTAGAAGGTTTAGCTCAAACAAATGTTCCACCTTGGTCACGGTGCACAGTGATCGCGATGATTTAGATGGTGGAGCCTTGGCCTTAGTGGTGGGGGGACGATGAGATACATATGCCGCAGAAGGAGTAGATTTTCTGCCAGAGTGTCCATTGCGCTTCATCTTGACACACCTTCTATGCGCCCCGACAGCAAAGAATGTTCAAAATACTAATATGTCTCTTTGCCTGCAAAGTTTTTCTTGATCGCGAGTGCATTCAGAAATCACTGCAGATACTCTGTGCAGTGGTCTACAGCCATCCGATATGCAATCGAAGCTGCGGCAGCCTCACGAGTCACAACCCAATATAATTAGTGTTTCGGACGCGTATCTGAAGGTATGACTTGCCATGGAGCAAATATTAATGTTGCGACAACAGTTTGCACAGGGGCTAAGACCAGTTAAGATGAACCTCTAAGGAAACTATCAAGGTGTGTTCTGATTTGGAAAAAATGTTGTTACGGGCAGGTTTCGAACCTACACAATCCAAGGGAAACAGATTTTAAGTCTGTTGTAGCATCCACCAGGCTAGACGAGTTGTGGTGAACTTCCAAAGAAAGCATAAGTGAGTCAAGATCAAGTTGTGTTCCGATAAAAGGCCTCGTCCTCGGCAGGTTTCAAACCTGCAGTCTAAGAGAGACAGATTTTTATTCTGTTGTAGTAACCACCAGGCTAGACCAGTTGCGATGAACTTCTAAAGAAACTATTGATGAGTAAATATCAAGGTGTGTTCTGATAGAAAAAGGCTCGGTGTCAGCAGATTTCGATCCTGCACAGTGGAAGAGAAACAGATTTTAATTCTGTTCTGGCAACCACCTGGCTAAGACCAAATTATGATGAACTCCTAAAGAAATCATCTAAGAACGAATGCCAAAGTGTATTCCGATAGAAAAACCTCGTTGTCGGCAGGTTTCAAACCTGCACAGTCCAAGAGACACAGATTTTGATTCTGTTGTAGCAACCACCAGACTAGACCGGTTGCGGTGAACTTCTAAAGAGGCTACTGATGAGTAAACATCAAGGTGTGTTCTGATAGAAAAAAGCTCGGCATCAGCAGGTTTCGATCCTGCACAGCGGAAGAGAAACAGATTTTGATTCTGCTTTAGCAACCACCTGGCTAAGACCAGTTACAATGAACTTCTAAAGAAACCATCCACGAGTGAACGTCAAGGTGTATTCCGATAGGAAACAGCTCGTCGTCGGCAGGTTTCAAACCTGCACAGTCCCAGAGACACAGATTTTGATTCTGTTGTAGCAACAACCAGGCTAGACCAGTTGCGGTCAACTTCTAAAGAAACCATCCACGAGTGAATGTCAAGGTATGATCAGATAGAAAAAACCTTGTCGTCGGCAGGTTTTAAACCTGCACAGTGGAAGAGAGACAGATTTTGATTCTGTTCTGGCAACCACCTGGCTAAGACCAGTTATGATGAACTCCTAAAGAAATCATCTATGAACAAATGCCAAAGTGTGTTCCCATAGAAAAACTGCAGTTCAGCAGGTTTCGAACCTGTACGATCCAAGAGAAACAGATTTTGATTCTGTTGCGGCAACCACCTGGCTAAGACCCTATACGCTGGACTTCTGAAGAAACCATCCATGAGTAAATGTCAAGGTGTGTTCCGATAGAAAAACCTTGTCGTCGACAGGTTTCAAACCTGCACAGTGGAAGAGAAACAGATTTTGATTTTGTTGTGGCAACCCCCCAGCTAAGACCAGTTACGATAAACTTCTAAAGAAACCATCCATGAACGAATGCTCGAGTGTGTTCCAATAGAAAAAGACTGTAGTTCAGCAGGCTTCGAACCTGCGTAGTTCAAGTTTTGATTCTGTTGTGATAACCACACTGACTAGGTCAAAGTCTTTTAACTCTTCCACTTGGTGACTCACGAGACTTCCCAAGTTGAAAACTTATGGGGACCCTGATTGACACGGCCCGACATGGACAATAAAGTTCGAGTCCGAACGTCTACAATTGCCCCGACGAGGGACGAAGACTGAGATGATTCTAATTAACCATCATTAGCAGCAGGCTCAATATGATGGACATTACCACTAAGCATACATGGAGTTTCTGGAAACACAGAAGGCAATCAGCAGATACTAAAAAAACGAGGACAATGAGACATTGTCACCACCCTGAAGGCCAGACATGAAGGATTGGAGACGGGAGTCTCATCTTCGCACAAGCAGTGAGGGCCAAACAAACGGTGGTCACGCAGCAATCCGGTCCATCATAAACACAACATCGCAACCTTGAACTCGGCACCGGTAGTGAGTGTGAGTACGGCAATGGATCACTGAGGCCGTAGGGATTTCGGCGAAACGTAAACTTGGCCCAGCGAACGAGCAATCGAAGGAGACGAGAGAAGAATACGATTCGAAGTCAAGAGCAATAGACGCAGGAAGACGACCGATTTGAGTGAGGTCTCAGTGGTAAAATACGATATAACCCACTTTCTTATGGTAGCGGGAATAAATCTACATGACGCATTAGAATGGTCCCACAGGGTGTTCTGAGGCCAATGGAAGCACTTAACTAAGTTACTAGGAAGGTTGAGAGGAGTGGAAGCCTTGGAAGTAGAGCACGGTGTTCTGGCTTTCCATACTTTCGGGCACTTTGTTCGACTTATTCTTATTATCATTTGCTCCGTCCGAAAGTATTCCTTTGAGCTTATAATGGACAGAGTGAGTCATGGAATATTTGAGCGTTGAAGTGATCAAAGATACAATGGAAGACGACTCAATAGATAAGAGCGAAGGCGATGAAAGAATGAGGATGAGTTCAGTTAGATTATAGGCGCGTCCGAGGCGTTCATTGTGTCTCGAATTATTTTGCAGTTCAAGGGTTGAAAAGTAGATTCAAGCCATATGTCAAAGGAACGATTGCGAGCTAGTTGTACAAAGTTCAGGTTGATGAACATTTTCTTACAACTAACCCAGGCGTCCCTCAATCCCAAGATGAAACGTTGACAAGAATCATGGAAGGACCTCGGGCTGCCATCGGAAGCATGGTGACACTACTTCCTCGCCCACACCATCTTGCCCTTCACCCAAGTGCTTAGTACATTACCTTGGTGGTCAAGCACCGCCAAGTCCGCGTCTGCACCCGCGCGCAGTGTACCCTTCTTGTTCTCAATGTTAAGACACCTAGAAATTTGAATAAGGCAACACCTGCAAGGTCAATTTTTGCTTACCTTGCAGGATTGTAAGTTGCACATAATATAGCTTGACCGATGGAGCAACCAGTGTAGCGCACGAAGTTCCGTACACATTTGTCGAGGGTGACCACGCTAACGCTCGTCAATAAATGTATAAAACAGAAAAGTAGTGTAAACAAACCTTCCGGCAAGGGTAGTGGTGCCCTCCACGTAAAGCTTATCACCCTCCTTGTAGAATCGACGACCATCGCGCCAGTCGTGAACACCATCCTTGAGGTGTGGGTCCAGAATCTTCATGGCTGTGGAAACGTCAGGAAAGCAACCCTGTGAGACAATGGCACACACCATCAGTAATCAAGATGCACCCGTCTGGATGCGCACTATACGCTAGCTGCCGAAGATATCAGATACAATCCAAGTGCACATCAACAATAAGAACTCACTCTCACGGAGTTGGGATGAGAATGAATCCCATCCACGATAATCCCGTAGAATGGTCGATCGAATGGTATAGGCGTCAAATCTTTCTTTAGCCCACTTTCGCTGGCAGTGATAGCGGCAGAGCCCGGGCTTGCTATCGACTTGCCTGTGGGAAGGAGAGACTTCTTGTAAGCTTGTTCCGCGAGGAGCATGGGTGTCTGAGGGGGTGTCTTAATCTCATCAAGTGCTTCTGATATGTGATCAATTAAAGGGTCCTTGGTGGTTGGACGCGAAGACAACGAGACATTGAGGGCACTGATGATAGCGGAAGGGAATGGCAAAAAACTCGAAGAAGAAGAAGATAGATAAGGAGAAGCGCCAAGTAAACCAATGATAGACGGATCGCGATGGTGAAGCTGCGGCATTGCGTTGAAGAGATGTGTGATGCATCTCGCACCACTCTTTATTGCTGCAGTTGCAATATCCGTTGTAGCCATGCTATGTTCGTTAGGAGTAACTTAGCATCGTCAATTTTAACAAAACCATACCTGTGTCCGATACTGAAACAGACTCCACGCTTGCTGGCTTCGTTGATAGCCTCCATAACGCCCTCGACCTCGGGCGCAGCTGTTATCATTCGCACACCCACGGTATTGTGTAGGGAGTCGCCTGACATGAGCCAGTCTTCCGCTTCTGCTAAGTTCTCTGGACCGTAAATAGACTCAAAAGTCTTGAAGCCTTCTGAGGCAGGAATGATTAACATGGGCTCATGAGCGCCTCGTTTGGACATTTGTAAGAACGGCCCTTCGACATGCCAGCCGAGGAGGTGTGCTGCGTTTGGGGGCGACCATGGACGAAGCAGGTTAAGAAGCTTAGGGTAAAAAGTCTTTTCTTGAGTCTGTTATAGTGCGCATATGTTATATGAAGAAACACGCAAGGACCGGAAGCTTACAATGATAGTGGGGACCAAGCTGAGAATCCGACGAAGAAATAAGTTGCTATGAAGGAGTGGGTAGGTGCATTGACAACGTACGCAGTGACACCCGTCTCAATAATTCTCTCTGCGACCAACTTCAGCCCATCTCGATAAGTTTTGTCATCGCCATCATAGACAGAGAAGTCGAAACCAAAGCCTCCATTAATCTGGGTGTCAATAAAGCCTGGACTGTTGGAAATAAATTAGTGTTACGTAGCGGGACTCGAAAACACGTAACAAGGGGCGCGTCGGTTATTCATGCTCACTCACCTCAAGATGTTCCCCCCAAGGTCAATGATCGTATTCGGACGCTCCTTGCGCAGGAAAAAGGTTCGCTGTACATGATTCAGGACTGAATAACATAGACACACGTCTATAGCCCGGGCCCTGACTCACCTGCGCATCTAGTATAACACCGCGCCGCTCATCAATCCACAAATCCTTTTCAATTAAACCGCCGTCTTCTTGCGGGAGGAAGCAATTTGTAAAGCAAATGAGGTCATTCGACGTCGTTGCTGCCATAGCAGATGACTGTAATTGTGTAAGAGGCTGGGACAATCACTACTGGCACTCAGAAGTACTAACAGCTAGAAGTACTGACGGCTGCATTACAGGACGGACCAGATTGCCGGTTGTCCATGTGGACTACTATCTCTAGAGAGCAAGCACGTTTGAATTTGTAAGTTCCATGTTGTGGCATCCTTGGCTCCGAGAGATTATTCTGATAGGTTACTATATTTACAACTAAGCAGTTATTGAATCTATAGGAGAGCCTTTTACATAATGTTTGTCTGACTTGCACGACGTCCGGGCTCCTCGGAAATCGCTCTTGTCGGTCATCGAATTGGCGGCCCAGGATTGAGGATATTCCGATTCGTACCTGATACCAGCGTGTAGTACCTTTGAACGTTCCTGACATGGACACTCGGATGGTGGCGTCCTGCGCCACCTGAGGATATTAATGGAGTGTACTGGAATAAGCAGAAGCTGTGAAGACGTAGTTTACTTCGCACACAAAGGTACTAGACGCTATCAGCTCAGTCCGATTCACCTAAGCGAAGCAGCCCATGAAAGCAATTAAGAAACTGCGCAAGGAAAAGTTTGTCGTCATGGGAAGCAGAAGGGGAGAAGACTCGACTAAGACCTGGTCAAGTGAGCGGAAGCTTGTGACGGACAGGTGTACCATAACGTTCTTGCTGTCTGTTGGTGGTCCCCATGGGCAACACAGAACCGCTGCCTATCCTTGAAGTATCTTCAGAAGCTTTTGAAATTCACAGTAATGCTAGCCCGTTCAGTTTGCACCCGAAATCAATGGCATGAATAATATCGTCTGGTCATTGTCTACACCTGCAAGTCATGGACATAAATGTCTGGCAGCAATGGTCGTAGTCTACACCCAGAAGAGTAAGCATGAATCTGTGATCAAGCTGCAGAATATCTACACCCAAAAGGTAAAAGCAATCATCGGTAATAAATATCTAAGGGTAAAATACTCGCCTAGGCTCCACTGCCAATTGAAGAGCATGAATTTGAATTCATCACCGGAAAGAAAAATACCAAAGGAAGATAAGGTCTTCGAAATGATGTAGGTATCATACAATACTGCTGGGGTAACATGTAAAGGTCATTAATTATTAGTGCACGCACCTTTAGGATGAATTTAACATATCCATCACTGAGGAATGTGGAATTAAGAGTGATGTGGCCAGTCTCGACCGTGGCTACACCCACAGAGCCAAGAATCAGTTGGACCTTAGTTCGGGCAACAGATAGTTTAAACAGTGGTTGGCTGAAGTCGCTCGAGGTCGTCCGGCCAAGTCGTTTTTCCTCGTGTAAGTTCAACTTTATATAAATTGAATGGCGCATGCATGAAAGCGCAGGCCACGGGGATAATCAAGTGAAAAGAGGAAAATTGGTCATGGCAAGGTTGAAGTGTATCATGACGAAGCTGGGCACAGAAAGAATCACGTGATGGCTGGAGACTCATTCGCCAAGTGCTATTGAAGCCGTCCATAAGCTCTTCGATTGTCGACGGGAAGATGGTAATGCATCCATTTTCCTTTCTCCAGCCTTGGCAGTTAACAACAATGATCATAGATTCGGCGGCAAACGCGTGAGCGACGACAATACATTTACGCCAAATCCCTCGAGGCTCAAGAACGTCAAACGTATGAACGCAAACGGCAGCTCAAGGATGCTCTTGCATCGGGAAAACAACTACCTACCGAGCTTAAAAATGACGCAAAGACACTAGGAAAGGACTTGGCGTTTGATGAGGCACAAGAAGGTGAGTTGCACTCATCTACAGTGCTTAATTAGTGTATCTACCAGTTTTTTTTGATTAGAGCCGTCAACGCATATCGATAGCGAATACTCGCGGGCTGGTATCCAAGACCCAAAAATTATTTTAACGACATCAAGAGACCCAAGCTCCAAGTTGTTGCAATTCGCCAAAGTACGTCGTGCAAATATTCGTCACCCATTCCTTTTGAAACTTCGCCCAGGAAATGCGGCTCGTTTTTCCCAATTCGCATCGAATCAACCGAGGAAACTATGTTATAAAAGAGCTAGCGGATGCTTGTCGTGCTAACGACGTTACTGATCTTATCGTTCTTCATGAACATCGTGGTGTTCCTGGTACGCTACACCATAGTCATATCCATCTGTACCCCAATTTAAACATTGTGCAGATGCTATGATTGTCTCGCACTTTCCTCATGGACCTACCGTTTACTTCACCCTGCATAACGTCGCCCTACGCCATGATATAGGCTCATACAAGTCCTCCACCGTCTCAGAACAATACCCACACCTCATCTTCGAGGAGTTCACGTCTAAGCTCGGTGGCCGGGTGCGAGATGTGTTAAAATTCCTGTTTCCTGTACCGAAAGAAGACAGCAAGCGTGTGATGACATTCTCTAATGATGGAGACTTCATTTCCTTTCGGTGAGTGCGTTTGGAAGAAATGTAGCAAATGCTAATTTTTGCAGACATCATGTTTTTGTAAAAGTGGTTCGGGATGTCCAACTGGCGGAAGTTGGGCCGCGCTTTGAAATGAAACGTAAGCGCCATCTCACTGGCTTCACTTGTGGTCAACTCAGCGCTTGGATTTTTAGCGTATGAGATACGGCAAGGCACTATAGAACAGACAGAGGCAGAAAAAGAGTGGGTATTGGCACATTATGCGAGAACGACCAAGAAGCGTAGTCTGCTATCGGGACCTGCAACACATTCAACAGCAGATCCAGATCGGGCATCGAGTAAACGACAAAAGCGATAGCCTGTACATTTATATGCCTTTCAGGTTCTCAATGTATGTGTGAATTCCCAAATCACACGAGCGACGTATACAGTCCAGTCCACTACAGATATGTAGGCTAATCCACAGTGAGAGTCTTATCCAGCTCAGCAAATCCTTCAAATAATGAGGTAAACAGGTCGATCGCATGTTGGACGTCATGAGAGCCCGCAGTCTCACGAATGGAGTGCATAGACAGCATGGCATTACCGACATCGACTGTGCGCAAGCCAAGCTTCGATAACATTGGTCCCACCGTCGAACCACACGCCCTAGACGTTGATAGTCAGAAGAAACTTCTAAAGATAAAATGAATACTCACATGTCGTTTCGAACCTCGTACTCTTGAACCTTGCCTCCTTTGCGTTCAACAAGTTTCTTCACAATGAAAGACCCAATCGCGTCGCTGGCGTATTTCTGTTTCGCATTAGTCTTGATGACAATGCCTCCGTTCATAGTAGGCTGATGGTTGTCCTCGTGCTTTGAGGTAAAGTTCGGGTGAATGGCATGACCCATATCCGCCGATACGAGGAACGACCGAGCGACAGACCGTGAGTGAAGCGCAGGAGTGGGAGAGAGGCGTTGCAGGAGCGAGGGGATCAAGGAAGATTCTGCCCCAGATGTGGAGACACTGCCAATTTCCTCATGATTGAAGAGGGCAATGCAATTAACATTGCCCTCGAGAAGATTGAAGTTGGAAGACGAGGCATAAGTGGATATAGCATCCACAGCGCAGAAGCTACAATCGTTTACCATTAGATGTGTCACGGGTAAGAAAGTTCGGCGACGGACGAGCAAACCTGGTTGTCCATGCGAGGACTAAACATGAATTCATTGTTGATGCCTCCCAAGACAGAAGGTTGAGTATCATATAAATGCCTACAGAAACATCAGAAATCAACCAGGTCTAGGGAGCTCTGGAACGTACAATTCAAAGTCATGAATCTCTTCAGGAGAAACTGACAGTTCGCCGGCAATGACAGAGAGTAGGGCTGGGTGGTGATTTCCCTGGATGCTAGCAGCCGTCGTGTTTGCTACCTTGTCGTCTTTAGATGTCTTGTTCAGGGTTTCTGCGACAATCCCCAGAATGGGTACAAATTCTGTCTCTTGGTTGAACTTCAAATTGTCGTTGACATTTCTGTCCACTGAACTGGCCATAAATTGGCGTTCCTACCCAAACATACTCGCGAAAGGTACGCACGGTGTATGGCAAGGGTAGGAATACGTAAAAGAGGTCGGTCGACTTTGATGAGCTTTGATTGAAAGGTCCCATCTCGCTGCGTGACTACCACTCTCCCGGCCAACGAGAGGTCCCGATCGAGCCAAGAATGCCAGATACCTCCACCATAAGTTTCTACTCCAACCTGGAGGTACCCAACCTTCTCCCGCTTGGATATCGGGCGCACCTGTGCGAATTTTAGATATTTACAGATGAAGTGTGGTAACTAAATCACCCTTAAATTTGGGCTATCAGCGTGTGTAGCCACAATAGATAAGCCCGTGCCCTGCTTCCAGTTGGGTGGAATGGTAAAAGCAACTAAAGAGCTCTGATTTCTATGATACAGATAAGAAACCGTAGAGTAGTTAATGAGTAGACTGACCGGGTAAAGTAGTATTTCCCTCGGGGTTGCAGAATCTTCTCCCAATCGTCTGCTTCCCTTATCTACGCCATTATGTTGAAACACTAATTCGATGTCCGTGGTCCAACTCACCTTCTTGAAACCAGATGCTTCCAGTCGTACAGATGCATTATATACGGCGTGAAAAGGAGTAGGTGATGCGTTCACGAAAGCGATGAAGCGTCTGGCTGCCTCGGAGCTTGACTGGGAAACTTGTAGCATCATTCCTTGGACTGAATAACAGTTTAGATTTGAGACTAGACTGTCTTTCGAAATGTTCGATACTCGGATCGTTCAAGTGGGACCGAGTGGGAGTAGATCATTCAAGTATTAGACTGATAGTTGTGAGAATAAATTGCCCACTTGAGGTTCTCACATTTTCCTTCACTTAAATATGTTTTAACCGTAACGCATCGTGAAACGTACCGATGGTGCAAAGCTATCTACGTCACGGGCCGACCCAGGCATGTAGGCATGTCCCTGTCCAATGAATTTGCGCTCACAGTTAGATAGGCTTTTGGGCTGATATGCAGCTCAACCTCTAACTCACTATATGATGGCAAACTAGCATATGTCCCAGCACTTGAGGACGTGCTTGTATGGGATATGAAGAAAGGGCAAATGGTACGTGGATAGTATTCCAGGGTTTGATATCTTCTCATATGCAGCCAGCTCTCGATGTGGCACGAAACAGGACACAGATCTGAGGTTACCTGCATGTGCCGTTCTCCTCAAGAAAACATTTTTGCTGTGGGTTATGCTGATGGTTCTGTGCGCCTTTGGAATAGTGCATTTGTCTCTGTCATTGCAACATTTAATGGACACCAAAAATCCGTCACTGCTCTCGCATTTGATGCACAAGGAACCCGCCTTGCCTCTGGCTCGCAAGATACAGACATCATCTTGTGGGATGTTGTAGCCGAAGCTGGTCTCTACCGGTACGTAACGTCAAGCGCTGTATTAGTGTTTTCTTACCTTCTACAAGTCTACGAGGCCATCGCAATCAAATCACAGCCATACAATTCCTTTCCGAGCCTGAACGTCCTTCCACCTCGACTGGTTCACGCTCTCATATGTTACTGACAACCTCAAAAGACACGTTCATGAAGTTATGGGATACTTCTACTCAACATTGTGTTCAGACAATTGTTGCTCACCGCTCCGAGGTTTCTTCATTGGATATCGATCCAGAAAAGAACTTTATCTTCACTGGAAGTGGTGAGGGCGAAGTTAAAGCATGGAAAATAGACCATGAGTCACTGTCGCAAGGTTTGGTGGAAAACGAGGCAGGCGAGGCAAGTAACAATTTTGCAACCATTAATCCAGAACTTCATTTTGTGTGTAGGTTGCGAAGATGATCCATCCTGTCACCAGCCTCCCGCTCTCATCACGTCACCGTGTATCCCAGATTTTATTCCACCCGTCACAACCATACCTTGCTGTTCAGTCACATGACCGATCTATCGAAGTCTTTCGTGTCCGAACTGAGGAGGAAATCAGAAAGAAGCAAGCTAGACGGAAAAAGCGTGCAAAAGAGAAGGGGAAAAACAAAAAGACAGGGAAAGATATCGGTGACGCCGTGGAAGATGCTATGGATGTTGACCAAGAGATCAACATAATTGATCTTTTCACTCCTTACCTTGTGGTTCGAGCAAGCGCAAAAGTTCGATCCTTCGATTTTGGTTGCAAGGAGGCTGTATCGAAATCCGGTGTTCAGGTTCGTATCAACTTACTCATATGTACGACTCTAACTGGTTACGTCACAGCTCTTTGTGGCATTGTCATCGAACGCCCTTGAAGTGTATAATATTCCACCCCCTACAAAGTCCAAGGAAGAGACACCTGAAGCCACTCGGATGTTCTCGGTTGATCTTCCCGGGCATCGGACAGACGTGAGGACTTTGTGTTTAAGTGCAGATGACCAGGTACTTGCATCAGCATCTAATGGTACGTTCGCGCCAGCAATTTAAGCGCCTCACTGATATATGTATGGAAGGTTCCCTGAAACTGTGGAACCTAAAAACGACAGCGTGCATACGCACAATAGACTGCGGCTACGCTATTTGCAGCACTTTCCTTCCTGGAGACAGACATGTAGACTTTTTTCCTCTCGAAAATGTCACGCTTATTAAGTTTCTTCCAGATCGCTATTGGAACGAAGTCGGGGGAGATTCTAATATATGATCTAGCATCTTCGGCACTCACGGACACCGTGAAAGCTCATAGCTCCACTGTTTGGTCTCTGCATGTTCGCCCAGACGAGCAAGTTTTGGTCAGCGGCAGTGCTGATAAAGAAGTCAAATTTTGGGAGTTCGAGCGTAACGTTTCTCATAATGACGAGGTTAGTGTTTCGTTGGAATACGTACTCTGCAGTCTCAATCGACTCGGTTTATGCAGGTCAAAAAGTCCATGACATTAAATCATACACGAACGTTGAAGATGTCGGATGAAGTCCTGTTTGTCAGATACAGTCCGAATGGGAAGCTATTGGCAGTAGCTCTACTAGACTCCACGGTCAAGATCTTTTATCAAGACACTCTAAAGTTCTTCCTTTCTCTATACGGTCACAAGGTAAATATCAGAGTCCTCTGTGAACATGAAGTCTCAACGCCTTTTTCAGCTGCCTGTCTTAGCAATGGACATTTCAGACGATTCCAAGCTCATTGTCACGTGCTCCGCGGACAAAAACGTGAAGATCTGGGGTCTCGACTTTGGTGACTGCCACAAGTCAATATTTGCTCACGAGGAGAGTGTTATGCAGGTGCTCTTTGAACGGAAGTCACATTACTTCTGGACTGTTGGCAAGGATAAGATGCTCAAGTACTGGGATGGGGACAAGGTGAGACCCCTTCTTTCCCCTTGAGAATCATCTTGAAGTCTCGCGTAGTTCGAGAACATCCAGAAACTTGATGGTCATCACAGCGAGATTTGGGCATTGGTTGTGAGCAACCATGCCAAATTTGTAGTGACGGGCTCGCACGACAAGTCCATCAGAGTTTGGGAGAAACTCGACGAACCGGTGAGCTGTACTGCAATGATCTATTTGGTGGCATGTGTGACCATGAGTCTAGCTTTTTCTCGAGGAAGAGCGAGAGCGGGAGCTTGAACAAATCTATGAAGACGGGATTGCAAATGCACTTAACCGTCCTGACATGTCTATCAACAACAACGAAGCTGATGCGCAACCCTCTGGGGAAGTAGCTGCGGTCGCCAAGCAAACCTCGGAAACACTCATGGCGGGCGAACGTATTATGGAGGCGTTGGATCTCGCTGATGCCGAGCGGACTGCTTTCCTGGAGTATGAATCAAAGGTTGCTCAGGCGGGTTCACTAGAAGCCGCAGGAATGCAGCCACCGCCTCGAAATCCTATTCTTGCGGCATATGACTTGGAACCTGAGGCATACGTTCTACGAGTTGTCGAGAAAATATCTAGTGCAGCTTTGCATGATGCCCTGCTAGTGCTACCTTTTGACAAGGTAATTTCATTGATGCGCTACTTGGACTTATGGGCACAGAAAGTAAGCTTTCCTTCGCACTCATCCCAAAGACAACTTTTGATACATTACGAAGGGGTGGAATATTTCCCTCGTTTCTCGTATATTGTTCTTCCTCTTGAAGATCCATCACCACCAAATCGTAACTAATCGTGTCATGCGTACTGCATTGATACCGTTGCGCGTTCACCTGCGCAAATCATTGCGCCGCGAAAAAGATGCTATCGGATATAATCTGGTTGCATTACAACATCTTCGCCGAAGAACAGAAGCTGAGAGGACTGCTCAGTTCTACGAAGAGGAAGACTTTGACGAGGAGAAAGTTCGCGCGAAGATCGCAGAGGGCAAAAAGAGAAAAAGGGTTTCCATCAAAGCTTAATTGGTAGGAATAATTCTAATGTCGTACTTGCAAGTATCTAGCGGTACAAGTGCCAGACAAAGAGGTTTCTGTGCAGCACTGAGCTGATCAGGATTTGGCGGTCTGTGGCCCCCACAAGTCATTGTCCCTGTCGTGACTGTTCAGTTGTGCGGCTCTTCTGGATGTGTTTTGCTTACCAAATATTAGGATATGTTGCTTGTCGCATCTGCACGGTCAGTACGCCCTCATCCAGACTCGCTAGTTCACTGAATGCTGCCCTGGTGAGGTCGACGTGCCGAGACCCCTTGGCGCACCCAGCACAGGTGTCCACGACACGAATAAATATGCACGCCTTGCCGTTGCAGACTAAAATCACAACCAAATGTACCGTGACATCAAATCTAGAACAAGTATGCAACTCACGTTCGATGAACTCGAAGCATTGCGGCTTCGTCGTCCAACCATCCAAGGTGACAGCGCCCACGAAAGACTTGTCCTGTTGAGGGTTATAGTTATCAGATTCGATCACAGCTGCACGCACATACATGCTTACTGTTGGTGCCCATTCTCCGTTACTCCAACAACTGGGATTCTCTAGGTCATGGCCAGTATACCTGACAAACATAACCGCGTGAGATCAACTGTAGTACAGGCGAGATCACATACCAAGTTATGGTGACGCCCTCCGATGGTCCCTTGCCTATACATCCCGCAAAGATAGAAGCAAGGCTTGAGACCACAGTTCCTAAAAATCCAGTGGTTGTGGTTGTGTTTGAGGTTTTTGTGTTCTTTTCCTTGTATTTTGACGTTCTGATGCCGACAGATGCGTTATTTTGGGACGACCTGCGCAGTGCTCTATGGAAGGAGTGATCCTTGTGACTTGATGCGAGATACTTGTAGTTCAGATTGGAGATATTGACCGGTTCCCACCCGTCTCTTGGGTTGAAGGAGTGTGATTCAGGTAGGTAGTGTGCTTTAGCGTATCGGTTGTTTCGTACACCCCGTGTGTCGGTAATATTCATTATGGCTCCTTCGACCAGCGAAGCAAGGACCTGGATTGCAAAGACAGTTGCAAGCCAGCGCATGTTTATAGTAATATTGGTGAATAGAAGAGTGGGCGAGCAATCGTAATGTTTCCTGCGATGTCGATTGTTGCTAAAAGTCGCTCGAATTCGAACTTCCTCGGCGGACGCGTTTTAGTCACGTGATTTTGATTTCTGCACGTGACGACAGGCGATTGCCTTGTTCGGCCCCTTTGCTCTATCATTGTATCACATCTTAAAGTCGTTTCTTTCACCATTCTTCGGTGACCAAGGACTTCTAACTTTTGACCGTATTCCAATCACATCTATGCCGGCGGACACATCGAAGAATTATCTACATGCTCCACGTCGCACATCTCGCAAAGCAGTGAATGAGGAGGAAACAGAACTCAAGCGTGCTCGTGGTGAAATCTCGTGCGCAGAGTGCAGAAGGTTTTCCTGTCTTTTGAATTTTGAACTTTCCTGATGTATATTGCGTGAAGATTGAAGCTAAAATGCGATAAGAAAGTACCTTGTGGATCTTGCGTTCGTCGAGGCTGCCCAACCATCTGCCCAAATGGTCACGTCCAGTTGTCATGCAATCAATCAGCCCCTAACATCATTCTGACACCTACAGGTAGTCTTTCTACTGGGCAGGGTACTCGGTATATACTTTTTTCTCCCTGCACATTCAACTGTGCTGAGTCATCACTAGTTTCGTCCTTGCAGATACAGAACACCTTCATCGCAAGATTGTGGAGATGGGCCAAAGAATTCGACAACTCGAGGATGCACTATCCATTTTTCAAGAGGGTGTATCTGAAGAGGTCCATCCACTTCTTACCGACGATCTACTTTCCATAAAATTTGGACCAGAAGCTCCGAGGTCTAGCAATGATGCCACACATGAAAACAGTAATGTTCCCATAAATTCAGTCGGTACTTTAACTATCGGTGATGGAGGAGAATCGAATTACTTTGGGCTTTCTGCAGGTTCAGAGGTACTACCACTCTTCCACTTCCTTTCGTGAACTTGAACGCTTAGTGACGGCAACTTAAACCCAACAGACTTTATTCATGGTGTGTTGACTTGAAAAAGCTAGAAAAAGTCAATTTCATCGCATCTTGGCAGGCTGGCGCTGAACTCGATGGTACCTCATCCTTACAACCAGACGAGCTTCCGAACATGTCTGCGGACGTTTCTCGATTGGAGTCCAGTATCCCCTTCAGTTTGACTGGTATTCCAGACCATGATCAGTATCAAAGTATCCTGGGCTCATTATTAAGCCTTTTACCACCATACCCGCGGGCTAGTGCACTCTGCGAGACATATATGGAACACGCCGCTTGGATATTTCGACCAATCCGACGAGACGAGCTGATTGATGATATTCTGTCACCTGTTTACGCCCTTGCTCAGCAGAGACAGAGTAACACATCTGAATCTAAGGCAGAATGCCCTGAACATACTATTGCCGTGCTCTATATGGTCTTTGCGCAGGGCGCTCTCATGGATTTGACGTTGCCATCATGTAATCAGGAAGCAGAGGACTACTTCCATCTTGGCCGTGTGGCATTATCACTCCGTTCAGTTTTCGAATCACCAACTATTCACACTATTCAAGCTCTGGCTGTGATGGGATACTGTTACAGCAACAGGGGCAAGCAATACGCACTAAGCAGCGCATGGTCTATCATTGCCCTTGCCAGCAAATTGGCTCAGAGCGTATGTTTGTGGTTTAGCCTTCTTGAACATGTCATTGACCGTGTCTTTTTCAGATGGGTCTTCGTAAGCATTTGTCTATGACCTTATTTTCATCAGCCTTCATTCCTTACATAGACCGGGACCCTTCTCGATTTAATATGAGTCCGAAAATTGTTCAGCGTCGACGTATTCTATTCTGGGAAATTTTTTCTGCGGATTTCTATCACGTGGGTGATATTTCTTGCATTTTTACATGGTTTTGACGATTTGGTTAGAGTCTCGCTCTGGGTCGTCCTCCGTCGAACAGGTTATCGTACGTAGACTGTGAGTTTCCTGAAGACGAGACGACAACCATGAATGATCAAGGAGAGGTCGAAACTGGGTGTGAGTTCTGACTATTACCCCTCTTATTTTGTCGAATCTTCTACTATTGGCAGTTTGGCGATGGAAGCATACTTTCACGAGAGACATAGTCTCACAAGTCACAGAATTAACGCTAAGCGCAGAACTTCCACGTTACGATACTATCCTAGAACTTGACAGAAAAGTTCGCGAGCAAGTCTTGCCTCCGTCTTTAAACCTTTATCGTTCCAGCGTCCAAGAGGACTACACCACTCCATCAGCTTATATTCGTGGCCGCCTCCTTTTCCAGTTCAGAACAACAAGTAAGCTCCCTGGATGCAATGGCCTTCGGTCCTGCCTGACGTCTTCACAGCAATGTTGTTCATTCATCGTAGCTTTTTTGCACAAGCCTTGCTTGACTTTCCCACAAATCCTCTCCGCAGTCCCTACGCTCCCTCATTCCTCGCTGCATATCGTTGTGCGTCGGCAACGATAAAGACTACTGTTCTTAACTTCCAAGTGTTTCCGGACCTCTTCATGCGTTGGTGGGCTATCTGGAGCCATCTGTTATCTGCAGCTGTGCGTAATCGACTTAATGCATGACGTGATACTCAAGTAGGCACAGGTAATTGTTGGATCCATTGTTACCCGAGCACCATCGACGACTATGGCTCCTGCTGCATGGCATGAGTTGAACCTTGCAGTGGAAATGTTTTCACGGGGATCAGAGACATCAAGTCGCGCTCGTCACGGTTTGGTACACATCATTCAAAATTTGCTGTCTCAATGTATCTTACTATTTATGCGATTTCTCAGGCTATCCTAAACAAACTCAAGATGAAAGCTTATCAAGCACTTGAAAAACATCGCAGTGGAGCAACATTTAACAACCAGGGCAATCTGTCCTCCCTCCTCCCGGAGGTGGGCGGTGATGACGAACTTACCATGTTTGGTGGGCAGACTCGTGTTCTCGTCACCAAGATCCTTTCGCAGAACCGCAAGAAAGTATTATCGTCTGTTCCTCTATCAGCTGCAGATCTATCGCATTCCACCGCAAGTACCCCCTCGGCGTCTGATGACGGCAATTCACCTTCAGATTCCATCCCCGACGTCCATCCCATGCTTGTGGAATTTCTGAAAATGCTTCCTCCCTCATCGATGCCACATCCCACAGGGGATGCATCTGCAACCTTCCAAAATCAGTGGGATGCATTTTCTTTGCCTCCCCCGCCTGAATTTATGATACCAGGCCCCGCACCCGTGATATATCCCTCCGCCATCCCTCTGACATCCACGTCAGTCTCATCTGTTCAAAACCCCCTCCCACAATCTAATTTGTTTGATCCAACGAGCGTCAGAGTTGATGATGATCTTGCTGACCTTTTCCTTTCTGGAGAGTCTGGTATGGATGAACGATGGAAATCGTTCATGCGGGATTCTGGTATTTGGGATGGATCTCAAAGCTATGATCTCATGACAGATATCTAAACAATTTACTCTCGTCATTGATGTAGTCTTAAGTTATTATTACATTTTTGAAACCTTATATTATTCAAGCGACTCCAGCTCTCTATCTAATAGTTGTCCACCCATGTAGTGATTCTTAGTCTTGAACCAAAGATCAAATGATTTGTAAGGGGTCTAGTCAAGAGGATTCATTTGGCCGTAGATCATGGGTAAGTGAGTATTGCAGTTCTCCACAAAGATAACCACTAAGTTTTCCACGTAATCAAATAGCCGAACAGGCCAAGATTCTCGGATCATCGTCGCCTTCCACGATAGAAGTCCAAAAAGGCGTATTTGTCCTCCCATCCAAGACCAACTCTTTTCATTTTTCCCATTCTCGCTATAAGCACAGCACAGACTTCGGCCAGCACATCAGAACGCGGTTCAGGAACCACCTCATTGACCATGAAGAGCTGAGAACTAGGTGATTCTGAGAGCGGAAGTTGGCGGATTGAGATAGATTGTGGAGAAAGACTGGTGCAGATTTGGAACATATGTGGCAGTGGGTTGAGTGTGGTACCTGGGACCGAGTGCGACAAAGAGGGTTGCGATGATGTCGGAGGATCATATCTAGAACTAGTTAGATACGACAATATGAGTATAGGAGTGTGATTTACCTGACACACATCAAGAAAAGGTTATAGCCCTTCGTAGGAACGCTTGCACCATTAAAGACATCAGCGAATCGAAGCAGGCCCCTGCCGTTGCTGGTTGTGCATTCAGGAAATACTACGACGGGACTACGCGCTGAACGGCGAATATCGTCAAGACTACGCAAAGGCACAGAGGAAGGAGCCGATGGTGTATTTCCAGTTGAAGATATTATCTCCAATAAAGACACCTGACGAAAGCCGCGAATGACTTCTGGTGAGCTCAATACGCGGTCAAAAGAAGATACAGCTGCAGATCCTGTCCCTGTCTTTCGTCCTGGAGTGTACGATATTGACGATGCATCTCTGGCGGAAGATGCTGTGGGTGTATTTGCAACAGGTAACACAAACAACGGGTTATATCTTGTATGACTCGTCAGAAAAAATTGCAAACAGAATCGAGCACCTACTGGTACGCCAGCCAAAGGACTTCTATCCAAGAAGACCAGTTTGATACTATAAGATCCCCTGCCCTTGGATTCCATTTGTTCTCAGGAATTTTTCTGAATTTTTGGTGAGCACCCATCTCAAAAATCGATTAAACATAAAGCTAACCCTCTTTTTCGAGCAATAAGTTCCGTCGGCATCGACCAAAATCCTATCACGTAGAGTGCCAAGCGCGCAAGCAGGGCGGTGCCTAACCACGAGATTACATCTTGTAATGGCGGAACGGGACGCTGTTTCCCTGAGCAAATTGGTAACTGTGAACTGTGCAGCCACTCACACAGATGAAGCCGATCACATGAACCAAAACAAAATGGATTGAAATAAGCACAATAATCACAGCAGTTCGTGTTACAGCAACGACCGCTTTTATGGGTATCAGAATGGTGATAAAGAGGTCGCGTTCTTGTGGTGGAACTGGCGCAAGGAAAGGCTGAGTACGGGAGTAAGCCATATATGATATACTTTGATCGTGTAAGTACTAACCTGAATACCAGTTCCAGGATCCTACGAAACAAAAGGTGAGCACAATGCAAGTCCGACAGTGGAACTAATTACTCGGAAGGAAGAGAATTTCTCCATCCAGCTACTCTACGACTGGCAATTCCACGAGAACGTTGGTGACTATAGTAAACGCGTGCTCACGACAAAGACTATAAACATGCGCGGCCCGCCGGCTTTGCCATATTTGGCATACATAAGCCGCGTCGATGCTAATCCCCTCTGTTCCCAACCTGACACTAAACCTCATAATCACCCAACAACCAACCACCAAAGCCTTTTCTCAAATATGTTGGTCCCGTTTGCAAGGGCGACTCGTTTTGTCAAGGGTCTCTTACAGTCAGCTAGCTCGAGATATCAAAAACTCAGTCTAATTGGAAAGGTGACGTCAGACAATGTTGAATATTGCCGTTCTCTTGTCAACTTATGCTGCACAGGCCTTGATGTGGTTCATTCTATTCTTCTATGTCAGCTTGTCCGCATTTATTATTCTGGTTACTCCGGCTCGCATTGCTCAATTCATGTACGACGTCGCACAAGACATCCGACATCTTCCATACGGGTACACAGTTCTTATCGCTATCATGAGTAAGCATGTTCTGTACACTTTCATCTGACGAATTCGAGCATGCTAATTCCCCTCAGTCGTTGCATCCTTCCCCCCTTTGATTGCACATACTACACTTCTCAACTTGTTCGGTTTCACATACGGTCTGCAAGGCTTCTTCCCTGCAGCATTCGGATCACTGGCAGGTTCTACCTTAGTTTTTGTTACCCTTCGGATCATGTTCAGCAAGAGGCTGCGCTCATGGACTTCTACTAATGAGAAATGGCAGGCTCTAGAAACTGTGATAGTTAGTGTGTTTCATTGGCCTCGTCATACTTGCTCAGTAGAAGACGCCTTAGCGGTCGAGAGGCATGCCCATGATCATCCTCATACGTATCTCTTCATTTCCGCCATGGGCTTGGTCAAATACGCTATTCGCAGTAAGCTTTTCGAGTTATTTACTGGTTTGGATCTAACTCATTCATATTAGAGCATAGCGTCAGTGTCATTGTTCCAGTTCTTCACAGCGACCTTGTTTCTCCTCCCGAAGGTTATGGTTTACGTGTTCGTCGGATCTCGTATTGCTAGACTTTCAGATGGCGAACAGAGAAATCATATGGATACCCGTAAGAATACACATCTTATCATTCCACTTTCGTTGATTCATGACGTACAGAAACAAAAATTGTCAACAGCCTACTAGTTGTTGGCGGTATCTTGATATCTGTTTTAGCCAGCTCGTTCGTCACCGCTATCAATGACAGAGTTCTATTTACCCTATACAGGCTGCTTTATCACCACATGCAGAAGGAGATCAAGCGTCTACGTGACAGTCCGTCAGAGCGTGATGAGCTCGCTGCAGAAGCAGCTGAGGAAGCGCCTTTGTTGGGATCTGAGTCTTTGAGTTCTCCGTAGAGTTTGACACTTCCTTGGTGAGCTTACTGCAGTGGAATGCAAACAATTACGGGACATCGGATTAAGCTAGCTTTTTATGATCACTACACGTTTATAACTATAGAAAGTTATGCATGCACGAATGATAAGTCGCTAGTAAAAGTGGAGGAAAAGCAAGGAGAAGCTAGCTCCGATCAGGAAGACAAGTATAAATATTCGACTGTCCTTGGCACGTCTACGCGCCTCTCTCAGCTGCACGTTACCCTTCTCTACCGTAGATGTCGTCGCAATCGCGTCCTCGTATAATTGGTCAGTCAGCTCCGTTTGTTGTGTAAGATGTGTCATCAGTTCCATTTGGAGGTTACTGATATCCATCAATCGTGCCTCGGCTTGTTGTACGGACTCAAGCGTGTCCTGGACGGATCGGAGAATATTTGCATTCTCTGTCTCGAATTGAAGTATCTGAGACTGCGAAAGCTCAATATCATCGTCGTCTCCCTCCAGATCACCTAATGATGAAGCAGGAGTAAGCGTTCTCGGTTGAGCAACAGGGCGGCTGCTCCCGATGGTAGCGGCGATGCCTGAGACGAGTGCTGATGAAGCACCTTCCAACCAGCTGTCGCCCCCTCTGTCAACTCGTTGTTGATATTGCGCAGGCCCCTTGGAGACGATATTCATTGCCTCTTGCGCCGCACTGGATCCTAGAGTTCGCGTGCGTTCAAGCTGACGCTTGACACGTTCCTCCTGCATTTCTTTTTGAGTCTGGCTGGCTTCTGTAAGACGCCTGCTGAGATACCACGTGATACTAGAGTGATGTGCTGCTGTGAAATCTGAAAGTATCGTTGAATTGTTGCTCTTCAGACGGGCGGGCAGGAAGCGTGTCAAGGGATTCACGTTACTTGCGGCGAGCTCAGCACGACCTGTAGAACACAATTAAATTTCAGTAGTCGTTTCAGGAACAACGATTAGAAACAGACCGCACGCTTTTCGAGTGTCTCCATTTCCTTGACTCTGTCTGCACACCTACTGAGAACGACACGTGCCTGCAGGTCAACCTGGTCCCGCTCCTCGTCTGTGAGGTAACGTATTCCAGACCACGATTTTGTAGAGTCGCTCAAATCGATGGCATGGGAACCATGTCGCGAGAGTGGGACAGCGTGTGCGTCTACACTCAGGTAAGGCTTCCGTATGCTAGAAAGCATACGAGTGAGAGTGCTGATATGGCTGAGCTGTGCAATCAGGTTAGAAAATCCCCAAGGTAAGACAAATTGTGGTGACATACAATTGTATAGGCTTCTTCTAAATATTGTTTTCCAAATACATTCGTGTTAGGGACATCATGTGGGAGAGACCCCTTGCGTCGTTTTTCCTGCGGGATAAAGCTTTTCGCTTGAAGAATGTCTTTAAAGTCTGCGGTGCGGTTGACGAAACCCATAAATACAACGACAGTGCAGATGGGTGACAGAAGATGAGCACAACTGGTGCCACCAGTAGACTGTTCTCAACGCGCGCGCTGGCCGCATGTTGCCGAGAGCCACGTGTCCAGCATATAACGGAAATCTTGCAGTTTATATCCTTTTTTTACCGACCACGACAAAGTTATGTAGGCTCAGTCCAGCGCTGCTTTTACTTGCAGTTTCAATGGAAGGGGTTTTCAAACGCGTGGAAGATCAGACTGGTCCTTGTTTGAGGCGAATGGTACACTGGCTACTACTGCTTGCCATAGTTTGAGACTAACAGTAGTTGTATCAAACCAAGTTTTATACCGATGGACAGGATTTCGTCTTACCGCTTCTATAAACGAAAGGGTTCTGCTCATTGCAATGTCTTGAAGTGACTTCAGATGCGAAATAGGTCGAGGCTATGAAGAAGCGTGGTACACGCATGGCACAGGCTCTCCGGCAAGTTCAGTACTCAACACTATCCACCTCGAGCAAGATGATGGATGTAGAACACCTCGCAGTTCACTATGCCCAGTCAAAAAATTGAGAATCATGTCTTGGCAGCTGCAGTCTCCCCCAATAGACGCGCTGTATAGTGACGGCCTCCTACGATGAGACGGCTTTGTCTGGGACTCAGAAGATGGCGTTGTATCACAGATAATGGGTCAGGCATCGTCACATACTATCAAGAATTGCAGTATCCAAGTATGTGTTACGGGAAGACATTTTGAAGGAACAGATGGCAGATAATGTGTGTTCCCGTTCTTTCCTTGTCTTTTCGTATATTGATCCGAGATTTTGATGCCAAGGCTCAACGGTCTGAATGTTTCCAGTCTTCATTCTCACTACGCATCTGACCATGCGTGATACAAATTCCCACCATGAAGACAACGGCCCGCAATGCATGCATAACCGGGGACTTACCCACTATTGACAGCCCATTAACACAAGATATCGGCGCCGATGGCAATGACTACAACTCTTTTGCAAATCGCTTGTTTATCAAAGCGAGGGACTACGCGCTTGATGACGCGTTGAAGGTGAGATGTACAGTTTCGACGGGATCCTTTTCACGCATACTAACTTATATGGTACTATAGAGCATCAGTATTCAGCCATCCTTGATGGGTTGTATCACCCACTGTGGAAAACGACAGTTCCAAGACGCGATGAAAGCATTTGACCTTGCGTTTATGTACGTGGATGCGGACTTGAATAAAACTCATCTTGTACTCTTGTAGGGTACATCAATTTTATCCCGTATTACTCGCTACTTACACGGCAGCTGTCAGGTCATCATCCCCTTCAATGCAAATCAACATGACGAGGCAATTCAGCGAGTCCAAGAGCCAAGCTACCACTCATTCCAATATAAAATTATCTTACCTGTCAAATCGTGAAAGTGAGCGCTCTTGATACCGTCAATTCCAGACCCATGCATTGACTCTGATTTTTGTGCATCAAGCTTATTTGCACATCTAATTGGACTTGAAGACGCGGATGGGCTGGACTATATTTTTTTCTAGCTATTCGGGTGGGACCTTAAGTCCTTATGGCAAACTGCACACCAGAATTAGTGCTATGTGCTCCTTCGGGCGGGTAGACTTCCAGAAGCCGTCAAAACATACCGATATAAGATGGATGCAGCTGATGAGGCTATTAAAGCACGTTCCCTTGATTGGACCACTGGCAAGTCTTGGTGATGTCAGCCACGTGTAATTCTCAACCACTTAGCTTTCAAGCAGGATTGCGGCGTGCTTTATACTGTCGCCCGAGTGACTAACCTTGCTACGAGCGGAGATGCTGCCCTCGCTGCGGGTAATTACGACAAGGTTGCTGGACTTTACTCTGCGACGATCGACCTTGATTTTGCAACCAGTACCATCTTTGTGACACGCAGTAAGGCGAGGTTGGGAAAAATACTATCGGACGATATACTCCTCGGCGTGGAAACGGTGTAATGACAGCTACCATTTCGTATTCGACGCTCGACGCTCATTTTGGTGATACGCAGGCCATAGAACTTAACCCTCATCTTACGTTGGATATCAGTCGAAGCATGTGGTGCTGAATGATGCATACCGACATGATGGAGCTGTCGAGGCCTTCAAAATCATGCACCCCAAGTTGGAAAATGCCCCTGACACGGAAACACAAGTATGCTCCCACATAACCACGTCCCTTGTCATGCTCGACTCTTTCTCCAGAGCTGCGCCAACGATTTATCAATCCATCCGAAACAAAAGGAGTTATTCAACTATCAAGACTCAGCCTGAAGACCGCATCGTCTACTCGATAACTTTACTAAAAAAGGCGCTTATGCGATCGAGAGGTACAGATCGATACCTTCAAAACAAGCACAAGAGTACCAGGAGCTTTCGTCGTCGTCATTGATGCACGTCGATAACCGAACGGAGTGCATCAAAGATGTCGTGGCGATGTACTTCTGTTGTGTTATGCTACCGCACTGGTAGGAAGGAAAGGAACCATTGCTGCATGACAAGGACAGGGACATTGATTTAACGACATCTTCAAGTTGCAGCTTGCAGTCTTTCTACAAAATTGCTCATACTTCGGGGTATCGCCCGGGGTGGATTGGTTTATGTTGCATCGACCAGGCTAACAACGTCGAACTTCAAAAATCAAAAATCGCTCAAGCTGCTCCATGTTCGTCTGGTATCCTACCTCATTGTTCACGATGGTCTACCTGCCGGATGTTCCGCCTTCGTCAAAGTCGGGCGCACTGGCAAGGCGGACATGGTTAAGACGTTAGAGACATTGCAGCGGTATGTTGAATCTATATCTGTACCGTGACATATTAAGTGGTCACGATTACAGGTATAGGTGGTCCATATTTAGACGCAACCTTTCCCATCACCAGTTCGGTCAGGCGAATGGCAAGGGCGTTCTACATGCAGACTCCAGTGGTTGTAAAACAACAGTAGTTCATGCACATGGTGGCACTATTTGCCCACACGTTGTGACTACTTAGTATAATCTTGTCGTTGTATGGATATTTTCACCCTTGTTCCGCCCGAGTAGTATCGTACGAGGCGGAACCCTGTTGTTTGTCCAGCTCCACAAGTAAATACAAGCGGTGAATGAAACAAACAGGTTTATCGATATGAAAGTAATTGTAGTATCCGCGTTGTCTATTTACAGTCCGAATTCTAGTGTTCTAGGCCAATTGTATAAACTTTCAATTGATCTATGATCAGAGGATGACTTTTTTCGGCAACTTATTGTAATGGCGTAGTCGCAGTCGTTGCCTATACCTCTCATTGTTGCAGCAACCCCTTCTATCTGGCGATCACGTCAGTATTCTTTTAAGAGACCGATATGCATATGCTCACAACAGTGATCTTCGTCCGATCTCATCAGGAGCCTACAAAGTGTCATTTCCGCTAGATCAAGAACATCCTGTTCTTTGACGTGTAGGCAGTTGATGACGGTCACTTCATTAATCCGCCTCGTTTGTGGCATTGTGGGCGACAGTCTATCATCATTCTCATCTTGTGGTAGCCGGCTCTGGGTAAGGTCCACGAGCGCACTGCCAGTTAGGTAATTGCACCAGCGGAAGTCAAGATGAGCAAGGTTTGGGCAATGCCCGTTGTCTCCGTGTAGCAGCCGCAGTTGTTCATCAGCAATGTCACTGTCGTGCAAGCGAAGTTCCTCTAGTTTAGGAAGGAGCTCGAAACATCGCACAAAATCAGTGCGTTCTACGTCAACATCATAGAGTTCTAGAAGCTGTACACAAGGGGAAGACTCAAGGAACCGGCATAAATGGGCACCGAAAGGCATGTGGGGGCGTGCAAGGGGATCAGATGAGCAGCGCAGGTGGAGCTGACGCAACGCAGGTGCGCGCATTGTTGAAAGAATTCCGTTCACTTCGGGAGAGACGTGAAGTGTCAGTGATTCCAGATGAGGAAGATCCACAGTGCGTTGGATATCATTGTATGCGCGTGTCCCTGGTTTAGAGAGCTCCAGTGTGAGGTCCCTTAACTCTGGTAAGGCCTGCAACATTTCTATCCAATCGGTGGCATTTATGGAAGGTATGAACAAAGTTGAAGAGGAGAGTACAATGTGCAGTTTTGTGACACCCGTAAAGTCACTCCATTGTGGAAGATTCGGTTGTTCAATGAGTAATCGAGACAGACGGGGGGCGTTTTGAAGAGATGACATATTCACAGGATCTCCCTGGGAACCCTCCATTTCAGTGATGACATTGAGTTGCCTTAAATCAGGTAAAGGGAAATCGCAGTGGCGAAGGACGTAGTTCATTGTCGTCGAGTCTACAGATTTGATGATAAGGGTCCGCCATTGCTTGGAGCGAGGAATGAGCAAACCCAAAACCTCCTCTAACGACGGCGACTCGAGAGGGATATCCAATGTTATATGCAGTGGGGCGTGTTGAACTTTGCTCAACCAGAACTCCACCTTGCCGGTCGAGTTTCCCGATCTCAAGTCAAGGAAGAGATGGGACCATACACAAGGAAATGCTGCGGCTTTCCTCCAAGCCAAGCATACTTGAGAAACAACAACAGGTGCACGCGTCCAGCCACTTGTGGCACACATCTCAAATATGCGAGCTAGCAGCTCAGGTGGTAGGCGGCGAGCAAGAGTTAACAATGAGCGAGCCCGGCGTATGTTCTCCTGGTGCTTGTCCCTCTGCAAGCGGAGGCGCTCCAGGACAGAATTCAGTATGGTCATTTCGCTGTTCAGTTCCTGGATTGCCTCCTCATCAGCCATCATGTTCTGATGGATCAAAATTGTGTCATCTTCCGTGAGTTCGCGAATGCATGATACGCAATCCATCACAGAAATTACAGGTGTCCTGTAAGTTCAAGAGTGAGTGCGACGTCCCGGCTCGAACAGATTTACAACGCACGGCAATACGCCGATATCGTGATACCAGCGATGGTCCATACACATCTAACAACTCCAGGCCTACCCAGGTTCTTACGCGAACTGTCTATATGTCGAAGTTGATGAACATCGGCGCGGTCATAGAGCGTTGTTACCATGTAAAGTCTAGTAGCCTTCGATGTGTTTGTTGTTGTTTTTCTGACCACTTGTTTCGTACACTCGACCTAGTCGCTATTCCACCTAGCCAAGCACTGGAAGGTGAGCAATTAATGCATATTTAGTACGCTATGATGATTCAGAGTGGAATCTTTATCGACCCGCACAACCCATTAAAGTTGCTGGGTCGAGTTGGAGACTAGCAAGTGTTCTAGATACTGCTGACGCTTTTACTGCCAGTCAACTAGCATCATACCAAGGCTGACAATATTGTGTCTAGAACCACCCATGGATCCACGTCGAGCTCGCGATCCGCGCTTAGCACGCGTGGACCCACGTTTACAGCGAGGACCATCTGCGCTGCCTACTCCCTCACCCCAACAACAAAGTGGATCAGGACAAGGCGCAACACAATGGACTACGAATGGAGCATATATGGCGTCACAGTCCATGGTTCCCAATGTTCTCGTGCAGCAAGCTGACACAGCTTCCGAGAATGCCATTGCTGGCCCCTCGACTCCTACAAACAATGCGGGATCCTCTGCATACAAACCTAGACTGCTCTTTTGCGTTGTGTGTGCAAGCAATCAAGTGGGTTTGCGTTCTTCTTAGTACAATGATGAAGAAGTCTTACATGACGTTTACAGAACCGTTCTATGGAAGGTCATCATGTCTTGCAGTCCGTATTACAATACGTTTTTGATGTCATTCATTATATCTAATGCCAAAAACACGAAGCAAAGCCGGGTACAGAGTGATTTCTTACGGCACGGGCTCTGCTGTGCGCCTACCTGGACCATCAATCGACAAGCCCAACATTTATTCGTTTGGTACGCCATATAACTCAATATACGAGGAACTCAGTGCAAAAGACCCGAGATTGCAAGTGCGCTATGTCGCCTTATGACCTGAGTCTGACGAACACATACCAGGTACACCGCAAATGGACTTCTTCAGATGCTTGATCGCAATAGGCGGATAAAGCTAGCTCCAGAACGGTGGCAGGACAGCAAGACGGTTGCGGATGTAGTTATTACGTGTGAAGAACGTTGCTTTGATGCTGTCTGCGATGGTGGGTGCCGTTGGCACCGCTTATTAAATTCATAGCTCACTAATATGTTCTACCAGACCTACTCAGTCGCGGTGGCGAATTCAATAAGCCCGTTCATATCATCAATATCGAGATTAAAGACAACCATGAGGAAGCACTCATTGCTGGAAAGGCGATGCTGGATTTAGCCGCTGCTGTACGTTTACTTCTGTATTTTTCCACGGACTGTGGTTCTGTACTCATTTGTCGCAAAATCTTCAGATCGAAATCTCCCAAGATATTGATGAAGATATCGATAGGATACTGCAGGTGCAACAAGAACGCCATCCCCACAGTCTTTTACACGCTATAGCTTTTTACTAGTAAAAAAAAATTCGTATCATGAGACCCTCATGGGCCCTTGTAAACAACATGTAGTCATGTGTGCCATCTATCGTGCATTCATGCACAAAACCGCCACATGATGCGGCAATATGCGCCATCCTTTCATCATCTCAGTCAGTCGTGAGAAGTTAAGACGCAATCATTGACCATCCTGCCACACTATAAAGGGGTTTGCATTTGATCTACGCGGTCTATATACTATACAATGCCTTCCCTTCGCCTAGGAAATATTGCCCCCGATTTTGAAGCAGAGACTACTGCTGGACCTATTAAGTTCCACGAATGGATTGGCAACTCTTGGGTGAGCGCATTTCGTTAGCGACGATCTTCGGGATATTGACGAGTAGCCATGTAGGCGATTCTCTTCTCGCATCCCGGAGACTTTACACCCGTCTGCACCACTGAGCTCGGCGAGGTCGCTCGCCGCGCTGATGACTTTGCTAAGCGTAATGTTAAAGTCATTGGGATTTCTGCCAATGGCCTCAAAGACCACAACAAGTGGGTTGAAGATATCAACGAATTTGGCGCGAGCTACGGGCCAACCGACGTACAGTTCCCTATCGTATGTATAGCTATATTCTGATTGGTACAGCCTTTAATACTGCCATGTAGATTGCCGACGAGGACAGGAAAATCTCCACCCTCTATGATATGCTTGATGAGCAAGATGCGACAAACCGTGACGCAAAGGGTCTTCCCTTTACGGTACGCTTAAACTTGAGCATTAATCGAGTCTCTACCACAATTTAACCCACTTGAAGATCCGCACTGTATTTGTGATTGATCCCAAGAAAGTCATTCGTTTAACCATTGCTTATCCGGCTTCTACCGGACGAAACTTTGATGAGATTCTCCGGTGAGTCTGTTAAATTTTGGAAGTTACAACTTGACATTAATAACTGCTTCCAGTGTTGTAGACTGTGAGCATGGTGACATGACTGTTTCGCATGCACTCACTCGACCCTTTCAGCTTTGCAGCTTGGCGATAAACACCGCATAACCACACCAGTCAACTGGAAAAAGGGTGACGATGTCATTGTCCACCCTTCTGTAGCCAATGATGAGGCCAAGGTGCTTTTCCCTGAGGTCACCTTTCACAAGGTAAATTGTTTGATATAGAACCCGTTACTAAATATTGACATACCTCTTTTAGCAACCCTACCTACGCACGACACCCCTCAAGGATAGCGAGTAGAGATAAGATGCCGGATGTTATACGTGTCATTGATCAATTTCGTGATCAGCCTAACTAGGATAATAAGACATACGAGGCAGACTAAAACAGATAGTCGATATATTGTATTACACATGTGCAACAAGGATTTTCTGCGGTGGTGGATCAGCCAGCTTTCTATTCCTGAGACGGACGAAAGATACCGCCACGAGGACTGAGGCTGAGCCCTCTGACACATCGGGCCTGCTAGTACTGTGCCATAAATCTGCGAGGAGCTTAAAGCCTACACGTACACCCTGTACGTGAGGTACGGAAGACTAGAGCGAAGTCCGATTTAAATAGTACTTGCCTTATACAGTGATGGTCGATAATTCCATGTGGTTGTTTGTGTCTGTTGAATTCTAAGGCTGAACGACGCGTGTACCAGTAACAGTAACATAACGCGTTCTCCAAGCTTTATTGCGTCCTACATCAACGATATTCTTTATCTCCTATACTCATCCTGACGGTTCATAATGGCCAACGCAGATGGAGGCGCTTACAGGTTCATAATCCCTTCTGCTAATCGCCCTGCTTCTCTTACTTTTTGTGGTTAGCTACTCCCTTACAGTATTCTCACCAAGCGGTAAACTCGTTCAGATCGAACATGCATTGGCTGCAGTCTCGCAGGGAACAACTAGTCTCGGTATCAAAGGTATTCCATCTACTTTGTTGCAAGTCACATGCTGAGTCTGCTTCGCAGCATCCAATGGCATTGTCATCGCCACTGAGAAGAAGTCCTCCTCCATTTTAATAGACGACTCCATGATCGAGAAGGTGGCAGTAGTGTGCCCGAATATTGGGATCGTGTATTCAGGCATGGGTCCTGACTTCCGCGTTTTGATCGCAAGTGCGCGGAAGAGCGCGCAGGCGTATTGGAAAATATACGGAGAGTATCCACCCACGAAGGTTTTGACGCAGGAGATCGCCACTGTTATGCAGAAGGCAACTCAATCTGGGTAAGAAGATCTGCCTTGTGGTTGTATGTACAAAGGATTACGCGTGTTTTTAATTCTCTTGTTTAGAGGGGTGCGGCCTTTCGGCGTGTCATTACTTGTCGCAGGGTGGGACATCAACCGTGGCCCAAGTTTATACCAGGTTGATCCTTCGGGATCTTTTTGGGCGTGGAAGGCCAGTGCTATCGGGAAAAACATGGTCAATGCTAAAACGTTTTTGGAGAAGCGGTGAGGTTTATGTGGCGTATCTATTTCTCTTCCGCTGACTTCGCGATCGTTTTTAGATACAACGACGACATAAGCCTGGAGGACGCAATTCACACTGCGCTATTGACGCTGAAAGAGGGTTTTGAAGGTCAGATGACCGAGAAGACGATAGAAATCGGTGTTGTCACTGTCCCAACACTCGAGGAGCTGGAAGCTGGGAAAATTGGGGGCGAAACAGGCCGGCCTAAACCAACTTTCCGCAAACTCAGCGAGGAGGAGGTCAGAGATTATTTGGCGCTATAGAATTAACTCCACGTGCGTTGCATCGCGTTGTAATAGTAGAGATTTTGATTCCTGGAGATGCGTTGTAGATGTCCGTTGAACACGGCCACCACTCTAAATTAAGTTGATTTCATAAACTTCGTGGTATATCTCAAGGCAGCATTTACGCATATCAAGCAAATTCTGCAGAGTTAGGATGTCAGATCGTGATGGGGTTGCTTGATGAGCAGGATCGATATGCGCTAGTCTTCAATAAGAATTGGATTGCACACTGATCGGTATCCTGTCTTTTAGGAGATGAACACCGACCCACCGGAAGTGTATCCTATCTGTTCCAGGGACAGGCTACTATTCCCAAGCGTCTCATGCCCCACTGGCAGCTGATCCTGGCAGGCGGCATGGAAAGTCGTGTTCTTTGCTTTCTTTGGTATCAACTTTCCAAGTTAGCAGATGACCGTAACGTCCTTGGTATAAAGCACCAGGGAACTCACTAAATTTAACTCATCGAAATACCCGAACACACTAAATTCAAACCATCAAATACTCAACTCACTGTCAATATGGAGGCATCCAGGCCTATCGTGATGCGTGCAAAGGCAGTTCAAGCGTGCGAGGTGTGTCGCACCGCCAGAAAGAAAGTTAGCAATTTTTGGTTCCTTGCATTACTTGCAATAAGGCTAATCACTATCAAAAGTGCGACTACGACAAGGACCGTCCGGCTCAACCCTGCGCACTGTGCACGAAACGGGGAAATAAATGCAGCCTCACGGTTCAACCGCAACCCGAGCCCTCTTTCGTCTTTACCAACAACTGGGACCACTCACAGGGTGGTTTTATACCATAGGTATGCTCAAGTCATTTCGCTTAAATTTGGATACATGACTGAAGGGGTCACTTGGTAGAGGATACAGAGTTGTTGAATTCAGGGATTTTACTGTCTCGTGTATGTAGTTTGGATAATCAGAGTTTGATTTGTACCCCGGTCGAAATTGACAGTGCCTTTTTCATCACACCGGCGGCAAAACCGATCATCACCGTATACGTAAGAATCACATGGTGTAGTCAGCCAATGAAAATCGTTTAGTCAGGATATTCGTTCTCTCTTGAAATTCCGCCGAGTGGACTTGAAGCGGAATTCATTCATCGTTATTCATGCTAGTGTTCATGATCGAAGCACCAGAACCCCGCAGTCAGCCGTTTGTTGCAAAATTTTCTGATGGACTAGTCATCCAACTAGAAGACCCATTCTGCCATGTGCTCACCGCACAGGTCGGCATGCAGCAGTACTGCTCCTGCCATTGCTAGCGCCTATACGAGGCGCGAGATGTTACATTTGTGGCATTGTCCTAAAGCTCAAATGAGTCTCGATCTTTAGTGACCTCGTGTGGACGGTGTTTCGTGACGGAACCGTATCTCCTTCAATCGCCAAGAATGCATGTTGTCGGCCCTGCAATACCCAATGCATACGTCAATTTTACTACAGTAAGGGTTGACGTTGGTGTTCAGGGTCCACCGAACTAATTTGGCATCTCTGCCCAAAGCCTCTGGAAATTGGGGTTACTGTCGCTTGTTCATATTCCTCGCCCCCCTCAAACACGACAAGAAGCTGAGTCAGTTGTCGTTGCAAAACTGTATAATCCTGTTCTATCATTAATTCTCAACTTAATTGGCATGGACACCACAGGGTCTGCCAGGTGACAAGCTTCTGTCCAGCATGTCCTGGTGGCAAGAATAGATCAAATTCAACTTTGGCTCGTTTCACAACCTGACAATGAGCAACCATTCCGGAAGTGGAAATATGATAGATCCGGCCATCCACTCCTTTACCTCGCTGAAACCACACCTTTGTCAGTTACAATCAAGTCTGCAAGCATGGCTCTTTTTCACCTATCCGTTGCTATATAAGAAGTCCAGACATCGTCCATATCTTCATGGATCCAGCGATGAACGCAATTGCAATTGCGATGCAGCATCGAGCCCCGCAAGCCTGTCAGTCATGCAGGAAGCTCAAGAGGAAAGTCAGTAACTTCCTGACCTTTTGTATTCTTAACCTCTCACCGTTTGTCAGTGTGTCTTGAACCCAACGTTGGGCATCTGTAACCGGTGCTCCGAGACCGGTAGACCATGCGTATACGCTGAGGTCAATCCAACCGCTCCGCATGATGATTCCGTCGCTGTCGTCCATCACAATGCATCCACAGTGCCCACGAATGCTGGTGCGCGAGTAGGACTTTACTTCTTGCGCGGCATTTACATCCATTCACAGGTGCTTCTGGTCACCTGGATGCCTCGCTCCAACAGGGCGATCTCTTGTACCTGGACACGTTTAATACCAGCTGGTTTGATGAGTATGGTCAGCCAAATGTGTCAGTACACTCTCCTTTCTGCCTTCCTGTGCTGAATGTCCAATGGAAGCCACCCGGTTGACATGGGTCCAGGGGGTGGGGACATGACCGCTTACACATCGACCCATCCTGGCGGGCAGAATTAATAGTAGCCTGTCGACCGGCACGCTGCTGTGATACCTTCCTTGTTACAACCGTGCAGATGTGATGTGGACTTTTTGTGACTGTTGCGAGCGTGTTATCAGATGGAGAGTTTTGAGTCATGCACCCAGTTATCTTGTCGTATGATTCCCCTAGCTAAGATTTGAACTATGTTGTTTTCCCCTTTTCAGATCATCAAACCTTGTGGGAGTCAGTCCGAATGAGATTTCCGACTTACAAATTATCACCTTCCTTACAGCCCTCAAACTCTTACCTTGTTACTTATTATTTTATTCAAAAATCTAATTCACTGCCACACCTCTGGATTCCGGGTCGGAATGCCCTGATGTGACGTTGTCTCCCTTCGGTCCGCAGTTCCTGCCGCCTGTTTTAGGCGCGCAGTCCATCAAAGATAAGTTGACTGAACTCTTCGTTTGCACGATGATGTTATCGTCTGCGCTATCACGGTGTGGTTTGCGCACTTCTCGTGTGACTCAACGACACCCAGTACTGTCTGTGGTGACGAACAGTATCAACATTAATATTACAGTGGAACATTGTTTGAATGGCGATCAGCTACGATATCGTACAGATGAAAAAATACAATCATTGACGGTCCACGAGTTCGGTAGTGTCAGTCCTGCTACAATGGCCAGTCGAGTTTCTCTCCAAAGTTCCAGTGAACAGCCTTGACCGAAGTGTACTCATCAAGTGCATAGCTTCCAAGTTCACGGCCTGCTCGCAAAGTCAGACATATTGAACGTTCTTCGTACTCAATAATTGCTCACCGATGCCACTCTGCTTTTTCCCGCCGAATGGGACATTGTTATTCAATAAATTGTACTGATTTACCCAAACCTTTGGATGCCGTCAATTAGGTGAACATGCCGGAGCGATATAGAACATACCGATCCAGCTTCAAGAGCAGACGAGACGCGCATGCACTGATTTGCATCATCTGATGTTTCAAAGGCATTTAAGCGTCAATCAGATATCCAGGAGGACTACGCACTGGAGTGTAAACCAGCACCGAGGCCGTAAGATGTGTCATTGGCCAGCGAAATGGCTTCCTCTTCAGTTTTGAATCGGCCCACCGCCAGAACCGGCCCAAAGATCTGTTAGTCAACATTACTATTAGATATTCAGGGTTGTGCCGCAGGATGTGGGCATCCTGCCAGCATCAGAAGCACACCTCATCTCGGACCTGATTCGCATGAACGTGAACTTAGAGTACTCTGGGGGACAGCTTTGGCGCTTACAATATCCATGTTCGCATTAATGTCTGTGAAAACTGGGAATTGATCAGCGGTGGTGGTGGTGTTCCGAAAGTTACGGATGCTTACTCGTAGGGTCAACAAAGAAACCCTTGCCTGGACGTTTTTGGGCACCCAGGGCTACCTTTGCGCCTTGAGCCTGACCGCTCTCAATATATCCCCAAACCTTGTCAAATTGAGTTTTGGACACCTGGAAAGGGTGAGATGTGGATGGTGCGATCTCGTATGATTAACCGACCAGGGGTCCACCACCGCTCTTCTCGTCGAAACCATCCCCGATCACGAGCTCCTTGGCTTTAGAAACAAGGAGGGAGACAAACTTATCGTAAATTGTGTCCTGAACATACAAACGAGATCCTGCGGTGCAGTCCTGGCCAGTATTGTACAGAATACCGAGGCAAGCCCAGTTTGCGGCTTGCTCCAAATCCGCGGACTCGAACACTAACTGGGGTGACTTGCCACCCAACTCCAGAGACACCTTCCGACACATGGTATTAATTGATTTAACTGGATTGACGCCTTAAAAAATTTACTTCACCTTCTTCAAATTGCTTTTTGCCGCGGCTTCCATGACCTTGCGGCCAGTTACTGTAGACCCGGTGAACGCAACCTTATCGACACCCATATGTGCGGATAAGGCCGCACCGCCAACAGATCCCAGGGAAGGAATCGTGTTCACCACGCCTGGTGGAAAACTAGTTCAAAATTGGAGTTAGAAAAAATAACAAAGATGAGCGCATCGCCTACCCAGCTTCAACGATAAGCTTTGACAACATAAGAGCCGTCAAAGGAGTAAGTTCGGAAGGTTTCATAACGATGGTGCACCCGCATGCAAGGGCAGGGGCAACTTTCCATGCCCTGATGGAGACGTCATGTTTCGATCTCCAAGATCTACGCAGTCAAATACTTACCACATATTGATTGGGTAATTCCATGGAATACTATATCGTGTCTGTGAACATGTGCAGGGTAACACATGGAAGCCACCCACATTTGTCCACAAACCCCAATAGGATCGTGCCTAGTGAAAGCAAGCTTGGTTTTGTTGTCGACTTCGATGGTCTGAAATAGAATGCATGAATGCAAATTCATTTTTGTAAAGGAGCTCCACATACTTGTCCGGTTATTTTGTCGGCCCACCCCGCATAGTACCGCAAGCACTGGATGCTGTCTCCAATATCAAAATCCCTGATATGATCGATGCCCATTGAGAAAAGAAACGTAAAGAAGACATATTTCCGTACCTCGCGATTTTGAATGGCTTGCCGTTATTCAAAGATTCAACCTCTGCAAGTATACTCTGATCTCTCTCCATAAGATCTGCCAGCTTGTTCAGAAGCTTAGATCTTTCGAAACCAGTCACATTTTTCCCCCATGTGGTATTGAAAGCTTTGCGAGCAGCCGCAACCGCTATGTCTATGTCCTTAACGGAGCCTGACAATTGGTCAGTCTTCTTGATCTTCAGCGTAGATGAGAGTAATGAGATTTACCAGCTGCCACGGAGCATATAGTCTCCTCTGTCGCAGGGTTAACTAGGCTACACGGGTTCAAATAAGTCACAATCGTTATCAGACAGGTGTCAATGATCGTACTGGATGAGATTATTAGGGGAATCCGCGGAGGGAACAAACTCGTTGTTGATGAACAGGCCAGTTGGAATCTCGAGTTGACGGTTCGTGGCACGTATGACAATGCGGGCTGTTAGGGATGCCATGGTAGAAAGTGTATGTGAAGAGCGATTGAGTGAAAGAAACGATAACAATCCTCGACCGAATAACTTGGTGCAAATACTTTTAGCCGGTGGTCTGTATCACATCCATAGATAGATAAGATAACGCCGCATGCCTTTCATAAGTATCAACACGTGTATACATACCAGATCTTCAAACCTGGGGTATACACACTGCTTTCTGTCCCTCTTTGGCTGCGGGCGCAGTGTTCTAAAATGGTATTTCGTTACACCGTGCTGTACAGCCCCATCTTCGAACGAAAAGGGAAACGAAGAAACAAATTACTCGTAGCCCTGAGCTAGTCAACGAAATCATATTTGGGACATGCTTCTGCATGCTCTCATGACAGGTACCTTTGCTACTAAGTGAAGACTCTTCAAGACATGCATAACGAGTTCTGCTGCTGTACACTGGCAGGTGAATCAATTGGAGAACCAGAAGTTGCGAAGCTCAGCCATCACGGTGAAATGTGCATTCGTACTTTCAGTCGCGACAGCCGTCACGTCATTGGTACGCAAATAACTGCACCGTGATCACATAGTTTCCATAGTTCGAGTGCCGCAAGGACGTGTTCAATTTCATTTGGGTGCTCACCTAGCAAAACGATACTAAGCCCAATCAAATCTCTGCTTCAAGAAAAATCATCGCCCACAAGTATGTCATTGCCAGCATTAGACCGGCAACATCCCATTAGTTTTTCATAGCCATCGAGTACCTGTTTAGGTTAGATGAATCGACGACTTCCGATGGAAGGCATGCGTCATGATGGCCGAGGTGAAGCAACAACTCTTTACGACCTTTCGGGACGCTATTGTCGGACATGTACGTGCCACGGGTCTCCGAGGTACAATACTCAGGGACCTTGATTCTGAGATTCTTCGGAGTGTTACCGGTGGCAAGAAGTCGGGTTGTGTTATCTGGTATAGAGCTTCGAGTCACGTAAGAGGAGTTAAGGACTTTACACCGTCCCATGCAGAAACTGTAGGTTGCTCTCTGGAGTTGGCTTGAAATCTGCATACGAGGTTTCTTGTGCGCACATGACGAAAGCCGCGCGAACCGCTTGCTACCCGTGCATTTTACATGTTATTCCTGCACACGAAACTCGTTTAGCATGCCATATACACTCTGTTATTATCATGATGACATACACATACGCTGCAGTAAATCTCCTTCCCATCTTACGGCTTGCTATCCTCGTCACACGACATTCGCTCCATTGATCCGTAAACTTGTTATCTTGAAAGTTCTCAAGATATCCAAGCATACTATTTATGGTGGGTACGTGGGGAAGTAGTAGTAGGTCGTGCTGACAGGTGCCTATTTTCTAGAACAACAAACATGAGGCAACTAGAAGGCATGAGTGGAAATTAACATTGCACTTCTCGCGGAAGCATGCCAGCATTCTCGTCGGCTACGAACATACCTTGCAGGAAATTGGACAACTTCTCTAACCTGTAAACACAGCAAAAATTAGTTTAGTTGTGACCTCTCGTTTACCATTCAATTATCCGATCGACAAACTCTCGATAAGTCTGCGCAATTATGCCACAGAACTCTACCTAAATTATCCACGGCGTTTAGTTAGACCTAGCCCTGTTGTTCGGTTATGTGCACCACTTACAACTGAACTGTATAGTCCTGGACGCTCCACCAATCAGTGAATGCTGCACAGTGACAAGCGAGTATACCTTGCCTACTGTTCCTGGCCAGGGTTGCCACAAACATTAGTTCCTTACATCGTCAATTCTCTAATTCGTGAGTGCATCCGAAATGATTCTGGTGGCCCAAGCGAGTGAGGTTAAAGTCGCTATTAGACCATTTGCCGAAACAAAATGTTCCGCGCCATATGGAATAAATACTGAGAGTTCGACTGCGAACAACGAACATGTCCTACATACATGTCTAGGTCAGGATCCATAGTTGACTGGGAGGTTGTGGGTTGTGGGAAGAATTGCGGGTGGTTCCGGTAAGTCTTCTAGGTTCTACTAACAAGCTCTTCAGCTCAACAATAAATATTACAGTCCCCAGATCTCCAATGCTCGCCCGTGCACCACACTCCTTGCGTGCACAAGTTGCTCGCACCCGCGTTGCCCCTTCCGCACGTTTTGTGCATGGCCACGGTGAATATCATGTACGTGTTCTTCGTCTTCCATCCGTTCAGCACCGCATCTACTCCCTCCTCAGCACTTGCCATTCGCATGGCCCGGAAAGAAACGATTATCGTTTGGTATTAAGCTCACCGCTTACTTGGTGACAGGATTCAGCATTCCTTTTGTGGCTGCCAAATACCAATTGTACGCGATTACTCGGTACCATCAGTAAAACCACACTGACACATGCTAACAGGAACAAGTCTGCCGCAACCTAGACGCGTATAGGGCATTTGGCACACAATACAATTTTTTTGCATCTTGTCAATACCTACATCTCGAAACTGAACTCAAACTAAGTTTCGTGAACGTTTGAACACTTGTTAGTTAACCTCCATGCCGTCATTATGGTTCTCTGCAGCTGTGACATTTTGTCCCTCCTCAAGATCAGCCAACATTTGTTCCAGCCTATTTTTGTAATCTTTCTTTCCCATTTGTGTTCGATTTCTGCAGTTGCAGTTGTGAGCCATGAAGCTGGGGTCCCCTTCCAGCGCATCGAGGGCAGCAGTTGATGCCATGCGCCCTGCGATGTATCCCGTCGACTCTGTAGCACTTGCTAGGATAATGTCATGAACAATAACTAAAGGAAGGCTCATCAACACGTTCCACATAGATACAACTTGAATCTTACCATCACAACGAGTTCCGTGAGTTTCACCGAGCTTTTCTTTTTCGATGGAGAACTGCTGGCAACCCTGAGTCTGCATGATCTCGAAAAGTATTTTGGTGGGGTGATGCGAAAGTGTCTTAACTGTGACATGTTGGTCGTAAAAAGGTTCGAGGATTTTCTTGAACATGAGTTCCACGCCGTCAGACGTGAAGCCGTCTGAGATATAAAGTGCACCGATGATCGACTCTACGACATCAGAAAGGATCTATAATCATGTGTCGGTTTGTTCTGCTGTGACCAGGAGCCAACATACCTTGGGTGGCTCCATATCAAGCCAGTACTGTCCTGGAGGCCTCCCATCCCTGACTGCCTTTTGATATTCTTCCTGGCACCTTGTCTCCAGTTGCTCAGCATATGACTGAATGCTGTTTCCAAGAGCATACGACTCATAAAGAAGATACGCATGTAACCCAGTCCGCACGCAGACTGCTGCCAAGGCTGAATTTGATACCATAGCGGACTAAAGAGTTGTCTTATGAAACCACAATCAAGGTAGGAAGCGCATACTTACCTTCAACAGTGTCATTGCTCCTGGGGACATGTGGTCATCCCTGTTAAAGACATGTCGTACTACCACTGCGAACACAGGTTAAATCATTGCCACACAGAGGAGGAACCACGTACAAAAATCCAGTACTGCATCTCCCAGGAATTCAAGACGCTCATAGCATGTGATTTCGTATCCATGAATTGAACCATGAGTCTGGAATAGGGTCAGCTAATAGTAGTCGAAGACACTTGACACATACAAGAGCTTGAGAGAGCAAGTGTGGGTACTTGAAACTAGCTCCGATAATCCCTTCCACTGCCGAAAGAGTGCCACTACGGAGCCTTGGCGTAACATTTGAAGGGGGAGCAAGAGCTTTCCGACGGAAATCCTCCCATTGTTCGACATTAGCGACAGGTAATCGGAGGGCCTTGATCACCCTTAGCGCGACGTTGCGGCCTCCAGAAAGATAAGCTGCTCCTATGATAGCCTCTGCGACATCGGCAATCGTCTACAGAAGTATATGAAATAATTCCAACTCGTAAGATGCCGTTTCTACCTTGTCTCCCAACCACTGTGTTATGTTATCGTCGGGGGCCTTGTATTTCGTTTTTGACTGGGAACTCGAATGTATAGTAGAGGTATTGGTATCGTTGACAGGAGTTTGTGTTTTGGGATCAACTGCCTTCCCACCATTGCCACTGGACAACGTGAAATCATTTGACCTTCCTAGATGCTGTGAAGCTAAGTCCTGAACCGTGAAGTTTGGAGGTTGCCACAATTTGTAGCTGAACGTCTTTCCCTGTATGTATGATGGCAGACCAATGGAAAGACCGCACTGCGTGAGCACCTTGTTACTGATGATGTGCTGCCGTGCCTTATGTAATGCCCCCTCACTCAAAGCGGGATTGAAAACGAACACGTAAACAGAACTGAAATATTTAAGAAATGAATCGCCTTGAATTGTAGTCTGAGCATTGTAAACGATAAGGATTAAATAAACCTCACCAAGAAGCTCCAGCCTTTCGTAGTCCGTTTCAAAGGTCGCAGAGGGAGCAAAGACGGCGGACAACAAATGTTGTTCGAGGATCATATTTGCGAAGAACTGTGCATTGAGCTCCTTCACAATCAGGAAATCATCAATTCGTCGAGTGATAGATGGTAAAAGTAACGCGGTACGATATGTGCTGGTTGACAGACCCCTGTATGAGTATAGCGATAGTCTCCTGCCAAGAACACCCACCTCGCTGGAATTGTGCACTTGCCACAGAGCTCCGGGATAAGATCTACCCACTGTTAGCTACGTGGTTCACCAACTCTAGAGGAGTAGCTTACATTTCGGACTCGATTTGGTCGTCTCTATAAGGGGCTTGTGGACGGGATTCAGGCGGTTCAGCACGGCAGCAGCCTTGGATACCTCTATTAGAGGTTGATTGTTATCTTGGAGACCTTGAAAGCCCTTGCGACGCGCTCTGCAATACTCCAAAATGTTCGCATATTCCGCCTCGCGCTGAAATGAGGTCGATCAAGGATTCATAGATTGATCATCAATGATAGTGACTTACTGGGCTGTCGGAGGGTTTGCTCATTGGTGATAAATCCGGTCGTAAACGGACAACATAACATCGTCGAGTGAATTCAACTAATCTGTCCTGGATGACTGCATCCTCAAATTCACTTGGGTCTCGTAAATTATCGGAACTAAAACGCGTGACATAGTTACTGTTAGCTCGCGCCACAGCTTGCCAGTCAACGGCATCTTGTAAGTCGGTCATGTTGGAACATGAGAGATCCTTGGCTTGGGAAGGAAGTAGAGGTGCGATGAAGTATGCCATTTTTTCCAACGGACATACAAATGCTTTGTTGGCGATCGTACGGCAGACTCTGAGTGTATAGGAGTGAAGGTCATTGAGACGCTCGCCATTAAATATGAGGGCGGGAGCTCGTGCATTCTTGACAGTGGCAAAAACGCCATAAAAGAACAATTTGAAGGGTTCTAGATGAGGTAATGGCTGACGTGTTAGAATAACGATAGGTGCATAAGGTTCGGATGGGCCTTCTGGATTGCCTACGGAAATGACGATGGGAAAGAGGCGTTCTTCAGAAACTCGTAATGAGTTAACCCAGAAGTCTGGCCTTTTTCGCATGTAGCAACTGTTTCCAGAAACTATATCTGATTTCAATAGGGAGGGATTCGCGTAAGCAATGTCGTCAGATCGATGTGGGGTATAGATCAGGCGGTAGTCCAGGCTGCTGAACTCAAACAATCGTAGGCAAAATCTGTAAGCTCCTGAGCGACGCGCATGGGCAGACGTAAAACGTGGAGGACCCTGAATCGTCCGCAAAGGCAGTCCAGGTGGGAGTGTCACAGTGCACACGAATTGTTGAACCCCACCCATGCTGGGTATGGGTATGGAATGGACAACAAACAGAGAATAAAGACATGGAGTCGTGACGCTGCGCTGAAGGTTAGCAGCGATCCGAAAAACAGCAAGCAAGGCATCGTCTTCAAATAATCGACCACCATTGACCGAATCTCCTATCGAGAGACCCAGCCTGGAGGCCGTCTCTTCGTCCGAGCGATAAGGGTTTCCAGTTTCCTTCAATGGACAAGATGGAACCGGGGAATTTCCCCCTTGTAAGACCACCTCGATCCACCCATCGTCAACAGCTGGACCGCTATACTCTTGAAGAATCCGGCGATGGAGGTCATTCCCTTTCTCCACCATATGGATGAGATGTCCATCAGGCACCATTGTATGCGCGCAAGCAAATGCATAGGAAAGTTGGCTCTCAAATAAATTGTATCTAGGGCACATATGAGTGAAGTACAACTAGCAGCGAAAGTGACATGCACCGTATAATGACATTGGCACGTGGAAGGTCGATATCTTCCAAGGTTTTAATTAGAATTAGGAGGTTATACTTTCCGCTCGCGAAGTTCTCGAGCAATTCGCACTGTCGTGGTATATTTCAGCTAAACATGTTTGTAAGTAACGAAATTTCGCATACCTGTGCGTGACCATCAGTGACAAAGATTTCGCTGGCCAAAGCATAAGGTCGAACGAAAACCAATTCATCAATCATGGTTCTCATAATATCCACCATAATTGTCGCGACTTCGGACCGTTGGACTACAGTGTAGACCATTTATCAACTGCTATCAAGACAGATTGCCTCATACAAACCCAAGACGATTCCACGGAACTTGTCCCCGTAAGCTCCGCATGATTTGAGAACATGAATCAACTGCAAGAACTTGGGCGTCACATTGAAGCCTCTGGATGAAAGGTTCAAGTTCGGCATGGCGAACACCCAATTTTTGACTAGATCACGGATTTTGTTGGCGATCTCAAAAACAGGGTCGTCATCGTCATTCCTGTTGACAGTATATTCTCTGATGGCCCTGCGCCACACGAGATCACTGGCACATAAACCGACCTCGTGCAGAGCATAGCGGGCAGCGCGAAACGTATTTGTGAAAGAAGATTCCTCTGGATCAATTTCGTGGAGAGCCTCCATCAATCCGGATTCTGCGTTTGGCAAAAGTGCATCGTAGAGAATGACGACCTCGAGAGGACGAATGCTGGACGCACAAAGTACCGGTTTCGAAGTTAGAGAATAATCCTGAAGCATGGCACGATTCAGGATAACACCATCGGTGGCTAAGGGTGCCAATGCGCTATTACTTAAACCAGGCCGGTCACCGCCAGCCTCACACGACTGGGTATCCTGATTCATGTCGCACTTCAAGTTAGGATCTGGATATCTAGCACCAGATGTTTCTTCCCATATTCTCAACATCATGACTTCTTCTGCAGATGAGCAATGAGATGGCCGCAGAGACGATGTGATGGGTACAGCAGCAAAATAAAGTCCAGCAAGAACAAGTTTTGAACTTTTGAAGTGACAGGTAATTAAGGCTGGCCGCGGCGTGACTTCAATACTGTGACCGCTTAGGTTCAACGTTGAACCACTGTGACTGGCATGCACATACTGACTTATAAGTGGTAATCCAGCGCTCTACAGCGCTCAACCCATGACCGTTACTGGTCTGCTATCAGCGGACAGTTGCTCTGCGTAGGCTTCTGCAGGAGCGATGGTAAACAATGCACCGGTCATCCTTTCTATCCTAGATCGCTTCAGCCCCGATGTTGTACAACGAGAGTCAGTGACAAGGGCCCGAATTTCCCCTGATCCATGCCTACCTGCGCGTTTGCCTACGACAGGTACGTCGTAGCATAATCTCCTTTGCATAATACCCAACACATCCTAAGGCTTTCTGCAGCGCGAGGCTGAACAAAACGCACCAAAGGCGGTGTTGAGGCAGTTGCGACGCAGTCCAACACCACCTAGTCCAACTACCGAATGCGATGATGCAACAGAGGATCCCCCACCTCGCGTTGGGAGAAGGGACAGTGTTTCGTCAGCCTCAGAGCAAACCTCTCCAACACGGTCTTTGTTTACGTTTTCCAGAAGCCAGCCCCCAGGGGGCTGGAAAGAGCCTCAAGTATGTTGTCGTCACTCGTCCTTACTAGTGCACGGTGTTCATATATTCATTTCGTTAGCCATTTGAAGTCTTTCGCGCAATCGAGCGCAAAGATATCATGTTTCTCATGGAAGTTCGCGATCGTGCTTTCCCTGTAGTTCGACACCTTGTACTTTCTTCTTCGTACTGATGGTCCCCTAGCTACTACTTCGCAAAACAGGGGATGCTACCCCCCTCCTTCACGCCATGCGTATTGGACAGACTCACCGTGACGTTGCTATCCTATTGCTCGGAGCTTTCTCTCGTTGGATCAACCATCTAGAAGACAGCGAGATTGGCCTCCCACGGACAAGAGTGATCCTCAAGGCTTTACGTTAGTCCAGCTTCCAGCAGTCCCTAATGAACGGCTAACCCTGTGGCAGGAACAAATCTCAAGCTCGGCATAGATTATGGTCTTTATAAATCTCAGAGCGATCTCGTAGCATCTTTTATGCAGACACTAGTGATGAGCGAGGGAGAAAAGTGGATTCGTGCCCAGGTATCGTCGGTGTCTCTGGCTTTGAGATCTGGCAATGCTGGAAAGCCTATTTCCACTGCCGAGGCTGCGGTGCGAAAATTCGCCACCAAAGAACTAAGTAAAGCAGATGCAATTGCTGCCTTGGAGGATTAGTAGGTCGTTTCCGATTCGGTATTACTTCACTCAACGAACAAATTCATAAGTGTGGCAAATGCTACCACTGACCTTTTACTTCTTGGAGCTTGGGCGATAGCATTGGAATCTATCGAAGGGGAACCAATACCGGTAAGCAATGAAGTCGAATGCTGCCAATACTAGTGGCTTACAACTGCTCTTCTTTATAGGTCTATTATTTTGCACGAGATGACAGAGTTTTTAACGCTTTCATGGACAGAGTAAACATCCACCAAGCTACCATTCGTCGCACCCTGAGCCGGCGCCTAAAGTGGCAATTTCGCGTACTGCAGAATGTGCTAGAAGGGAGAAATACAACTTATCGAGTGAGTAAGGTGTGCTACGTTGCTATGCAACTTACTTAGAGTTTCCATCGCAGAGAAAAGTGGAAATTTTGGCCGAAGAATTGGATGATGGAGACGGGGTGTAGTTTCTACGGATGGACATGAACTTGACTACACTCTATGTTCAGGTATTGTTTCATTTAATGTTTGTGTCCATCATGTTATGTCCAGTGTCTGAGTGAACATTCCGCAATTTTCTCGGTGCTCACTGCTCGTACAAGGTGCCCTCGGGATAAAAGACCACATCCTAGTTGGGGCGTATCGTCGAGCAAATATGAAAACATGAACTCCGTGTTCTGTTCGCCAGATGCTTATCTTTCCCACACTACTCTGTAGGACCGCAGCACATGTTCTTAGCATTACTTGCACCTACTTCTCGGATGTGTGTTGCTATTGTTCATGGCGAACAACATTACTGGAATATTGATTATGTTGAAGTTGAGCTATGGAAAACTATCTAAGGGAATCTGTCTGATGCCAGTAAGTCAGTTCGCGGGATTGCCATGGTTATGGTTCGTACGCTGAAACAGAATCACAAAACGAGTTTCATTCCTGTGAACCATACCCAAGCTCCTATTATCCCTAAGGTGAGAAGGGCCCAGCTCAAGTTCAATTGTACAACTGTATACAGCCATATTGTTGCGAATTGCGGGCACTTGGAGATGGTCTGTAAACAAAACATCTTGTTGGAACGGAAAGGAACACACCTGTCGCATATTGACAAGCCACGATCCACGATTGATAAGCCATATCATTCGGGGCCCCACACCAAGGGAGAGTACGAACAGAGCAACTTGCGTGCGAGGGTTGGCCTTGTGTCGCGTGGCTAGAGGTAATCAGTCGGAAGGTACTCCAACGTGACACAGGTCCATTATACTCACTGTAAAATACAAATATCGACAAAACTGCACAGTTTTGAGCACTGAAGACTCTCCAAGCATATTTCAAACGTACTGGGGAAGTTTGTGAGGAGCCGTCCAGCAATCTCACCAGCAGTTGGCTGTCGTGCATATTGCTGATGTATGAGGCTGTCCAAAACAACAGGTGAGGTGGCAGACGAGCACCAGGTATAGGCTCACATGTCCATCATGATGAGAAAGAAGGTCAGCGGTATAATAAATACGACCGCATTGAAGATCTCGTCAGCAAGTGAGAGTGGTTCGACATTGTCTGCAGTCTTCTCAGGTTTTCGTGTGTCAGATATCTTCCTGAGAACGCCGGTTTGTTCTATCAAGCGCCACTGTTCGTCTTCGGATATCTCGACTAAAGGCTTCTGCGCCTGTGTTGCTTGTGCTCCTTGCGTTGTCTGGCGCTTCTTAGCCATTGGTTGTGACTTACCAAGTCCAAGTTTAACGTTCAACATGATGCTTGCTGCCCGAATTGCCATTTAGGGTCTTCCATTTCAGCGGCTTCCCACAAGTCCCCTTGGTTGATCATGGAGGACGAGAAAGCCAGATTACTCAACCTTCTACAAGCACATGGCCAACAGTTTTTACACTCTTTCGATCTCAATCAACCTCCTCGAAAGAAGCAGAAACTAGAAGAGTCGCCCGAGGAGCTTGAGAACGAGGATTTTGAGGAGTGGGGAGGTTTCAGCAATGCAGCTGTCTCAACTCACCTATCCGAAGGAAACGACGACGGTTTGTGGTCATTCAGCGGCTGTTTGTTCACTATAATGGTTATACTATCAGATGCTTCCTATGAATACGATGACGGATTTACCGCCAGCTCTTCTACTAAGATGCCAGATGTAGTGGTCTTTTCAGACTCCAGGCAGAAGCCTTCAGAACAGTTCTCGAAAACTCAGAAAAAAGCTTTCATGGCAAGTCTTATGTGCTGTCACCTTTGCATGCTGATATAGGGGTGAACAGTCTTCAAAAGTAGCTAGAGTCACATCTATAACGGAAGCCAATGGAGGCCCGCATCAAAATCAAAACGAGGATGACACAAATAATCACGAGGATATGTGAGCCCTCGACATCGTAATGTTATTCTCTTACAGTTTTTTCCAGCTCGAATGCCCAGAACGACGCTCTCCTCCATCGCTTGGTCCACACGAAATTGCTGTCTGGGTCTTTGAACCCTGCACTCAATTTGACGCATGCACAACGAGATAGAGCACTGTCCGGTCGTGTTTTAGAACTTGCGGGGGAAACGAAGCTTGGCAAGGGAGAAGTTACCATTCGTGCTGCGGAACGAAATAAGGCTTCTAAGCGAGTGCGAGAAGGACTGCTAAGGAAAAAGGACGAACGAGAAAAGCAACAGCTGGAGGAGGTTCGTTTCAGTACGTCTTTCCATTCAATCATATCTTAACAGTGTTTTCTTTTAGGCCAAAAATTTGGGAAACTACCACCCCACTCTCAAAAAATTGTTTGATACATCATCTGGGTCGTCAGACCGTCAAAGACGAATTAGAGGTCTCGGGATGGGAGTGGGTAAGTTTAGTGGAGGGACACTGAAGCTCAGTAAAGAAGAAATAAATTCGGTGACCGGTCGTAGGGTACATGGCGCAGCCAGGTATGGGCATAATACAAGTCGTGGTCGGAGATAATGTCAGTAGCAGTATTATGATAACTATCCATTATGCACAACAGACGTATGCTCTCCCATATAATTATCAGATTTGGAGGGATTGCATCCCATCCGCAATCTCCTCAATGGGGTGCATGTCTGAGGGATGAGACCCGTCATGCTGCCGACTGGAATTAGATTGCCGGCCATCCGGAAGGGTCCTGTTGCTCGTCAGAGGGCTGACTCCTCGTTGCTTTGCTCAGTCACTCACTGTGAAAATTGCCCCTCGGACCTGTTTGAGGAAGTATGGCTACGGTGGCTATCTGCTCTGTGCATCGATGAGTGCGATCCTCGTAGTTGGTCCCGGGCCTGCCAATCATCTCTCCCATGGTAGCCCCTATCTCGCGGTTGTCTGTCTCGGTGGTCCCGTGTTCTGTATTCCTTGCCTCTGTATTCTTTATCTCTGTATTCCCTGTCCCGGTAGGGGTCTCTGTATTCCCTGTCCCGGTAGGGGTCTCTGTAGTCTCTATCCCTGTAGCCTCTACCTCTGTTCTCATGATAGTAGTCATCGTAGTGCCTATATGATGGACCAGAGTGATATCTATGGGACGAGTAGTCATCGTAATGCCTATATGAAGGATCTGAGTGGTATTTATGGGGCAAATAGTCATCGTGGTGCCTATAAGAGGGATCGGAGTGATAGCCCTGGAACGAGTAGCTCCTGCTACTGCTACAAACCATTACAAGGTCAGCATCACGAATATCTTATGCATCGTTCAAAGGCAGACCTTGGGCGTTTTGAACTATGTTGATTGGGATCTATCATAACCACCCGTGGATCTCTAGGACGGTAGCCCCTCTCGTGATCGCGGCCATCATAACTATAGTTAACACTTGAGTGAATCTACAGAACCAGCATCATACTGTCGCACCTATAAAGCTCACGCCCATCACTATCCTGCACAACAAAGGGTGCAGAACGTGGTGCTGGGCGCCCGCTAAAATCGCCAACTCTTCGATCAACCTCAATGCAAGCCAAGGGACAGAATACCAAACCGGAACTTACCTTGCGACTTCATTCCCATATTCGTCTTGGAATATGACACTCACCCCACCAGGGATGATGTAATAAATAGGACCATGACTACCTGAGTGCCGGCCGTGCCCACCTGGGTGGATTTCATCCTGTCGCATCGGACGAGTCTACAAGTAATCATTATAATTGTTGGAAAATGTGTATCAGCTGCAAACCTCGTGGCCGTCCGCATATATATTAGTAGGAGTCTTGGCCGGGTAACCACCCGGCGTGTGCATAGAAGCCTGAAAGGTGGCTATCAGAAAACAAACAAATAAACAGACGAAAAGTATAACACACCGCTCTCGCGTGGCTAGACATTGGGGTCCTGGGCGCCTCAACAGTATGATCGCTTCCCGAGTCATTAGATCTGTCGATGTGGGTAATAGCAGGATCGTCAGGCATGTGACGACCCGAAACACTGCCGTGGCTGAAAGAATCTGCCCGAGTGACTCCATCTCGCATATGGCGATGTAGAGATGCAGGCTGATCTGGCATCATCGGGGAGCTGTGTATGATATGTCCTTGCTCAGAAAATGTTTCCGAAAATCGACTATCACCATCGTCTCGCTCAACGGACGGAACGGGGCTCAATGGATTTTCTAATCTCGTTGGGCGGGCGTTGAGAGTCCCCCCTAAAATAGTTTGAGGGTTGTCCACCCGAACGTAGCCATCGTAGTAGTCATCTCCGTCAGTAGGTGCACGTGATGGAACAGGAGTGAATACCTGTCCCCATTGAAGTTGAGCTTTACTAGTAGGTGGCTATACAATAGAATGCAGAGCTTACTGGCTCCATCCTCTATCAAGAGAGGTGTGACATCAGCTTAAATCTTGTAACAGATCGATATGCTTACTTTTCTTGGCATCGTCTCATGCCTTCTCAGTTGTGGTTGGGGAACGGGTTGGTGATAATCTGGTTTTGGAAATTCCTCGCTGTAGTCGTTGTAGGCTGTGCGATCAGGACGGTGATTATTTGGATTGCGAGAAGAGCCTCCGAACGCTTTGAACATGTTGAATGGCATCGTGACAAGATATGTTTAAGAGGTGCGATGTTAGAGTGGACAAAGGCTTGGGAATTTATGGCAGCACGTTGACACATGAGGTTGCCATGAGTAAAAGAGTGTCTTCGGTGCTTCTACAGCATGTCAAATCCTTGTACTGTGATTAGAAGTAATCTCCAATGCATATGATATCATAGGGGATGGTGAGAAAATCGCGATAACGATTCTGTACATCGTACCGGGTAGTACTTATATGGGAAAATTTAGAATGCCGAACATGCGTATATACACTGCCTGAAATCGCCTGGAGGAAAGGTAAGAATCTCATTTCCACTAAATAGTGTTGGGAACGATAGGCCATGGCGAAAATCACAGTATTGGGTGAAACAGGTCTACCGTCAAGAGGCGACCTAAAGGCTAATGCTCTCCTAATTGCCTTACTTGGGATAAAGCCTGTGCAACCTTGTGGATAGCATCTGCGGTTGATGCAATAGATACCACATCCATCTGATTTGCGGTTTCGCAGATTTGCGCAAGTCTTTGTGACATGGCATCCAAAGACAGTTTAAGTGCCTGAGCAGGAGAATGGACCATAACCGCATTGATAGACGGAACACTTGCATTCTGCGAAATATCATCAGAGTGGCGTAAAACAACTGTGAGCACGGTACTGACCAGGCGCTCGCTATTGATAGCAAAGTCTCGTATGGGTTTCGAAATATCAATCGTCAACTGATGATAGATCAGCTTACTTGACAACTGAGTCTTTCAAATGACAACTACCTTTGACGACTCTGACGCAGGAAGTAATGACGAAGACTAAGATGTATGTCAACTGTGACCTGGACAGGTAAGAAAAATTTCGGTACCTGTGAAGGCAAACTGTGCATCACTGCCTTTCCTTTGTCACGAGAGCCCAATGTTATCGGAGCACTTAACATCGAATTGCCAGCCCCCGAGCTGGATCCTGTTTCAATTGCACGTGGAGCTGGGACAAGGCGCTGCCACCCTTCAGAGACATCAGTAACGTAGACCGTCCCGCAAATAACGCATTCCTAAACCCAAATAAACAATTTATATATAAAAGAACCGTTAAGAATAGCTCACTTTGCGAGGGTCTCTCTCCTCTCCGCCTTTTGGAGGTCTTACAAGAGGTATACCGTAACACCTGATGTTTGGACATTCTTCACCGAGCATCGCCCATCCCTTCAAAAGACGTTTTCCAATCTCTGCAGATGCCTGGTCTGATTGTTGCCGCCTGCGGATTGTCTCTTCAGTGTCAATGGGAGGGGCAAATGTCGGGGAGCTCAAAGCGCTGGATAGCTCTGTAGGCGGTGTTGATGGTCGCGAATTAAACTCATAGGTTGATGACGAATCTGTTGATGACGAATTAGACTGCGTCGATGTAGCTGTAGATGAGGTGGGCTGTGTCATTGGGCCAGCATATGCCAACGGAATTAGGCGGTTTCTTACATTGTTGAGGACCATTGCAATTCACGCAAAAGTGAGTTACCGGGGATCCATTATTAGGTGACCTCATAAGAGGAACTCCGCAACACGCTGACGATGGACATGTTGTGTCTGTCAATACCTACGAAGAGTCATATAAGAGTGAGATGAGCGGCTGAAACAAGAAAAAGAAACCACCTGACCCAGCCTTTTATCATGTATTCTCCAAGTTTGCTGGATACGTCGATGATATCTGTACTCATTCTTGAATCGCCACTAGGCAGGCCGCGATTAAGTTGCAATATGATGGATTTCGAGGAAGCCAAGAATATACAGTTAGCCGATCTGACAACCACGTGATCAACGGCGCGAAAGTGAGTTCATTCTGTGTTCCACGTCTACAGATCCGAACCTGGTATTGACTTTCCCCTGCAGCATGAAATGGGACAAAGGTCCTTGTGTATTTGGATTTGTCCTTTCAATTACTCTAAATAACGTGGTCGACGCGCGGAAAAGCACGAGCACAAATCTTCACCAGGAAACTACTTGGACCTCTGAGCGCAAGAAATCACTCAGGTGTGTATGCCTCTTGCTGATTTGCTTTTAACCTTCGTAAAAAAACATTGTCTAGAGCAACTACAAAAGACTTATGGTATCATGGGTTCGACCATTACATGTCCCACGGTGAGCCTTGTCCGGATAATTCATTTATGTCACCCACCTGTTGCTAGCTTTTCCGCTGGACGAGGTTTGCCTATCCTGAGCTAGTACTCTTCGCGTACTCCAATTTGTTTTTAGTTGTCTCCATTGTCTTGCACCGGTAGAGGTCCGGACTGGGAAAATCCGTAAGGGCCCCGATTTTGACCTGGGTTTGGCCTGCTTGACGCACCTAACAGCGCAAATGTAGCACGTAATGACGTCTCGGGAAACTACTCCTTAACTCTTGTTGATGTTCTAGACACGCTGGTTGTGCTAGACGATCCTCCAGGGTTTCAAAACGCGGTCCAAAATGTCCTTGACTGGGTGTCGTTTGATGTCAACACAAGACCACAAGTATTTGAGACCACTATAAGGGTATTGGGCGGACTTTTATCTGGCCATATATTTGCGAGTCGACCCGACCAACCCTTTTATCTCCCTTGGTATCGCGGCCAGCTTTTGACAATGGCACATGATCTTGGGAATCGACTATTGCCTGCATTTTCCACCCCTACTGGTCTGCCTTTTGCGAGGGTACGCATCTCCTTTTATCTTTATAGTCCGCAACATTGACAACCTGCAGGTTAATTTACGACACGGGGTTCAGCGGGGAGAATCCCTTGAAACTTGTTCGTTACTGACAATTGGATTCCCTCACTTTTCAAGACTGAAGTCACTATAGGCACCGCTGGCGCTGGTTCTCTGATACTGGAATTAGCTACCCTCAGTCGTCTCACTGGAGATGACCGCTTCGAAAAGGCGGCATATAAAGCTTTCTTCGCACTATGGAACAGGAGATCTGATATTGGTTTAGTCGGCAATACAATTAATATCTGGACAGGAGTGAGCTCAACATGGTTATGTCCCTTTCCGCTTCTAACTGGATTTCACAAGTTATGGACACTACCAGAAGTAACAGGAATCGGCGCAGGCATCGACTCTTTCTATGAATATGCCTTGAAGTGGTATGTCATGAGTGGTGCGTTCGTCTAATAGCTGGTATATTCCATGTTTTGATATCACCCGCGGGTATCCTGCAGGTGAGGTAGAGTTTCTTGACGTATGGCATGAAGGTTACGCCTCCGTAATGAGATACGCCCGTTCTCCGGACGGCCATTGGGTCAGTAGTGATAGCCTTTCTTGCCTTGATGGTTCCCTCAAGTTCTCCTGTAGTTTCGCAGTGTCAACATACACACGGGTGATCAAGCGTATGCCACAATTGATTCTCTATCTGCGTTCTGGCCTGGTTTGCAAGTTCTGGGTGGTGATGTACAAAATGCCATCAAATCTCACATGACATGTAAGTATCTATCCTTAGTTGACCTTTTTGATAATCCTTGGTTTGGGATAGACTGGAACATCTGGAGACGGCATTCTGGTCTTCCTGAAGTATGGGATGCTCAGTTTCTGCAGGCGACGTCTTTTCAATATCCGCTTCGACCAGAGTTCGTCGAATCAACGTGGTACCTCTATAGGGTCGGCTTATCTTCCTTCTTGTATTCTGCAGCTCATCGTTAGACAGGCCACTCGAGACCCGTATTATCTAGATGTTGGTGAACGTATTTTGAGAGACCTAATTGCCCGTGCCAAGGTGGATTGTGGATTAACTGGTATCCAAGATTTACGGACCAATGTCAGAGATGATAGGATGGAATCGTTTGCATTATCAGAAACACTTAAGGTCCGTCGAAAAAAATGGGCCCTGCCGAAGCGTCACTTAGTACCAATCATGATTTATCCAGTATCTGTATCTTCTGTTCGACGAGGACAACCCGTTACACAAAGATGATTCACATTACGTTTTCACTACCGAAGGGCACATTCTATCACTTCCGAAGGAAGTTCTGAAGCCTATGTCCCGTATTCGACGAAAGATGCGTGGCGAAGAGAACCACCAGTGTCCATTATATGAACCTTTACAGGACTTGTCACCTGATGGGACTATGAGCGGCCTCATCCGAGGTGTCGGTTCAAGAGCAGACGTTGATTATGCCAGGTATCTAATTGGATTGCGATCGCAAGCTCTGGATGAGCGCCACTGGTCCCCTGATGGCTGGTGCACAGTCCCTGAAGTTGATTTATATGTAAGGAAATTTCATGACACCTTACCGTCGCAGTGACATCCTCCAGTAGTCTTTTGATTTCATCATGTCATCCGGCGGCAAGATGGTACCCGAAGACCCTAATCCTGGCCCCCTCAAACTCAAAACAGTGGCAGATGGTTTTATTCTCTACAATATAACGGGCGTCCGGGCCCACATTGTCAGTCGATTGGATCGTAAAGGTTACGATATCACGAAACGTAGGGCTTCCTTTTATCCTCGACTGGCTAGTAAACTCACATGTGAAACGTCATACTAGTCGGGCCGCATGCCGTCCGCACTGGGCAAATGGTGTATATCAACGACCCCACACTCTGGAACACCCTTCCAGATCCTCGCTCGACTTACCGTAGTCAGGACGTCAAACTCCGTATCTTTCTTGACACGTTTGACCCAGCACTCGCAGCACAACCAGGGGCTTCAAGTTTTAACGGAGAGACGTACGTCAAGGCTTATACCGCCCAGTTTGGTGGAGACTTGGCTGCACTCGACGCTTCCGACACCCTTCGCTTCGGTTATTGGGAGGGCACAGAGGTGCAGCGGGACAAAAGTAACCCTTTCGGATGCAAACCTTATGAAACCAACTTCAACGGAAACGCTGTCCTCGTCCACCGTGGTGAATGTACGTTCCTAGAAAAGCTGGTTTATGCGCGGAATGCGGGCGCTTCAGGGGTCATTGTTATCAACGATGATGATGCTCCTATTAATCCTTCTGCTTCACACGCAGAGCTTGCTGCTGCGGGCGACATCAGTAACGTCGCTTTGGTGTTGCTGCCGCATACTGTTGGCAAATCTATTACTACTATGGTAGACGCTGCTGGGATGTTTGGCTACGGACATGTTATGTTTGCTGTTGACAACGAGATGCGAGCATGGACAGAAGGGGTAATAGATCCGACGCCCGAGGAATCTGGGCAAATCCTGTACATCAGCGGACACCCTCTACTAAATACTAGACTAATGATATAAAATGTCACTTGAGCTCCAATCAATAGTTTTACGGCCTTTTAAAGGTCTGGCGAGAGGGACTACTGACGAGGCTTGCAGTGGTTAGCCCAACTTGGAGTAGAATGCTTTCATGTACGAGTTCAGCACGATGTGTCATTGACGCTGCTGTGACAGGCATGTACGTATGTATATATATGATGACAAGCTCTGAATATATAACTCATCTAAGGTGCCCTCAGCCTAGGTCTAATCCAGCACTAATCATAGGAAAGGGTATCTATCTCCGACATAAACTATTAATAAAGAGAAGACATACCCCACAACTCATTCCAAGTGTTGAATAACAGAGTAGGCAGGAGCATCCAAAGACTGGTATCCCTTAAGGAACATTATCTCGATGATGAAAAGATACTCGACTGTCACCCCGCCTAGCTTCTTGACGAGTTCGCCGGCTGCTTTGGCCGAGCCCCCTGCAGATGGTGTGAAATGTATACAGCATTAGATGGTGAGAGCCCAGACTCACCGGTAGCAATTAGATCATCTACAATAATCACGGACTGCCCAGGTAGGATCGCATCTGCGTGCATTTCGAAAGTGTCCTGTACGACATTGATTAGAACGTACCTGACGCTCGAGTGTGAAAAGAACTTACAACACCATACTCTTTCACGTAAGTTGCTGAGATACACTCGCCCGGGAGCTTGCCTCGTTTGCGAACGGGCACGAACGATGCTCCAAGTCGTAGTGCGATGATAGGCCCAAGGAGGAATCCTCGGGCATCTAAGCCCACTACGATATCAACCTTTTTGCGCACTGATTTAGGTATGGTTTGCGACGTGATGTGGTGGACAAAGTGAGTTATGAGCGTCTCGAATGCAACCGGGTCGCGGAGTATTGGGAAAATGTCAAGAAAGCTGATTCCCTGGGATGTGACCGTGTTGAACTTCTCTCCCCAACTGGAGCAAAGCTTTGACGAACCTTCTTTGGAAAATCGGGGTGGAGTGTAATGATAGTTTGCAGATATTCAACGTCGGCCATGGTGTGCTATGAAATAGTTCAAAAAGGCGGTTGCTAACCAGAGAGATAAATGAGGATAGTGACTTTTTGTACCGAGGCGGATATTAGAAGCAAACCGTTTCTAGTTGGTTCCGCGCGAACTCCGTCTTAAGCTCGACGTATTGAATGGCACCGTCGATATACAGAGCCTTCATGATAGGCTCCCATTTGAAACTCATTTGAAACAGATTAATGCATGTTATCATGTGATCATAGATTGATCGATACCCTTGTAGCATAAGTACTTGCGAGTGGTCATATGAAGTGATACAAAGGTAGACGACGAGTAAAAAAAAGAGTTTTAAACAGACTCGAGAATCTCGGGCTCCTTGAAGTCTTTCGCTACGCGGGTGCCAGTCTCCTGCAATATTGGTGTCAGTTGTAGTCAGCTAACACAAGCATGGTGGTTGCTTACATCTGTCGACTCGCCGTGAAGCTCAAGTAGTTTCGAGACATCGAACTTCGGTGCCTTCAGGATTTTTGCCTTGCGGACGTAGACATTTTGTAAAGGATAAATGTTGCGGGTGTGCTTCTCTATCTCCCGTCCAATAGCCTCTGGCACAAACTTCTGCACCAACTCCTTCAAGTCACAGCTCGATGCCTCCCGGGTCATGATCTCAAACATCTTTTTCCGAATTTCGCGAATTTGACTTGTCTGAGCGTAGGTGGTCTTGCGGACCTGATTTGGGCGACGCTTGGTGAAACCGATAGCAAAGAGGCGGATGAGGTAGCCGTCGGTCGTCTTTACGTCGACGTGTGCCTCGATGAGTGTTTGCCACTTGCGGACAAGGGAACGTAGTTTGTCTGAAGTGAAGTCCATGCCGTGGAAATTTGTTAGACAATTCTTTCCCTGCACCTCATCGATCCGTAGTTTGATTTTACGGAACGATTGTTCCTCGTCCTTGTTAAGGTCGGCGAGGGATACCTCGATAATGCGACCCTTGAGAGAGTCGCTGGCATTTTCTGGCGAAAAATCAGATTCTATGTTTGACAGACGGGATCTTGTACGCACTCAAACCCTGTGACCGGTTGACAAGGGTCTTGCCAACATTTCGAACTTCAAATGTGGAGGGTGCTTTGATATCATACCACTCTTGATAATCATGATATTAGCCTGACAGGGCACAAGCAATGTAGAACACGACTCACCCTTGCGCGAGAAAGGGTCAACAACCTTCTTCTTGATACCCTTCTTACCCTTAGACAGACGTTTGTTCTACAAAGTCGATGAGCTACAAATACCCCCTCTGGTGAAAGCAAATCGATACATACTTTTCCTACAGCCATATTGAAATCGTGTGCTGGCGGTGAGGAGGGGACCGCTAGTCGTTATGAGCCGGCACTTGGACGAGGCTACAGAGTTTAGGTGTGTGTAACGGCTATAGAATTTGGTCTTGTTGTGCTCCCTGAGATGGTGGCTTGAACCTTATTTCAATGATTGTACAGTACATTCTCACGCCACATTGCTAATGGCTGCAACGTTCACTCGACAGCAGTTTGACGAGGCATGCAGGGAATTTATTCAGGCTCATCAGTCCACATCTTCTGGGTATGAAGCTAGGCTTTCGGGATGGTCTTGGAAAGAGCATGATGTACGCCAGAATTATCTAGTCTGTTTCTTTTCATGGATCTCGAAATACACAGACACTGCCAGGCTTCGGGTACATGCACCGGATCATTACTTTACACTGGCGTCGCCGAGCGTCAGTTGAAGCATCCCTTGAAATTGACGATAGTCTGGACGTCGTCGACGATGGCACAACTGCTTCCCATGGCTCTCCTGATTCATTGACTTGTCATCAGTATGTGGTGTTATCGGCAACTTTTCGTGTACCAGCATTTTATTTTTCCATCCATGGTTCGAGTACGTTCGACTAGGATATGCTCCGCATGAATGAGATAGACTCAACTTGATATTACAGGCGGTTCTCCACTACAGCTGACTGATATCATGCAAACTTCTCTTCTTCGTGAGGATGTGTGCGAAGGGACGGTCGCTACGACATTCGCTGTATCGCATCCGGCAATGAACTTCCCCCTTCTATCACAAGGAGAACACCCAACGCTAGGGACACCCTGTTGGTACTTTCACCCATGCGAAACTGCTAACGCGGTTCAGGAGATCCTCAACGAATCGGAGAGGAGACCAGTGAGTTGGATGGAAGCTTGGTTTACAGTGTTGAGCACGGCTGTGGACATGCCGTAACGTCGATATTTGGTATTTTTGGGGTGGCGTTCTCATGCACATGCTTCGGGACTTGTATTGCTCCTGACTATATATCCTTACATGTGACTACTTATATGTAATGTTTCGGATCTTACGTCCAAAAGACGCACTTATATATGAAATGAGCCATGGGCACTGGGGTTAAGCGTTCTCTTCTTGTTCATCAACTGTGTCGAGCTCAAAGGTCAGGTCATTTGACTCTGACATTTCACAAGACATTTCGTACCAGTGACAGTTTCAACCACACGCTTATATTCAGTCACCATCGTACGATCGTACTGCTCAATTCCGAATAATCACGATTGTCAAATAAAAGCCAACTCATCATGATGCTCGCAACACGTCTTACTAGGTCCCTATCTAAATCATCCCGCTCTAATATCTCATCTTTTGCTCGCAAAATGGTATATTGCCTTGTTTTATTATTAACAATCATAGAGCTCATTTTTTCCAGTCCTCCCATGAAGCTGTCATCGTTGCGGCGTCGCGTACGCCTGTCGGATCCCTATACGGATCGCTCAAAACTTTGACCGCACCACAACTTGGTGCTGTCGCCCTCAAGCATGCCTTTGAGCAGTCCAAAGTTGATCCCGCAGTCGTCGAAGAGATTTACTTCGGCAATGTCATTCAAGCCGGTATTGGTCAATCACCCGCACGTCAAGTAGCACTCGCTGCAGGCATGAAACCTGCGTCTGACGCTACAACCATCAATAAAGTTTGTGCTAGTGGTATGAAGACAATCATGATTGCTGCCCAAAGCATAGAGTGTGGTTATAAGAACGTCGTTGCCGCCGGTGGTATGGAGAGCATGAGCAACGCTCCGTAAGCGATTTAATCTTCGATTCCCCGTTTGCTCGTGATTGATGTAACCTCAAGTTTCCTACTTCCCCGCACGAATCCATTGTTCGGCAAATTCGACACCAAGGACTCTATTGAGAATGACGGTCTCTGGGATGTCTACAACAACGTTGCCATGGGTAATTGCGGTGAAATTGCTGCAGAGAAGTACGATGTCAGCCGAATCTCACTTGACGAGCATGCAATCGAGTCGTACAAACGTGCTGATCGTGCGTGGAAAGAGGGCGTCTTTAATGCTGAGATAGCGCCTGTCATCATCAAGGGCAAGAAGGGCGACACCGTTATTAAGGAAGATGAAGAGTATAAGAAAGTCTTGTTTGAGAAGGTTCCCTCCTTGAAGTCAGCCTTCAAAGCAGGCGGACGGATCACTGCTGCCAACTCTTCAAATCTCAATGATGGTGCCTCTGCCCTGATATTAATGTCTGCAGAGAAAGCAAAGGAGCTTGGCGTGAAACCGCTAGCCAAAGTTGTTTGTAAGTTCACCCGGGCTTATCACGCCACTGTTCCTTAACTGATGGTATTTTTGCAGCATATGCGGATGCGGGTGTTGAGCCCATCGATTTTCCTATGGCTCCTACTGTTGCTCTCCCGGAAGCACTAAAGAGAGCAAACTTGACTGTCGATGATATTGCACGTTTCGAGATTAATGAAGCCTTCTCAGTTGTTGTCCGTATCGCCGAAAAGATCTTGCAGATTGACCCTGCAAAAGTTAATATTAATGGGCAAGTCTTATGACTTCATGTAGACGCTGCATCTGCTGACGTCATTGAACAGCGGTGCAGTTGCACTTGGTCATGCGATCGGAAATTCGGGTTCTCGCATTGTGGTATCCCTGGTCCACGCCCTGAAGTCCGGGGAGTATGGTGCAGCAGGCATCTGCAACGGGGTAAGTAACTTGCCATTCCGTGTGTTAAGTTGCTTACACAGTAGCTTTCTTTATAGGGTGGAGCAGCTTCAGCCATCGTTATTCAGAAACTATAGTTGTTTCCCTTGACTTCTGGATTATCTTACGAACTTTCATACCATACACTTATCTGTATTCTATTTTTTTCTCGGTAGAATCCATCAAAGTCTCTGCGCAGCATTCGTGAGAAGCCATGAATAAATCGGTCTCCTCGGCTTGCCGTGAGTCCATCCTTGTCTTGTCGGGTAACTTATCTGTAGCTTTCCTCGTGGAACATGTTAGCTTATCTGTTTCCTGAATGGTAGCGCGGGTTGCTGAAGCTGTCAGTTTGTCACTTATCTTACAGGCACAGTAATAACACCAAGCCGTCACGGATGCATTTCTTTCTGGGGGATGCTTGAGAGGATAAGAAGCTAAGCGGCACTAATGTTCGAGCGACCTGATCACGCGCTAGTGCAATGTTTTCCGAAACTAGTGTGGCGAAGACTCGGGACGAAGTCGAGAAGAGCTCGCAGCTTGAGGCCTATGACGAAAAGCTGGGGCTAGACTCACTCGATACTTCCGACGGTGATGCGGCTCTTCAGCTCGTCGGCACGCAAGCAACGGTGCACTTCAGTGAGGAGTACAACCGAAAGCTCAGGCGCAAGCTGGTATATCTTGTTTCCTGCACTTTGGCGATTTTGACTTAATCATCGACGAATCTACAGGACTTTGTCATTCCCACTATTTCAGCGGCTGTCTACTTCTGTCAATATTTGTTCGTCCTTTAATGTATGCAATAATCTTTTATACTTATCCCTGAACAGGGACAAGACCTCACTGAACTATGCGAGGCGAGTTTTGTTCACAACGATGTTGGGTAAATGAATATTGACAATGTTGCAGTATCATGGGCTTCCCAATCATAGGCCAGGCAAGTCATAATATTCATAACATGCAGTACGTACTAATATGACTCTAGAACTACAACTTGGTATCCATGGCCTTCTACCTGGGTAAGGTTTTCGATTCTGCCAACCGGCATAGATCCTACGAACTGTTCAACTACAGGTTATCTCTTTTGGGAGTTTCCAACTGTCTACATCTCGCAGAAACTTCGGTTGGCTAAGTACCTCGGTGAGAGCAAAATCAACGAACCATAGTATCAGCTGCAAATCGGCTAACCCTTTGAAGGCGGTAACATTGTGGTGTGGGGAATAATCCTCATGCTGCATGCCTCAACAAACAACTTCGGAGCCTTCTTTGCTCTCAGATTCCTTCTGGGTAAGCTTTTTTGTGTTTTAAAGAAACAAGACTCAAACTCGAGATGATCAGGAATGTGCGAGTCTTGTGTCGCACCGTGTCTCATTCTCATCATCTCGATGTTCTACAAGAAGGATGAACAGGTACGCAATAATTTTCGTGTCAAATATAGTATGTTTTCACTGACGGCCATAAGGCTGAACGTATTGCATGGTTCTATATCATGGTGCGACTATCTTACATTCAAAATTACATTGCCCCTGACTTTGTTTAGAATGGCCTAACTCAAGTGTTCGGCGGTTTCGTGGCATATGTGAGTGGTGCTCATAATAGGGGATGCATGAATTATTTATACTCCTTTAGGGTATCTCATTCGATAACGGCAAGATTTTACCGCCCTACAAAATCATTTATATACTCCTTGGTGCTCTTGCCGTCGTTGTTGGCATAATAGTCTTGATTTGGCTACCAGATTCCCCAGTCAACGCTTCCATACTGACGAGGGAGGAGCGGATTGCTGCTCTTGAACGTGTTCGGAACGATCAAGGAGGTACGGAGAACAAGAAATTCAAAAAGGATCAGGTCATCGAAGCCCTCACGGACTGTCGCACATGGCTCATTGTTTTGTCAACGATCCTGAGTAAACCTTTTGCTCGAATCTGCGTAAAAAGCGGCTGATACAGATTTTATAGCGAGTATTCCCAATGGAGCTTTGAGTAACTGTAAGTCGCATCGACAGAAATTAGCCCGGTGGAAGTTAATTCTTGATTGCAGTCAGCAACATCATCGTCAAAAGCTTCGGATATACGTGAGTGAACCGTGCTGTCTTTACTTCTCACAAATATCGATTTCTCCTAGATCAAAGCAAACCCTGATTCTCTCCACTCCTGGGGGAGTTATTGGTTCTGCGATGGTAATTTTCTGTGGATGGTATTCTGACAAGAAGGTAGAGGGCCTCAAATTATCTCAACAATTAATTATCTCAACCATCTTTAGGGCGAGCGGATGATTCCCATCGTGTTTGCATTGGTTCCTACGATTGTCGGTGCAGGTATGCTGTTCGTAAATTTTAGAAGGAATATCGGCTGAAGGTGAGAATTAGCTATCCTTATTGGCCTGAACGGGTCCTCCAACAAGGGTGTTCTGCTCTTTGGTCCGTCCAATTGTCACTACTTGATGTTTTCATGATATCTAATTTTCTGGCAGCAACATACATCATCGGTACCTTTGGCAGTGCTCTCTCCACGATCTATGCATACAATGCAAGCAACACCAGTGGCCATACCAAGAAGGTACGTTTGATATTACTCGTCCTCCTTTATTTCCTCAGTTTATTTATGCGGTGCTTAGGTGACGATTAATGCAATGACTATGGCCACTTTCAGCATTGGCAATATCATCGGGACCGAGATATTCCAGCCTAAAGATGCGCCAGCCTATATTCCAGGAAAGACCGCGATTATGGTTTTGTTGATCGTGCAACTTTGCGTCTCGTTTTTACTACGTTGGATCAATATCCGCTTGAACAGAAAGCGGAAAGCCCAGCTAGAGGAAGAAAAGGCGCGCCGAGGCTGGTCTGATGAAGATGTGCAACGGGAAAGGGAACGTCATGCATTTGCTGACCTCACTGATAGGCAGAACATTTTCTTCATATACACATGTTAAGAAGTACATAGATCTGTAATTCTCACTAATGGAGTATACTATGGACAAATTCACCGTCTACACCTACACTATGCGAGAGATGCTGAAGTTCTCCACAAAGCCAAAGTTCATCCGACAACGGAAAAGATCCGTGGGTGTAATTTACGCAAGAGAACCATAAGGTAAGTTGATGTCGAACTTTTAGAATCGAGCGATCCTAAAATGTTGGATTGGCGCCGCTAAATATGCTAATCATGTCGTATGAGCGGTTGCAGTAATAGTAAAGCACACGATAACACAACATTTACAAAGCGCGAAAGAAGACATGCCTTTCAAGCTGTAAAAACGTCAATATGTGCACATGGTCGTAGATGAGATGGCATGTACCTTGTATACGCATCCAATATTCCCTAATGGCATTGGGTGCATCATCGGCGAGCATATCTTCAGGTTCCCATGAAGCGTCATCGGAGCTGTATCCCTCCCAGTAAACTAAAAATTCTCTTTCGCCTTCCACTTCTCGGTGTGATTGAATCGAGGACACGACAAATTTCTCGATGAACTCGGCTTCTGCTTCCTTCTGGCATTTGATACGGAGCGATAGCCGTGCAGGAAGCGCCCATGCCTTGGGAAGACGCATCTTTGGGAGTGCGCCAGATGGGTGAAAGGGGTGACGGAATGGTGCGCCGAGCTTCCTGATGTATTTATCGACTTCGCATAAGGTGTGCTCGATATCGCACAGCATAATTGGACGGGCCCCGGACCCCAAGCCATTAAACTTCAAGTTGAGACGCGAGAAATGATCCTTCTGCGTGAGCTGCATCCATCGGATTATATCAACTTCGCATGCGTGAGGAACGGGACCTTTAAAACAACGTTGAAGGCCGCGACGTGAACCAACCCCGACCACCACAAAGTCGTAGTCCGAGAAGTTCAAAACACTTGAATAGGAGAGGTTGAGCACTAGCTGGTACGCAGTGAAGTCTCCCATGCTCTTAAAGGTGCACAGCCATTCAAAGATGTCTGCGATGTACTCGGCCTTTGCGCACCGCATGGGTAAATTTTTCATCAAGATCTCCATGAGAGCGAGATGGTTCATGAAATTTTCCACGAAGCCTAGATTAGGTGCAGGCTTTTGAAAAGCCCCAGTATATAACGAGATTTTGTCGTCGTACAAACGACGTAAGACGTGTTCGTATTCGGCTCGCTCGTAGGTGGCCCAAGTGAAAGGTGTGATCGCGCCTCGTAGGGTTTCGTACGTCTTGATGCTCGTGAAAGTGTTGAAAAGCAGAATTCGAAACACAAGTTCGGTGGGATCTTGAGAACCTTTTTCGATGACTTCTGCGATCATGTATTGGCTCACTCGATCTAGAACCCGGTACGTATTGCAAAATGGATAAGCTTGTAGGATGGGGTCGTCCGTCCATCTGCCAAATACATTGAGTCGGGCCAGCCAAGGAGGAATGCGTGTATACATACGGGGCGGGGAGGCCTTTCAACCGCTTCTCGGTTATAGCGTGTCTTTCTGCTGCAAAACGCCAAAACGTATCGAACACAGGTGTCGGCTCGAAAGTTCGGCCTCGTGCGGTGACAGTCAAAGGCGGTGACACATCTGACCGATAAAGTTTCGAACGTTTGGGACATTTGTCCAAGGCAATATTTTTCGCTGTTCGTTTCCGGCTGGAACCCATTTTCAAAGGACGTTATGAGGAACGAGTGGACTGTAGGTTACTTAGTGTTCATGAATTAGCTCGCCAACTTGAAAATAAAATAAACAACAAAGACATACCTCTCGAAGACAAGCAAATAGCGGTGGTGTCTGGCTGCTTGAATAAAACCAAGCGGCGTTGAATAGTCCTGTACATAATAATTAATGGTAGGTCCCCGCGTCGGAGTCGCGTCTGGAATCATGCAACGGTTTCAATTCAGTCGGACTCAATCAATCGTTCCGAGACACCCGATTAAATAAGTGATAGCCACCCTGATTTGTACGTACGTAACTTGAAGCCCATCCATCGAAGTTGCCAGTCATCAGCTCAGGCTTTCGCCGCGGCGCTCGAGTTTATGTTGCATAGGTGACACCGTGCACCATGGATAAGTCATCAAAAAATGATTATATCCAAGCATACCTCGACCGTCAGAAAGTCTATGTACATTCCTATTCTTCCGAGGGAATCAATCCTCATCGTCTGTCTATTAACGAGACACCAACAAGGACACCGCGTTATGAAGAAACCAAAAAGCTGAAGTTTGGGTTCGACACTCCCATACTCGTCCCCCGCACGGCCAAGCCTAACATTGTTGGTACGGACAAGCTCTCGGTTGTAGGCCTTCCCGCCAAGGCAATGCAAAAGGCCCGAAAGACTCAAAAGGCACCTGACTCTGCTGATATCTCCATAAAGGAAAACAAAGGCCCGGTGCGTGCACCGCTCATCACCGCTCAACGTGATAATCCATCCAAGCGGAAGCGTAGTAAGAAGAAGGCGGAAGTCCCGTTTGTTTCCGAAGAAGAACATGAGGCTAGTGAGTTCTCGCTAGTACCCTCATAACTTTATCTTATCTCTGAACAATTTTGCAAAGGATTGAGTGAGCGTCGAGAACGGAAACGCGTAAAGCGCGATATTGTAAAACCAGATACCAATGTTGCAATGCATATTAGCTCACCGGCGAGCGAAGGGGAAGATAATAACTTGAAGATTGCTCGTAAAGCGGGAAAGCAACGTTCGGGTGCTGCAGGTCTTGCACTCTTGCATGGATTCTCAGCAACTAATGTTGGTAAAAACCGCCTCACGGTGAGTATCATTGGTCTGGTCTAGCGCCTGGATTTTACCATGACCTTAGTTGAAACCGCTGGCTTCTCTCGGAGTGTTCAACAAAGGGAAATCATCTGCCAAGACGAAGGTATACAAAGCAAAGGTGCCAGGTAAGATAATACGTGTTCTCCACTCTTCAAGCACTGATCATAGTCCAGCCCAGAAGTTATTTTCAGAAATAGCGTTTCTTTACAAGACAACCAAGGAACACGAGTCTCGAGTTGACGAGTCGATTATATCTTGCTCTTCCTCCCGACCACCATCCGCTGTGAAGAAGATCAAGATCACGAATCATCATAAAGACAAGAAATCGACTCGATCTACAAGCCACCACTCTGCGACTCCGGACCTTCCTAGGGGAAGTACAGCGATATCTGAGCCGTGGGATATCGAGTTTCAAAGCAAATGTCCATCTTCAGACAGTTCCTGTCATCAGCCAGGCAAATCCGTAGCCGGAACGCCAGTACTCGATTCCCATATGGCCAGTTGGCACGATCAGGAGCTGCCATCTGAGGGCCACTCTTCCCTCATAATAACTCCCGTCAACGAAACGTTCCATGACTCTATACCCGACGAAATCTTATCATCAGTTCCGGCGTCTGTCATCGTGACCATCTACGATCTTGATGGTGAATCGTCTATCCATCCTTCTCATTCCGCATCTCAGGTTGGCCTCAAACGACTTGACAATTCAAATCCTTCTGTCGAGCTTCTCACTTCAAAGTATTTTGCTGTGCATGATGGTCATGACACGGAGCATGTGTCGCCGACGTTCGATCAACGATACCCCATAGCTAACTCTTCTGGTGTGATATCGGACTGCTACCTGCGTGACACATATCCACTTTCTGTTTCTCACCCGCATGACACAAGTACAACGCGTCGCGCTGTTCCTTTGAACGATATTGTCGACAGCAGCCCTTTACACATTCATGGTATCCCCGAAGAGCAATTTCTTCCCTTAGCTGACGACCTTATGCCAACTTATGGGGGTCCCTCTATAACATATTATGGTCGCTCAAACGAGGATATCATTTCGGCATGGTGCGCTCCAGACGCGTGTACCACTAGCTTCTTTGAAGGGGACTCTGACTATCATAATATTCAAGACCAAGACCTGGTATTTCTGGAACCTCCATATCTTGTCGATGAGCCCAGCTTCTACTCTCCGGTGCAGGCTTACTCAAGCGACGGACTACGCAATATCTCAGCGGATGACATGATAATACTCGACGAGTCATGCGAAGGTCCCAGGAAACCCATCCAGTATACACAAGAGATAGACGACTACGAACACTCAGAGCTCGCGCTCGAACGATCTTCGTTACATCATGGTTCTTTCTCGTCACCTACCCACTCTCACGCGACAGCTGAGGACGATGACAATTCCTGCTCACTGCGCCCGTTCTTGCAAGGTCGTGCGATGCTACTTGGCATCTCCCCGTACGTTCCGCCTCGGCATGACTTGCATGACCCTGAACACCCAAAATTTGGAAGTGGTTTACTGCCGGCTGAAGTGGATGTTGCAAAACGCTTGAAATACCATTGGCGGCCGCATATATTATGATAGGTCAAACCAACTTGAAGGTTCGAGCAGATAACTTTTCACTTGTGTGCGCTATAGTAATGTTACTGTTACTACAATGGTGTTTCGTTTGAGGAGTGATTTTGTAATATGTCACGAACGCGAAATGTCACGCGTGACCGCGAAAAATAAAACTCCGCCCCTCACGTACAAGCGGTTAGCGCGGTGAACTATTGTCACCTTCTCACCCCAAAGAGAACGTGGTCTTAGTTATCGCGTAGATGAGCTCGAAAGAAAATAAAATGGTGGGAAGCACGTTGGTGAGTTCAGATTCTTCTATCCTTTGGTTTTGCCATTTAGCCCCTCTTCGTTGCGCATATGACCAGTCTGCACCTCGAATTTTTGTCAAACCAGAACCAGGGGAACTTCATGCAGTTCCGTCTTCTGAGTCTACGCGTCACAATTCGAAAAAATTGACCCCCACACCAACCATCAAGGCCGAACCAAGTAATTCGAAACTTGTTGTCAGTGACATCTAGAACACCCGTGAACGCGGAGAATTGACGTTGGTATCGAAATTTTCCAGCTATCAGATAGGGGCACCGCAGCCCCACGCAATGTTACTCACAATAGTCAACATAACATTTCTTCAGCTTCTGACGTTAAAAACTTCAAACTGGAACCAGGGCCGCCACACCAACAGACGGTGCACGAGCCAATGTTATATCAGCTCTATGACTCTGCCGACAATATTGCATACACCCCTGAAGCTGCTCTTCAGGCAGGTCTTGGTATGGTCAAGACTCTAAAGGCCGGAATCAACAAACTCGGGATTGGCAGCAAGCTTCGAAAGGATGTTTGGCTTCGTGAGATTGACAAGTACGTAATTAGCCTTACTTGAGGACAGCGATGACATCTCCGTCATAGTCTTCTCAATCGAGGTGCTCCTACAACAATGATAGCCGTTTGTGGAGGTGTGTAATCATGAGTCCTAATATGCATGTCCACCGAAGTCTTCTTTAGCGACCGGGGCCGGAAAGTCTTCGATACTAAACGCGATCTTGGACGGTAAGCTGATTAGTGTTCATGACTCTTTATACTAAAGTCTTTGTAGACAATATTGTCCCAACGAGTGGTATGAGAGGTGGAGCGAGATCTTTCACTGTTGGAAATCATGATTGCTAAACCCACTTGTAGCATGCACAGCCGTGGTCACGGAAATATCATATCATGCTACACCTACTATCAATGCGGACGTCTCATTCCTTTCCGAGGCTGAGTGGAGAGCAGAACTCGCAGTTCTACTCGATGACCTTGTGGACGAGGATGGTAATTTGAAACGTACTAATGACCTCCGGAGTGATTCGGGTGTTGCTTGGCACAAGGTACGGACAAGTAGAGCTCTTCGGTATGTCGGCATTTAATTCGTTGTCAGGTTCATGCTGTATATCCGTCCATTGCCCAAGAGCAACTCGTTCACCTGACGGTTGACCAAATTTTGGCCCGTGATAAAAGTAAATGCTCTGAACGCGGACGGAGATACCAACTGATGCTAATGCTCCGTGTAGATATTGCTAAAGTCTTAGGCACTACGAAGAAAATATCAGCGAAGAATTCAACCATATTCGCCCAGGAGATTGCAAAATATATCGATTCCAAGGACCAGAAACGAGGTAGCAAGAAGGACAAGAACAAAGAGACGAAGAAGACGGACCATGGCCCAGCTTTATGGCCCCTCATTCGTCAAGTCAATGTGCGGTGTAACGCCCAAGCTCTTTCTACGGGCGCCATTCTAGTTGATTTGCCTGGTGTCGCTGACGCTAATGCGGCAAGGAATAGCATCGCAAAGGACTACATGAAGAAGTGCAATTGTATCTGGATTCTCGCACCTATCACCCGTGCAGTAGATGACAAGACCGCCAGAGGTATTGGTATTAACTTAGCACCTGTGTCGTAATTACTGATGCTATTGAATCAGATCTTCTTGGTGAAGCTTTCAAACTGCAGCTTTTGAGTACGTTCTTTATTCAACCCTCAGTGGTAAGCTAACAATCATTTTCAGTGGGTAAGTCCTTCCCGTCGAGTATTCTCAAGTCGCTTACTGTCTACGACGGGTTCCTTTTCGTCGCCCAGACGGCAAGTGAGTGATCTGTCCTTGACTTCGGTCGCGACTGTCTTATCAATTTGATTAGTTACGATGCCCACACGATCACGTTCATTGGTTGGTTGCAGCTCTTTTGCTTGGTCTGATTATCACCTAAATCATGTGGCACAGCTAGCAAGTGTGATGATATATCTTGTTCTGAGGTTATCCCCGCCTTGAGTCTCGAGGACGACCCTGAGCTAGAGGAGATCGAGGGTCGCATTGAACAATATAAAGAGGAGGCTGCTGACCTCAAAGAGAAGAAGGCTGATGCGGAGTCATCGATGAAAGGTATGTATACGGATTTCGTTCGTGTGGCAATGATTCAGCTAAATCTCACAGCTATCGACAAGCAGCTCAAGACTGTTCGAAGTTTTCTAGAAGAGTATGAGCAACACAAGACGGCGCTGGAGAAGGGCGAGAAATTTGCACCACGGTTGACCACGACGACACTCGAGCAGGTCCAGAGCGCGGGCAAGAAGCGAAAGAATACCCGTAGGGGGAAATCTGGGTCGCCTAAACGCCACAAGAACTTTGGGGACGACGACGACGATTTTGATATAGATGATATTGATGATTATCTGAATGACGACATTCGTGAGGACGATGACGAAGGGCCAGACGAAGAGGATGATGAAGAGGATGAGGAGGACGAGCACGATTCAGATGAGGAGGATGCACGGGACGAGCTAGAAGAGGAGGTCACAGTCGAGGTTCTGCAGGAGAAAATTGGCAACGCCGAGGAAGCTATCAAAGCTGGACGCGAACAACTCAACAATGCACGGAAGGCACGGAAGGATGTCGTAGATGCCCTCAGCAACCTCAAAAAGAAGGAAATGAAAGCGCAGCGTGACAAGAACGCATTCTGTTCTCTGAAGCGTTCAGAGGTCCGTCTCACTGTTGATTTGCCTATCTCATTTCTTAAGCGGAGTCAACCAGTTCTCCCGCGATGTTTTAAAAGAAGATTTTCGCGTTGGCCTAAAAGATCTTGACGGTTGGTTGACTTCAGGTCTTTGGAGAATTGGCTCATTCGCAAAACACAGATGCTGCCGCTGAGGAGCGAAACCCAGATTCTTTCGATCCAACACAGAATCTGCGTAGTAAGTTTTCATCTTGTCCTGAAAATACTTGCTAAAATGTTTTACTCAGATTATGACGAAATTGATCTTCCTGTATTCACCTGCTCATCCCGTGACTACATCCGCATCACAGGACAAGTCAAGGGTGATGGGGATCCATCATGTTTCTCTAACGTTGAAGATACTGGAATTCCTTCCCTACGGCAATGGTGCCACCAACTGACCAGCAGTAGTCGGTCACGCGCTGCAAAGCAGTTTCACACTCACTTGAAGACATTTGCGAACTCGGTGCGGATTTATGTCGATGGTATTGGTGATGTGACCATTGCAGACCGTGAATCCCTTCGTGAAAAATGGGAGTCGACACCACAGGGTGGAGAGGGGATGTATGATAGTGACGAATCTGACGATGAAGACATGCCTTATTGGCGTAGCTTGCATGGTCCTACGAGCGTCGCTCCCTTACGATTTTCAGGCATGGGAGTCCTGGATGCCAGACTCTTCTCTATGAACAATCGGTCCTCCCTAAAGGTAGATGCTCGCGGTGAACTCATAGGAGTGACTCCTCGGCTTGTGAAAGTGTGTTGATTTGTGTTTTCTATACAGTTCATATTTCTTATTCCTTGCAGGAATTCGGTGTACATGTGGAAAAAAGCGTCTCAGATTTGCAAGACCTGTTTCGTGATGGTCTTGAAGATAAATGTCAAGTCGGAGCAGCCAATGTAAGTACTACTCTTTCACGGCAACTCTTTTGCGGCAACACCCTATCTGATGTGATCTCGATAGGCTGCTGAGGGTGCAGTTCAACACGTCGACGAGTTTGCAGGGTCTATGCACTGGGCGACCTATCGAGCCAGTGGGTGCCTCAGTCCGCATACGAGTTCTCACTGATCATACTCAACATTAGCCCTTCGCCGCCACGGGTCTTGGCGCCGGGATCTGAATGTCGAACTTGTGACGCCATTCACTCGAAATATCGCCTCTTCTTGGTCGACGCTCTTCGAGTCCGATCTATTCGCCTCACTATCGAACGTTATTATGACAAGCATCAATCAGCTAATAGCCGATGTAGAGGCCAGTGCAGCGGCAGGACTAAAGGACCACGTACATGCACAAAGCCCTGTTTCGCAAGAGGAAGCACGTCAGGCATTAGGACAGACCATGGAGGTTGTGAAGGAAGCGCTCGCAAAGGAGCAGAAGGAGATATCGCGTTGTCTCGCCCCTCATGTTCAAAACGAACTGACAGAAGGCTACAATCTTGCCTTGGAAGAGCGAGGCACAGGAAGTGTCGCGCGACAAAAGGTTTGTCACGCGCATCACTTTAAAACCTCTTCTGATTGCATGCAGGCTGTGTTCCGTAACTACATTGATGGGCATAAGCACGATGTTTTCGATGGCGGAGCAGAGATCCTGATGGGTCGGCTGTCGACTGCTGCCGAGACTATCGGAAAAGCTCTCAACGAGTCACTTCGACAACTTGCAGAAAAGGTCAGGCTCTTCGACTTCACCTTGGCGTGAGCGCCGTTTATCCTCTCTTGTAGATTGAAGTGTCGCTTGCTGTCCTCTGGGAAGACACGCGAGACGTCCCCGATCAAGTTCATGCTCGATTGCAACTTATCCAGTCTGTGTCCAAGCTGCTCGAGCAGTTGGTCATGTGGTCAAAGGCAGCGGAAAAGGCATCCGCTGCATCCTAGTGGATCGTTATCTTGTTTTCAGAGCATGTCGTCAACTTTTCATGGAATTTTAGTGCTTTCGTTAACGGTACACTATCAACTGTTCTGTAATATTCGTGCTTAGCATTGCTATCGTTGTTAATATTCATATTGTACAGTCTACTAGCTGGTTGTTGCTACTATGGTACACGGATCTGAGCAATGGACCATCGGTACTGATGAATCCCGTCTGATTGAACTTTATGACTCACACAATCTAATGCCAAGATATGTACACACTGATCTACAGCGTAACTTAAACAACATAGAGGTCAGATGATGCTCCCTTCAACTACATGTACTATATATAAGAACAGCCACCTAAATTAATAGCGATGGACAGGCCGTCCACGACTATCAACTTCTCTTCCGTGTTTATCCACATAGCCACTGTGCTTCCTCGATCTCCCATCATCTCTGGCAACACCGTAAGAACCGTGGTGGCCGTACCCCTGGTTTCCGTAGGAATTGTAGTAAGAGCTCGATGAAGGCTCCATTCCAAAGAATTGTCGAACGCGATCCCCGACTGACGGGGCTCGACCTCTGTAATAATCACCATTGCTTGCATAGGAATGGGAAGGGCGCGACTGCGAACGCTGTCTGTGCGATGTTGAATGAGAGCGATGATGTCCTGAACTAGGCTAAAAATGGCAATACGTCATTAGACTGAGACAAAGCAAAGCAAGGTTCAGACTTACGATGTATACGGGAGCAGATGTGACTGGGTAAGTGGCAGTTGTACTGTATCCGTGTCCTTGTCCGTGCACATGCCCGTACCCATGCCCGTGCTCATGCCCATGATGACTATGGCTACTGGCTCTGGGTCTGCTATGACTGCGTTTGCTATGCCCACTATGACTGGTGCTGCGGTGGTGTGAGCTAGGCACAGACAGGTACTGAGGAGTCTGCGGTGCCTGGACTACGGTGGGGTATCCATATTGTGGGCTAGATGTGTGGGCATGTCCGGTAGATGCCCGCCTCAGAGGCGTCCCATGAATGTAACCCCCATGACCGTGCTGAGAGTGCGAAGAAGTTGTGTAGACCACAGGCTGATGGGCACTGTAGGGGGAAGACGGAAAGGCGTATTGATTCATCGTCTGGTAAGGATTTGCTGGTTATTTGTCGGTTAGTAAACGTGAGAGTACAAAGGGTGGACAACGATGTCGTGATTGCGTGGTCCCTGCGGGGCACGATGATGTAGCAGGCAAGATAAATGTGGGCGCGATGAAGAGGTAGATAAGGATAAAGGTAGGGATGTGGTGAATGTGGAGATAGAACACGTTGTGATCTTATATGGGATTGATTATGACCCGGACTGACAAAGTTGCGTCATGGCGGTACCAATTCGAAAGCACTGCCCTATTGGAGTTAGCATTGGAGCGCACCAAAGATACTGACTGGGATTACTCACGAGAGGAGTAGCGGACAATATTGCCATGTGTGATTGGCATATGAGAACCACAGGACAACTAGCAGAGACCCAGGGTAGGATATCATCAAGTGCATCACTCCTTAATGCACCACAGCATATCAGGTTCCCGTTGTATATGCTAGTACATATCAAGGATCCCCTAGTTATACAGGAAGTTATCAAACTCAGACACGTCAAGCCAATCAGCGTAGCCCTAACTCGTGACTCATAAACCGCGCGGCGTACTGACGGATGGACCGCTCATTCTATCCTGTGCAAGAATCTTCGAAGAAGTGGCGTGCAGCAACGCCTAGTATTTCTTTGGTTATTCTTGTGCTTGGCCTGATAAGATCAACTTCGCTGTCAACCATCGATATTCCACGCCTTTACAAGCACACACGAAACCAGTTAGGGTGGCGTATATCATGGGAATCGAATTCTTAAATGCCAAACAGTCTGGCGTACGCCGAAACCATACAATGATCCCACCGGAGATGAAAAAGAATGATTGATGGCGAGCGTTGGGATTCTGATGAACCGGTCACGTTGTCAATCAATGCCGTGATCGAGCATAGTTGACTTAACACAGTGATGTCATTGTAAGCTCTAGCGCTAAAGAATCAGTCGAATTCTCTTAGTGCGTCAATATGGCAGGTTTGGCCACCGTGTGAGATCGCTCTCAAGAAATTCGGGGCCCAGTTGAGTCTCAAACTGTCGTGTATCAACACAGGACACGAAATTTGGTACACTTTTATTCCATATCAGTACAGTCGCCTTCGTCTAGATCATGTGGCTGATATATTGTTGTTACTGGACAAGGAACGTCGTCTACCTCTTCATCTTCACCATACTGCATATAAATCAATATGGCTGACGACTGTCTCAAGTGAGCCCGTGGACGGTCAGATCCAGTGGCAGGAACGACACTAAAGGATGGTCCTCACGGTCAGTCTGGAAAAACAAACCCCAAGTTACAACACACTAGCTGTACCCGGTTTAGGTCGTGAAATTTGCTGTTACCACGTTGTTGATCCCTCCCGTCTCCCGCAGCAACAAGTAGTATCGGGCCTGGATCAAAATATCGCGTTTGCCACGTTTCCCGTTTCTTGGTTCGAACATGTCTGATGATGATCCGGAGACGAGATCCATCTTGGACATGATGTTTATCCAAGGTACTTCAAGATTAACCATTTCAGACATTGCGGACAGCACCCCGCTAGACTAATTTTCAAGATTGCGTAGAAGAAAACAAGGAACCGAGACGAACATAAAGAATTTATATCGATCCTCCATGAATTGGAATTCCGATAGGTATACAGCACAAGTCCGTATGCTCATTCGCTGCAAGTTCCGCACGGGTTGCGGGAGGAACGGATGATGTGTATATAGCTCAATTTGACCTAGAGGCAATGAATATATGCGGTGTCATATATGTAGAGTCTTGGAGAAAGGTGCTGCCATTGGCCTGACAGAAGCACCACTTTTCCATAACTCAGACACACCTGCTTCGGATGTTGTGTTGTTTCGATCGATCAATCTAACATCGGAACGAGTGCTATCATCAAAAAAAGCAAGTCTAGCACAGTCGATAATTGCGTTGATCACACATTGACTGCTGTGTAGCGGGCAACTGCAATTCTGAAGTTGTTTCGGTGAGCTCAGCTTAGTCTATATGCTTGTATCCTCACCTCTTCATATATCTAAGTTGTTCACAGCAACAGTCCATTTTCTGTCAGTGAAAATCCATACTTTCTCGACTTTCTCGAGTTCATCGGCCATAGTATATGCCTCCCACACGTTATGTCTTATCACATACAATCATGAGTTTCAATTGAAGAGATAGACCGTATGAAGAAGAGACAGGGTTGTTGGAAGGGTACGAGATCTTGGCGGGAAAGGTGTATGACTTTGCGGAGCTGGAACAGGTTGACAAAGGAATTATGCCTGCGGCTTTCAAAGACGATGCAGGTAGGATTTGACTTGGAGGATGATGTGCAGTCTCGGTTAACTATGAAGGATGTCTCGTCAGTGTAATAATCGGTAGTATCATTAAGAATTATCATGAATCCTTGTCACGTTGAGAGTTTTGTTGATACAGTTGTGCCAGCACTTGGTCAAAACTCGGCCAAAAGTAGTTTTGCCCATCGTGTAAGAATTTAGTTCCAATATGGTTGGCAGGCACCCAAATAGTGGAACGCTTGCAAGCCCTGGAAATTTCCGACATTTATGACGCATACATTCCAAAGGAGGTCAGATGATGCACCCTTCGACTACATGTACTATATATAAAAATAGAGCTACCTAAATCAATAGCGATGGACAGGCCGTCCATGTCTATCAACTTCTCTTCCCTGTACATAGCCACCGTGTTTCCTCGATCTCCCATCATCTCTGGCAACACCGTAAGAACCGTGATGGCCGTGCCCCTTGTTTCCGTAGTGAGAGCTCGATGGAGGTTCCACTTTAACGACCTGTCGAACGCGGTCCCTCATTAGACTGAGACAAAACACAGCACGGTTTGGACTTACGAAGTGTACAAGAGTACTGTGTCCGTGTCCTTGTCCGTGCCCATGCCCATGATGACCATGGCTACTAGCTGTGGGTCTGCTATGACTGTGTTTGCTATGTTTGTTATGACTGCTGCCGTGGTGGTGTGAGCTAGGCACAGACAGGACTACGGTGGGGTACCCATATTGTGGGCGAGGTGTGTGGGCATGCCCAGTAGAAGACGGAAAGGCGTATTGTTTCATTGTACGGCAACGATTTGCTGGTTATTTGTCGGTTGTGAGAGTACAAAGGATGAACAACGATGTGGTGAATGTGGAGATAGAACAAGTTCTGATCTTATATGGGATTGATTATGACCTGGACTGCGTCACGGCGGTACCAAATAAATTAACTAGGGGTACCTTGACATATACTTTATATGGGGCTGTGGTGCATTAAGAGAGATGGGACGTGGTGTACCACAAAAGTGTTCAACACCTTTGGTGACTGAGCGACATGGACAGTCACTCAGTCACCATCAGCAGAACAAGGTTTCTGGCTGTGTACTACTCACTGCACTTTTGTACACGACGTCCCATCACCCTTGATGTACCACAGCCCCATATCAGATTCCTGCAGTTCTCACTCAGTCACCATCATCAGAACAAGGTTTCTGGCTGTGTACTACTCACTTGCGTTGAACACTTTTGTACACCACGTCCCATCACTTGACGCACCACAGCCCCATATCAAGTTCCCGCAGTACACCCTAGTTATACAGGAAGTTGTCAAACTAAAAAAAGTTGGTCGTACATAGACATGTCAAGCATTTACCAAACAGCCCTAACTCGTAACTCGTAAACCGCGCGGCGTGAGTTAATCCTGTGCAAGAAGAAGTGGCATACGTACTTCTTTGTTTATTCTTGTCTTGACTTGATCACAACCACCATTGACAGGGAGAAAGTAGTCACAAAACAAACCTGGCTGCTAATCCGACACAAATCCGACGTATCGTAAATTTCGAAACAAAACCTTCGTTTGGTCCACGACTAGTGTTGTGGGCAGAAGTCTGCCATTTTGCTAACTGGCAGGGGATCACAGTGAACAATATCCTCACCTTTTATAGCCATAGTAAACAGCTTTCTCAGAGCAATTGCACTTCCTCACTTGTAGAGTAAGTCGCATACTACACTTGCCAATTGCATGTTGGAGCTTATCCGCTGCGCGAGACATGTTTTCAACCGTCGGTTCCATGCGATAAACACTGACCTCCATTCTCTCGCGCTCTTCCTCCATCCAATGTGTCGCATATTTGCTGTGACAAATGCATCAAAAGGACACTTCATGGCTAATTTGAACAGCACTCACCATTGCTAATTTAACACGCTGATGGATTAACGTGGTGGAGATTACAACCGTACTCGCGGACTACTGTCGTGGACCACGACTGCGATTGTAATCATACGCTTTTCGGACTTCATCACGACATCTTTTCCGACATCTGTTTCTCATCTTCAAACGCTTGCTGTTGCGTCACTAACTGACTCGGGAAATTTAATCTTTTCATGTCTGCATATGGTTGGATTCAAGTACAATACATTTTTCGACAATTGTCTCCGAGTCCATCGTCGACTTGCGCCATGTCAGACAACGTACACAGGATCAAGATCAAACTACCTTTGAAACCAAGCGGCCAGGGCCTGTGGAAAGTCTCAAACAAGCTTATTATGCGAGCTAATGGTGCCACGGCCATGCTCCACTCTCAGTCAGTGTGTGATCTCATCTTCCAAGGCGACGCTAATGTGCTATGACCATGTTCTGCTCTCAGGATGTGCACGATCTCGTCTTTCAAGCTTCTTAGGACAACGCTAATGGTGCTACGGCCATGTCCCACTCCCAATTTGTGCGTGATCTATCTTTCAATGTTTATAGGCGACACCGATGGTGCTACAGCCATCCCGCTCTCAGTTTATACGTGATCTTCATCCACTGGTACGAAGTGCTGTGAGTTTGTTCCGGTCGCAACGCCAGCAACACACCGCTCGCTATTCTCGGCTTTCCATTTCGCCTAACATCAACACACCCTTTGTCACACTTCAATTTGGCAATCCCTGTCAACAAACCTATCTATGCATTGCTGGTCTGTCCTTTCTGTTGCGTGGTTTTTCCTCCAGCGCATTTGCCAAAATCACAGGACATGTGTCTGAGTTATCGCATATATATTTTCCTTCCTGGTCTCACTGCCTGCAAAAACCAGCGCACCATGAAGATACCAGTACTGTCTGAGTATCCTTATTTTCCTCTCAGTTTGAATCATATGTTGACTGAAGTACTAAGAGGACCGCTAGGGCGGCGAGGCGTTGTGCCCCATATACCGTTAGACGATCAAGGGTGACGAGGGAAATGGGGATAAGCCAATGCGAAGCGGCCAAAAGCTGGCGGGCACCCAAAAGCATTAGTAGGATTCTCACCAGACGCTATTCCGAGTCAAATATGATTGTATTCAGACGCAAATCGGACATGAGAAGCATAGAATCCTGATGCAATGCACCTCTGCAATCTCGAGGTTTTCCAGTGTCGGATAACATTCTGGATTGAAGATCTCGCGACTTTAACACCTCGGAATTTGTGTTCATTTGCTATGTCTGTTTACATATTGTTTACATGGTCTTTTCGAGTTTCTCACTTCCGCCGTGGTAAATCCTTATCGAGCATAGTTGACTTGGTTCTTGACTCAGGCTGACTCCACCATAATGTCATTGTGACATACTCCAAATTTTAACATAGATATGGACGTGATGTCATTGTAAGCTCTAGCACTAAAGAATTCAACTTTATTCGACTTAGTCGAATTCTCCGAGCGTGTCGATATGGAAGGTGTGGTCACCGTATGAGATCATTCTCAAGAAATTCGGGGCCCAGTTGTCTCAAACTGTCGTGTATCAACACAGGACGCGAAATTTAGTACATTTCTATTCCATATCAGTAAAGTCGCCTTCGTCTAGATCATGTGGCTGATATATTGCTGTTAGTTTGGAGTATGCTGGACAAGGAACGTTGTCTACCTCTTTTGGTTCTTCGTCTTCACCATATTGCATAGTAAAATCAATATGGCTGACGACTGTCTCAAGTGAGTCCGTAGACGTCAGGTCCAGCGGCAGGAACGATACTAAAGGATGGTCCTCGATCTACGCGGCGGTCAGTCTGGAAAAACAAACCCCGAGTTACAACATACTAGCTGTACGATGGCCCGGTTCAGGTCGTGAAATCTGCTGTTACCACGTTGTTGATCCCTCCCGTCTCTCGCAGCAACAAGTAGCATCGGATCCGGGTCAAGATACCGAGCAATATCGCGTTTGCCACGTTTCCCGTTTCTTGGTTCGAACGTGTCTGATGATGATCCGGAGACGAGGTCCATCTTGGACATGATGTTTATCCAAGGTACTTCCAGATTAACCATCGCGGACATTGCGGACAGCACCCCGCTGGACTAATTTTAAAGATTGAATAGAAGAAAACGAGGAACTGAGACGAACCTGAAGAATTTATATCGATCCTCCATGAATTGGGATTCCAATAGGTATACAGCACAAATCCGTATGCTCATTCGCTGCAAGTTCCGCACGAGCTGCGGGAGGAATGGATGATGTGTATATAGCTCAATTTGACCTAGAAGGGATGAATATGTGCGGTGTCATATATGTAGAGGCATACCTGGACAATCAATTATCAGATAGTCGTCGTCAAAACCCCCGAGTTCTTCCTCAAGCCAATCCATATTTTGCAACAAGTACCTTTGAACAGAGCGAGACTATCAGCATGATTTCTTTGAGGGATTATCATGCATGATCACTCACTCACTCAAAACAATATACAAGACCGCCATTAGGACCCATATTCATCTCGCCCATGACGTCGTCTAACGTCACAAGCTCCCGGATGTCGATGGCAGGCTGATACTCGAAAGCATCACCAGTTGCAGCGGGATCAAGATTTACAATATGGGCCGTGCGTTTTGAGACACGAAGATGGGTAGCAAAAGCGGTCGAGAAAGTAGATTTGCCGGCACCAGCAGGACCAGTAACGAGAACAGCGTAGCGCATGACACTGATAGAAGATGTACAAGGAACAAATTCAAACTCAGACCTCCCTCCTGTCGGAAACCAAGTGACTGCAAGTCTCAGTACTACACATACAACTAATTCTATATCATGGCACGCCCGCCATTATTCCCCGATCAATCTGCAGCTGGTATTTCCGTCGACCCACGCACCCTTGAACGTGTTATACCAGAATCAAAGAGATCAGATGGAACGTACGTCCGCCTGCCAGAGCCCAGCATCTACAAATCATTCATATTTCGATCTCTACTGCATCACCAGTGTGCGCAAGCAGCTTAAGATCAGGCCGGGATTCACACCCCAGGAAGATGTCTCTCGATTCCGCGGATCACGCCAGCAGGCGATGGATGCCACAGCCCTTCCAAAGGGTCACATACTAGGCTGGGTCGCGCCATCTGCTGCTACACTACCGAAAGGCAAGACCGCTACGCCACCTCCAAATAAGAACGCGAAAAAGCGCGCCAATGCTCGAGCTAAGAAAAGTGCAGAGAAGGCTGCTGTTATCAAAGATAACTGGGATGATGAAGAGGGGGAAGATGAAGCGGCAGCTGATGCCACCGAGGAGTCGAAGGAGGGAAGCTCGAAAGCCAGTAGCACCAATGATGCGACCACAGGATCGCACACGGAAGACAAGCCAAACCGGGCCCCCGCACCAGATTCAAATCTAAATATAACATCAACAAATCAGAACGCTGTCGAGCTTTCAAACAAACTCGAGAAGCTACAAGTCAAATGATCATGTTCTCTAACTGGGAATAACTCTAGAACTAATGTGGGGGGGCACAGGATGTTGGCTGAAACGAGAGTGGCAGGTAACAAATAATAGATGTTACGATAATGGCCAGTATAAAATTAGTATTGTTACGTGTACAAAATCTATGCGGCTGTTCCTTTCTCTAGTTGTTGACGGTATATATTTGAATGTGGATGTAAGATAACGACTTAACTTATCTGCACGTTCGTGTGAGCAATAAGGAATGTGCGCCTTGGAGCTGTGTGTTATGACACCTGAGACACTGCTTCAGTATCTGGTAGAGGCGTTCTTTCCTTCAGCACAGGCGGCGTCTTCGGTTTGCTGAATGTATACATTTCCATGCCGATAACAATAAACAGAACAAAAGCACCCAGTGCAACTATACCGTTGCTAAGAATTGGTGATTTGACACAGATAAATGGGCAATAACGTACCAACAGCTTGACGCATATTATTCCATTTTACCTCTTCCATGTTTGCGCGGAGGTCGCTGAGCGTTATAATGGCCTTATTTAGCACTTCCTATTTCAAAATTACCAGTTTGTGCAACGGAGGTGAGAATTATCCGAACCTCAATTGCGATAGTCTGCTGTTTCAGCTGCGCCTTTGACTCATTCTTGCGAGTGTCAAGTTCCATTTGTATTCTAATAATTATATAAATAATATAATCGTCTGATTCGACGAACGTGACTTACTCATGTGTCAAGGTTCCAAGGTCTTCTTTCATCTTGACATCCAGACGATCGACTTCTCGGCGCAACGCAGCTGTAGCAGAGCGTATTGTCGCGCTTTCATTACGAGACCTTGCCGTTTGCTCTGCGCGAATCTCAGAAAGCGCTGCACGGAATAAATATGCTTGCTGTTCAGCATTTGAGTCAGTAGATATGACAATTTCACGATGGGTCCAGCGCACATTATCTAAATCTTTGACCGTGAGACCTTCTCGCCTTACGCGACCTATTCTGTCCACGAGCAAAGCACGCGTAGCCCTCATCAGACTTCGCGCTGTGGGCGTGGGGAACGACTTCTCAAGCGCGGCGACGAAGGCATGTGTATGGAATGGAGGGGCTGTATATGACTGTTGAGGATCTGCTTGGTAACTGTGTGCAGGTGGTCCTGAAAGGGTCGTAGGAAGGGACAAGGCATCCTCGGGCGGAGGCGAAGATGACGGAGGGGAAGGATTGAGGTCGGAGTACCCGTGTCCAGACCTTGGGTCTTTCGGATGAGCAAGGGATATTGAACCTGGGCCAGATACTGAAATTGATTGCGACAGTGAATCTACAGGGTCAGTGATGGGTTGCCCAGTAGAGCTATAGTGCCTCTGTAATATAGTGGTACAAGAAGTTCCATTGAACTCTGGTGTCGAAGGTGGTAACTGCCGGTAACGGTATATTCGGGGAATGACCCTCAGCATCCTCGCATTCGGTTGATAGAAAGCCGCAGATTTATCTATGTTAATTGGTGTTCAAAACAAAGTGTAATCCAAGCTGCTCGGCAGAGATGTTAGGTGATTGTCACGTGTCACAGTGAATTCTGACGTAATCAAAGTGGGTAGTGTGACGTTAGCCGTTCCAACCAAGTTTATCTGCCCGCCAACTGGAAATGCTCTGTAGTTGTCATTGCCGCTATCCACACAGCACATCCTTGACGCTCGTCATTCCTTTGGTCGAAAATTGCAAGCCACCGAAAAGGTTCGTCTGATGTCATCTAAATTTTTGCATAACAAGTCTCACCTTCGTGTCACTGCCAGTACCAAATTGTCAACCATGAACCAAGTACATCGTACCACCCCAATATTTTTAGACTTCCCCGTCTAAACCCTATCAGACGTACTCGGCTATCTAGCGCTAGTATGAGTACGTCAAGTCAGAACAAACTTTTCTTGTATCCAAATCATTAACTCACTTTCTCCAGGTATGCAACCACGTTCTACGAGCATCCACTCTCGTGAAGGCACTCGACAATTAGGTCGGCTATTCCGCCAATACTCTCCAGCTCATCGCCAAATTCTCGCTCCCTGCCTTTCGGATTCCCTTTTCAGCGCACTACCCTCAGTCCCATCCCATTCCGTGCCCGCATGCATAATCAAATCATCATCGGTATGAACTTTTCGTTGCGGCTCCTTGCCACTTGTTTCATATTCTATGTTGAACGTAACACCCTCCTGAAACTTCAGTCTACCAGTACCAGCCGCTATGGAAAGCAAGCAAATATTTCTCTATTCTGCTTTGGTCCAGCTGGGGCCCAAATCACATCCGATTCTTTCAGGAAAGCTCGTACAATCTCTACAAACACTCTATATTTGGCTCCGAACCGTGTCTTTAGTTGGGTTTCCTCAGCGACCAGAAGTTGCAGCCTGATCCGCAACCACTGTGCACCTACAACTTCAATTCTCATCGAGTGGTAGACTTCGAAGCTAGAATGGAACTTGACGGAATCAACGACTTATGGAAGGCAAAATGCCGAGTGGTCCGTGTCCGTTCTTGGAGCCACTCGGATTTGGTCTCCCGTGTCTCGAGACCATCACTCAGGAGAAGCTCTTTGCGACCGATATGACCATGGAAGCAAACTGGGCAACACTACTCTCCTTAGAACTCACGAGGGCGATTGTGATTCTCATCGAGGTGGACAGAGCTTCGTCGAACATGAAATTGAACAGAGCACAATGTTGAATTACTTGGTCTCGAGTACTGATTTACCTCAGCATTTCAATTCATGTCACATTGAATGATTCATAATGCCTAGCAGTGGATACGTCACTGATGTTAATGTTAATGGTGATTTTTTTTCTGAGCGGACGCGACAAATACAATGACCAAATACAAGAAGAACTGCTCCTGACTGAAGGTTTAGCTGCAGCGAAAAGGGCTCAAGACTAATCTAAGGGATAGCTATTCCTGCCTTCACAGTTTCTCTCGCCAGAAGTCGGTCGAGCCAAGCCTTGAAGCGAAAAATTTAGTACATTCCACCACCAAATGATGATGACTCCACCTTCAGGTTTGGAAAAGTATCCAACGTCTCCACACCTGCATGCTTGTATACCCTCACCCTGTTCCCAGATTAATGTCAAAGATATTCATCTGTATGAAAATGCGAACCATGGCATGACGTTCACATCAGCAACGCTGAACTTCCCAGCCCCCGGACCCACGAGGTAGTCCCGGCCCTGAAGACCGATATCAAGCACACCATAAAGACGGGCAACCTCATCCCCATAGCCTGATGTACGACATTAGAAACATGAAAACAAAACAAACTTGAACGAGTACACACGCTTCTTGCCATAAGGCACGTCTTCAGGGGCATAGTGTCGGAAGTGGTGCGCTGTGACATTTGGTTATTACGCGAGAAAATCAGATGAGTGACCACGACTTACCTTGGCCTTGCATTGGACCGACTCCTCCGTGCTGATTTGCACGATTATGAGCATACATCTTCAGCTACTTCACCTGGAGAATCAAAACACGTACAGCAAAGAAGATCCATTGCAACATCTGGCTCTCCTCATCACTGCCGCTCTCAAACTTGAACTTCCCTTCCTTATCGTACTTCTGTACGAGGTACAACAAGATCGCTGCACTCTCGAAGACTGGGAATCCATTCGGGTGGGCAGCAGTGGCATGGGAGCGGTCAACGAGAACAGGGATACGTCCGTTGGGGTTCATTGCAATGAACCATGGCTCTTTTTGGACGTTCGCGCCCAGGTTAATCTTCTCGACGCTGTCAAGGTCTATGAACAACCGCCGGGGAACACCGCGCAAGACCTACTCGTAATCAATGTTCCCGTAGGCTGCCTTCAGCTCTTCGAGCATGATGGACACTTTGTGGCCATTGGGAGTAGCCGCAGTGTAGAGAACTAGAGGTTTCGACATATCGAATTATTTGTTCAAAGGAGGCTGATGGAGGAAAGAATGATCTGTGAATTCAACACAAACCACCCTCTTCTTATCTTACCAACAAGAGATTGTCGTCATACTCAGCTGACCTACATCAAGTCCAAAATTAACCACTTGCGCAATTGGGCTTGCTAAGCACTAGGCTTATGAATGTGGCTGATGAATTTCTAATGAGCTTAGAAAGACTGAGCATAAACAGCGCAATAATGAATGCTTTCTTTGATTTCGCCAGAAAGACAGTGAAGTGCTACAAGAACAAGTGTGGTTGACGCAACTCCTAGGATACACTGGTAAAATTATTCGTTGAAGAGGATACAACGATAGGTTCCAAGAAGATACGCACTCAAACAAGATTCCAAGAAAAAACAATGTTTCGCAGTATCCGAGTCGCCATCGTGATAGAGCTTGCAAGCTGTCATGATTCTGCAGGAGGTACGGGAGTCTTCTGCTGTCTCAGCTTCTCAGCATCCATTCCCACCGTGTTACCTCGAAACCGAGTCCTCATATCCAGCTTTCGCGTATCAGAACATGTTTCCATGTTTGTATGAGTCACTCACCATATTGCGTTTGCACTCGAAAGTGGACTTCCTAAGTAGCTGACATTGCTCCGGTAATTCATTACTATGTTGCTTGAGACAATCCGAAGGAAGATGTCCTTGCTTTTGGACACAGTCGGAATTGAGAAGGCATTCCTTGAGTGCTTTGAGGATAGCGTCACAGGACGAGGACATGATCAATATGACAACGTCTATTAGAACACCCAAAGTCAATCCCCGCTATAAAATTGTGCTGTCGTGCGGCGTGTCTGAATAATGTGATGAGAGGTTGGGGAGTCAGGCCAGGCTGGGATGACTGGATGATTCAGGAGAGCAGGTTGCAATCATGCGTAAACTTCTCATGCTTTCTTGATGCCTATACCACCATCACTCCGTACGCTTTTAAGAACAATTCCGACACTAGCGCCCGTGTCTAATCGCGCAGTCCTTTCTGTTTCCGGTTCACAGGCAACTGAATTCCTCAATGGGCTGCTAGCGTGCAGTGTGCAGGGCAAGCAGACATATGGGGCGTTCTTACATGCTCAGGTGCGACTCAGCTTCGCGTGTCCAGTAGTGTGTAATTGTAACCATGCAATCTATGATCGTAGGGACGAGTCTTGTATGACGCCTTCTTGTATAACTCCCCGACGCCATCACTTTCATCTACTGAGTCGACATATCTCATAGAATATGATCCTACTCCATCCGAGGCACCTACCCTCATGAGCCTCCTCAAGCGCTACGTCCTTCGCTCAAAGGTGCGCATACGGGACGTGTCGGAGGAGTGGGATGTTTGGGCTGCATGGGGGTCAGAAGAGGCAACAGAAACCAGAGAGTGGAATTGGGCACGGAGCGGGGCTGTCGAACCAGTTTGGCGAACTAGCGAATGGCCATGGGGAACTGAGAATGGTACCATACTCGACCGACGTGCTCCGGGGATGGGGAAGCGGATGCTCGTTCGTAAAGGCGAAACGCGTGAGCCTGTCTTTGGGGTGTCTCTTAAATTGAGATAAAATTAATACTGTGCAGCTGCCGACGCATCTACACACGAATTGGCTGGTAAGGATGCGTATTTACTCCACCGGATCATGCACGGTGTTCCCGAGGGTAGTGTGGATATTCAACCCATGCATGCATTTCCAATTGAATCGAACTTAGACGCGATGGGTGGACGTATGTTCCATTTTGTTTCACCTGATACTTATACTGACACGCGCAGTGGATTTCCGGAAGGGATGCTATGTCGGTCAAGAGTTGACAGTACGCACATATCACACCGGCGCAGTTCGGAAACGTATACTCCCAGTCCACATTTCCTCTCCGGCGTCATTACCACCATACATATCGATCAAGCCGTCCCTTCCATCGACTACAGACAGCGCCGCGGTAAAAACACCCCGCCTGCGAGGGTCATCCACGCTCCTTTCCATGATAACTGCTCCAGGGATAGGGTCAAGCGTCGGTTTAGCGTTAGTGCGACTAGAACATTTGCGTCCTGATATAGCATTGGTTACTGAGGAAAAGGGACAGTCGTGGAAGGTGGAACCTTGGTGGGCAGATTGGTGGCCTGAGCAACCTCCTGACGAGGTGCATGATCTGAACAGCCTAGCATAATTTAGGAACATGCTTTCTTTATATCACCTGAAACCTGACACACCACTCTTGAAAGATGATAGACGTCAAATCACGCCGACTCCGCAATGACTTGTGCGTAGACGTAATCCCCGTCATGGCTCACTGAAACGTGCAATTTACTCGCTGGTCCAACATCATGATGGATGGGACGGTAAATAAGTGTTGGTTTTGCGCCGGTGACTCCGTTGAATGATGAGTATGTGACCTCCTTCCACGTAGGGCGGATGGGATACAAGGCTTTATACGCAGCTTCTTTCACCGCCCATCTAGACACCAAGACACGGTTGTATGAATGTCTAGCAAGATGTAAATGAGGAAAAGACTCACCGTACACCCAGAAACTGCGTAATCTTTCCGGTCTTAACTTCTCCATGCCGTTCTGCGAGTAACCGAAATGTTTGTAATTCTTGGCAGCTTAAAATTCTCGTGGCAAAGGCTTCGGACCCCCTTCGACTCAATAGACTGATGAGACGCGGAAGGTACAGAATATCGACACCGATGCCGAGGATTGGCATGTGAAAGGGTTATGAACGAATTTTTCAGAGATTCGAGTTTGCGGTATGGAATCTATGTCGTTTTTCGTGAACAAGTCAAGTACTGGGCAATCTGATATGGTGCTAATGATTGGTTTCCGTGAGCAAAGTGTGATGAGAGAGCGGGACTAGGTAAGTTTGTAATTGTCATCCCGCCCTTACTGTCGCGCAAGAGAGCTATGATTATTGATGTAACACACTTACAGTGTGTGCCATGCGCGTCAAGGTGTACATCGAAGACGTTCTAGACGGACGTGACACTTCAAGTGAGCGACTATGCCGGAGTTCGGACCCAAAGGCGTGACTTGACTTTGCTCCGAGCCTACATCGGAGTCGACGATCACTAGCACTAGTAAACGTCAAGGACAACCACCTCAACGTACTAGTTGCAGAGCGCGTACTAACACTAGCGCAGCCCATCTACCAGTGTATGATCATTCTGCAAAATATCAATCAATTCCACTACAAGATTCGGCCCGGGAGTTGGTGCTACTAGCCTGCGATCTGTGATGTCCAAGCCATCCGTCAGCACGACATATATTTCAGCCTCTTCCAATCGCTTCAACCACGCTGCAGATGCCTCCACCTCTTCCCTTATTGCCTGTGGATCAGGGAAATTAGTCGCGTTATGGAACACTCAAGTGAGTATTTTGCCATCACTTTCGTGACACACCTAACATCTCATCGAACTCGAAGGACCCAGCTGACAGAGGCATCTTCCAAGCGTTGCCTGGTCATGATGGCCTAGTAACCTGCGTTCGTTTTGTGGCGCCCGACGCATTTGCTAGTGCGGATAACAAGGGAACCGTCCGATACTGGAGATTATTTGGGACAGAGGTATGTTAATCTGCCTTGTGTGCAAACGTCACCACAATGTTCGTAGTGGAGGACTACTGCGATTGTCCAAGCACACAAACAAGCCATCTCTGTACTTCGCGAATTCGACACATTCTTGCTTACTGGAAGTTCAGACTCTTCCATCAAAATATGGGAGGCGCAACGTGGTGACGTCGACGGTAAATTTCTTATTCTTTCGTGCAGTGAATCAGGCTAATTGTGACAGATGAGTTGAAGGAATTTCAAACCATCTCACTTCAAGGATGGTATCCTTTATCAATAGCAATCGCATTTCTGCCATCGTCTGAAGGTGAGAGACTCAGTATAGCTCGATGACCAGCGCTTAACATGGCGAAGTGATAACACTTGCCATTGGCGGAACCGATCGCAAAGTGCACATCTGGACACGCTCTGACGGACCAGTGGGCTTCACATATTTCAGTCAGGTATTAAGTGCTCACTCCCTTCTTCAAGTTCATCCGTTCTGTCACCCTGTCAGGACATGAAGACTGGATACGTGCGCTGGCGTTTCAAGCTCCTTCCACGCCGGATGATCCCCTCGTTCTCGCTTCAGGCTCACAGGATGGAACCATCCGGCTTTGGAATGTGGAATCCTTCACTAAGATGCAGACCCAATCACAGACTCATACAAAAGACTCGGGAAACGATCTCAGCGACGATCTCCTGGATGCATTTGAAGCTTCGTTGGGAGACCTGGGTGCAGACGCAGAGGAGGGCGGCAGGCAAATTTCACTTAAACGGCATGTTCTTACCGTCAAATCGAATTTTGGGTGCGTTCAATTTGTAGTGGAAATTGTTGGGTCGCGTTAATAACTGGATTTATGGTGGGAAGAACGCAACAGTACTCTATCACATTTGATGCTCTCCTGATCGGCCATGAGGCAGGAATTACGTCGCTTTCTTGGTCTCCTTCAAATGTGTCATTGCTCTCTACGTCAACGGACTCCTCTCTCATCATATGGGCGCCTAGTTCGATCGTCTCTACTGCATATTCATCATCAACCTCGTCTATCTGGATTAATATACAACGCTTCGGTGACGTAGGAGGTCAACGTCTCGGTGGCTTTATCGGAGGGCTTTGGTCAAAGGATGGCGCCGAAGCCTTGGCATGGGGCTGGAGTGGAGGCTGGCGACGGTGGCGCCGCATCACGAGTGGTAGCCATGGAACAGCTAGTGAGGATTGGGAAGAGGTTGGAGCGATCAGCGGACACAGTGGGGCAGTAAAGGGCCTCGACTGGAGCCCAAAAGGAGATTATTTGATATCTGTGGGGTAAGGGTCGTTTGATATCAATGCTGTATCCTAAGTGCTAACTGCGCGACGTTAGTGTGGACCAGACGACACGCATTCATGGTGCTGTTACGTCCTCTGCCACCGAACAGAGCCTTTGGCATGAGTTGTCACGCCCTCAGGTACATGGCTATGACTTAATGGGCGTAACATGGCTTGGACCGTGGACTTTTGCAAGTGTTGCCGATGAGAAGGTCGCACGAGTATTTGAAGCTCCAAGAAATTTCGTCGAGGAGGTTCGGGTATTAGGAGTAAAGGACCTAGCCCAGAGTGAGGTAAGAACCTGTCCTTGTTATATCTCAAGGCTTCTGAGAAAACAAAGGGGGATAGACCGGCAACAGCTAGTGTGCCTCCTCTCGGACTCTCGAACAAGGCTGTTAGTGATGGTGTGTCATATGATATGCGTGGTATTTGCTGTTTGACGGACCATATTTCACTCAAGGACATTCAGAACTGGACAGTAGCAGACCTTGCAGACGCCCTTTTGAAGGAGAGCTAGCTTCCATCACCCTCTGGCCCGAAATCGAAAAAATCTTTGGGCATGGGTATGAGGTCAGCCAACCTATGATTCCTGTGTGAAATATGATTGATGCAATTTCATTGATTAGTCGATCACAATCTCAGCTTCTAACTCGCTTGACCTTCTTGCGACTGCTTGTCGTGCAACTTCCTCCCAGCATGCCGTCGTTCGCGTGTACACCACAGCTGGCTACCAGCCTTTCGGTGTCCCTCTCCAGGGCCATAGCCTAACAGTTACCCGTATAGCATTCAGCCCACCAAACGATAGACACGTCCTCACCGTGAGTCGGGATCGAACGTGGAGACTATTTGAGAAGAAAGAACATGGTATGAGGCTATATGCCTTCATATGACAGAATGGCAGCTAACCATACTGCTGCATACTAGGTTATATGCCCATCGCAGCGGATAAATCACACGGAAGAATTATCTGGGATTGTGCATGGAGCTGCGAAGGGGACCTTTTTGCCACTGCATCTCGTGATAAGACTGTAAGTGTTTCTGAATTCATAGAAAAGTTCTCGATCAACCGTCCATCAGGTAAAAATATGGAAGCAACACTCAGACTCTGCTGGATGGGGAGCAATTGCGACAATGAAATTCGAGGAGGCGGCAACTGCCGTCGCTTTTTGTTCTGCCGGTGCCGATGCGCAAGAGTAAGTAAAACCTTTCTGTATCTCGTATCAATGACAACTCTCTTCAGACGCTGGCTTGCGGTTGGTTTAGAGATAGGAGAGATCAAGATCTATTCAAGTTTGATGTCCACACCAGATCAGTGGACACCAGTGTTGACCATTGACTCAAGGTAACTCTATGTCGTAGCTTGCAAGAGGAGGTTCGCTCACGAGTTTAAAGTTTGGCACATGTTGATCAAATCAATCGTTTAGCATGGAGAGCAACTGACAACCCACTGAGGAAGCAGCTGGCGTCCTGCAGCGAAGATGGTACACTGAAAGTGCTGAATGTCCAATTTGAAATAGACTAAAAGTACGTTGGTAGACACTAAGCTCCACAGTAACAGAATGACATAAAGAGAATGGACATAAAACACAGTAAGCCGATTCGCAAGGTAAACGTAGTGAAAACAGGAAGGAAAGACTGCTATACAGTGGTCAGTGTCGGGAAGACTGGAATCCAAGTAGTGATGGAAACAGTGTCAGTACGGAAACATCTGAGTTGATATCGCTAAAAAGGTGCCAAATATATGGGTATAAAACAGATTTGTGCCATGGCTGGGCACCTGCCTGGGTAAGTGATACGTTAGCAGGTATAAGAACACATTGGAAAGTGACTGAAGCAGGGCCCAGGAAAAATAGAGATACATGAACGCCCAGTGCGTGTTTAGATGATATCGCGAAGGCTCAATGGGACCTCAGGCTGTCGAAAGTAAGTTAGGTTCAGTTTGCGGTGTGCGATCTCAACAGGAAAACATACACATTTAATTCTGGATTAGAAAAAAAATTTGTCAATTGTCAACACCAGGTTTGAAAAAAGTGCATACTTGTAAAAACATTCAATAGAGCGAAGCATTTCAACATCACCACCAGTCGCAGTGACGAAGTTCACCACAACACCAGCACGTGCATAATTGGAAGCAATCGCTGGAGCAACGCTGTAATAGATGTGAGCGCGTGTTTGGCACAGGGAATGGATTGGCCTACCGATGCGCGTACTCCTCTACAGCTTTTGGAAGGTCTAAAAGAAAGTTGAAGCTAAATTCGGACCATAGCATGGCCGATTACTTACCGTAGTTGATGATCAGAGGAACGTGAGACACTTCTGGGGTCTTCACTTGCACATCGTTCACGATCAACACTTTCGTCATAGGCTCTCTCATCATAACTGAAGCTGAACTTTTGAACTTGTTCAGCGCCGCCAACTTTGTGCCTGCATTCATGTCACCGTGCTAGAAAAGAATCGTTTAAGTATTGAGGGAAAGAGAATGCTTCTGGTACTAACAAGAGGTACGGCTTCAAGTCCACGACTGGCAAGCTTGTGGACAACCGAATCCAAAGAGGTCATGCCACCGACATGCACGATCGCCTGGCTGACCTCGACATCATCGAATATATCTGCCAATGCATCAAGCTTCCACTCGCGAGCTTGAGCACTTTCAGCACTAGATGCCCCGCGACCAGAACCAATGATACCATGCCCACCACCCGGTGCGCTAGGATTTGTTGTATCTGTTCGAACACCAGCGGTGAAAGCAAGATAGAGGTAGAATTGCCTAAGACCGCGAGATCCTTGAGCGGACTCGGTGCTAGTCACATTTCCATCGCGGCGGACTAGAACGCGCACAGGCTCTTTGAGCTGGATAGCCGTAGCTAGATTGAGCACGTCCTGCGGCACAGTGTTGGAAAATAGTGCAGTCTGTCGTTCAATAACGTTCGACGAGGCAGCAGTATGCTCATTCGGAGGGGACGGGGAAATTGCAGAGAACCTGCGTCCTGTGCTGGAAGTCGACAAACCAGGGTGGCTGTTTGCATCAAAGGAATTGAAAGGTTGTTGAGGTGCGGCAGAAGCGGAGTTTGGTGTGACATTCCCAACGGGTCGAGACTTTGGCGGAGGAAGAAGCTTCACTATGTTGAAGACAAACTCGTGTAAGTTGCGGGCAATCAACTGATCAACCTCATCGAGAACGAGGAAGCGGACTTCAGATCCGACGAGACCTCCAGAGGCAGTGAAGAGGGCATGTAGCTTCTGTGGGGTCCCACAAATGATGTGGGGCATGTTCTGCTGCAGAAGACGTAGTTCCTGGCTGAGGTCACTAGGCGAAGTGGATGCACCTACGCCTAGCGCAGATCTGATGCCAATCGGACCCCCGAGGTCACGAATCATACGCTGAGCCTGGGTAGCTTGATCGACCGTAGTAGATATCATGATTACCAGAGGTCCCCTGGTAGGGGGACGTCCAGCAGTGTTTATCACAGCTACCTGAATAGCGGGTATCACATATGCTGCAATCCGCTCTTGGGTGGGTGGAGCTTGCGCAATGATATCTGCACCTCGCAGAAGAAACGGAAGCGCGCGTTGCTGAATCTTGTTAGGAGGCCCGACGCTAGGAGCCTGAGGTTTAGCGGAAAAAACAGGTTCCAATGAATTACTACTAACCCAAATTTGCTGAGAGAACGAAGCAAATCTGGCGCAAGATTCAATTGTTCCCACTTGGAAATGATGGGACCATTATCACGGCCTGAGCTACCAGATAGCTCATTGCCCTGTGCATCGATCATCTAGCAATCAAGCAGGTTAGTCGATTTGGTGTCGCTAAGGAAATTGAAACACGCACGCCCACAGATTCCCGCCGCATCATACTCCCAGTCACAGAACGACGTTTATCCCGAGGGGGCTCGAGTCGTCCCAGATTGCCGAGAGTCTCGGCCCGCATGGGAAGATCAAGCGTTCCCGCTGACCAAGTGCGCATCGGGGGATTTGGGGCACGTGGTGATGGTCGCATATCTGGTCTGTTTGGTATACCATGACCGAGGGCAGCAGGGTTAGACCCCATGCCGTGGGGAAATGCTTGGTTCGAGGCCATATCTTGCATCTGTGGGGTAGACCGTCCCATCTGGGTAGGAAGAAGGCCTGTGGTAGCATTCTGAATATGCTGCTGTGTTTGAAGAGCCAACAATTGCCCAACGGATGTGGTCAACGTGTTCAGGCGTTGGGATATCTGTGTAATATCATCCGCAGGAGGAGATTGATTTGGTGCAATGTTTGCACTAAATGAAGCCCGCGGGATGTTGACTGCGGGCGTGGACATACCAGAAGCAGGTGCGAAAGGGTCCTTGAATTCAGGCTGAGTACTGTTGAAAGAAGTAGCAGTAGCACTGCTGATGGTCCTTTCAACGAGGATGTTGACTTTGCGATGTATGTCGCTGATATCGCGCTGTATTTCGCGTGTGTTATACTCGCAACGTTGAAGCCGGTCTAATAGGTCGCGTATGATTGGAGAAGCTTTGAGTTGTACCTCCAGATTATGATGAAAATCGGCACTGGAGGCAAGCTGACTGCCCGAGTCCAAAGACGAGACCGGAGACGACGAGGAGAGTGGACCATTGATGTTGAATGATGAAGAACGCATGGAGGTGTTCATAATGTTGACTGGAGGTGTTACATTGCGATTCCGAGATTGTTGCACGAGAGCTGAGATAAATGGAGACGAATCCCCTGGGATGTGCATGCCTTCGTCATGGGTATTTGGATTGGGGGTATCATCCGCTTCTGGAAGGGACTCTAAACTGCCAACCTTGTTCATGTCTCTCGCACGAAACATATGCTGCCTCTCAGGTTCAACCTGATGGAGATATGGAGGCCTATCCCCGTGTGGGGACAACAGCTGGAAACGGGCGTCTGGGAGACTATCGGGCGCTCCAGTGTGCTCCAGGAATCGGGGTGGACTTGGGGACGACTTCAAAGATCTGCGATCAGCGGAACAGGCTGATTGAGAGGACACGGACGCTCCATCTTGCTCCCGAAGTGTGGGAACCCCAAATACGAACCCAGTGGCCCCATCTTCTTCATTATTTCGCATACTGCCGGGGAAGAAGGGCATCGAGGCTGGATTCAGAGTTGCGCCTCTCGCCATGGCAGTGACTAGCTCCAACGAACGATGAACAAACGAAGGGCAGCCGCACTTGGAGCGTAATAAGGCTTTCAGTTTGGCACTAGAAGCATAGAGTTGATCTCACCTCAGGATCTGAAGAATTGTCTTGTCAAACTGATTCCATACAGGCAGTATAAATGAGAAAGCCAAGGAAAACACCTGCAACTGGCCTGTTAACGCAGTAGCAGGTACTTGATTGGAGCAAATGTTTCCGGAGGCGTTGTCAAAAGTCCAAAGCTTTATAAAGCTCACAAATCCGGCCGAAGGCGTGGTAACTGAAGCTTAAGCTCGTTCATTCACTAGTACCATACAATTATGTTGATGCTTCCAGAAGCCTTACATTCAGGGCATCTCATCGCCAACCATAGTACACGTTGTATATTGGCATGTTGGGCATACGGCATAGGTACATAGAGTCAAGGACAGCGTGAAAGAAACAAAGAATGGCGACGGCATTTAACAAAGGTACCAGGAAAAGTCAAAAAAGGGGTAAAGGGAAAGAAAAACCAAAAATCTTCCCGCGCGGGTGTTTATCTCCGCGAGTGTCTAATATAATAGTGGGTTGCAGGTCCAAAGCCCTAGGCCAATGGTTAAGTCAGTAAAGAATTATAAGTCGACAATGGTTGTCATACCTCATTGCACTTTGTCGAGTACGCCTCGTACCAGTAAAGCCATTGCGAGCTCGGTATCCTTCAAGACGCTGTTGTACCTTTTCTATTACTTCTGGAAGATCAGCGGCGCTGCGAGTGACCTAAATTACAGTTTTGAGTTAATCCTGAAATTAAAGTACAAGTGACACACCACGAGTTCCGTAGACTCATCGCCTATTTGAAGACGAGATCCATTGAGATTCAAAGCTTTATTGACAGCGGATACATCAATAAATGTGATCATAGCGTACTGCCTAACAGAATATTGGGCAATATAAGCTGGATCTGGGCGACCAGTCGTCATTGCCAGACCACCGCTGCAGCGAATCTCGACAGAGAGAATCTTGCCGCACTGACTGAAGTACTCTTGAATAGTATTTTCGTCGACTGTTTTAGCAAGCTTGCACAAAAGTCAGGTTCTACAACGTATTGGTTTTCACAGTGTCTTACATTGCCGACAAACACATGAGTAGAATCACGTTGTCGCTGTTTGACATGCTTCTTGATGGCATGGACAACACGTTGCTTCTGTTTTTGGGTTCGTTCAGGATTGGTACGCGTCGGTTTGGCATCATTTTTCCGCGAGCTCGTTACTTTTTTTGACTACAGTAAGAACTTGAGTGACAGGGTTAGGAGGAGATCACGGTATGTCACTGACCTTGGGCATAGATTTAATTCCTGTGTTGTTAGCAGGAGAGTCATCAGAGTCTATGCTGTGGCAGTGGTAAACCATGATGATAAGTTATTCGTGAATGAAGCTAGGTGTTGAGTTGAGTTAGCGAACAAGAGTTCTGAGCCGCCTTTTAAAGGATTGAGAAGTGGAGGAGGGCCCAAGCATGTTAATTTCCACAGCTGCATTAAAGACGGGAGCTTGTGCCAGCGGCTTGAATCAACAATGATCAAGCTCCACGGTGGACGAATTGTAAAATAATTATGATAGTGATTGATCGATCATCCAAAAAAGGAAATTAGCTTTCGGTGTCATGGTTTTCTAACCACAGCTTTGTCACATTGAAGTGAACGTTCGCTTGGACTCAATGGTTGCACATCATACACATCTCTATCGAAGGGTGGTCCGAGAGATAGCTAAAGCAGTACATTGCCACTCTTTTCATTTGTTCTGCTTGTATTGACTTCCAGTGACGCTCAGACTGTCAAACCTCGGTTAGCTCGGAACAAAGACATTGCTTCAAACTTCCGAGCCCTGTTCGCACAGACTGGACGATCCGAGGATGTGCAACATTTTCACCATGATATGCAGAATGCCTTGACTTTCTTGCGATCCCAGCGGGAGTATAAGGTGAGTGCTCTGGTTTCACGCAAGGTGTTACACATCAACTGACTCGTGCTAGGCTTTGTTGGAGAGATATAACCCATTAATCGACCTAACAGCAGAGGAGCGGATAGAAGCGACCGCACGACGAGTCGGATTGAACATGCCCAAGATGCATGAGCCTGATTCCCAGGACACGTAGTAACACTTGATGCATTCAGGTGAATTTATGTTCACCAAAAGCAACGACTTGACAAAAGGGATATGTCATGGGCGTAGCATATCAGGATACCAAGTAAAGTAGATATCCATGGCTCACAGTGCTTGAGATTAGTTATAATACTGGCCTTCCTATTGATTTACTATGACTACCCGATCGGGTTCCGAACTCTGACTCGGTCCGCGGCAAGCTGTGCACCCATAATATTTCCTACTAATGAATGTTTTGAAAAGGTTCCTAAAGTTCTCGTTAAAAAGGTTTCCGCAACTACAAGGCACGATGACGGCGGCAACTCAGGTGCTTCCGTGCGATTCTGCATCCATTGTCTTTTCTTCGGACGACCAGGTAGCGATCAGCTCACCTGAAACCCTCGCAGCCTTGCGTACCGCATCGTCCTGCCTCATAGATCTCCTCCCAGTCGCCTTTCCTACAGAAACCGTTTATGGGCTGGGTGCTATCGCTTTAAATGCGACCGCAGCTCTCAAGATATTCTCTACCAAACGTCGGCCAGCCGATAATCCTCTCATCGTACATGTGTCCTCGCGGCGTATGCTACAGACTTTGCTTCCACAAAATTATGCGCTTTCGCCTTCTTACGAGTTGCTCATACAGCATTTTTGGCCTGGACCCCTCACACTACTTTTCCCTTGCGACCATAGCCTGATACCCGACATCATTACTGCTGGCCAGCCAACTGTTGCAATCAGAATGCCATCACATCCAGTAGCACGAGCACTCATTGCTATCACCGATGCACCACTCGCAGCTCCAAGCGCCAACTCATCTGGAAAACCTAGTCCCACTCGTGCAGACCACGTGTTGAATGACTTGAGTGGCAAAATCACAATCATTCTGGACGGTGGCCCATGTGAAGTTGGTGTAGAAAGTACTGTGGTGGATGGTCTACATGAAGATGGAAATATCCGCATCCTGCGGCCTGGTGGAATTACAGTGGAAGACATAAAACGAGTACTCGTTAATGGCTCTTCCGATACCGATACACCAACACCAGAGATCCTCGTCCATCGTCGTGATTTTTGTGACGACGTATTGGAACGGGCACCTACTACACCTGGCATGAAATATCGCCATTATTCTCCCTCAGTGCCAGTGACGCTGATGCACACGTCCGATGCCCCCCTTGGAATAAAACCTCTTAGCCCCTCCGCTTTTCTAGCAGATCTCAAGCGTTCAAAGCCACAGTCTCTTTCTCGTGGTGCTCTCCGCGTGGGGTTATTGATGCCTTCGGATTCTATTTTGATGAAATATCTCATCAGTGATGCGACCATTCAGTGGCATGAATTTCCTTTTGGGTTGGTTTCGGAACCAGCAGTGATTGCAAGGAGGCTATTCGATGGATTGTTGACGTTAGAAAGGGAAAGTGTAGACTTGATCTTAGTGGAAGAAGTTCCAGAAGACAATGAGGGCCTCGCGATCATGAATCGGGTCAAGAAAGCGGCTGGAAACTCGCAGTGGATCACTATTCCCTAGAAATCACACGTAGGCGTTACTGTCTCTGACATGCAGTTTTTGCTCACAGCCCGTTGCAGGAATGTGGCTGTATTTAAGTTTAATGAAACTAGAGACACTTAATTAAAAGGCTGGGTAGTGTGCTTCACTCTTCATAAGTTGGCATGACTTGTGGCCTTATCTCGAATGCACCATGTGATAAAGCGTATGATTGTGGTTGGTAAGTCTATACCCGCTACTTGAATTAATGATATTGACAGAAACAGTATGCAGTAACTCCGAATAAGCCTAGTGTACGCAGTTATCGTCAATCTTCATGTGATGGTGTATTCGCGGGAAGATAACGGTGACACATGCTGCGGTATTTCTGGTATCGAGCGTTATCAATGTCAGACAAGGTCATTCCCGTAGAGCGGCGCCTACGGCTTCTCACACGCCACTCTTATCTTGCCACGTTTCTGCAGCTTCGTGCCATGTTTCATCTACTTTAAGTTTTTGGTGAGCCAAATTGCATCACTTACAAAATGACCAGGCTCAGCATAAGAGATGACATGGTTGTCGCTATCGTCTACATGAGAGCCTAGTCAGATCATATGCTGATCAAAATGTTGGGACAGGTCTTGTTAATCGTCACAATTTATGAAAGGGTCCTGCATGTGCGGGCCGTCCTTCGGAGATTCGATGATACAGAGCTTGGCAGAAGCAGAACGACTCCGAAGACATGGCTCGCCAGGCAACGTGGTCTACAACGTGCTCTCGCGCACCTCCGAAGTTGCTCTGTGTCGGTCACGTGATCATAGCCTTGCGCCTTCTTTCAAACTGATTGAACCCAATGTTATTCCTCTCCTCACGCTGTTCCCTTTGTGTCTCTTATCCAGCCCTTCAGGTGAGCTCACGAAGCCTGACATGAATCCATGTATTCGGACTATCTCCAACTCCCTTTATTACGTTGAGCGCATATAAGAGTGATCATATTCCTTGACTCGGACCTCACAGTGTTCATTACTCTCAACTGGCGTTGAGATCCCTTTCTCAGTCCGGTGGCAAGATTTTTTAAAAATATAATGGATTACAAGGGTTAGTCTTCTCTTGGGTAGCCGCCAGGCTGGGTCTTGCTGACTTTACTTTATCAGTTTCTAACGGCAGGCACATGATCAACCCTTATCCCGTCGATCTGAGTTCTGGTCTTTTCGACTATCCACAGCACTTCGTGTTTTCGCAATCCCCCGATTTCAGTGATGTCTCCCCTCCTTTGGATGATTTTTATCGTTCCCAATCTGCACCTCCATGCCTGGAGCAAGGAAATAATCTTTTCAACTCCCCCCTTTCTATTCCTCAGTTATTTTCTAATCGCGACGTATTCTCATTTGCTGCTTCGAAATACGGCGGTGTTCGTTCTTCATCAAAGGAACATATTCCTCGCCCACCGAACGCATTCATGCTCTACCGTTCACACATGCTCAAGAACCGGGGTAACGCTAACGCTGAGAAGCGTCAGCAGGAACTCAGCCGCATCGCAGGGCAGCTATGGAGATCCATGAACAAAGAAGACAGAGCTGTGTGGCATAAGAAGGCAGCGGAAGTCCAAGCCGATCACTATGCAAAGTATCCTGACTACAAATTCAAGCCCAACCGCAAAAGCGCCAAGTCAGCAAAGAATCTTGAAATCAGCGCTTACTACCCGAAGGCCACTGAAAAGTTGTGTGCGGAGCCATCCATAGGCCCAGTGCGACGCGCTCGCTCGTCTAGAGTCCGCCCTCGGGTTGCTACGCGTGATGAACTCCTCGATGCATTAGAAGCACAGTTTCCATCGGCTTTCTCGTCCCCTGTCAGGCTCTCCCCTCTACAATTTCCACCGTTCCTTCCAACATTTTCTTCACCCGAGGGAATGTGCGGTAACGAGCAGCCGAACACCATTCTCTCCCTTCCTCAGTCTCAGTGTACGAATGCGCTTGGCTTGGAATTAAGCTCATCACAACCATCACAGCCTACTACGCCAAGATCAGGACTTGCTGAAATGCTCTCCGGTTTGGCCCTAGATATCGACGCCGTACGTTCCTCGTGATGCTTCACTATATTTACTTCATCTGATCTTCATTTCGACAATTAGACGCCAACTGCAGCAACCTTCCAACGGAACAGTGACATACCCCAGCCCGATGTTTCTATGTCTCAGGACGACGCATTCCTTGGAATGGAGCAACTGCGTCTTCCCCATAATTCAATGGATTATGACGTCGATCGTCTGTCTCCACTACTTCATGGATCGATGGACGAATATCAGTCATCAGGCCAACCCTATTCGTGTTTGGACGCTTTCAGTGGGGCTCCATCATGCATTTCTGATTCATTGTTCTCCGACTTAAGGTGCTCCCTCTCAATGCCGCTTGACCATGAAAGTGATGATGAGTGGAAAAATACCTCGTGGATCCTTGATATGGATAAGAACTTAAATATTTAGAACGTTCGCAAGTACTCAAATTATAAGTCATGACCGTCACGCCCCTTCTTTGTAGCTTAATCTTAATCACTGTATTTCGTAGTACACCAACGTTCGATGTTTGTATCAATAGAACTTTCTCTCGATTCTGACGCTCGATACAATCCATCCGGGTTCCTGACTCGTCATCGCAACGACGGGGAACACCCATTCCAGCCTCGTTATTGCCTCCCGTGGTCTCCGAACATGTCAGAACCAACTTTCTAAGATCCGGGACCAAGAGGTCGGGACAGCCTCATGTAATTCACATAAGCTAGAAAACTCTAACGTACAGCCACTTGAAGTTTTCGTTCCGAGTCCCTTGCGAGTCCCTCTGACAGTACTGAGGCGTAGGACCTTAATATCTAACACCAGAAGGCCCCTATTTTTACTAGTCGAGAACACATCTAGATAGTCGAGACAAGCACGTGAATTGACACTACTGTCCTGAAAACAATGTGACTTAAAACGACGCGTCATCCCGTGCAGACTCGTTCATTTTGCATGCACACAATCAGTTCTATCTTCCAACAAGTTACGCTTCTGGAAAAAACGACTCGGAGGCGCATCAAGTAGTATGATAGCCACGTCACTCATCAAACAACGGTCTTCCTCGGATCAGTTCCAAATTCACAAATTTTACCAATATCCGGAGATGCCATATTATAGCCCCAGAATCCAGATAGAGACTTCAATATACAATTATCGGATGATACCGCCCATATCGTAGTACTTCATTTTGAAATCATGCCAATTGCTATCACTCGCTTTCAATCGATATTGTTGCTCTCATTTGGGTGATCGAAATAGTTAGGTGATTGCAACGGAGTCACAGTGGTCCGGGGCCTCACCAGTCATTACAGCGGTTTTCATAATTATGCGGAATTCAACTTTTTTTTGAGGGCTGGTCGGAAACATCCGGTCAGGACCCCGAGAGATTATGAGTGAGACGCAATAGCTGCCTCGATACACCATGTCTACAACGGAGACTGAGGATACATCATTCAAAACTGTTTTCTTGATCAATCTCGTGGTGCACAACCCCATTAAACCGATTGGGAAGAAGAAGAAAAGGTCAACAAACTCAAGGAGGCAAATCTCACCATAGCTCCGCCGAGTGCTGAAGACTATGTCACCCATCTTCGCGCAGTGCTTGCTACACATGGTATAAGGTCACCGAAAAAAAAGACTCATGGCTTCAAGTACATCTACCTTGTTTCAAAGCCGCGAGTCCTGTCTTTTCTGTCAAACCTATATCTTTCCCGCGAAGTCAAAAGGATGCAATTGATGTCGATAATCACAAACCACGAGCTCACGAAAAAAAACTCGACAAAACGCTTGCTTGTCACCGAGCCATGTACAATATCATGGGTGACGATAAGAAGAATCGACCATCGTGTTCCTCGGACAAAGGGTCTGGATTGAACACAATGAGTTCTACGTGCTGAGCATCCCACTGTCGATTTAGCATGTACTTGTCCTTCGCAGGCTCGTCTTCAAACATCAACATCTCTGGATCAGGGGCAGCCTCAGCAAGCCTATTCATGAATGCAGCTTGTTTTTCCTCATTTCGCTCTAGGGCATGCCGAGATACTTTTTTACTTGTAATGCCGAGACGTTGTAGAGTTCGAAAGAGGTGGATAATGAAATCTTCACATGTCTGCGTAAGAGCAGCTGACTCTGAAGTTCATCTAGGAAGACTGAACTGCGTAAATAGCAGTGGGACTTGATGTAATTGATGTCCTCGGCCTAGTGTGAATTTGAGTTGGTAATATCAGCAAGTTTGTCAGAGCTGTAGAGTTTAGTATACAAGGGATTTTCGGGTGCCGAGAACCTCACAGATTTGTCTGATAGAAAGCCCTTGTACATGACGAAGAACAGGAATACGAAGCTTTAGATTGGACGCAATAGCCCAGGAAGGCATATCGCGTTCAGTGGTTCACGTGGTGTCGCGGTTCTGGGGTCCCAGTCCCAAAAAAGTTGGATTCCGCATAATTATGAAAACCGCTGTAATCACTCTTGACCTGGTCATGGAAAATTGGCAAGGGACGACCGGTGTCACCAGTTACCTTCTTTCTTTGGCAAAACACGTCATCCAAAGGTTCTATTCGGGTGTAACAATGTCATGTGTACACGGTGAGGGTTTCAGCAACGGCCGATCGGTAGTAGTTTCCCGAATAGGAGTTTTGCCAAAAGAAGGCGACCCCCCGGGAAAGTACCTTTTTTGGTAAAAGTTTCGCCGACTTGCTTGAATCTTCGGAGCGGCGATACCACCGCGCCTGAGTAGACAATTGCTAAACTTGCTTGTCCAAAATTAAAAAAATGTCCTCAGCTGCTCATATGCATCCCACAAGATCATTCGCTGACATGGGCGTAGTGCATCCTCTTGATGTTGCCCTTGCACGCATGTCCATACGGGCTCCAACAGAGATCCAAGCTGCCTGTATTCCTCCCCTTCTCGCAGGTTTGTCTTACAACAATTATAGATGTCGAACTAATCGGTAATCTACTTCTAGGGAGAGACTGCATAGGAAACGCAAAGACAGGCTCTGGAAAGACAATAGCATTCGCAATCCCAATCTTGCAGAAGTTATATGAGGATCCATATGGGATATTTGCTCTAGTACTGACACCTACGAGGTTCGCTCACTCATTTCTTGATGTCACTCCGCGTTGTAACATCCTGCAAGGGAATTAGCATTCCAGATATCTGAACAATTTGCGGTGCTTGGTGCTGCAATAGGTGTCCGAACGTCTGTCATTGTTGGCGGCATGGATATGATGACACAAGCTTTAGAACTGGGCGGCCATCCCCATGTTGTAGTAGCCACACCTGGGCGTATCGTTGACCACTTGCGCAGTAGTAATGGCGAATGGAATTTATCTCGTGTCAAGTTCCTTGTTAGTAAATATTTTATGCGAATTTGTGCTGGCACTCATGTCGAATTGAATCAGGTATTGGATGAAGCAGATCGCCTTCTTACCTCGACCTTTTCCCCTGAACTCAAATTCTTGTTCGAGACTCTGCCAAGTGATCGGCAAACTTGCCTTTTTACTGCTACCCTTACAGAAGCAATCGAGTCCTTGGTCGAAGCCGCGCCGAGACCTGGAAAGGCGAAACCCTTTGTGCATAGAACGTTATCAACGTAAGATATACAACGTGTTCGACGCGAGGACGTGGTTCTGATTTTTCTTCAATAGTGTCGAAACAGTCGCTACGCTAAAGCAGCATTACGTCCTGGTTCCTTCGCATGTGCGCGAGCCGTATCTTTACCATCTCCTTTGTAATCCCCCGGAAAGTATCGCATCACTCCGGAGGGCACCCCCAGAACCAATTAAAGCGGGAAAAACCAGAGGAAATCCCAGACTTCGGGGAAAGACCAGAGGATCGCGAAAACCCGGTCCAGATGAGGAAGATGTACCCATACAACCACCACCTACCATCATTTTCTGTATAAAACCCCGGACAGCTGCTTATCTTACACATCTACTTCAGACTTTGTCTATTCGCAGCACCGCGTTACACTCAAGATTAACGCAACGTGAACGGTTGACGTCATTGTCACTGTTTCGGTCGTCTTTCATCCCAGTTCTTGTGTCAACGGATGTTGGTGCCCGTGGTTTGGATATTGAGGACGTGGCGATGGTAATCAACTGGGACCTTCCCAATGAGCCCGAAGAATACACTCACCGAGTCGGTAGAACTGCACGTGCTGGCAAAGGTGGCGTTGCTGTCAGTTTCGTGACTGAAAAGGACGAAGAGCGGGTATCACGAATAGAAGGACGAATTGGTATGTTATTCGACTCTTGGTCCGCAGTGATAGAGTTGGCTCACACACTCCATCAGGCATAAAATTAGAGGCCATGACCATGCCAGAAAATAAGGTCCTGGAAAAATTGAATGCCGTATCCACAGCAAAAAGACTAGCAAATATGGTGCGTATGTTAAAGGTAAGACAGAACACTTGCTATTTCTTACGCGAGCCCCCTAGGAATTACATGATTCAAACTTTGGCCAGCGAGAAAAAATTCATAAACTAAAGTCTAGGAGAAAAGCAATTATGGTATGATTAATTGCTTTGTACTATCCCTTCCGGTTCACCACGGAAGTCAAAATTCATATTTCCAAGTACTTGAAACACACCATCCCCTCTAATGTAACTCGTCACGGGATAAACGATCTCGATTGAATGAGAGTGCCGAAGTGATACGAGAATGTCGCAGTCCGCTGATATGTGTCATCCAATACTGCACACCACTTTGCAAGTGCCAACTTGTTCCCAAGTTTTTCCCCTGCTAATCCCGAACACTGACCTCGGAGCTCACTTTGATGTTGTGACGAGTGACATTAATTTGCGTGACTGCCGGGTACCCCGACAGTGGGCGCATTTCTCGGTTAAAATTTGGGATATTCCCCGGAAGTTACCGATCTGGAAGCAAAGTTGCAGGGATGGAAGCACCGGTTGGCTCTCGATCGTGTCTGGACTGTCCGTTGCTAGCGGATGCCACTGTTCATTTGAGTCAAATTTGTAAAAACAATGTTGCCTGACACTCTATACCTGGGAGCCAGAACCCTTCCAGACTACCCGTCTTGGTCCACTAATACCAAAAACTACCCGGTCACCGGGGCTGGACAACGCTTAATGAACTGCGGCATCGCGTCGGCTCACTAATTCCTTAATTGCAAGTGGATGCAATATCAAACTCAGCGAATTAAAGTGTTTAATTGGTTTATCAGCGTTAATTATATTTCCCCGCCCCCTTTCTCGTTTACTTTTATACATTATATGCACCCAGTGTGTGCTGTGTTCAACATCCCTCAATTCCTTCACAACCTTTATTTTTATTCAAATTGCACTGTTTGATCATCAATTCACTGGACAGTTGTGAATACTTGCATGGAGAATACAGACTGGGACTTCGTCTTGCAGTTCGTCTCAGAGCCTTGGGAGATGGATTGTTTACATGTCCCAGAAAGGCCTGTCGCAGAACGTACATCGGCGGTACCTGCACTGACAGCAGTGCAGGTACCCACACCCCCCGTACGTACTTTAGACTTGAAGGATGATACCAGGCAGATGATATTGACCATGACTTACAAAGGACTCGTTCACAAACTCACCGATTGACCCACCAGCAGAGGAAGACACACTTGTCTCCGTGTCTACAACATTCTTTCCTGGAGCACACATCTACTCATATCCACCAGATCTCGTGCTACTGTCATCCGACTCTATATTCTTTTACGTCCATACGCGCACGCTGCTTGGAGCTTCTGAAAATAACTTTGGCGGCCTGCTACCACTGTCGTCAAAGATGACCGCCAGCCAGCTAGGTCCAGTTTTGATGGTATCAGAATCTTCTACTATCCTCAATATCGTACTTCACGCCATATACGACATGACATGTTCCCATTATTCTCCTTCATTCGAGTCCCTCGCAATAGCATTGTCAGCGCTAACAGATTATGGCGTTTCTCTCAAACGCCATGTCGGCCCTTCTACTGCACTACACTCGCTGCTTCTCTCGCATGCACCTCTTTACCCCCTAGAACTCTATGCGTTGGCTGCTTCACATGACCTCTACGACCTCGCCGTGCCAACTTCATCTCATTTACTCTCCTTCTCCCTTGCATCCTTGACAGATGAGATGGCGGATAGGATTGGCGCAGTATATTTGAAACGATTATTTTTTCTCCACTTTGGTCGCGCAGATGCTTTGAAACGTCTCCTCCTACCACCACCTCATCCACATGCCCCCACTAATGACTGCGACTTCACCGAGCAGAAGAGGCTTACAAGAGCCTGGGCTCTCGCATCTGCATATCTCGCTTGGGATGCCCGGCCAGGTATGTTTCATATCTCATGACTGGCACCGTTCTAATTTTAGTTAAATACAGACTTGTCTACAAACACGATCGAGTCTGCTTTGGCACCTCTAGGTGATCAGCTATCATGCGAGCACTGTCGAAAGACACTTCGAGACCGAATAAAGACGTTGATTATACAATGGTCGACAGTCAAGGTACGCCCACCATTTCAGGCTTTTGAACTTTCCGATTATATTGGAACTGCAGAGAACTATTTGACTTGTACAACATCATTCGGAAGAGATATCTCCTACCCTGGACGAACATACCCCAGGAAAGGTGCACACACACTTCTTCACTTCCCATTCCTTCAATAGCCTGTATCACTCATCCCTTTCATTTCTTCACTGCATCCCTCGTGTAATACTGCTCACTTTCTGTAACATCGATTGTAATTGTTGGACACTGTCACCTGGTCCATTATATCCGGCCTGTACTCCTACTCCTTCCGTAAATAGCATCCTAGTTTGTTAACGGTTACGACTTCACGACTTTGTACTCTATGGTGATCCACACACGTAGCATATAACCAATGGGTAATCGCATCATGATTCGGAACTTGGTGGCAGATGAACGTCAAGGCAGTGAGATAGGTATACAGTGAACGGTTAAACATAGGACTCGGTTATCGGGCCTTATCCTCGGCAAGGATGGCATCATTGAGCTCATCTAGGGGTGCTAATTCTTTCTTATCCACAAGGTCAAACTAGCGAGTTTATAACTAAGTGACATCAGGAAATTGCGGAGATAATTGTGGACACACCTCATTTATGAATAGAAAGAAATGCCGATAACTGGTATTCAGATGAGCTGCAAAATTTGGTCAAGCTGTCATAATCAAAGCTAGAAACAAGACGAGATGATACCTTCGATGCCAAGCGCACAAATTTGGTCAAAGTGGTTGCTGTATATATGCGCGTATACGCGGAACAATCGGCGTACGATCGTGCGCACTGTTTCGCGAAAATTTCGGGGGAATGGCACGCCTTAAGTTTCGTCAACTACCACCGTAGAGTGGATTTATCATATGGTACATACCAATCTTGTTAGGGAACACGGTTTCATCGTCGAGAATGTTCTGAGCCCAGTTCATTAATGCATCTACATACTCGGGAGCGGGCAGCTTCGTGGGTCTCTTATATTTAACACCATCTTCCCAAAGGTACTCATAGCTACCGAAATACAGTAAGTTTAAAGTTACATATTATTACGGGCAGAAGCTCACCGCGGACCAGCGGACATTATGGGACACTAAGGCGGCGTTTCAGATCAAGCGGCAAGTAACCAGCAACGGCATACCTCCTGCGGCGTGCAGAACTCGGTAACAGTGCCGTATAACATATTCAAGTGATTGAAAAAGTCAACAGCTGTTCATGTGAATACGATAACGCGTCATGGACGAGTATAGATGGTCCGCACCATGGACAGCAAGCCATTCATTTGTATCTTCGCCTTCAGGCAGTCGAACAGCCAATCTCAAGTTGCCAGAACCCTGGATTGCATTTGAAAGTTCGATATCATCCTGACATTAATACCGATCGGTGTACTTTACCAAGGTTGCCTCTGCGTACTTTCGCAGTTGATATTGTTTGGTGCCCTCCGGGACGTCCTTTCGAGGTTTGAACGTGCGGGTCTTGCCTCTGGATAATCCGACGCGTTAGTTCATCGCCTTGCTGTTGGAAGGACTACTGACAGTCCGAAAAATGAAGACATGTCGCCGATGACTGCGATCTACGGTATCACGCTGCTATAACCCCAACAAGTCTCAAAGGTGCCGAAGATGCCTGTGGTTCGCCGCTTGAAAGTGGAGTTCGCGGTGGTATTCATTACGTAATTGAGATTATCTTATCTTATCTCGGCTTTCCCGACTACTCCCAGCGTGTCCGTTATTACTTACTGGCGTCTGCGTCCCAGATTTATTCAGATTCGGACAAGTTGCCTGAAGATCCCATTTCCATTTCACGCGAAGATCATCCTGCTCCACCACAGCCTGAGGAATTTCCAAGATGAGTGCCACTTCAGGGGATGTATGCCGACTCGGAAGTGGAGCCCCGGGGGACGAGAACTTTCACAGATATATAAAGGCCACAATTGCCATGAAATCACACATCCATCTCACTAATCGAACGTCATGACAAAACGCATCCTCTTTGTTTTCACATCTGCAAACAAAACGTTGACGGGTGCCAACACGGTCAGCAGAGCCTTGCACTTGTATCAGTTTCCTAACAATGTTTGATAGGGATGGTATCTTCCTGAGGCCGCTCATCCTTACTACGTCCTTGCACCTCATTTTACTATCGATTTTGCCTCTCCTGCGGGTCCTAATCCGCCTGTGGATGAGTATAGCGTCCAGGTGGGCGTTTCAAACCAAGTCACCGATGAATAGTTGCTGAAATCTTACATTCAGACATTCCCGGATGACATAAACAAGTTCCTCGAAAACACCGAAGTCCAGAAGAAGCTCTCGACTGCTAAAAAGCTCTCCGAGGTTAATCTCGATGATTATGATGCCATTTTCTATGTAGGGGGTCATGGTCCTGTCCTGGATCTCGCAGTGGATTCCGTCAATATCCAGCTTGCTTCTAAAGTACGTCTGCCAGTTTTCCTTGTGTGAGCCGGTAACGATTATCTGATTCTACAGTTCTACCGTGCTGGGAAATTGGTCGCCGCTGTTTGCCATGGACCAGCGTCAGCTACAGCATAGTAAATTCTATCACGCATGTTACTGACACTTTGTTGCAGCGCCCTTGTTGGCGTGACTGACGAGTCTGGAAAATCTATCTTCGCTGGCAAACCTGCCACAGGCTTTTCGAATGTTGAGGAGAAGCAGGTCGACAAAGTGAAGGCGAGTGTCACCTAGCCAGTGTCGGGCACTTTAGCAGACTTTTTTTTGGATATAGGATATACCGTTCTTGTTGGAAGACAAGATCTCCAGTCTTGGGGGCAAATACGAGAAAGCAGCGGAACCTTGGGAGGTCAGTGTCATGGTTGACTATGGTCGGATGTGTTGACTCATACACTTTATTCCAGCCCAAAGTTGTCGTTGCTGGTAACCTGATCACAGGGCAAAACCCGGCTTCAGCGCACCCGATTGGAGAAGCCATTCTCCAAGCCTTGCAGAAATAAGTGGAAGCAGAACCGCCCTGAAAACGGACTCCCAAATGGTTACTCGTACCTTGCAGTATGAGTAGATGCACGAGAATATTAAGAATTAGTACAAAATTTCGCGAGTACAACCTACAACTGTATCTTAAATATAGGCTACAGACATCTTCCAGCCCTTTTTTAGTGTGAAGCCATCCAGGGCGTCTTTTGCAGTCGATGCAAGTTCGGGGGAGTCGAAGAAAACTTGTGCCATCTTTACGCTTGCACCAGCGGCATTTGGAGTTGGTGATTGAGCGACGTGTGTTGATTGAAACCCCTTGTACCTATTTTACAATATTCGTGAATGACTTGGATAAAAAGGGAATGAGTACTCACTGTTGGAATAACACAGAAAGTACGTCGTCTGTGACCTCTTGAGGAAGATTCGTGCAAAACAATCTTGCCGATGGATGTTGTGTAGGCGGCGGGATGGTGGCTTTGGGAAGAATGATTGAATTCATGTGAACATTGTCCATGTCCATGTCATGACATACCTAGAGGTTTGAGTTGTGGAGCGGGTTCCTCGTCTTCGTCAATCTCCATTTCTTCACCGTCACTATCGTCATCGTCCTCTGACTTTTCACGCTTGGACTTTGGTTGTCCATCTGCCACATTTTCATCGCGCCGACGCTTATCAGTAGTCGAAACAGTGACTTTTGAAAGCATGGCGAGATCCTTGTTTGCATGAATAGATGTTGGAGCGACAAAGTTGGGATCTTCCCTTCTCGAAGTAGCGTATGATTTCGATTTCGCGTAGGTGATACGCTGCATAAGTGGATTCGGTTTAATTGCCTACTGGAAGTCAGGCTCAAGCTTACCATCGGTTTGTCATAAAACACCATACCCTCGCAGGCCCTCATGGCAGTAGTTGCGGATGCCAAATCTGTGAAGACGAGGAATGCCTGACCCCTCATCTTTGGACCTTTTGACGCGATGACATCAATCACCTTGCCGAATGTAGTGAAAAGGGCATATAGTTGAGTGCGCAATTCATCCTTGTTTATTTTATCATTGAGATTGTTGATGTAGAGAGTAGGAATTGGTTGAGCAGACATGATGATTATGGCGAATCTACTGTTCAAGTCGCGTTGATGGAGGATGATATTTGTTATCCTAGAAAGGCATTGTATTCTCACAAGTTGATGAGCGAAGCAACGCGATTTACAGAAACTTATATTAGGCCTCATTTCGGCTCTCAAGTCTTTCAGGTCTCTACTAACACGGTCTAGGATCATCTCTTAGAGCTTTGCAAGGACTTTTGCTAGTTTGTAGTCGCGTTTTGCATTGTCAAACGTAAAAAATTAACAAACAGGCACAAAAACGCACCATCGCACGTTGCTCACCCTGTTCATGAAATTTTTGACGACCTTGAACATCTTCCGACGCGTCTACAAATGAACAGCCATCATGTCCTTCAGTGGCTACCATCCTACCTTGTTCCATTCGTTTCACTTTCATACCCAACTCCTCCACCTATCAACCCCGACTCATTCCACCATTCCGCGTACTACAAGACTGGCGTGCTAGATGGTTGCTTCATAATAACTTGCATTGCTGTCATGGCAATCCTGCGCGACATATTCCGCATCTTCGTAATGGAGCCTTTCGCGAGGTGGAAGCTCACCCGCACTTGGGAACGTTCTAATTCCCGCCACGCACAACAGAACGGCAACAAAAATGGTCTTACAAACGGAAACGGACATGCTGGGCATGCGAATGGTGACGCCAAGCCTCAAAGGGTAATGTCTGCGCGGGATGCTCGTAAAATTCATCGCAGTGTTTTGAGGTTCGCAGAGCAAGGCTGGTCGGTCATCTACTACACATTACAATGGGCATTTGGTTTCGTACGTAGTTTCATGCAGCTGACGTGTCATGTCTAACTTTAATTCTAGTATGTTCACCGAAACCTCCCTACTCAAGCCTTAAACCCGACGGAGTTATGGTTGAATTACCCCCACATTCCCCTTGCTGGACCTGTGAAGTTTTACTATCTTACCCAGACCGCCTTTTATATCCACCAAGTCCTCATTCTCAATGCCGAGGCTCGCAGGAAAGATCATGTGCAAATGATGACCCACCATGTCCTCACTATTTTCCTCATGGTCATGAGCTACTTCTGCAATTTCACCCGTATCGGGTGTCTCATCATGGTATTGATGGACTGGAATGATATCTTTCTCCCGGTAAGTTGCTCTCCCTGCTCTTTAATGTTGCAGACCCGATTAGTCATCCTGCAATAGGCCGCCAAAATGTTTCGCTACATTGGTTTATATACCCTTTGTGATATCACTTTCACTTGGTTCCTTATATCATGGTTCGTTGCACGTCACGTTCTATTCGTCATCGTCATAAAGTCGGCCTGGTTCGACGGCCCGCGGTTGATCTCTGTGGGCTGGGTACCAGAATTGGGACACTATTACTCTGAGCGGACTTACAATACCTTTGTCTACTTACTGGTGGCACTACAGGTGAGTATCGCAAGTCTTGTCAACGTTCGTACCTGATAAGTCCTCCAAGATCATCCAAATCGTCTGGTTCTGGATGATTTGTCGCATTGCATGGCGCGTTATCAGCGGTCAAGGTGCCTCGGATGATCGCAGTGACGACGAAAGGTGAGATTTCCAACCACATGTTCCATCCCAACTGATGATGTGTCTGCAGCGAGGAAGAAAAGAAGAGTCAATGATTTAGTACGTTAGACCCAGGGGCGCGATATTCTGTCATAGACGATTTAATTGCTACATGTCGGCCTTTGCATATCTAGTCATTTCTGGACTCAACTACCATACAATTCAATCTTTTGGATATTTTTTGCTTGTGATCTCACCGAATGACTAGTAAAAGCACAATGATGAGGCGAGTTGCCTTATTCAGCTATCAGTACGTGCCAAGTAGCTTCTAGCCCGCAGCGGCAGTACTTAGTACAGCACTTGTGCTAGCTCTGCCCTTTGTCCCGCGCATATCTTTTATTTTGATCTGCTTCTGTACTTAAATCATGATGGCTGGGATTATGTCTTACTTTGGAGGCAGGCGAGATACGAAGCAAGCAGCACGAGATGCCATCGTAGGGCTAAGACAGCAACTACAGATGATAGAGAAGAAGGAGGAGCATCTACAGAAGAAGATTGACGAGGAACTTAAGAAAGCAAAGGCGAATGCTGTTTCTAACAAGGCTGGTACGTCCGCACTCTCCTGTCGACGCCAACCCTCTACACACACGATGCACAGTGGCTACGCAGGCTCTGCGGCGGAAGAAGGCGAGCGAAGCTGAGATGGACCGACTAGCGGGTCAACGGCTACAGCTGGAACTACAAATCAACACACTGGAGTCTGCGAACCTGAATGCGGAGACGATGGCTGCTATGAAGAAGGCTTCAGATGTGCTGGCATCGATCCATGGCAACATGTGTGTATTCTCCTTACGTTGCTGATCACGCGTATAGTGATGACTTTGATTCCCGTAGAACCATGGATAAGGTCGACTCGACCATGTCTAAGATCACGGAACAGAGAGAGATTGCTAATGAAATTGCAGAAGCTCTATCAAATCCTACTGGTATGGATGCGGCAGACGAGGCGAGTCTCTCCTGACTTGATGGGTGCCTTTGTATTCATGATTTAATTAGGATGAGCTCAAGGAACAGCTCGCGGAGCTTGAGCAAGAGACACTCGACGAACGCCTCGCTGGAGCAGAGCATGTTCCTTTACACATTCCTGCAGGAGCTCATCAGGTGGAAGAGCGACGTAAGATATCCTAAATCAACTTCACGTTCAATCAACTAAACTCTTCTTACGCAGGCAAAGTGGCAGTGGAGGATGACGAGGAGGCTCAGCTGAGGGAACTGCAGGCCGCACTAACGATGTGATAGCTAGAGTTCCCTTTCTCCTACCGCATCTGGTTGATACGTTCACTGGGTCATCTGACTTTATACATATATCCAAGCCCCTTCTCATAATAGCCTCTTGCAACATATGATTGTTTAGGCTCCTCCCTGCTGGTCGAGTTCTTGTGAAATTGAGATAGTGTACAGGATAAGCAGTATATTAAATTATGTAACGAAGCTGCCTGTAATAAGTTATGAGCCCGTTATGCAGCAAGACGTGCGTGCAAAATGCTAATTGTGACATGCAGAATGATGGGTGCGGCAATGTTGAACTTGAAACCACGAGGTAAAAAGTCAGTTGAGGATGGTCCAGGGTGTGAGGGGAATATTATGAGGAGAACCCGCGAATGCCTAATACCCTCCGTACATCCCCCGTGAAACGCAGTGAATCCAGGATGGGCAACAAATCGAGTAGGGCTTCGTCGAGTGGGTCATGTGTCCAACCCTCTATGGGTATACCGTTCGCTATTACGAGAGCACACTTAGATTGTGAATTGTCAAGATGGAAGTGTGCGTACCTTCATTGCCACGGTAACTAACCGGTGAATTATCGATCAGACAGACACGAGAGAGATCTTGTTCTACCACCGACAGATCCTTGATATAAGATCCATTAGGAAGTTGGGTGCAGGACTAACAAGCGTGACAGCGTGGTGGTGAGGAGATGGATATCGTAAAGAAATCATCAAACTTGCCTCTCGGAATAAACGACGCGCAAGAATGCCACGTCCAGCGTCTAACCAGTCGATGACTGGGTCGGCATACTCTTGCATAGAAGCAGTGAAGACAACGAGCGTGTACCAAGCAGAAACCTGACAACGGTTATCAGGCTCGTAGCTTGGCGACGGTAACGCGCGACTGACCTTGCGAAGGAAGTAGTCAACAAATGGTCTCTTGTATACATGATAAATGGTGCTCCGGCCGCCCAAGACCACTTCAACTGTGTGTCCCTTGTTCCTGCGTCCGAAACCGAGAAGCCCAGAGCTACTAGACAGATGACCGATTGGTTTGGACGTCGAATGAATGAGAGTTTCATCGAGATCAAGAACGAGGGTCTTTGGCAAATGGAACGGTGTCTTATGGGTAGCGGTCAAAATGGGTGTGGGTGATCTCGATGCAGTATCGGTCACTGTGGTTGGAGGAATTCTAGGTGAGTGTGGATAGGGCGGAAGCGAAGGACCTGGGGAAGGCGGCGGTGTGGGTAATGTGGCAATATGTGGCTTGGCGGAAATGACTTGAAGGACGTGAGATGGAATATCTGGGGATGATGGAGATGGAATTGAAGGTGGAGACAGTTGTGTTTCAGGTAACAATACATCAGTAGCCTCTCCCAGGGGCTTTTCAGGATGTTTATCGACCAAAACCTCTTTCTCCTTGCTTTCGATCTCTGCTGGTGTCACCTGCGCCCACGTAGCGCAGAGAGTGTTCCAAACGAGAACAAAGGCTCGAACGACAAACAGTCGTCTGAGAACGCTTCTTACTCTGAACCTGTACTTAGAATGTATGATGGCAGCCTCTGTTGGAGGTGAAGGAGGGAATGGCCTCAGAATTGGTATGGGTAAGAAACCTGAAGGAGAGGAATATGAGCGCTTCGGTCTTGGAAGGTTCTGCGAGTCCGGGCCATGAGGCGGCTGGAGCGACTTATTTGCCCAAGAATTCGTGCGTTTGAATGAGGCACCAGAATCTGATCCTCTGCGAGCGGACGGGGCCTTACAAAGAGAGGTGGCCTTATCGTCTATGGGGGTCGACGGGGGAGTTCTTGGTGATGCGAATACATCGAATTGACGTGAGATGTATGTTAGAGAGTTCATTGCGGAGCTGCGCAGCTTACACAGGCTCGAACTAACGAGCTAGTGAAATCGAGCTCACGAGAGCAAACTTGAAGCTGAAAGACTAAAGGAGATTTACTGTGATGATGGAAGTACTGGGCTTAGGTGCTGCCAGCGCGCAACCAATTGAACGCGTGACCTCACGAAATCAGTATGTATATCGGTTCCACTTAATTGCCAGTCCGAGCAATGTCATCCTAGTTAGCTTTGATCTCCCACTGTCAACAACACTCGACTATTCACATCCAATCACAGCCGATTTTGTTGCTGCATGACCAGTACTTCCCTACCGCTAAAAGCGTATCATAGCCGATATGGGCCATCCGACGGCAGGCAACAACGTTTCCAAATCGATTGCTCCTCAGGCCTCAAGGCTCGTAATATCCAGTGTGAGTCATGGTAATGGCATTTCGTGTTCCGTCGGCCAAAAGTCGTAGATCACCTCACGATCAATCACAGAAGGTATCCGAATCCTTCTCCCTTCTCCTATTCTTCACGCTCCAATTTGTTGTTTAATGATATAAGATGTTGCTTGAAAATTCGGATTATTATAATCGCAGTACTGCTACCCATAATGTAGATATCATCAGGATATCGATAGGTAGGGCCTCAACTCGGAGGCGAGATGTACCTGCAACCGGCTTCATTAATGAATTCCGTGTTGATAGGTGGATTATGCTTGCGACCCTGCAACATTTCCTAGTTGCGAAAATCTGTTGATGATCGCCACACATACCGCACGCTTTGACGGTGGTCGAGGGAACGAGTTATTTATCCATGCAAGCATCACAACGAGCCCTGCATACGTCTGCGCCATGAGGAACCTGGCTACAATCAGCGATACGCCCCAAATCGAGATCCTGCGCTTACAGGGACTTGTATCAGGCTGCCGTGTTCATGGTGCTTATTGCAATAATGAACCTAATAATACTGGCAATCTATGAACCGACAATGTGGTAGAAGCGTTCTTGTTTGTAATCAGAGTACCTGGGGAATCCTTCATTATCAGTTCCTAGATCACATTATGGAAGCTCACCCGCACAGCCAAAATGCGACAATGACCACAAAGACATACGGAGGGGTAGCAGTGACACTAGGTTGGGTTGTACCCGAGCGTCGCGCTAAGAGTAAGGAAGTACACATTGACACCACTATTGCGTTCGCTGCCATCACAGACCATACTGTCCAATCGGTAACAGAGAGGTAAAGACCGTGAAGGAGGCCACCCTGTTCGGTTTTCATTCTGGTCACCGACACCTGCATCCTCCATACGCCTCAATGCAAGTCGACACTCATTCACTTCGCAAGTTGTTGCTGAAAAGTCAGGTAAAATAAAGTGGCACAGAACCTCAAGAATTATATTTAGACCTCGTTCTTCGACAAAAACAACTTGAATGAAATACCTCCACACTGCGTGTCCAAGGATGATGTTTATGCCATAAATAATAACCGATACGGGGAGAGGTATGGCTACCGATGTTTCCGTTGCAATGTTTCTGTTGTAATGAAAAATCATTCCACAGATTGGCGCCCTTACTAGTCGGTTCTAAAACCTATCTCTGCTGTCTTGTACCTGTATATGAGATGCGAGGCTGTCCAGTGATACGATCACGAACCACTTCGAAATTAAAAATAGGGCACCAGGGAAAAGGCTTCTGCGAAGCCAAGAAATAAACGCGTTATACGGCTCCGGTAAAACTATCACAAGTGACTGCGGTTAGCTGTTTCTCTGACATGGAAAATGAGTCATACTTGGTGGTAAATCCAGTCCACATCATGCCCCAAACGGTCATACAATGAAGTTAAGAAATGATAATGTATCCGTCATAGAGAATGGACAGGATCGACACGCGGAGGTCAAGTTTGCGCTCCAGTCCTTTACGTGCCACTAGGCCACCGAACTTTGCGTCAGTATCGATGCTTCTTGGAGAGCGGGAACGAAGCAAAATCAGGATATTAGCTAATTGACATGTCAATAGATATAGTGGGAAGTCGAACAAGTACATTGTCACCTGCATTTTATGTTTAAAAGCCGCTTGGCAGGTGGAAAAGGAACAATGGCGATAACAGAGAGCCGGTCCCCTGGGAGTTCTTTGGTTCCAGCTCATCATGGTACTTAGCAGCGTGGCACCCGAACAGTGAGTACACCACCCTGCCATCACGTGATAATGTCGCGCGTAACGCGTGTTTGTTGATGGGATCAGCTTGGGACCAGCATCATCTCCTCGAGGTCGACAAAGACGTGACGACTCCATATTTTAGACAGAAGAATAACATGGACGATAACAGAGATATTCCAGTCTACTCCGAGCGTCATCTTGCGCTATTCCAACGTGTCAAAGACGCCTTGGATGACCTCCCTGTATTGGATAATTCCGCCATCCCAAAGGACGAATCCTGTGCCATATGTCTCACTCCATTTGATGCAATACTTGCTGGCGAGGTACCTCGGGAAGGAGAGGGAGAATTTGAAGATGGTGTGACAAAGGTGGTAGGCTGCGGCCACTTGTTCTGTCGGAAGGAGTACGTGATTTACTTTGATCAAACCCCGTCATTTTCTGTTAAGCTATAATCGCACGCAGCTTATCAGAGTGGATACGAAATTTTGTGAGTGCTTTTTTCAGCGGTAAATAATTAAGTTGAGCGTTCCACTGACATCTATTACTCCTATCTGCAGCACGGTAGTTGTCCGACGTGTCGACATCCTTTTCTGGATATAAAACCGTACACCGAATCTGACGCAGAATCCTCTGATGATGAGTATTTTCCTGATGACGATGAAGAGGATGAAGACGACTTCTTTGGGATGGATGAGTTCGACGACGAGCTCGAGGTGGAGGAGATGGAAGTAGACCTGGATGATATTTGGGGCTATGTTGACTTGCATGGTGGCCATGAGTCTGACGACGAGGAAGAGCATGCCGAGCCGGATATAAACGGTCTGCTCGAGGAGAATCGCGGTGTGTTATTCGACCTACTCATCGAAGTCCACTGACATTTCTGCAATAGAACCATTCTGTGGTGCATCTGATGCTGAACGCGGCGTAGAGACAAATACCACTCGTGACGATCCGGCTCCACGCGATAAATAAGTTTCTAGAGGTAACTTATACATGTACATTGATTTCTTTTAGATCGTTTTGTTTGTAATATTCCACAGCGTGTATGGATTCTACATCGAGATCACTTTAAGAACTTCGGAAACGACAACGTCCTCACGGCCTTCTCTCCAGACACCAGTAAATTTACCACTCCACCTCGTACCCTTACCTCCTCCTTTGACGTTTAGTTTGCCTTTGAGCAAGTCCCCAGCCGGCTTGACACATTTCTCATCCGATCCAAAAACAAGCAGCACGCTTGCGCTCGTGCTCGTCTGGGACGACGGAGAAGAGGAAAATACCAACACGAATGGCCGCTCTGCTGGAACGATATTCGCAAAAGCAGTGGTTATTGCTGACAAAAATCCGAGAGGATTGACAGAATCATCTGTCCGGTGCACATGTTTGACAAATAGGGCTGCTTCAGATGACATCATTTCTCGCAAAACGTCCCGTGCGACAAATTTCGCAAGTTCGAACTCAAGGTCATCGACTCTCTTCTCAGCTCTCTTCCGCTCGTCCACGACTTGCCCTATACGGTCTGGGACTTGCGGGGCACCACAGCTGAGCGTGGCAGCAGCAGCAGTGAGTTGGGAGTGCGTAGAGGTGAGGTAAGTGATGAGCCGCGGTCCAGTGAGGAAATACAAGCGAGCAGACGTAGTAGCCAATCTAGAAAGGATCTCCGTTTGGGGTATGATAAAAAGTTGAAGGTTATGAAGGGTAGGAAGGTGCGTGCCGCAACATCTGTAATATTGATGTCAAGCTTCTCAAGTAAACCGTCAGGATTGGAGGAACTTACGGATTACGATCTACTCCGTCAATGATTACCGTTCTCATGATGCCTCCAGTGTAGTCAGTCGGGACTCCTTTGCCTACGGCACGACCACTTTCTAATACAGGTACTGCAGGCTGTGGTTTATCATCCATTTCTTGCACCTCTACATGGACTTTTCGTCCCTCAAACACAAGTTTGTTGGCTTCACTCTGTATAGCCAAAATTTCCTCCGTGGTCATGCTTCTGGCGAGTTCGACATAACAAGGTGCTGGTGCAGTTGTGAGCGACCAAGAAAGGGTATGAATGTTGAGACGATTTTCGAGCACCGCAGAAAGGAGATGCTGCGATGTGTGCATAGACATCTGTTGGGTTCCGGTTTAATGATTTTGCTCGGATAAAGAAGTTGGGTACGTACATGATCATATCTACGATCGAAATCAAGCTCTCCAAGAGCGACAATAATGTTGGTTCCAGGGATGAGAGAGGCAAGACCGTCTTCAGCTTGATCAGTCTGGACGTAGTGAACTGCATGTCCACCGTGTCGTTTAGCCTGAGTCACCGTCCATGTACGTCCATCAGCTGTCTTGATTATACCTGTATCTGATGGCTGTCCCCCGCCCTCCGGAAAGATGATAGTATCGTGCAGTATGACCTCAAGTGTAGGTTGATCTGCCGGTGCTGTTGCCGATGTCTTCTTTCCTTTCTTAACGCTAGGAGAGGAAGCAGGTTGTGAGATCGTGCAACTGATGATTGATGTCTCTAGTTCGCGTAAGAGCGGGTCGCCTGAACTTCAGTTTAGATAGAAATGTCTGAATGTGAGGCCAAAATGCTCACGTTGACATGCCAGGAGACCCACGGGTATTGGTCGTTGGGTATCCGTAGGAATCTTCAAGGTTGGGGAGACGATTCTGTGGTAGGAGAGCGGGGTCACTGTAGGGTATAGTGTGATTACTGCTGCCATAATCGCGGTAGATGAATGGGTTCAGTGCTGGTGACTTTGTGATGCACTTTCAGTATCTCAGTATCATATCAGCAAATCCCAGGAGTCTAGGGAAGTTGTGATGCCGATCTATTCACAGCACGAACGAATATAGACAGAAAGCAACGTTCCGAATACGGAAAACACGTGCCGCCATCGGTACCCCTTGGCGGTAGGACAAGGCTGCACTCTCCTAGCGGGACAAAACCGGGATTCACAAAAACAGCAGCATGCCCTCATGAAGCCACCAAGCCATCTAAATCTGGATTCCCGTACTCCCCCGAAATGCAGTTGAGAAGGGCGTTTAGTGTCCAGATACGTTTGTGCAGTAAAAGAAAATCGAGCTGAGGCGCGGGATGGATTATATACTTCACGCAGCTGACTACGATTTTTTGCATCGAAAACGGCGCGAAAACAAGTGTTTTCCTCCTCCCGAACCTTAATAGCCACAATTTCGTTATGCCGTATCCGGCCAGTGTTATGATGCGGCGGCGCCGGCCGGCCGCAGGGGTATGTACTAAACCTTGACAGGCGAAGCTCCTGCTTTCGGGCAGAATGGTGAAGAGCACTCCGATATTGCCCAGTTAGCTTACTGCCACGACTATTGATACCACCTGTGCTCAATCCTTTGGCGACGGATTGAGCGAATCTGATTATCTGAGGAATGTCAGACCGTCAACTACTCGATGCAAGCAATTATAGTCCGCGCTACGGTGCCTTCGAGTCTAACAACAGCAATAATTTCCCGATACCCCACAGTAATGAGCAGAGCAAAGCTGTCACGGAGAAGAGGCTTCTCCGTAAGCTGGACCTTCGAGTAGCTTTCTTGGTTCTGATTTACATCATGAATTATGTGAGTCAGTGCACCTGGTGTTCCCACTACTGCCTAAATTACCTGCACAGATGGACCGTAGTAATGCAGCGTACGTGTCCTAGTTTCAAAATTACTTGGAGTAGTGTGACTCAACTACCCGTTCCCAAGTGCAGCAAGGTTGCGTGGTTTTGAGGAGGACCTCGATATGAAGGGAAATCAGTTCAATACGCTCATTAGCATCCTCTATGTGGGGTACGTGTTGATGCAAGCTCCTTCGTATGTGCTATCCTCTTATCCCTGTCCGGCATCTCCGAGAATTCACAAGCAACATTTTCTTAGCTAGCATGAAAAGGCCATCGTTGTACCTTGCCAACTGCATGGCATTGTGGGGTGCCATCACCTTATTCACTGGTATGTACATTTTTCATTTGATAAACATCGCTTAACAAGGGTCGTGGAAGGCACGGTACAAACGTCAGTATCTATCACTCTCGCAGTATCATTCATTTTCGAGTCAACTTTGCTTTAGATACCATGCAGCTCTGATCTTGCGCTTCCTGCTTGGATTTGTCGAAGCAGCATTCTTTCCCGGGGCTGTATTTCTTCTTTCGCGATGGTATAGTCTCTACGTTCCCTCCTAATTTTGTAGATTGAAATCTCTCTAGGTACAAACGCAACGAACTAGGGTTACGTACAGCGCTTCTTACTTGCGGGAGCTCAATCAGCAATGCTTTTAGTGCCCTTATAGCGTCAGGAATATTGGCAAGCCTAGACGGTACACTGAGTTTCACAGCTTGGAGGTCTGAAACGACATTCCCATGCTCCCCAGAGTAACGCTGACTTGGATGCTGCAGGTGGCTTTTCTTTGTCGAGGGCATTTTGACCATCATCGTTTCGGTGTGTGCAATTTGGATTTTACCAGACTTTCCTTCAACTCCAAGTGTCTGGCTGTTGCCTGATGAGCAAGTACTGGCGAAGCAACGAATGGAGGAGGACGCTGCAGCCGGAAATGAGGACAAAGGCAAGCTTGTAAAGGGCTTTTCTGGTCTTTCCGAGGCTCTTATGGATTGGAAAGTATGGTGGCTTGGGGTTGCCCTTGGTTTCATAACTGCTTCTTTATCATTCGGCATTTTTTTCCCGACACTATCCGCTACAATGGGTTACAGTGCAACCATCAGCCTCTTGCTCTGCGCGCCTCCATGGATTTTGGGAACTGCGACCTCATTTTATGTGGCCAGGTTGGTCTTTGCTCGATAGGCTCGAAAGTTGATTAATGATCGATAAGGCACTCCGATGTGACTGGTGATCGCTTCTGGCATATCACTGGTCCGTTACTTGTCGGCATCATCGGATTTATGATCGCCATATCTACCATGAATACGGTCGTTCGATATCTGTCACTGTACGAACCTTTCAATTCTCGTTCGGCGATTTTACGGGCTAATGAACTTCGTGAAGATTCTTTATGACTCAGTCCTCAGTTGCCTATGTCATATTTTTAACTTGGGCATTGAATACCTTTTCCCAATCGCAGCCAAAACGCGCTGCAGCCATCGCATTGATAATCTCGATGGGAACATTTGGCAATATCGGTGCATCGTGAGTTTACAATGACCCCGTACCCTATGTTCTCATTCACGCCATCGCAGGTACTTCTGGCCATCCAGTTGGGGACCTTCATACGTGAATTCATATCTCATTTGCATACTGACAGGCACTATATCTATTGTGATGTGCTGGGCGTTTAGGAGGCATCTTTCTCGGTGCAATGAAGCGGCTGAGGCCGAAGAACATGCTCAAGGGTTGCCCAAAGGGTTTAGATATCTTCTGTAGTGTTCGACTGAGGCTGCTGAGAATCAGATGCATGGCTCATGCCACAATCAAATAAATGACAACAAATGAAAGTGAGGAAAGAAAAGAGGAATCACTGATATCGTCAGATTTTAGAATGCTTCTCACGATAAAAAGTAATATATAGCACACCCCAATTCATGCTCGGCTCAGACCCATATACGCCATATCTAGGAATGGGGCACTTCGGCTGAGGATACCTGAAGTTCTCTGATGGGCCCACCCGCCCGCTCCCTGGTACAACGAGCACATACAGTGTCATAGCCCAAGAGTGATAAACAATGTTCTTATATGTAATGAATGTGCGAGCTTGCGATACCGTTTATCACGGGCAAATTGTGTTGCACTGGGCAAGACTCTAGAAAGGTCATTGTCGCACAATTTGATACATGAATTGACTTTCTGCTCACCGAGAAATTCCGGGCGCACTGACACTTCAACGACTTTCATATTAATGAGGTGTGGGGATAACGGTCATTTTCACCGTGCTACACCCGATTATGTAATTTGGGAAGTCGTCAAAACAAAATACTGTTCGGGCATGCGTCGGACGTCCTACTTGGACTCGGGACGGCTCGCTCAACGAGAGTACTATGATAGCCTGGTTGTCCAGAACAATCATTCCTACAAGAACAGCTGGTTCAATTGGATTGCTGCAAGTGACTTTGAATTGAAGTAACGACGAAAGGGTACGTTTTCTGGCTTTTGGTTTATCATAGTACACAGACTGAAGAATTTCTGAAGCTTCCTTGGGGCTGTATGCATTTGGGTTTCCTGGATCTGCCTTTTTCCTGGTGATTTAGTTCTACTGTCTAAATGGTGAGTACTGAAAAGGAGGTGTCCTTCCCTCCCATCCCACTGACATTGCTAAGTACAACTTGAAGCAAAGCGTGGTTCCAGAGATGCGAAACAGGACACAGGGAGTCCCGACCCCCGTTAGACTAGCTACTGTTGTCCTACATAGAGTTTATGATACTGTAAGTACATCCTCTGATCGATGAACAGAAATGGATACAAAAAATTAAAATTAAAATGAATTACTTATCGACCCATTACCTATAGCGTATCATACTCAACCTTCGGTCGTTCGACCTGCGGTGAAGTTAAAACGGTGAAGATCACTCCGACGCCAAGCTGCCCTACGACCGCTGGTATCCGAGCTAAAGCTAAACATTCTTTAAAAGAAGAACGAGCCTCAGGAATGTCAAATTGTCCACTGCTTGATGCAGGCGTCTATAGTGCCGCGGCGCGCTACGGTACCTCCGAGTCTGACAACAGCAATGGTGATACCACAATCCACAGCGATGAGCGGAGCAGAGCTGTCACGGAGAAGAGGCTTCTCCGTAAGCTGGACCTTCGAGTAGCTTTCTTGGTTCTGATTTACATCATGAATTATGTGAGTCAGTGCACCTGGTGTTCCCACTACTGCCTAAATTACCTGCACAGATGGACCGTAGTAATGCAGCGTACGTGTCCTAGTTTCAAAATTACTTGGAGTAGTGTGACTCAACTACCCGTTCCCAAGTGCAGCAAGGTTGCGTGGTTTTGAGGAGGACCTCGATATGAAGGGAAATCAGTTCAATACGCTCATTAGCATCCTCTATGTGGGGTACGTGTTGATGCAAGCTCCTTCGTATGTGCTATCCTCTTATCCCTGTCCGGCATCTCCGAGAATTCACAAGCAACATTTTCTTAGCTAGCATGAAAAGGCCATCGTTGTACCTTGCCAACTGCATGGCATTGTGGGGTGCCATCACCTTATTCACTGGTATGTACATTTTTCATTTGATAAACATCGCTTAACAAGGGTCGTGGAAGGCACGGTACAAACGTCAGTATCTATCACTCTCGCAGTATCATTCATTTTCGAGTCAACTTTGCTTTAGATACCATGCAGCTCTGATCTTGCGCTTCCTGCTTGGATTTGTCGAAGCAGCATTCTTTCCCGGGGCTGTATTTCTTCTTTCGCGATGGTATAGTCTCTACGTTCCCTCCTAATTTTGTAGATTGAAATCTCTCTAGGTACAAACGCAACGAACTAGGGTTACGTACAGCGCTTCTTACTTGCGGGAGCTCAATCAGCAATGCTTTTAGTGCCCTTATAGCGTCAGGAATATTGGCAAGCCTAGACGGTACACTGAGTTTCACAGCTTGGAGGTCTGAAACGACATTCCCATGCTCCCCAGAGTAACGCTGACTTGGATGCTGCAGGTGGCTTTTCTTTGTCGAGGGCATTTTGACCATCATCGTTTCGGTGTGTGCAATTTGGATTTTACCAGACTTTCCTTCAACTCCAAGTGTCTGGCTGTTGCCTGATGAGCAAGTACTGGCGAAGCAACGAATGGAGGAGGACGCTGCAGCCGGAAATGAGGACAAAGGCAAGCTTGTAAAGGGCTTTTCTGGTCTTTCCGAGGCTCTTATGGATTGGAAAGTATGGTGGCTTGGGGTTGCCCTTGGTTTCATAACTGCTTCTTTATCATTCGGCATTTTTTTCCCGACACTATCCGCTACAATGGGTTACAGTGCAACCATCAGCCTCTTGCTCTGCGCGCCTCCATGGATTTTGGGAACTGCGACCTCATTTTATGTGGCCAGGTTGGTCTTTGCTCGATAGGCTCGAAAGTTGATTAATGATCGATAAGGCACTCCGATGTGACTGGTGATCGCTTCTGGCATATCACTGGTCCGTTACTTGTCGGCATCATCGGATTTATGATCGCCATATCTACCATGAATACGGTCGTTCGATATCTGTCACTGTACGAACCTTTCAATTCTCGTTCGGCGATTTTACGGGCTAATGAACTTCGTGAAGATTCTTTATGACTCAGTCCTCAGTTGCCTATGTCATCTTTTTGACTTGGGTAATGAATACCTTTTCCCAATCGCGGTCGAAACGCGCTGCAGCCATTGCACTAATAAACTCAGTAGCAACGCTCGGCAGTATCGGTGTACCGTGAGTTTACTACGATGCACTAGCAGTAATCTATACTTTCACTCACCTCATCGCAGGTACATCTGGCCATCCAGTTGGGGGCCTTCATACGTGAATTCATATTTCATTTGCATACTGACAAGCGTCATATCTATTGTGATGTGCTGGGCGTTTAGGAGGCATCTTTCTCGGTGCAATGAGGCTGCTGAGGCCGAAGAACACGCTCTAGGGTTGCCCAAAGGATTTAGATATCTCCTGTAGTATTTAACTGAGGTTTGGAATCAGTGGGCAATGCATCTATAGATATAATTAAGTAAATGAACTGAAATACTAAATTTGAGGAAAGAAAAGAAAAAGAACAACAAAACTAGTTAACTGCATGGTTGATATATCGTATCTCCAGTGTTTCTGAAAAATATCATATATTCGTAGTGATTACGCGAGCACAGCTATGAAGCTCAGAGAGAGTATGTGACAGAAACAGGATGGTCACTTGGACCAGTTGAGCACTGTATGCTGAACAGATCCAAACCAGGGTGAAATTTTGCTTGCCTGATCAATACACGATCATCTAAACCGGCATGTCATATGTACCCCGATACAAATTCTGTGAGTGGATAACTCTGAGATCAAGCCGAAAGATAAGGTCACCATAAATGTTCTTAATGAATATGCGAGCTTAGTGCCAGTGGGCAGTGGGGAAACAGGATTAAAAGGTCAATTTGATACATAAATTGACTGCTCACCGAAAAATTGTCGGTGCGGTGACGCCCCGTCCCGCGTCAACGACTATCATATAAGGTGGTGATGACGATCATTTCATTCAGACGATTCCTGAGGACAAGTTCAAGTGGAAGTTGTTTGCACACGGCTAGTTGGATGAAGGCCTTAGGCGGCCCGGGAACGACCGTGAGCTAAATATATTCAAGTCGAAACATTGTTTGGGCCTACACTCGGATTCGGAATGGCTCGTTCAATGAGAGTGCTACGATAGCCTGGATGTCCAAAAAGGTGATTCCTACGAGATATCCCAGAACAGCTGATTCAACTGGATTGCCGAAGATTGAAGTACATGTCTCGGTGGCCTGTCTGAGACATCCAGGTACAAAGTTAGTTAACATGTGTTGTGATTTCTCAGGCCTATCTTAATGCCAACAGGTATCGTCCTCCGTCCCAGACCGTCTCATGTCGAGCAGAACTTCTCGTGGGCTTGCATACGAACCTTTGCGTGAGTTCGACAGAAATATTGTCAAACGAGCCATTGACCCTCCATTTGTTTTGTCAAGCATGTGAAGATATTGATACTGCATGCGAGGGTAGCTTGGACAGCGATGTCGTTTTACAGCATGCCATTTACGACGAGTTTCCGGACAGGCAACGAGTCGAACAAAGCCTTCTCCGTAAAGTCGACCTCAGGATGTCCATCCTCGTCCTCATTTATATCTTAAACTATGTGAGCCTGCCGATATCGGTGATTTTGGCCGATAATCTGACGACTGCAGATCGATCGCAATAATGCAGCGTGTGTTCGCATTTCATGCCGATCTTTACACCATAGCTGAAGTTGCAGTTCTACTCGTCATGTAACAGTGCAGCTAGATTACGCGGCTTTGAGGAGGATCTTCATCTGGAAGGGCAACAATTCAATACCATATTGAGTATTCTTTACGTCGGCTACACGCTAATGCAGGTTCCATCGTATGTGACTTGAGGACTTCTTTCAGTGTGATGCTGACGAAGACGAAGGAACATGTACTTGAACGAGATAGGGAGGCCCTCCATATATCTACCGACATGCATGGCAATATGGGGTCTGATATCAATCCTAACGGGTTAGTTCAGTACCTGACCATAAAAATTGTTGATGTTGAATAAAAAAAAACAGGAACGACACAGGGGTATGTTTTCTAGCTTTTGGTTTGTACACAGATTGAAGAAACTTTGAAGCTTCCTTGGAGCTGTATGCACTCGGTTTTTTCTGGGATTTGTCGAGGCTGCATTCTTTCCTGGTGCTTTATTTCTCCTATCTAAATGGTGAGTATTGAAAAGAAGGAGGCATCTCTCCCTCCCACTGACTTTACTCAGGTACAAGCGAAGAGAGCTCGGCCAACGAACAGCAATATTAAGCTGTGGTCAGTTCCTTTCCATATAAAATTTGACGCACCCAACGTTGGTAGTATAGGTATTATGATCAGTAATGCCTTTGGCTCACTTTTGGCATCAGCCATTCTGGACGGCATGGACGGAGTCATGGGCCTCGCAGCTTGGAGGTAAGTGGTGTTGATATCCTGTCGATCTGGTGCTTAGCATCACTCGTAAGATGGCTTTTTTACATCGAAGGTTCTATGACCATTTGCGTTGCAATATGCGCCATATTGATCCTTCCCGACTTCCCTACTACTATCACGTCGTGTTCCTGGCTCACAGCCGAAGAACAAGTTCTTGCTCGATTACGAATGGAGGATGATGTTGGTATAGATGATGAAGCTGAGAGTTCCAAGGGTGGGGAATCGGGTCTGAGGCAGGCTTTCTCAGACTGGAAGGTCTGGTGGCTTGCGATAGCGATGGCGAGCTTGAATGTCTTGCTATCGTTCAACGCCTTTTTTCCAACGTTGAGTGCAACGCTAGGCTACAGTTCAACTGTGTCATTGTTGCTTTGCTCCCCACCCTGGCTGTTTGCAACATACGTTGCATTTGTGATGTCAAGGTGAACTATCTTCTTGTCCGTGTTTGAGTCCCCACTGACGCTATGTGAAGACATTCTGATGCAACAGGCGAACGTTGTGGCCACATTACGATACCTTTACTCATTGGCATCGCGGGGTTTATGATGGCCATGGCGACTATGAATACCGTGGTTAGATACCTCTCATTGTAATGTTCTTCTCTTACTCCGTTCGTTGGCCGACTGAAACTGTTTTTCAGATTCCTGATGGCTCAGTCTTATACAGCGTTTGTCGTGTACTGGGCTTGGGTTAGCAATTCTATTCCTCGCCCAACATCAAAGCGGGCCGTAGCCCTTGCATTCATCAACGCATTCTCATCGTTAGGAAATATTGTAGGCTCGTGAGTGTTTCGGGTCTTGTGACTGTTCAAAATCTCTCATGCGTACTTTCGAATGAATCAGCTACGTCTGGCCAAAGTCATGGGGTCCCTCCTATTGGAACTCCTATGCTATCTGTATAGGAAGCGGTGCTCTTTGTATCATAATGTCGTGGATATTCAGGCAACACTTGGCGCGGTTGAATCAGGAGATCGAAGCAAGGGAATTAGAAGAAGGGTCGGAAAACTTCAGGTATTTGTTGTGATAATGAGCAGGCTGCTGGTAGTATCCGATACCTGTATCTACATACTGCATTGTAATAATCGACATTCTTTTATACATGAAAATCGTCGTCGTCGTCGTTTGGGGAATGGGTCAGGTGACTTAATATATTGAAGTCTATTCGGAGAAATATCGGCAACTTATACTGTGAGCTACTATGATGCTCAGGTGATCTCGATTGTCCTCATGTTGCAGGATTTATAGCTGCTCCAAGATCATACAGAATCAATCCCTCCATTACTACTAGTACTCCCACTATGACAACGAGCACCAGCAGATCTTTGACACAAGATTGGTCCTTCACCCAAGTCGGCGGCGGACGTGGCACAAAGAACGGCGAATGGTTGGCGGTATCGCAGTTCCCAACTACGGTACACGTCGAACTTCTGAAGGCAAAGCGGATTCCAGATCCAGTGTGTCCGATTATGATTATGATAAATATCAGATCGAATAACGTGAAATCGGCTCATTCCACAGTTTCTGGGTCTCAATGAATGGGAGGTTCAGTGTGCGTCATGTTAATCTTCATGTTTCAGGGGCTGACTTGCAAGGTTTGTAACTACTAGGGGTTGGAGAGTCCGACTGGGCTTTCAAGAATACCTTTGAAGTTTCCGCGAAAGAAATTGCGGCCGTCAACATCGACCTTGTGTTTGATGGTCTTGATACGTTCGCAAGCGTGGAGTTGGTACGTTGCATGAATTTTGTCGCCCCACATGATGTCAACTCGGGTGCTAAAACGATTCCTTAATATAGAATGGGCATAATATTTTGGAGTCAGTACGCTTCGAGCTGTCTCTGTGCCTCAGGTTTCGTCTGATATTTCTTGCTACTCAGCACAGAAAATCAATTTATCGCATACAGAGCACCTGTAAAGCAATACTTGACACTGGGTGCCAACGAGCTCGTTATAAACTTCTCAAGTGCTTTCCTAAAGGTGAGCTCACTCAATATTGTAAACACTTACCCCTGAACGTCAGCCGGGTAGGGGAGGGAGCTGGAACAAGCCCACGGGAAGTTGCATCTTTGGAATGGCGATTCCAGTCGCTTGCATGTACGCAAGGCACAATACAAGTAAGCGTCGTTGTTGATCTCAATGGAAAAGTTGTCGACGTGTACCGAAGTTATGGTTGGGACTGGGGGCCAGTTTTGATGACCATTGGCCCTTGGAAGCCTATCACCCTTCACACGTACAACATTCACCTCACGGATGTTGACATCAGAAGCGATGTGTCAGAGGCTTTGGACGTAGGGATCACTATTGACTTGACGCTATCTGAGAAGGCTCCTGGTGGGTTGGCATCTGTGACGCTGAAAAGTGCACAGGGTTCTGTGATCCTCTCAGAGAGCAATATAAAAGTTAGTGCTGGAAGTGCCCGCGCTGAGTTCCGCTTCTCGCCCGGAGTGCTTGGATTGTGGTATCCAGTTGGATTTGGCAAGCAACCATTGTATACAGTCGAGGTAACTATTTCTGACTCGGTGAGTGCAATCCTTTCTTATAAAGTAGATTGTATGGTCTAACGTATAGTTCAACAGGAAGGAAATAGTCTGGACACGAAAACTCAGAGGGTATCGTTCCGTCGTGTTCGAGTCATCCAGGAGCCTCTTGTTGATCAAGAAGGCCTCACTTTCTTGTTCGAAGTCAACAACATCAGAATTTTTTGTGGTGGTAAGCAAAGCCTTTTTTTTGAGAGAATGTATAAGCAAAAGCTATATCTATAGGCTCTAACTGGATTCCTGCGGACTCTTTTCTTACTACGTTAGCATGACGCTACCTCTATCAAAGCATCTCGTTGACCAAATTCACTACAGCCTTACTCAGGAAAGATATCGTGCATGGCTTCAACTGCTCGTGGATGGTAATCAGAATATGATCCGTGTCTGGGGAGGGGGCATCTATGAGTACGATGTTTTCTACGATATTTGCGATGGTAAGCACCATCCCCTTAGTCCTCGCATTTGATTCATAACCTTCTTTTCGTTAGAACTTGGAAGTAAGGGTTTGTTCAACTTGGTAGTCCGTTTATTTATATCCTATTGCAGTACTTGTGTGGCAAGATTTTATGTTTGGCTGTGGTCAAGTAAGTTGCTATTTTTGCACTGGTAGTCCAGGCTCAAGGGTATTCTAGTACCCGGCATATGATTCTTTCCTGAAGCTCGTCGAACTTGAGGCGGAACAAAACGTCAAGCGATTGAGACACCACCCATCTATTGTCATTTTTGGTAAGGAGGATTTTTGGTGAAGTGTTTTTCACTCTGAGATTTTTACAGCCGGAAACAACGAGGATTATCAACTTGCAGAGTCACTAAATATCGTGGATTACTCTGACGAAACTTCAGACTTCCGAAAGACCAAGTTTCCCGCTCGACATATATATGAACGGACACTGCCATTTATCGTCCAAAAATTTTGCAATATTCACTACCACCGCAGTTCTCCTTACAGCGCCCCGGGTAAAGTGACAACAGATAAAACACTTGGGGACCTTCACCAGTGTACGTGAACAAATTCAATGATATATGTTGTTTTTCCAATCGGTCCTCAGGGAATGTATGGCATGGGTCTCAAGAACCCTGGCACAACTGGGATGTACTCGCCGGTCGCTTTGTATCTGAATTCGGAATGTGAGCGGTTCCGACCCTACTGGCATCTACGATTGCTTAAGCTTCATCAGGGAGGGATACCCCAACATTCGCACAGTTGATTACTGGCTTGCAGATGACAAGTCAGAGCGATATCCTCAATCCCGGTGAGCGAATTGTACTTCACTATATGTCATGCTGAAGGTCCCCTCAGAGTCAACAACAATCATAACAAGGCCGATGGCTTCGAACGCCGGTTAGAAGTATGATAGCATTTATTATGACATTCAAAGCTCCATTACAATTTTTTTCTAGCTTTACCTCGTGGAAAACTTCAAGCATGCCTTTGACATGGACAGGTTCGCGGTCATTAGTACCACGGGTCTGTTATGATTTAATTAACTCCTGTTTAGCTATGTGTATTACACACAAATCATGCAAGCTGAGACGCTTGCATCTGCTTACCGACTCTGGCGGAGAAACTGGCGCGGAAAGGGCCGGGAGCACACTGCTGGTGCTCTCGTATGGCAGGTGAGTCATCGAACAATCATCGGGTTCTCAAGTTAACAGCAACTAGATCAATGACTGCTGGCCAACCACGTCGTGGGCCATTGTCGATTACTTTTTGCGCCCCAAACCAGCGTATTTCGCCATTTCACGCGAATTGCGCCAGTATACGGTTGGGATGACACGCAAGGAAAAGAAGACATTTACGAATGCTTTATCAGCTGCCCAATTCACAATTACAACAGTTCTTGAGGTCTGGGGCACGAACGGCACTCTATCAGAGAAGAAGGCCAAACTCGAAGTCACTTGTTTCGACCTTTACTCCTCCTGGACGACGCAGTTCTCCAAGGATATTGTGCTCGCTCCTAATTCCAGCACTGAGTTATACTCGGGAGATCTTCCCGGTCAACCAGTGCGCACAAAGCAGAGCGAAGTTCCGCGTACGATCATCGTCTCAGCACGTCTCCTCGACGCATTTGGAACTGTTCTCGGCAGGCATTCCAATTGGTGAGTTTTGGATGTATGAGGTTTTCTGGGTTTATCTCCTAACAGTCTGTTATAGGCCAGAACCTTTTAAATTCATCAAATTTCTTGCCATCAAAGATTTGGGGTTTTCCATCAAAACCAGCAGCGACGGCGAATCCGTCGAACTCTCTACGCAAAAACCTATAAAAGGAATTATTCTAGATGCTGAAGGCGAGGATGTAAAGTGGAGCGACCAGGCCATCGATCTGGTTCCAGGAGATCCCCAGGTTGTAAAGGCCGTTGGGTTGAAGGGTAGAAATGCACAGGCCCGCTTCCTTGGTGATGGCACGGCGTAGATGATAAGGTCACAATGTATTCATATCGATGCACACTTACGTATGACAAGATGTAACTCCAATCGACCTACCGAATATAGGAGCAAAGCACCTCACGGAGTGGACAAAATGAGGAGATATGGATACGAATTATGAACCACCAGGGAAGACACTAGTACTGTTGAAAACCAGGCAGAGAGACCCCAGGAAAAGATTATTTTACACACTGTACAAGTCGCGACGAGACATTGACCAATGTAGCGGATTATAAAGAAACAGTCTAATCCGATGGAAAAATCGGATAAAGTGAAAAACTCCCAGGGAGTAGAGGTAAATACTTGTGCAAGGAAAAACGAGTGGCTCAGGGTATGAAAGGAGATTGGGTAACCAGAAAGCATGACAGCAAGGGACAGCCAAGTCGCGCCTATCACATAATGAGACATCTGCTTGCTTCTGGCTGATCCGTTTTGCCGGAGGGTGATCGTTTCTCGATCTCTGCAAGACATAGCTCGAAGACTTTGCCTGTAACAAAGCCGCGTCAAAAAGAGAAACACGAAGAAAGGTGCGATAGCTGCTTACCAACGTTGACGTTATTCTTAGCGCTAGTTTCAACCCAAGCAGCGTTGTTGAGCTTCGCTAGCTCTTCCCCTTCATTTGGAGCCACCTGTCTACTATTGGGACTGTAAGGCATGAAAATAGAGTATTGACAAAAAGCACAAGGGAGGGATGGCCAAGCACAAAGAAGGACGACGACCTACCTCGACTGTAAATCAGTTTTGGCGCCAACGATTACGCATGGGATATCGTTTTTGCCGCAAAAATCGATGATTTTGTCGTATACGATTTTGATCATGTCAAAAGATCGTCTTGAGGTGACTGAGTATACGAGGACGTAGCCGTGAATACCAATTGCGTGTTTAGAATTGAGAATGGAGTACTCGTCCTGTCGATGCAAATTAATCTCGATATGCAAGGAGACATGGGAATGCACACCTGGCCGGCGGTGTCGATGATATCACAGTCATATTCTACGCCTCTATAACCTACGCCCTTTGAAAAGGTGCTTTCGATGGTTGGATAGTATGCATCGACAAAACGGTTCTCGATGAATTGTATGACAAGAGAAGATTTACCTGTAGGGGGTGAGTATGATGACGTTGGGAATGATATGGATCAACATACCAACTGAACGAGAACCTAGAACTGCGATTTTTCTCTTTCTCAAAGTGTTGGCAGCCATATTAACAAGATAGTGTATATGAAATAAACGAGAGAAGTGGAAGAGAGAGACGAAGAAGGCGAGCACGATGAGGAGACCAGAAAATGTAAATGGCAGTTGTGGCGATGAGGAACTGTGACCCCGGCAGTACTTGGGTGACGGGCGAGCGCTACGTTCGGTCTTCTTACTCGGTGGGTTATTCTTCCGGGTAGTTTGGTTAGGTTTATATAACTACGACGAGTTCTACTACTACAAGGCAGGAACTCCTGTACTACTACATAGTACCATACGGGGTCTTACTCATTCCAGCATGCAACTTTATTCGGATTGTAATTGTTTCAGGAACATTTGTCCACGAGTTCGTCCACGTCGAAGGATTACTGAGTAATAACACTCATATCACTCCCTTCTTGACCGTCGGTATATCGTTACTACTCTTACCGAGGGGTCCACATGGCCCTCTCCCGGGTCTTGTGATCCGCTAGAGACGGCCCGAATTTCTCGGCAACTACATTATTTTTTTTTTACAGACAGCAATGAGTAATTCGCTATCTACAGGCTCCGCATTGGCCGGTACTGGCTCGTCAGCGGTCTTTTCCGGCGTATGATTGATGATTGCCGCTCAAGGCAGATATCTTTGCCTAGGGTAAGGGTAGGAGAGATGGACCATCAAAGCATCCGATTGATTGCTTGATGCCCGTTGGGCGCGAAGATAACAGACATGATTGAAGACGTAACGCAAAAGTCCCTGAGTATTGCGTCGTTTGCATGTCGTGGCATTATCCTTTTCAGAGTGAAATCATGATTCTCGAGAACCAAGGCCCAAATACATTTGGACTGCTGGCGATGACGGATGCGTTATGTGAAGCCCCCCGGGGGAGCTTGTGCGTTGCATCGGCAACCCAAATGACAAGACGTAAGGGACCTTGAGAAAAAGCTCATTCAGTGACACAAGCACTAAATTGAGCTAGCCGCTGGTGTAAGGTTCGACAAGGACAAATGATCCAATTACTCACCAGAGTACGAGAAGAGAGACTTCCTCTCTTGCTTGAAGATCTATCGCATAGAAACGGTATCCACAAGAGAGATGAACGCGCAATACTATGACACGTGGGAGGACGCGACATTGTCAACCTCCACACGATCGACAGAGCAAAGTTCCACGACTTCGAAGAAGCTGAACAGTAATTCACAAGCTAGAGGGTTAACGCTGAGCGCTCCTGACGGTCCTGCGTGTGCACGATAAACGTGGAACTAAATGACCGTGTAAGGTAACCAGCGAAGCCAGATAACTATGGCAAGTATTGACTCCCTGCCGGTACAGCCTGCGAAAGTGGCTCGGACATAGTTGGCTTGGCATCCCGAAAGTCCGAGGAATCTGTGGTGAGAATGATTGGTGATTACATGCTCCGGTGAACAAATATCACGTGATAACAAAGTCACGTGCAGTCACGCGTCCAGTTGATTTTCGAACGCGACACTGCAGTGGACTTTGACCTCAACTATCTGATATTATTTCATTGTTCTGTCTTTCACAAGTCCTTTCTGCGTCTACTCCATCGAAATGTCTGCCACATCTACGCCTACAGATTCTCCCGTCTCTGCCCCCATCCAGCCAATGCACAATCCCTCACAAGCTGCCCACATCGTCGTCCCACAAGCACCTCTTGGACATGTCGCAAACGGTGCCAATAATGCTATACCTGGAATGGGCATGAAAGCCCTCTTAGCCAAAAAGATGGCGAAGAGCAAGTAGGTTCACGAAACGCGTAGATCAGTGGCAGATGTTGACGCGTTCTTTCCAGCAATCCCAAGTTTGTCTCACCGACGGACAACCTGATGACACCCGTCACGCAGAAACTGAATGCTGCGAAGCAGAAACACTTCACCAAGTACGTCTTGCTTATCCCCGTGGACCTTTGTTCTCAGTCCTGACGCAATCCGTGATGCAGGGGCGCAAAACCCATGGGTACACTCTTCCCACCTAAAGAATCACATTCATCAGAGCAAGAAGATCGCAGTCAAAGCGATACAGAACCTGCAAAAGACACCTCTTCAGAAGTACCGATGGAAGAAGACGAGAATCCCTTTTAAGACAGAACACAATCGGCCCAGTCGGGCACCTCTACGATACCCTCACGTTATTTCTTGTATTACGCTCCAGTCTGTGTCGCTAAATCTTGTTTGCCTACCAAGTGGTATTGTAGAATGTTCCCACGCTTTGCTGTAGTGTTACGCGTTGCGGCTAGTATGTATGCCTTATTATACGGATACATTGATTGTATTCGTTTCCCATATCCCTTCGAGTTATAAACAAAGTAACCATGGAGCGTCCTCAGTTTCCTAGCGTTGCAGGTTTGCGTGCAATGCTTGAGCAAGACTCCCTAGGGAGATCTCGCCTTCCCTCTCACAAACGGATACAAGAGCTTATCACAAGTCTCCCTAAGATCTCAGAAACCGAGCTTAAAGACTTGGGACATTCTGGCGAGTGCATTCACACGTCATGCATTCTCGAACTAGACAACTAGTACAACAGAGTCTGTTTGCCCCATATGCTTTAATACGTTCTTGGCCATCCTAGCTGAAGAAGAAATGGCACTCGTGATGGACTCCCCCGCTCATCCAGTAGAGGAACTGGGCGTGACCAGGCTCCACGAAACATGCGGGCATATCTTCTGCCGAAGAGAGTTGAGTGGACATTCTTTGTTTCGAATAACGTTACTCACAAAGCGAGATTAGTATCACGAAATGGATACGAGACGGTGTATGTTTATAAACTTTGTACTTGACAGCTTCCATTCACGCCACCTTCCAGCGCAAGTCTTGCCCTACATGTCGCCGGGCTTTCCTTACGACCGCGGCTGATAATGACCAGCGTGAGACGGAAGAGACTTCTCTGCCAGATATTTTTACCGGGTGGATTGTCGAGAGCTCGATGGTTGCCAGAGAGTCTACCGGGGCAGACTTGCTGCCCATTTTGGACGTCCCCTCGATGGCGATGGGTGGGCATCCATCTGCTCAGCAACGGGAAGGTCCAGCGGAATTTTCTGGAATGTACTCGTAGCTTCTATTACATGCATTCATTCCTTGCTCAAATTAAGATTAATCTTGCCCCTCATTAATTCATTCATCGAGTAACCTTCTATCTACTACATTCAGCGCAGACAAAGATAGGCTAAGTGAATAAAAACGAGTGAGGCGTCAACCCGAGTAGTGTAAGATACTCATGAGGATCTGATCGTCCAGCTGCATAATACGGAGGGATACGAAAGGAGAGTAGATGATAGCCGTTTTCATAGGTCCATGCACAAGATAGATTCTGTTTACCAAACACGAAAAAGAGGTAACCGATACGCGGTTCAGTTCCTCCTGCAGCATCTGAAAAGATTGCGTCTGAACCAGTAAAACAAGCACTGAAACAATGTATCAGTGACGTTGCAACAAAAATACGGCTAGAATAACTCACCCCGGTAAACCGCACAGCTGCCAGAAGGAACGTGGAGTACAGGATGACAGCAAAATAAGTGTTTTGCTTCGACTGAAGCTCCTGCGCGTCCTCTGCTGCATCTGTAACACTCGTGAGACCGTTGATGTTCTCAATAGCAATTGCGAGTCCAGCGTTCGTGAGCATCCAGAAGGCAACAAGACGCGTGCGGAACGTCTTGTTTTGATCATCCATTGTTGGCTTCTCAACGACTTCCTTGATGTCAATCTTGGTCACCGCGCGAGTGACAGTCTCTTTGAATGCAGAATCCACATCTTCTTGGATGCGGTGCGTATCCTCGACAACAGGAGAGTCGGCATCTTTGGTCTTAGACGACGAGACTGATGGCAGAGCTTCTGCCTTGTCGCTACCCTTTGTGCCCCAGGACACCTGAAATCATTGTTATGAACTAAAGCTGGCTTCTAAATAATGAAGGGCGACGTACATCGTGCAGATTACAGAATGCATAAACATTGAGTACATTCGTGAAACTTGGAGCCAAGCACAGGTACTGGAAGAAACTGGAGAAGATGTGCCAAGGATCCCGCTAAAACACCAGGTTAGACAGCGCCATTTCGAATAGAGATAGAACTCACATAGAGGAACGATGCAATGAGGTAGATGCCTATCTCATGAATAAGCCAATGAATTACCACAATACGAAGCATCACATACCAAAAGTAGAAATCATCGCAACGATCAAGGCCCCAACAGGGGGTGTAACGAAGGTCAAAATGACTTGAGATACTGTCTTGTTCTTGAGTTCATTGGGAATGTTCTACCAGAAAAGTGCATCGTCAAGACAGTCTACGCAAGGACCCAAGAACAGTAAAGCTTACAGCGAATGCCTTGCCGGTTAGCCAGAATGAACATATGAGAAGGTAAACGGCCAAGAAGGCATAGACCCTGTACATAAGTCAGCGTGAATAGGACAAAGACTGACTTATACAAACCATAGTGTGATTGCATATGCCGTCCGTTCACCCTTCGGTCTGTTACCAAGTGCTAGCACAAACTGCAGCGCGAGGAAGGCAAGATAAATCCATTTGAAAGCTAAGTTTACCCAGTGCGTCTGCAAGTAATTGTTTAGTGTCAGTCTTTCAAGAGCAATAATAAATGGACATACGACGTCCGCAGTGCCAAAAATAATGATATTTTGCGAGGGGAGCAAGTCAATGATGATGCTGAACGTTAACCAAATGTTCGCCAATGCAAACCAGGAGAACATCAATGAGAAGACGTTGTACTGTTATCTCAGTCAGCGACAGGATACAAACCACACATGACAAGACGCACAAGAGCTTGAATGTGGAAGAAGAACATGCGAATGATACCATGACCAGACCGGTAAAGTTGGAAGAAATTGACCAAAGCGTACTGGCGGGAAATAATCAGACAAGATTGTACTTGACAACGTAGTTGATACTCACAACTGAAGCAGCGAATGAACCATTCAACCACCGACGACGTTGGCCAATCAACTCGACGGCGGACTCTGGCACATCTGTTTCGGCCTTTGAAGGTTTGACATACGTCAACGTCCACCTATCACCAGCCTTGGCAACAAGCTCAAAACACAGGATACGATCCTCAGCCAAAAACATGTTCTTGGTGAAGATATTCATGCCGTAGATACCCTTGGGACCAAGACGGTCAGCCAACGAGTGGTCACCGTGGAAATATTGCTCCAGTGGCCGACCCAAGATCGCACGGAAACGGTATGCGGAGAAAGCACCAGGAAGCACTGATACGTAGCCGAAACTACTTTCAAGTGGCTTGTCTGTCACGTAATAAGACGGCAGTATGCAACCTCTGAACAAATGGCATACCAAGAATGTTGGACATTTTGTACTCGAAGTTTTGAGCAGCAACCAGAGGATTGAGGAGCTTCCTGCCACCTTCGATCATGGCGTGAATTTCACCACAGCACCCACCAAGATGAGCATCGTTATAGAATGCTTCCCAAAGATAATAGATGGATTTGTGTCCAGGTTTGGTACCGGCGTCAATAAGCACACAAATTTGAGGCTAAGAAGGTTCCAGTTAAAAGAACATGCGCTGGAGATTCGGCTCACCTCCAAGATTTTACCGATGGCATTGAATAACCACCGATGTGAATTGATCTTCTTCTGATTCTTAGCCTTGAGGACGAAAATGATCTGTACGGGCACTAAATTGTTGGGATCATTCTCATGAGGAAGCACAAGCTGTGGCTTGGCATCAACCGACAACTGAGTAGTATACTGTAGTCAAGGTATAAGCGATATAGGTAATAACGATTAAATGACTAGTGCAAACCTCAAAGATGTGTGCGACAGTGTCTTTACCGTCAACTTGTTTCTTCATGACACCATCCTGGTAGACACCGACGGTGGCCAGGATATCCAATACGCTCTTATCCATGGGCTCGAGTCCGTCGACAATAAGGGCAACCGTGATTCTTTGCCAGCCAGGCATACCTTCTTCAGCCGCTCGCCGCCAGTACTTGGACTGCTTTGTCTTGCAAATGTCGCGGATGTTCAGCATGACGCCATGGAGTGTTCTTGCATAAAGTGTTTTGTCTTCGTTATAGGATGTGACAGCGATGAGAAGATCGGTTTGCCGACCATAAATCTTGGTTCTTAAAGACCAACCATTGGCCTCTGTGAAATCGTCCGGGTCACATGTTGCTGCGCTGTACCGCATGTGGCTGGAGACGTCCGCATGAGTTCGATTCAGTTTCATATTGACTTGTGAAAGTAACTTACGAGAATTCAGTAGTGTTGGTGGCGGCATATTTTGCTTCAATTGCGCTATGCACCGGTGTTGGGACCGGGTATTCCGTAATGAAGTTACCCTTTGTGAGCTTGACTTTGCGGGTCACACCACGTTTGATGGTCTGACGGCGCCTCCAAGCAGTGTCGACACCATTTGTCGATGACGACGCGGTAGACAGCGGGCGCCCGTATGGGTCCCCATAAGCTGAAGGGTCGACTGGCCTATGGGGAGGAGATAATTTGTGAGTAAATTGTAACAGAGAGATAAATTTAATAGAAGCGCCTAATAATCGAGAGATTAATTGGACTTACCCAGGAGGATAAAACCCGCCAGGATTGTAGTTATCACCACCAGTGAGCGGAAGCTTTTCGGCGTAGTCTTCGTCTACATAATTGGCACCGAACTCACGGGGTAAGGTCGTAGTACTCTCAAAGGGCGAACCAGACGCGCTATCATAGACACGGGGCGCCGGCTCCTGGAAGTGGGTCTGGCGTGGTCGATCTGCAAATGGGTCGCCAGATAATTGTTCATTACGGGGCCTCGGGGACGTCATACTGTGTCACACCAGGTGGAGTACGCTGTAAACAAAAGCTGCCTTGTCTGAACGAAGCCCAGATAGTTGAAGGGGCAGAATGAAGAGAGGCAAATGTTGAGGGTTGTGAATGAACACACAAGGCAGCAACCGTTGGTTTTGTACAAGTCAAAAAGGGAAGTACAGGCGATGATATACACAGCTTCTTTGGACCCCAAACACCCATGCCCTCCATTTACTAATCTCCGTCAGCCTCAGGCACTCGACTCGGTCAAATACTACAATGTGTGCACCCAAATATTGACTGTGATAAATCCATAGAAAACCAGCTAGCTAGAGATAATTCAGACATTTGGATTAATGGTTGATTAACATGAGGTGTCTAGGGTCCTTCCTTCAATTGCAGCGGGCGCAAATATCTGCTGGGACTCCTAATCCCACTTGACACTATCTAATGGGCCTTTAAATGTTTATCCTCTTCGTGAAAACTTCCAGGGCTGAGGGCGAGATGCGGCGGTGTTGTAACCGTCCTGGACCCCTGGACCATCTGCTGCGCTTCTGATGCTTTTTGTCACAATCGTGACTCGGTCAATATCAACCGAGTCCTGAAACCTGTACATACAAAAACTTGGTCTAAGCAAACAGCCTTGGCAGCATAACAACAGTAAATCGCTTGGGTGTCTATTGGACCTCTGTATCCCAGAGAGAGTGACATCCATCCGATTCTACTAATATCACAGCAGACCGTCGCCGAGTCAACGTTACCTCTGTGCCAGTCCTAATAATTTTCGGTGATTATTGAGATATTCTTGAAGCAGAGAATTTTCTTATTCCATTGCAACGTGCTGCAAGACCGTTGCAATACTATTCCAACCACATTTCTATGGCGATTTCAAGGACTCTAATAATTAGACCATTTCAAAGACCATTTCGCCTTCAACCCTACAAGGTTAAATTAGGTATTTGTGACTAATATTACGTACATCAACCTGTGTTGTGAAGTTTGTAACTTCCAAGTACTCTCCGCCGTACTCTGACCATCCCCCGAGTCTGCTACAACCGCTTTATCTATTTCCGACTTTATCGTCTTTTGGCTGCCGAAAATCACCAGGACCAAGCTTGCCACGTGTGGTTAGATGATATGATCAACCATCAACTGAAGACTTGGGTCAACTTTAGCACGCCAGAAGCTCGAAGCATTGTACGCAAAATACTTGCCTCAGCTCCTCATCGTGAACTTGGGCTCAGGACGCACGAGATCTACGAAAGGGCCCACGAAGAATTCCCAGATGTAACTACAGACATACCACCAGGGAAGCCGGTCCCCACCGGCAATCGCCACCATGGAGGCAGGCCTAAACCTGCTCAAGCTATACCTCTTCCTCCTAAACTAGATCACGCAATTCGTTCAGTGAAGTAAGTATGTCCTCTGTATCTGAACGAAAATTTGAACAAGTACACAGATACCTGAAGAAGACAATCCTCGAGGAAATGGCGATGGCGCAGGAAGTCGAGAAGGTACACATAAAACGAGGAAAGCTTCATGAAGACGGCACCCGAGATATATCTATCGTATCTAAGGCATATGGCAAGACAGAAATTACGAGTGACTTAAATATGCCCATGTCCAGTTTCTGGCATTGGAGGTTGACACCGGACCACAAGACCAAGATAAATAACTACCCTAAACCTCCAATAGAAAAGATCCTTTGGAAGCCGGGAGAGAAAGAAGCTAGAAAGAGAGCTCGCGAGACCGTAGGTTCTGTGGCCCCTCGACAACGGACCGAGAGATATGAAAAGCCAATAGAGGGGACAGAAAAGCTGAACGTGCGGGAGGGGATCAAAGCTGACGATGATGTAGCAAAAAGAACCAAGACTCCCGAGTTTCCTGCATTCAGCCGCTAGCAGCGATTTTTGCTCAGCACGAACCACTTTGAGCCTGTATCTGTTTATAGTACGTCGTGTCTAGTTGCCGATGAAACCAAACTGACATGTGTACCATAGTCTAGGCCTTGTCATACGACCGAGCGCCTTGTGGTCTTGGGTTCCTTGATCAATCGTACGCCTGGGGTATCAGCAGCCTATCATGGGAAGATCTGGTTGCATGGTTCTCAACTTCCGCCCACACATACCAAAATCGTACATTCCATCATATACAAATATTGATCCTCTTACATTTCAAACATTTATTTTCATTGCATGTCTGTACATTATTTAGTCCCGGATCCGTACACAGCCAGACAGCGTTCTTCAAAAGCTTGCACCATCAGCATAGACACCTTTCCAAAAAAATTGGCAGAGAGAGCAGAGTGCAACGGATTTTCAAATGCGAAGGCGATATCCAGTGTGACAAGAGTAGGTCCGGCGTCAGGAGAATGGCTATCCACGGGTACGGGGTTCCTGGCACCGCTATGGAGCGGTAGACCACTGGAAAGGTGGGGGGATATTGACGAAGCCGGTTGGAACCGCCATGTTGTTTGAAGGGTCTTGAAGAGAGGGGTTGAACTCGATGCTTCAGCCTGTAATTTCAAGAAATGGTGACTGCACTCCACGAGAATGGCGAAATAAACTGACCTGGACGGATTCATAAGGTCGACATGTTACCCTACTAACATAACTCTCCTTGAATGCTAAGAAACCGACCATTAACTCCGCATCCATCGTAACTACACCATCCTGGTCCACGCTTCGTTCCAAGATTCTTGAGCCAGTGCAATATGGCACAAAACTGGAATATGAACCAACATCTGCAACTAAGTTGTATAGATCTATGCGTCCATAACTTGGGGCACTGATCAGTCCCAATTAACGTGTCGTCGGGGATAACATACGGAAAAATCTTGCGTTCGTGGTAAGTCTGTGTCGCTGGCTGTTCATCAGAGTTTGGCGAGAAGGACGAGAAGTTCGGAAGGGTGAAGAAGCCTCTCTGATGGGAGGCCTTGCGACCGGTAACGTATAGACATCGTTGTCGGACAAGTCGCAGCATCAAGTGGGCTGTTTATTTAAGTGATGATGAAACACTAGTAAATGGCCTCGGATGGAACTTTGATGCCGTAACATTGGGTACTCCCATGATGCTATCAACCACTTCGAAGCAACTAACGAGTACTTGGGTAGTGGGCACACTAGTACTAATCTAGCATATAACACAAGGGATAAATTAATGATGATCGAGAACGGGGACGGGATACCCGGTCTGTCACCCTGTATCAGAATAAGTAGCAAAAGGTATGGGCAAATCCCGGAAGGCAATCGCTGATCATACACGTGAACGACAAAGAATTGTCATATACATTGAGCTCGTTGTAATACGTTGAAAATGACTCGGGTGTATTCTTCGTGACACTGCCTTCGGAGTATGTATCAAGTGTGCTGCTCTCACAGAAATAAATCCTCGGGCGAGTGAATGAGAATTCATCAACAAGATCAAACCCCCGGACATTGATAACCCCCTTTTCCTGTGCGCCATTAGAACGTGGACCGTTGCTTCTGAACTGATCAGGGCGTCTATACTCCCATCATCTAGAAAGGTCCAATTGATCATCTTTAGAGTTAGATAAAAGTAACATCTGATAGGCGGGATCGTCAACAGGGTGGATTATCTGCATACCTTGCTTCCCGAAAACACGCTGGTCAACGCTGGGGTCCGACTCGGTGCTGCGAGACTGACAGCCGCTTGCCGTCGCATTGGGAAGAAACTAGCTATTCAAGAACTTTCGCGTTGATCTTAACTGCAGATCAAGAAGTCACATCCTAAGGTTGCGGAGATCAAAAAATGTCGAGATAAGTTAACTGCAAAATAAACATCGCACACATATACGAAACAGGGAGTAGACGATCTCTTAATACCTCCAAGAATCGAACAACGAGACAGTTCATGTTGCAAACAACTCGGCATTCTCTGGGCAGTCCCTTGCGATCTTCAAGGGAACATATCAAGCGCTAAAAAAAGTATAAAGACAGAAAAGACGTACATGTCCTTCTTGTGAGCACTTGTAACAAGTCTTGCTCTTAGTCGCTCCAGATGTTCCGTCGGCCAAAGTCGAGCCCGGAGCGGCGAGACAGTCCCTAAGCATTTTTAGCGTCGATTCGCGACCAATTTAAGACTCTTCACCTCGCCATATGATTGGGTCCTCCGCATCGGTAGCATTTCACCGGAGGAAGTGTAGATGTGTTCAAAGCACGCCCCGGGGGAGGTGCACGAGAAGCAAACCCAACCCCGGCCCCTGATACTCCAGTAGCCCCACTCGGACAAACGCGAGCAATGTGTCCAAACCGACCGCAATTCTGATATGTGGTAGGTTCAGCAAGGGTCACGCAACAGCGTATTTGACAAGCTGTAAACGTACATAGCACTTTTGATTACCGCTTTGAACCCTCAAATTGGGACATTCTGCTTGAATATGACCAACACCACCGCAGGAATAACACTGCTTTGCAGCAACAGTACGAGGCGACGGACAAGCTGAAGACTCGTGACCAGGTTGACGACAATTGTAGCAGAGGCGCTGCTCGGAAGAGCAATTTTCAGCAATGTGACCCACTAGAACAACATTAGATTGTACGAAAGATGAACTATGACGCAGGAAGAACTTGCAGTTTCCGCACTTGAAACATCCCTTCCTGGAAAACTGATACGCCATATCTACAGTCTCAGATCCTTCTGAACAGAATCGAAGAATAAGATGAAATTATTGAAGGGAGCAAATGCATTCGCACCTCAACACTTCCCTCTTCCAGCGAACCACTAAACTTCTCTTCCCACCTTACTTTGACGAGGACGAGGGTGACGATGAGGAACTGGTTCAATATGGGCGTTAGACGTCAATTTCGTAAACCCGCGTGTTTGCAACCTGCCCTGAAGCAGTGGTGGACCCCGTGGCGCGACCTAACCTCGAATACTTAATCCGTTAAATTTCATCAGACTGCTTCGAGGCCCTGGCTTCTCTCGTCTCCGAGTCACCTGCTTCCTAATGGGCCATCAGCAGATGCGGCAACACGTTCAGTGCGGCACGATCGCCTTTTAAAATGAACTGCTGAGGTTGATTGTCGCGCTCTTGTCAGTAGGTCAGACTGATTGGATCGATCCGGGGTGCTCATCCTTGCGGGACAGTACCCCAAATCAACCAGAATTCTAGCCATTTACTCAAATGTGATCTGGCCTATTTTGGCGGGCACACATGTTTTGAAACATTCACGCCATCTTATCGATAGCAACAAATGCCTTCCTCATGTTGTTGCCCTGTCTTTCGAGATCTAGGGTTTCATATGCAACCGGCTCTTATAAAAGCATGGATGCGCAAGGCTATTTTCTCCTTAGGACCCACAGTTCTCACCTGACGGATAGTCCACATTAAGGTCGGCAATACCATATACACTACGATCTTATCATATTGACGAGTTCCTCTTGTAGTCCTGACCTTCCAGCGGGTAGCCGACCTTCGCGCGCTCGCGCATCGCGCTTCTTGTATGGGCGCTGAGGGATATCCGTTCAGGTAGGCGTTCGCTTAGCTCAATAGTATTTTGTGCTTCTAGACTAACGGTCTGTGCAGAATCATCCTTCTCTTCTGACACCCCTCCCCGCCCCCACAAGAAACGGCGTATCGAGCGACCTAAGCACGGTTCAGCGTATGGGAGGGGGATTCGGTGATGACGTCCTCAGGTTTCATGCCGCAATCCCGTTTTCATGCATTACCAATGCCAAGTCTATGCTTTATGCTTTATGCCCCATGCCTTGACCCATATGGACACGCACATAATTAGCTGCCTACGTTTTACAGTTGGGTTGACCACTTTTAACTTTACGCACGTCCTGGGCTACTGGTACAAAGCCTACGTATCTTGTGTTTTGGTAACCTCGACGTAAATCAAATGGACACGTGAACGTCTGAACCGTGAGACTGAGCACGCTTAAAGACGCCTAAGTTGCGCAACTTCACATCTACTCAGCGCTTGAGCTAACGTATAAATGAATGCAGGTCACTGGTGATCTGTTATTGCTACCAGTGTTTGCTGCGATCCTTTATAAAAGCAATCAACTGTTTCCTTCAGGCTGTCCTATCAGTCACCGCCTACTAACTAGGGTGAACTGCAACTCCCGGCGGCCGCCACCACTGCCGCAGACCTACAGGAGGGCCCACCAATTGACTGCCAACCGATATGTACTGACCTGTCCTCACTGTTCGTAGGCGCCGAGTCTTTACTGGTCCATGCGGCAGCGACTTAGCGACAAGTCGCGTGTCTGGTCCGTTTTTCGGCGCCCCGTACATATTCTCTCAGAGACTCAATTCATGCCGCCCTGCGAGACTGTGCCTGATTCATCGTCATTCATCTCTTGTCTTGCATTCAGTGAGCGAAACGAGCAGGTGAAACCAACTCTCTTGTCCTAGTTGCGTAGCATCGATGCCTGCAGCTTAAGGCATGATATTTACCCACAGTTTGTTGGGCAGTACGGCGTTCAGGCTGGTCATCGATTTGTTAGATATTCAATCGGAACTCCGTAATACCGGAATAAGCTGGGCTACTTTTATCGAGGATTAGGAAAAGTATCAGTGGGTAAGTACCTCATGCACATATGGGAAGTACGGGCCGATTACTACTACACAACTGCCACTTAAGTATAGCTCGCACATTGTCCCAATGTCAGGCTTATCGCAACTCTGATAGTCACAGCAGACTTGTGCTCACTTCAGACCACACTAGCCCTCCACTGACTATCATCCTACCATCATGAGTGTCGAGAAGCGTGGTACAAAGTCTATCAATCTCTCTCACCATCTTTCCGAGTTATCGAAGGCTAGGGCAACGTCTCCGTTAAAGGGGCTCATGAAGTACTTCACACAGCCAGGAATTCTGTCCCTTGCGGGAGGTTTGCACCTCTCGTCTTTCAATCTGAATATATCTAATTTGACTTGACAGGCATGCCTAGTCCTGCGTATTTCCCCGTCTCTGACATTTCTGCAAACGTTTTGGTACCAGAATCGTTTGTTCTCTCTCCGACTGAGCCGGCTAGCTCTTTGTCATGGCTATGGAAGTTATTCGGTAGTCATAATGCGGCCAAGGAGAAGACTCAGGCCGTCACCATTCCAAAGTATCCTACCGTGAAAGGGGAGATCAACCTGGCAACCTCTCTTCAATACTCCCCGGCTGTCGCAATGGGGCAGTTGCAAGATTTCTTGAAACCGTTCATTTCCGAGGTCTATCGTCCTGCTTTTGAGGACTGGACCATTCTTATCGACACTGGTAATACGGATGGGTACGCCAGTTCAGTTGCGTTACAATTCTTGTTGTGACAATGGTCATTTAGGTGGTCGAGAGCCGTTATGACACTGTGCAACCCTGGCGAGGGCGTACTGTGTGAAGAATGGACTTATCCCTCCGCCATGGCATCAATGATCCCCTTAAATATCAAGCCTATACCTGTGGCCATAGATGGATTAGGCATGAAGAGCGATGACCTTGAGAACTTACTGTCACAATGGGACCCAGTTTCACGTCAGATGCCAAGGTAAGATGCTTTACAAATGTAAAATTTCGTCCGTACCTGAACCTTTTCAGGCCTCATGTTATGTATATCGTGCCTGTCGGACAGAACCCGAGTGGCTCAGTGAGCATACTTCACTGTGGATCGGCTTAGGAATGCATTCTCAATTTTGGTGCATACAGACAATGAGCGTCACTCGCAAGAAGCAGATTTATGATATCTGTGTCAAATATGGTCAGCACAGTGTTCTCAGGGAAATCAGTTAAATCGACTTGCTAAACGAGCTGGGCACTTAGACGTGATAATTGTCGAAGATGATCCCTATTATTTTCTTCAACTGGGAACGTACACATTTAAAGACAACAGGTCCCCTGGTGCCACGCCTTGCGGAAAACCATCAGCCGACGAATCTAGGCAGTATATCTCCACTCTGACCCCAAGCTTTTTATGGTATGGACCTTTCATTTTTTACTTTTTTTGGTCTGACAGTCCGGTTTAGTTTTGACTACGAGGGACGCGTGATCCGTCTCGATACCTTTTCCAAGGTAAGGCATGAAATCTACATTTCTATATTCTCATCAGGTTGAACGTCCATTTGGCAGACCATTGCGCCTGGTAGTCGACTAGGATGGTTCACGTGCAATCCCTTGTTTGCAGAGAGGTTAGAGAGGCAAGGAGAAACATCATCTCAGGCCCCGTGTGGCTTTGGACAGGTATTTGTGATTGTGCCTCGTCGAGTGGTTAGAGTTGACATCAGTTTTACAGGCTGTTATAACTAAGATACTGACGCATTGGACGTACGATGGTTACATTCGCTGGCTCAGGGGTGCGTAACTATGTCCACCTATTCAAATCATCAATGACACGATTTTTGTCAGGTTTGCGAACAGAGTACCAGCAACGCCGCAATTTCTTTATTGATTGCCTCGCAGAGGAGTTCCATTTGCATGCAGTTACTGCAGTCGAAGGCGTCTGGGAAGGCTGCATCGTGTACCAGGCATCATCCAAAGTCAAGAAGAGCACCAGTATGACCGAGAAATACTCTGCCCGGAATCGCACGATGTTTAGCTTCGTTCCCCCAGTTGCGGGAATGTTCGTATGGGTAGGTCGGCGCTCAGCCTGTTATGTCGTGTCCATTCTGAGCTTCATACATTAAGATGAAACTTCATCTCGACCAACATCCTTCATTCGCTCCAGGAGATGAAGATACCTTAGAAACAAAACTATGGACGAAGTTAGGGGATAACGGAGTGTTGTTTGCACCAGGATGGATTTTCGCAGCTAATGCGATGATCGAGCGCTCTGATAACAACAACTCTGGCCACTTCCGTATCAGTTTCAGCAATGTCGAGGTAAGTATTTCGAATCCAATGCATCCGAGCGCTCTGCTAACGCCTTCATCCCGAAGTTTGCCGACCTCAAGAAGGCGACCACTATCTTTGGACAAGTCATCCGAGAGTTCTTTCAAGAGGAAGATCTGTAGTTATTGTATCAGCAATAGAGTCATTATATAAATATTTGTGGTCTTATGCGTCACACAACCTATTCTCTAGTGTGTCATCGTAGGCATTGAGTTATACAGGCTTGTTGTCTACGAAAAAGTAGATGATGTGCTAGACTGCGTCGGCAAGATATAACCATCACTTAGATGTAACACAGTAACAGTTCGAGGTTGAGGGAAGACAACTCGTAGTGCGCGCTGACCTCATCCACAACTCTAATAATCATACTGAGCACAGACGGCGCAAACACAGGGGTCAGTCACTGTGTCTCTTGTATGTACTGATTCAAGCACTCGAGTATCACATTTCGAGGAACAAGAGCAGAGGCGTTCGCGAGCATCGAGCTATCAAGTTGTTTGAATACGTCCACGTAAGAGAGTGGTTGAGGTAGGGAAAGGACATTGGGCCAAATCGACGGATAACAGATGAACAACACACTAGCGCATATGGTGTACCAGGGCATTGCAAGATTTGCGATGTGAATGCGAACCAGAACCTAGCTGAGTGCCCTGAACAAAAAGACAATTCAACAGATCGTGGTCCGAAAAACAAGACACGAGACAACGCTGTGCTGATGTCCAAAGTGACACAAAATGCCACCCTTAAGACAATACTCCGACCACTCAGATTAGACTTTGAGCAGTAGCATGCAACACGGTAGCAGGCAGACCAGACAAATTATCGTGGTAGGTTATATCCGGATGAAAAATCAGCGGGCCCGGGGTTCCTTTGCCAACCGCAAATAATACACGACTCCATAGATAAAGGAGCGACGGCATGAAAAATGGAAGCGACAGTACACAGAACACATAAGAGTGATTGGCACTCAAAATCTGCGAGAGAACAAGTCACGGGAATGGCCTCAATTCGGACAACAAAGACCCAATTGACAAGGCACCAGAGACAATGGACACCATCACCGGTATGGAGCGTTATATCGTGAACCCGAGAGTCCGTGCTTGTGCGTTTGCCGACAAACATATTCGTATTCTGTCAGGATGAGGCCTGAGGTTACGGAAGATAGCTGGCCGTTGACGCGGCGAGGACTATGAGGCAATCCAGCATGTGAGCTACCGAGGAAAGAGGGAAGTTCTCACGAAGGTGGAGGCCTGGCCAGGGGTACATAGGTCTACGACGTGACCGGGCCACTTTGGAGATTATAGTACCTGAGGCAAGTTTCTGTACAAGTCAGGGCGGCCAGGCCTGGCCAGAGTACATAAGTCTGCGACGTGCTACAAGATATTTACGGTAAGTGTAAGTTTGACGGATCGCCAGGGAGGTCACTATGCCCGGGTAGTACCCCAGGAGTATATCCTATATATCGGACATGAGGCAGACTCAACCCTGGACCCAGCATTTTCATTGCCGCGATCAAAATTCGCCCTACGCCCAGGGTATAGTGCTGTAAATGTTTTGGGATCAACTCTTCACAAGGGTCCTTCGTCGTGCCTTGAGGCTGCGGTGAATTCAGAGACTTTGGAGCGCAAACCAGTGCACTCGTTGCCCATAACCCCGTGAAGGGCGTAGAAAAGGCAGCGGCATGCGCAGCAACATCTGCTGTCTGTCCCCATCCTGTTCAATCATTAATACAGATGCCTGTGAGTGTTTCATTCTGGGTGTCCGAGTGCGCGGTAGCATATTCTAACCATTCTTCAAGGCACGCATAATATCCAGGGAAGAGTACCTGCTACTCGCCAAGGTCGCAGAGGAGGCCGAGCGTTATGAAGGTTTGTCCATGCAGCATCCCTATGTGTTCTTATTTAGGCTGTTGTTTTCATAAGATCTTGTGGCGCAGATCAAAGGCTTGACGCAGACGTACGGAGCATTGACCATCGAGGAGAGAAATCTCCTCTCCGTTGCATACAAAAACATTACGAACTCACTTCGTAGTAGTTGGAGAGTGGTCGATTCCATGGAGAAGCTTGAGGCAGCTAGACCCTCTGCACAGTCAAAGCACCAGGTCTCCTTGATCCGTCGTCAGCGGGTTCGCATTGAGAGGGAACTTACAGATGCCTGCAAAGACATCGTGAAATTACTAAACGATAGTCTCTTGGCTACAGCCAAAGCTGGGGAAGAGACTGTATTCTATTATAAGTTGTGAGTTCCTTCCCTGATCTATCCTGATGACCATCCCATCGTTGCGTCCAGGAAGGGCGACTACTATCGATACCTCGCCGAATTTGCGCAGCAACAAGAACGCAGTCGGTATTCGGATTTGTCACTTGCGGCATACAAATTCGCATACAAGCATGCACTTGCCATGCTGGAGCCGACGCATCCAACAAGATTGGGATTGGCCCTGAACTTTGCTGTCTACTACCACGATGTCCGGAAGAGTCCGGAGAGAGCATGTCACCTCGGCAAACACGCATTCGACGAAGCGGTCGCATGCTTAGATGACTCGTCATCAATGCAAGTCATGCGTGATTCGATGATGATCCTTCAGCTCCTGAGAGATGATCTTGTAATATGGTCCAGTGAGATGCAAAGAGGTAAAGGCTGTTTCCTAATGGAATGTTCTGTCACTGATTTAAAACGCATAGATGCCGTTAGCAAGTGACCCTACGCCAGGACTGTTCTTTTCTTTTTCTAGTCTAGTTTTCCGTCATGGAACTCTATTTATATCACATCACTTGTCTTGTAATTAAAGGCATGCGCTCCAACACATACCGTACAGCATACGATAGGAGCTAATCTTGAGCAAATGTTGCAGCCACGAGAAGTGGAAATACTAGCGTCGCGTCAGCGAACACCTGAGGTTCCACATGAGACGTTGTTACGAGACAAAACAACGGACGAAGGCACCTTGACAGACTCCGCATCGGCACGGATTTTACCCCAGGAGACCGCCTCATCCGGACGGGCACCAGAGTCTGAGCCATCAAATTCTTGACCTGTGTTCTATGCGCGAAGAATGCCATCAGGTGTGGTCGAGTACTCGTGCTTGAGTACTAACTATGTATACAGAGTAATCGGCACCATTTCGCTAAACGAGTAAGATTTCGATCAATGTTACAGATGATATAACTTACTATCAGCATTGCATTGGCGATTTGATGTTTGCAAACTCCTCCACCAAGGATGATCATCCCAGCTTTCTTTGATTTTCTGGAGAGTTCGTTCAAAGCCCGGATGTCGCGAACAATATCCAATATCAGACCGGGATTCCGGAAGGAATGAAAATATATCATGTCCCCCAGCGAGCCGTCAGTGAGGGCGGGACAGAACACGGGTATGTCGTTCTGAATTGAGGCTCAGCTAGTGCGAGTGGGAGGAAACTATGCATGCATTCACTTTATAAGCCCAGTAGTAAACAGATTCTTCGTTATTAATTTCCTTTCCCAGTCGTCGGATGAATGAGCTTGGAGACCATACCTCACCGGTTGCCTGCTGTTCAGCCAACATGGTATCCAGGATGGGCAGTAACCAGTCCTCAAACTTGCAATAATTATCGTTGGGGACAACGAGATTCCCTATCCTATTCATTCCTCGGCTTCGCAAGTCGGCACCATCCATGTTAAAGTCGGCTAGGTAAGTCTTGCCGAGGCATTTGATGAAATCCTCCTCGATCCCACCTGCAGTTGTGACAATCGCAGCAACGTGCTTGTGCTTGACGAGGTATAATATGATCTCGCGCAAACCAGATGAAATCAAATTAGATGTGTAGCCCAGAAAGATGTCACATCGTGTCTGTGCTCTGATCTCTGGAGAGAGGTAATCTTCAGACTCATCAACCGAGATGGGCTCATCGGATAGACGCCATTTCCGCTAAACGGGATTGAATACTCAGCGCGTCACATAATTTCTGAAAAATGAAAGTACACACCATCCTGTTGACGATGTCAATTGCCCTTCCGAGACTGCTCGCCTGAAATCCGATCCGCTCGTAACTTTTAAGAAGTTCCTGAAGGGATAGATTTTTCTCGAGATCAGGCCCTTGTACAGAGATTGCCGAATCTGAGACGGGCTCAGAAGGTTGTAACACTGCTGCAGATGCTTCTGCAGGCACTGCGGTAGACATACTGTACAACGTAGAGGAGCTCAAACTTGCAACAAAAATATGACTTCACGGCAAATTCCGACGATCGTGACATACTGGGCGTTTGGGATTCAAATATTCACATTTAGCTCCCTGCGAAGTCAAGCAGTCACTGCCTGTGCAAGTTGAATATGGTGGACGACACCGTCACTGAACCTGAAGGACCGCCAACAAACTCGATGGTCGATGAGGAACTCGTCGGTGTTCGCAAGGAGAAACCTATAGTTGTGGATGCCGGTACTGTTCCTGACGTTGAGGATGCACTTCCCTCTACGGTTGCCGCCGTCCAAAGTATAGCTGATATAGACGAAGTCAGGCCCATGTCTACCCTTCCGCTTTCCAAAGTAGTGGGAGAACGCGCCGAAACCGCTCCTGACGTGTCTCATATTTCTCAGCCAGAACTTCAGGACATAAACGCGGTCGTGGAAGCTCCGCTTCCTTCGAAACAAGCACCGCCAACACCACCAACAAAGAGTCCTCGGCTGCAGCTAGTCAGAGACTCCACGGATGCTTATCAACCTCGTCCTGCGACGCCAAACACACCTGCAAAAGCAAATGGTCACGACGAGCCCCGACCTCAAACGCCATCTAGTGCACACAGTTCATCATCCGCTGCATCCCACAAACGTTCCATTACGATTTCCAAGGGTTATACCGTCTCCGTAGTTCTCATTTCTTCCGCCTTAGAGACCATTTTGGCTTCGAAGGAGGCCAAACGATCCACACCTCTTCGCGAGAGTGCACACAGTGCCTTGGAGATGATACGTGCCGGTCAAGGTGGTGATCGTCCACGTGAAATTTTCGAGCCTCTACGGCTGGCATGTGAGACGCGCAGCGAGAAACTGATGATAGCCAGTCTGGACTGTATATCCAAGCTCATTTCCTACTCGTTCTTTGCGGAGCCATCATATGCGCAGGCACTTCCTTCGCCGCCTCCATCGCCGGCACTACAAGGAAGACGCTCGATAGCTAGTGCCTCCCAGTCTAGCCTTCCACAGCCTTCCTTGGTCGACCTTGTCGTCCACACCGTTACAACATGCCATAATGATGCGTCCCCTGAAACGGTCTCTCTCCAGGTTGTCAAAGCGCTTCTCTCCCTAATACTTTCGCCCACTATCTACGTACACCATTCGTCACTGTTAAAGGCAATACGCACGGTTTATAATGTATTCCTTCTCAGCACGGACGTGGTCAATCAAATGGTTGCTCAAGGAGGATTGACCCAAATGGTGCATCACATATTCACTCGGTGCAAAAGTCTCGACGGTACAGCTCTACGCTCGCGTGTCTCCTCTGACACGTTGACATCGATTCCAACACCAGGATCGCCGAAGACTGACATCCAAAACGCTGGATTTGTTCTCTCAGAAAATGCAGCTGAGAAATTGACGGCAGAGGTGTTACCATTGGACTCCACCGTTGACCTGTCCCTACATCTTGGTATCCCTACCCTCCCTTCATCTGTTCATGATCCTCAAGTAACAATCGGTCCCGCGCCGTAAGCATATATTCCGTAACAGTCGTTGATACTTGATTCAAACTTGTCTTTAGCCCAGCTACACAAGAGATCGCAGAGAATGAATACATTACAAGGGAGTTGAGCACGCAGGATATGTTTATAAAGGACGCGTTCTTGGTTTTCCGAGCCTTGTGCAAATTGACAATGAAGCCCTTGAATACAGAGAGGTATGCCTTTACTTCCGCTATCGAGGGTGATGATGCTAATATCTGGCGTAGCGAGCGTGACATTAAATCTCATGCTATGAGGTCTAAACTCTTGTCCCTGCATCTCGTGCTCACCATCCTTAATTCGCATATGGCAATATTCGTTGATCCGAAAGCCATAATATACTCTTCTTCCACGAACGAGGCAACTACTTTTGTTCAGGCTGTCAATCAATATCTGTGCCTCAGCTTGAGCCGCAACGCAGTTAGCCCTGTGCCTCAAGTGTTCGAAGTCAGCGTGGAGATTTTCTGGCGAGTGTTGTCGGGAATGCGAACGAAGCTCAAGGTACTATCATTATCCATAAACTATACATGGCTAATCTGTTCATGCACAGAAAGAGATTGAAGTCTTACTGCATGAAATATTTGTTCCTATCTTGGAAATGAAGACTTCAACTCTCAAGCAGAAGGCTGTAATCATTGGAATGCTCTCCAGGCTTTGCCAGGATCCGCAGGCTTTGGTAGAGATATATCTCAACTATGACTGCGACAGCGAAGCTACAGATAATATATATGAACAGTAAGTATCAGAGCATAAAGTATCCAAAATGCAAGCTAACATGATGGCCAGTCTCATGAACGTCATATCCAAGATTGCTACATTACCCTATACTTCCTCGCAACAAAAGGCGAACGACCCCGCAAGCCCAGCGCTCCCGCCACAAACTAAGAGCTCGGCGTCGACGGCACATGTGTCAGGCGCACTAGCTGTATCCGGCACTATGGACACGTCCACCATGGGTCTTTCCGAGGGGCAACTTAGAAGGCAGGGTCTCGAATGCTTAGTGGCTGTTCTTAGATCTCTTGTGGCTTGGGGAACAGCTGCCGGAAAAACACCCGCGGAATCCGCAACTGCCGACGCTGCTCCAAGAAGTCAGATTGGGGAGGAGATTGCAACTGACATTATGACACCTGATCCTTCGTTAGATGGGTTACTTGCTTCCGCTGGGAGCATGGAAGCCTTTCGGCAATCAACTCCGGACATTGCAGATGATCCCTCCAGGTTTGAGAGTGCCAAGCAAAAAAAGACAACCCTGCTCGAGGGCATCAAGAAGTTTAACTTCAAGCCCAAACGAGTTCGTCCTCTTATCCTTTACATGCGAGCAAAGTTAATTTCTTCTTAGGGTGTTCAATTTTTGATCGAGACAGAACTCATTCCGAGTTCATCGCCTCGTGATATCGCAGGGTTTTTATTAACCACTGATGGCCTCAGTAAAAGTATGATTGGCGAGTACCTTGGTGAAGCGTAAGTATCTTCAATACACCATCATCCCTGATGATTCTCATTGCACTACAGAGATGATCACAATGTCGCTATTATGCATGCTTTTGTCGACTTTCTGGATTTCAGGAACTTGGGCTTCGTGGATGCTGTTCGTGTGTTTCTGCAGGCATTCCGCCTTCCTGGAGAAGCTCAGAAGATCGATCGCTTCATGCTCAAATTCGCGGAACGTTACATTGCCGGAAATGCTCAAACACCCTTCAAGAATGCAGGTTTGTGGACATCTGCCTAATTCGTTCTGGTCACTTACCCGCCGTTTGGCCAGATGCTGCCTATATTCTCGCGTATTCTATCATCTTGCTCAATACCGACGCTCACAGTCCTCAAGTCAAGAATCGCATGACTAAAGCCGACTTTATCAAGAACAACCGTGGCATCAATGATGGAGAGAGTCTTCCGGAGGAATTCTTGAATGCCATTTTTCACGACATCCAGGGGAATGAGATCAGGATGAAAGACGAAGTCGATGCCACAATCAACTTACCCTCAACGGGCCCTGGTCTTGCTAATGTGTTGGCGAACGTGGGGAGGGACCTTCAAAAGGAAGCATATGTGATGCAGTCAAATGGCATGGCCAACAAGACTGAAGTAAGTTGCCAGCCTTCTGATTGAACGCTGATTAATCTTTCGTAGGCACTCTTCAAAACACTTATGCGGTCTCAGCGAAGAGGATCTCGTACTGGAGACCAATACTTCAGCGCGTCACACTTCATCCATGTTCGGCCAATGTTTGAGGTGGCATGGATACCATTCTTGGCTGGATTGTCCGGCCCGCTTCAAAATACGGATGATCTTGAGATAGTCGATCTCTGCTTGGACGGATTCAAGAATGCCATCCGCATAGTTTGCTTCTTCGATTTGGACCTCGAGCGCAATGCGTTTGTTAGTACCCTTGCGAAGTTCACGTTTCTCAACAACTTTGGGGAAATGAAAACTAAGAACATGGATGCTATCAAGACCCTGCTAGATATTGCGGTCAACGAAGGCAACAATTTGAAAGGGTCGTGGCGCGATGTGTTGTCGTGCGTGTCACAACTAGAACATATGCAACTTATCAGTGGCGGTGTGGAAGTTCCGGACGGCGGAAAGAAAGGGTGGGTGATTCGTACATATACGCCACTGTTGGTTGACATTTCCTTAGTCGATCTAAGAAGCTTCCAGCAGAAGAACTTGCCAATGAAAGTAGGTCGACTCACATTACCGTGGCAGCAGACATGGTCTTTTCACTCAGCCACTACTTGTCTGGGGTGAGGTCATCTTCCTAATTCAATTCGCTTGCCTGGTGATGTTGACTTATTGATTTATAGACTGCTATTGTGGATTTCGCGAGAGCTCTTTGTGATGTTTCATGGGAGGAGATTCAGTCGTCTGGAATGTCGCAACATCCTCGTTTGTTCAGTCTGCAAAAACTGGTGGAGATATCATACTACAACATGAACCGTATCCGTCTTGAATGGTCGAATCTCTGGGATATTTTAGGAGAACATTTCAACCAGGTAATATGCTGAACATTTTGACGTAAACATATATTCAAGCTTTGCAGGTTTGCTGTCACAGCAATCCTCATGTCGGTTTCTTTGCGTTGGATTCCCTCCGTCAGCTATCAATGCGATTTTTGGAAAAGGAGGAGCTGCCGCATTTTAAATTCCAAAAGGACTTCCTTAAGCCCTTCGAATACACGATGGTCCACAATGCCAATCCCGATATTCGCGATATGGTACGAAGGGCATCAGACAATTCTTATGGTACTAATGTTCTCGATAGGTTCTGCAATGTCTCCAACAAATGATACAAGCCAGAGTACAGAATATGCGTTCAGGATGGCGTACACTCTTCGGTGTCTTTTCTGCTGCTGCAAAAGTGCTAACCGGTGAGAACGAAACACTCAACACTCCTGCTTGGTGCAAAATTCTGATTATCCTTTCCCCACTTTAGAACGTATTGCGAACTCTGCATTTGAAATCGTGACAAGATTGAACAAAGAACATTTTGCTGCGATTGTCCGTCATGGTGCTTTCGCAGATCTGACTGTTTGCATTACCGAGTTTTGCAAGGTCAGCAAGTATCAGAAGATAAGTTTGTTAGCGATTGGCATGCTGCGTGGTGTTATTCCGGTCATGCTCACTTGCCCCGAGTGTGCTCTGAGTCCGGGGGTTGGACCTAAAGGCGACGACATCATGATTAGGTTCTGGTTCCCTGTCTTGTTCGGGTTCTATGACATTATAATGAATGGGGAGGACCTTGAAGTACGACGTCTGTGAGTTGTTACTGATGTGAACTTTGGCTTTTTAACCAAGCTCACCTGACTTACAGCGCACTGGATTCCCTGTTTTCGACGCTGAAAAATTATGGATCATCTTTCACTGTGGAATTTTGGGACACCGTTTGCAAAGAAATACTTTTCCCGATCTTTGCCGTTTTGAAGTCGAGTCAAGATATGTCTCGATTCAACACTCAGGAGGATATGAGTGTGTGGTTGTCGACTACGATGATTCAGGCGTTACGTGACCTCATCGATCTCTACACGTTTTTCTATGACACCCTAGAGCGCTTCCTCGACGGACTACTAGAGCTTCTGTGTGTTTGTATCTGTCAAGGTAGGCTGATGTAGTGTTGCCGAGCATTTGCTCATATATTCAACACAGAAAATGACACCCTGGCTCGTATTGGAACATCGTGTTTGCAACAATTTCTGGAGAATAATGTGCAGAAGCTTAGTGCCGCTTGGTGGGAACGAGTGGCAGCTACTTTTGTGAAGCTTTTTAGAACCACTACTCCTCACCAACTTTTCGACGAAAGCCTACGTGTGGAAATTGACGGGAGCACCTTATTAGATCTTCCAGATTCCAGTGGTATGTTCCATGTATGGGAAGTATGCACAAGCTAACTCACTCCCAAAGATTCTAATGACCAAGCAATTATACCTGCCCCATTGTCTCCCACCAGCGATCGGCCTCAAGAAGTCAAGCACACCCACACCCTTGGTGACCGACGTCGCATTTTCAAACAAATAATTGTCAAATGTGTTCTTCAGTTACTACTGATTGAAACTACCAATGACTTACTCCGGAACGATGTTGTCTACACCACCATCCCTCCAGAGCAGCTATTACGTCTTATGGGAGTTCTGGATCACAGCTATCAGTTCGCTAGAATGTTTAATGATGATAAAGAATTGCGTACTGGACTCTGGAAAGTTGGTGAGTGTTTAGGGGGTGCTAATAGATTTCTTCTGATTGCTGTCGTTAGGATTCATGAAGCACTTGCCTAATCTTCTTAAACAAGAGTCCAGCAGTGCAGCAACTTTAGTGCACGTCTTACTTAGGATGTACTTCGATGAGCGCCCAGACCACCAAAACGCGCGCCCTCAGATTGCCGAACGCCTTTTGCCGTAAGTACGACATTAACTCCGTATTACTTGTTTGACCCAGATGGCAGTCTTGGTTTGAGCGTGCTACAGGACTATATTAAGCTGCGCGCTGATACACAAGCCAAGAACATAACTGCTTGGACACCGGTTGTCGCAGAGATATTGGATGGCTTCTGTCGTTTTGACAACAAGGCTGTATGTGATGCTATAATCTATATTTTCTCTGCTGACCGAGACATGTAGTTCGTTAGATATCTTCCAGCGGTTTACCCGTTGGCAACCGGGTTGCTTGCTCGCGATGTTGCACCAGAAATCAGGCTAGGACTGAAGATGTACTTCGAGAGAGTTGGACGCACCCAAGGCATAGTAGTAGTAGAGGCATCATAACACATTGGTTGGTTTTCCTTCGTAGATTTGATCGCTCATACAATATTGGTTATGCTCAGGTTCAATTATATATTCTCATGCAATGGACTATGATCTGGTCAAAGAAAGGAACAATTAAAACTAAGTCTAGTATCAGTTTAAATAAAGGCTAGTTATCCCGTATATCCACTCGATTGAAATGCGTTGTTAGGTTGAAATCCCCACCCAGTCATTTGTGGGACAAATCCTGTGGGTTGAGGCGTGATAGCTGTGATGCCAGTCAGTACTCGTCGGACACCGGCCTGGGGATAGCTCACAATTTACACGCAGAGCATTATATGTCTCTGAAAATACCAATCAGATATCATGAATGCACAGTCACAGAACGATGGCGCTCACCTGCTTGCTGGGGTCCGGAATGCTCATTTCCACTGGCAAACGTCCCTGATTTCATCTGAGCAAATATGTTTGCCGGTGTTGTGTTAGAACTTGTGTTTGACTGAAAGTATGTGGGAGGAACGGGTTGAAGTGGTTGAGGGTATAAGGAAGGAACGGGTGGTGGGGAAGAAACCACATTATTGAATGGAGACTGGGCAAACACTCCTGTTGGGTCTAATCAAGGTTAAGTAAAAGTTTAAAAACGCATAGCAGGAGGGCTTACTCGGTTGCACTGGTTGCATTGTGGTATTCTGAAATGACGGGCGAGTGCCATACGTGCTAAACGACCCCCCGAACATACCGGTTGGTTGCGAGAGCAGTGGTCCCGATGTTGGTAATCCTGTAGGTTGCGATAAGAGTGGTTGTGATGTGCTGGGGAAGCCAGTTGGTTGCGTTGACAGGAATGGTGGTGCTTGGCCTTGGAAAGGCGACGCGCTGAACGGGCGTGTTGGTACAAAGTTGTTGAACCCTGTGGTAGTGGGTACAAGGGGCTGTAACAGACTTTGATTGCCTGGAACAGGAGCAAATGGTCCACGAGGACCCTGTGCACCTGTTTGCTGGATCTGCAGGTGTTGCCCGATGGGTGTAGGAGATGAACCCATTCCAAGGCCAGCATTGTATGAGACAGGTGGCTGTGGGGACACTACCGGTGGACTTGGCGCAACAGGAGCCAAGGCAGGCGCTGGGGATGGAGAAGGACGGTTTGTTTTCAGCTGACTCAAGCGCGCAAGCTGGTCAAAAATATCAGCATCAGTCTTTGCGAGGCCACTGCCAGTTGTTGCAACCTGCGCTGACACCACTGGTGGAGCAGGGGGTGGCGTCGGTGCAGCGGGGGTAGCCGAGACGGGCGCGACTGCAGGTGCAGTAGCAACAGCTGGTGGTGCCGATGGTGCACGATAATTGGTAGCTGAAGGTTTGGACCCCGGTCTGTTCGTCCACGCATCATCTTCAAAGCCACTAGTAACGGGCACCGTTGAGCTTGACCTCTGAGGTGGCTGCACAGGCGTGAGAGTAGCAGGACTCGTAACGAGAGGCGAACCAGTTCGTTTAATCTGGTCAGAGGCAGTGCTAATGGCGTTGAGGTCGACGGACGGCGGTGGCAGAGACTTGCTAGGCTGCGGTCTCCCGCGGCGTTGGGTATTGTTTTTGAGAATGCCTCCTGGACCAGCAAAGAGGTTGGGCGCAGGACTTGATGAACCTTTACTCCTCATGCCATTCTCCTCTTCTTGTAATCGCCGTGCCAGTTCCTCGTCGCGAATAAGCTGCTCTTGTGACGTATCCTTCTTAGGATTCGCAAACTTCTGCTGGATATGCTTCGTGACACGAATAATGTCGCCCTCGCGCAGGCCCAGTGAACGCATTGTGGATTCGGTAGTGTCTGGGAGGATTGCCTCATCAATCTTGTCACGTTCGAAGGAGGTCGCGTATCGCGTGCAATCATCAATGTCACAGCCTGCATTCAAGAAGAATTCGAACCAGTCCGTTTGCGGCTTCTTTGGCTGCGCTGACATGGTCGCTCGCCGTACAACTTCTTTCTGCTTGAGTGCAAGTGGCTGGTCATCATCATCGGAGTGACGGGGTGGAGCTGCAGGAGAGTTGTCATTCTTAGCATTAAGTCGCTCAACATAGCGTATGTCCTCGAGGGACATTTTCTCCGAGGGGACCTCAATGACAACACCGTTGACTTTGTGCAGGCGTAGCTTGCCATTGGAGTAACCAAGAAAAGCAGCTTCGACACGGAACTGGCCACTGCGATCGTGCCATATGCGTGTAGACTCTGCGGAAGGCACACCTGAGGTTGATTCACAGGTTAGAAAAGATTGAAGGTCGTCGTGAACCACTCACTCTTGTGAGCATCGCTTGAGCTGCGTCCTGCGCTAGACGTCGACTCTCTGGGTTTTGGTTGCGAGGTCGGAGGATGACTAATATCAATATATCAGAAAGGGCTTTGAGCATAGGCTGAGAGCGACACCTACGGCGACGAGCTTTGTTTCTTTTCTGCTTTCTGTTGAGCACGCTTTGCGGCTTCTTGGCGCTTCCTACGTTCTGCTTCGGCGGCGGCGGCAGCTTCCTCCTTCTCGCGTCGCTTTCTATCAGCCTCTGCTGCTGCTGCAGTAGCCTTTGCACGTTGTTCTTGTTCCTTCTTCTTTTGCTCTTTTTCCATGCGCTCGCGCTCCTTTCGTTCCTGCTCTTTCCTTTCGGCCTCAAGACGCTCCTGCTCTTCGCGCTCTGCAGCTCCGTCGTTCTCTGGCTCAGTAGTGACAGATGCTCCGCCAGTGCTCTGAGTATGGCGTTAGTAAGTGACTCTCGTACCGACTTATAACCGACCTCGAGATATGATGCGGGCACAACTCCGTCAATTCCATGCTCATTTCTGCACTTCCACCACTCTTCGCCCTCTTTCTCAATGATCCAGAGCCGCTCACCCTCCTGCACGGTCAATTCATCTGAGCCCGTGCCCTCGAAGTCATATAATGCGACGGCAGGCTCGCCATCATCAGTACCCTGCCCACCTTCCTCCGCCTCTTCCTCTTCCTCCTCTGAGGATTCGCGTGGCGGTATAATTGCAGGAGATTCCTCTGCGAAGCGCACAGAAACGCCGTTCTTCTTTACCGGGCTGCTTACATCCGAGCGCGGTGGCGGAGAGATGATGCCATGTTGCTCGGCGGACGCAAGTGTGCGAGAGGTCTCCAGCTTTTCGACAACAGCATCAGCCGTGTCTCTGCTTCCAACATTGAAGTGCAACTTTGTTGCATTGGGCCCGCCCATGCCAATATGCACGTGCTTGTTCTTCTCCACGGATATGTCCTCAACGTCAGATATTTGCCATTTCTGCACTGGAGTCTATGCGATGCAAGTGAGCTCGATTACTCAATTCGGGAGGTGATTATACAAATAGTAAATGATGTGTGACATACCTTGTCTGCTTCGCTTGCGAAGAAGAGTGAGCCACTCCCAATGCCGAGAGTACCCTTCTTCTTCTTGCCTTTCTTGTCCACTTCAGACACAGACCAGGTCTTGATCTCGTCGCTCACGCGAGCTTGGGCTTTGGACAGGGCAACTCTATCAGCAGGGTCCACATACACGCTCAAGGGACGAGCTGGAGGTTCAGGCTACGTATGTCGCAGAGAGCATGTTAGTGAAAGACTTCGCTAACCTCTCAAATTATCGACGCACCGATGGGGGTATGATGATTTGAGATGCTGCAGAAGCTGGCGTTGGTGTACTTTCCATGCCAGTAGTCTACTTGCGAAATAAATATGAGCCCACATGTTCCATGCAGATACATACCTCTTCAACATAGTTCCCTGGTACAAAGCCGGCCTTACCGCCCTCCTTACTTTGAACAAGTATCCAATCTTCTTCACGGTCAAAGACCATTAGAATCTCGTCCTCCTTGATAGACAACTCTCCGGGTGCAGCGGAATCATAGTCATAGATGGCTCTGACAAGAGACGTGTGCTCGGCCTGGTGCCACGCGCATCTATTAGACAGGCTGCGGATAATGCAAAGGTATGAGACGGACCTGCTCGACATAGGCAGCAGGGACGAGGCCAGATGGACTATCTTCCTCCAGTGATTCACCTTTTAACTTGACTTTCCACCAACTTCGTATGGCATGAGCGTTAGGTCAAAAGCATGCCATAGCTACTTACTCATCATCAGTACGTTCAAGGAGAAGGACGATTTGATTCTCAGTGATAGCAAGCTCGTCCTCTGACTGGGGCTGGTAGTCATAAGAGACCTTGAGGACTGCAAGGTATTCCTCGTGCTCTGACATCAGCGGTGAACGGTAGGAGGTTCAAACTTGAATGCTAGAAGTCGGCGTCTGCGGGGCTGTGTATGGTGACTCGGAGATGTGCCAGTACTTTAGAAACACCCTGCAGTGAGAGAAAGACCTATATGATATGTCAGCTATGATCAATTATTGAGCAGAAACAGCAGCGGGCGTTGGAAAACGAGGTACTAGTGGGTGCAGTGACGGAGAAGGGTGAGATGATTGCTTTCACGTGATGCCCAATGGGGAGAATTATTTCATGAACTTCGTGAGGAACTACATGATAGTACTACACGTATGCTAAGAATGACAATAATGATGGCTCGAGAAGTAAACCAAATAATTGGTACCGTGAAGTGTCCCAGTAATCCGTGAATAATATGCTGTAGATGATATAGATGGGCGACAACGGGAGGATGATGGGTCACATCTACCCAAGCGCCATGCTAGAAATAGTCGCTGCAATGCTACTACGTCCGCTGGGTGCAACGAGCGCATTCGCAAGCTGCTCTCGGCAATTTCGCAGGCGCTCCCTCCGCAATACAAACCATGAACTCTCTGATGATGGAACAGCCAATGGCACTCCGATGATCCCACGCGCCTGCGCATTCTGCACAGCCTTCACCAGCGAGTCGACCTCTGCTTCTGAGTCAAGATCATCCAAGTTTTCAGCAGCCTCGCCGACGTCCAGTTGTGTGGCAGCAGTACCGGACGTATTTGCCTTCCTACCAGGTTTCTTCGGCATGCCCTTCCCATCCAGTCCAGCGGCTAATGCAGCCTCCTGCGCAAGCCGCTTTTTCTCCGCCTTCTCCTTCTCGCGCTTCTCCTTCTTCTCTGCTTTTGTCTCCTTCTTTACCGGCTCTACCCAATTAGGGTTATTCGCACGGTTCCACTCGAGCAAAAGCTCGTCATACGCCTTCGAACGACCCTGAACAGCACGCTTCGCACCCATGGAATGAGCTTTGCACGTGAGGGAGCGCGAGCATGGGAGGCCTTTATCATTGATCACTCCACACTGCTTGTCATAGTCCACAGGACCTTTAGTACGCTTTGTGATCTTTGTCTTCTTCTTAGACGGCTCGCCGGCTTCATCGCCATCTTCGCCATCTGCAGCCCGCTTCTTGCCTTTCTTCGGTTCAACTTGGTGGGGCTGGTTATATGTGATGAGCAAAAAACATAACAGGAGACAGTACCTTCGCTATCTGCCGTTTTGCCTTTTACCCATTTCTTCCCTGAACGAATGTCATTACAGTTGCCTGACTGCGCATGAGCTAAATATCTGTCAGTTATAGAAAGCCACGACATACTGATGTGTTCAGAAATAGCACTACGTAAGATAGGCTTGTCGCAGTCTGCACAACGCACAACACCGATGTCAGCACGTAGTGGTTGGGCACCAAATATTTTCATGTCACGGGCAGAAAGCCATGATGTTGGTGGTGGAGGTAGACCAGTAACTTCGGGCGCATTCGGCGAGCCTGCGCGTGGTGGGCTGAGAGCATCCCATGAAAATGGAGAAGGGGAATGGCTTGTTCGCTTGAGTTTGAGCGTCATGGGGGTATGATCAAGGACTGGCTGCACCAGAAAAGAAGGCAAGGGACATTTGAACACGTGACTGACGCGTTTGAAATTTATTGAGCTGTGGACCGTCAATCAGGGGCCGTAACAGAACAATAAACTTGCACACAACTACATGATAGTACATAATAAAATAGCATTGAAAGCACAACAAACAGGTCCACAACGTAGTGCTATCACAACTATTGCGACCGGGCTTCTGATTTCCTTCTTGGTATCGTACCCTCAATCTATTGGAACACGGTATGGACAGTTATCTGGAATATGGTGTAATGACGCAGGGACCAGAGAAGGGCCAAAAAATGCGACACGCATTGTGAGAAGATTGAAGGAATGTGAGTTATGGCACAATAATGATATCACAGGATACATACGTTTAAGTATGATGCCAACATCTCACGCGGCGACTGACACGTGTGCCACTCCCTCTGTGACCTCATCGATGCGATCGTCATGAAGTTTTGTGATCTACGATGACAAGATTCAGTCCGAGACCGAGAAGTAATACAAGGAAAATAGAAGGTTACGTGAAGCAGTCAATTAATGTAAAAAAAACACACCTTTCCGATAGCAATTGTTCTGCCCTCGTCACGCAGCGTGAAGCGACCAAGTTGAGGGTAGTCGACGAAGCGCTCGACACAAATGGGGAGCGCCGTTTCTATAAGCGCGACAATTTTTTGGCCTGGAAATCGTAACGAAAGGGGTGCATGGTTATGCAAAATGTGCAGGAGGGGTGATGACAGCAGTAATTTTTGAAATTGGTGAAGAAAATGTCATTAAAAATTGATTACACTTGCATAGTACACTCACCCTTCTTTGCGAATTGAGGTGGCTTCTTTGACTTGCGTCCGGTAGCTTTGTCAAAGTAGTGTAGTAGAGCCTATTAACGTCAGGACTGTATAAACCAGCCAAACACGCCGTACTCACAGTTAATGTAACCTCCTCGGAAAGTGTGTGCACGTGCATGACAGCCGAGTATCCCGCACAAATGATACTCCTATGTTCCAAAATTGCGAGCTGCGCCTCAAATTGCCTCACCGCTCTCACAGGAGACTTCGGACTCGTGAGGACGAATCCAGGACTGATATCTTCATCCTCCACGCCCCTCAGTCTCACGCGTACGTTGTCACCGCAGATCGCACTGGACACCTCTTCTTCCATTTCATTGTAAATGGCGGCGACTTCAACAATGGATTTATTCGGCATGAGGGTTAGAGAGTCGCCCTTGCGAATGTGTCCGGATTCGATCTTGCCGACGATTATGGCACCCATGTCTTTATACTTTTCAGAGATGGGCATCATGAGAGGAGCATTGACCTTTCGGTCGACCATGGGCATGTTGTCCATGTGTTCAAGGAAGGAGGGGCCACTGCGAGACGAGCATAAGCACGCATATGCATGGAGGAAAGAAAACATCACACACTCATTCCATGAGCAGATAGACTTTGCTACGCGATCCTTTAAATTCTGGCCCGTATATCCAGACACAGGTATGAACGTGATATCCGTCTTGGGATTGAAGCCAGCAGACTTTACGAATGGGGTCAACTTGTCCTTTATCTCAGTGTATCTGCCTTTATCCCAGTTGACAGTCGGATCATCCATCTTGTTAATGGCGATGACGAGTTTGCTGACGCCGGCGGTTTTGACGAGCATGACGTGTTCGCGTGTCTGGCCGCCCCTTTCGAAACCAGTTTCGAATTCACCTTTGCGTGCGGAGATGACAAGGATTGCGACGTCTGCTTGGGCAGCGCCGCTAATCATGCTCGGAACATAAGTCTTGTGGCCTGGAGCATCTAGAATGGTATATCTTCGAGAGGATGTCTCGAAGTAGGCTCTACCGACTTCGACGGTTTTCCCCTTTGAGCGCTCCTGAGGGGTACTATCAAGAGCCCAGGAAAGGTACCACGTTTCACGACCAGCTTCTTTTGCCTCCCTCTCGTATTTCTCCATGGTACGTTTGTCGACGCCACCAGAGATATATAGGAGGTTCCCGCCAAGAGTTGATTTTCCAGCATCTACATGGCCGATGAAGACGATATTGAGATGTTCTTTAACTATAAATATATGAGTACAATTGCATAAGAGAAGGACGGTGAGATACGATGCCCACCATCGCCAAAGAGATCCTTGAGGACTTCCTGGTCTGCAACAGCCTGTACTTCCTTTGCAATAGATGTGGTGTCTGTCTTCGCTCGTTCAGTGGAAAAGACCTTGTTAGTAGGTGGTACAGGAGAAGAAGATTGCGACGGTGTGGTACTCGCAGACACGGACTGTGGCAGAGTAGGTTTTAACTGTGGAACAATAGCAGGAGCAGGTTCAGGAGCAGCGGGAGGGTTCGATCCGCCGATGTTTAGGGTGATGGTAGGAGCTGGAGCTGGAGCTTCAGTTTGGAGAGGGCGCTCGAGGGGAAGTTTTGGAGGGGGTGTTTGACTTTTCTGAGGTAACACGAATGCGCGACCCGGAACAAACTCAAATGCACCTGCGTTAAGCTTGCTCATCGTTGAACTGATCAGCGGCGATGTCGTGGTCACTGGTTAGTAGTCATTGAATTTTATCAGCCAAAGTCATGTGATCTATAGAGTCAGAAGGCGGCTCGGCTTCCAATTTCCAAGTCTGCAATCGTCAGCTCACTATTCTCAATGACGACGACGACAATGGAGGTACAAGAAGAGCTCGAAAACGTCTTGCATTCTGCCTCATTTCTCCTCGATGCATCTGGCATCGCGGGATACGATCTCAAAAATGTACTTGTACACAGATTAACGCAATACCACCAAGCATTAGGATCCTCCGCTCCTTTCCTTGATACAGCAGAGGATGCCCAACTTGAAACTGCTCAATGTGCTCTGCACGTCGTTGAGCGTGTTCAATCTCTTCTAGACCTGCCAGATCTCCAACATGAAGGTGATTTGAAAAGCGCACCAGCGATAGGGACACGCGACCTCAGCACGCTCCGCACCCTTATGTCTCTTATTTTTCGCTGGGGGACCGAAACGCTTTACACGCGTCTCATCCCTTCGTTATCGTCTAAACCAATTCCCGGAACCCCCAAAATTATTGATCTCACGAACACGCCTGCCGATCACGTTACACTATCTGATATGCTTTTGCGCCTCATGGGTCTCTTGTTCCCAAATGGCCCAAAGAGCACACCACCTCAGACGCTCATCAGCAGTACACTACTATCACGACATGTAGTTGATCTATTACGCCCGAGTATGGCCCTCGGATGGCTACCTAGTGAACCCGTCGAGCCTCTCCGCCCGCTTGTGTTTCGTCTCCTCGCCTTGTGCGTGTACTTTACAGTAATCGTAGCTTTTAATCTTATTTATTTCCCCACAAAATGTGTGCCCTCAGCATTCCCCTCCCTCAACTCATGTCATCCCTTGCTACGGTCCTCTCTACTCCTACCTCCCCAACACCACCCCACGTCCGTAAACTCTGTTCGTCCCTCCTCACTCAGCATCTCCTCCGCCCAGGCGGCGTGGGTGCTCTCTGTGCTGTTGTATTTGGTGAGCTTGATCCAGAAGACGAACCGGAACTTGACAAGCTAGAGCACGTTGCACACGTGCTAGGAACAGTACCTCGAGGGATGCAACCTAAGGTGTGGAGGTTAGTTTAAATTAATTTCAACGCATATCTGATGCAATACCGTTCAGCATTACTTACAAACAATAATACCGCGTATCCTTGCTCTTATGTCTCCACCTCCATCATCTTCTGCCTCGACACCAATGACGCCGCCTGCATTCAAACGCGCCGCAGCATTTACTCTTGCACGCATGCTGGACTCTAGTGCTGCACACCACACGCTCGTAGCGAGCATAGCATTGCCCATTTTACACAACCCCTTTTCCAATGTCTCCAGTGCGACCTCACACAACGAGAGGGAATCAGGTCAAAACCACCCTCTGCCCACCCCATCATCATCCCTCCAAACAATTCACACTCTTCTGCTATCAATCGATCCATCACCCTCTCTATTCGCTTCCCTCCTTTCACCCATCCTGCCTTCTCTGTATTCCCTTCATGCACACCTCAGTAAAATGGGTGCAGCGGATCCAATACTGAAAGAAGATGTTTGGACGTTGATGAGGACATGGGGACGGGTTGTAGAGGAGAGTGAAGGAGTTCGAGTGTTGTGGTCATTAGTAGATGAGAATGAAAGCTCTTCGGGAGGTTGGGAAGGAGGAAGTGCAGAAGATCTAAAACGTGTAATGAGGTTCGTTCCATTGTTACTCCTTCATTTGTATGTAAGCCTGAGTCCCAAGTTTGATGCAGGGTCAACAGAGAAGAGAAATTGGCTCTTCTTACGCCGGAAGACCTGCGGCATGCCTCCGTCACTGAGGACACGGATATAGAGTTATTGGACTTGGGACTCTACCCACCTCCTGCGCACTTTGTGTCCTGCATCAAGAACCTCGATCGTGCAGACATCGTAGGGGGCATGTTTGTAAGATTGCTGGAGGCATATCGCACTGCGAAGGGGTCTGGTTCTGCTGATGGTACGCAAGGCAGCAATATCACAGGAGGAATACAGAGTATATTGATGGAACCGAAGGAACCTGATCCACTCCGGTAAGCCTGACATGCCAGCCCAGCCATGTTTGCTAATGCACGTGATGAACAGAGTAATGCTTCTCCTCCAACTCATCATAGCCTTCCAATCTCAGCTGGACAACACCGCTATCCTGAGTCGCCCGAGGGATGTATTGGAATTTGTGAGGCACGCGTTAGAGGCGTCTGGTACACCCTCCTCCACAGTCATATCTGGTACGTTAGGTCGAGGCATAAGCAACGAACGCAGCAAAGGCCTTTTGAGGGAGGATTTAAGAATCGTACAAGAGGAGCAGGACGACCTGGAAATCGGGTCAGATAGCGATGATGAGGACAATGAGGAGGTTGAAGGGAAAGATATGGTAGAGACTGCTGTTGGATTGTTGTTGGCTGTACTTGAAGGTTCGTCGTCAACTCTTATTAAGAATAAGAACTGACTTCTCCTTTTTTGTGTCCTTTTATCATATGTTTCACTGTGAATCATGCATATTCTGTCGTATCCCCTACTCGACGAAATGAAATGACCACTCCCCGCCACCTACAAAACACAGCCAATCCTTTGCTCACCCCAAACAACACACCCGCCCTTACACCAATCATCGACCTTCTCAAGGCGCATACACCGATGCGGCCAAGCGCACGTGAGGCACAGTTAGTGTTGATGGCGAGGACGGCAGAGGGGGCATTAACCTCATTTGGGCTTGCTTCAGAAGATGCAAGAGATAAGGGCAGATCCAACGGTCGAAGCGACGATGACGATGCAGATCCGCGAGAGACATACCAAAAAGCGCTCAAGCTCCTTCAAGACCCGCTCCTGCCCGTACGGGCGCATGGGTTACTCTTACTACGCGAGTTGGTATCTTCCCCGGCTCGTGTGAGTAAGGATGAACGAGAGAGGCTTAAGAAGGAAGCAACAATACGTGCCCTGCACCCTGCTATTCTCTCCATATTCTTGCAAGCCATTCAGGAGGAGGACTCGTATGTGTTTTTGAATGCGGTGCAAGGACTGGCTGCTTTGGTGCATGTCCCTGGTCCTAGTTCGAGATCTGGCGCAGGTAATGAAGTGTTGAAAGCACTTCTGGATGCATATGCGAGGGGTGCGGAGGATCTCGCTGATAAAGAGGCAGGATCAGATAAAAAACCGAAGGATGGTAGAAAGGGCAAGGCAAACGGCAAACGAATGAGTGAAGTTGATACACGTCTCCGCATCGGCGAAGCCCTCGCAGTTGTTGTGAGGCGCTGCGGAGACACCCTGGGACTATACGGTGAGTTTCATTACACCTCTCTATGCTATCCTCATTAGTTTTGTCATCACTCACTGCGTTAAAAAAAGCGGACACGCTCCTTCCACCTCTCCTTTCCCTCTTCCGTGAGTCCCGTGCACCGGTCATCTTACGCACGTCAGCGATTTCCCTGCTCTCTGAATGTATCAGTACCTGTGCACGCGTGGTGGAACGATATACCGAGGAAATAGCAGAGGGGACGTTGGACTTAGTGTTGGTCGAGATGACTGTGGCTACTCCCACTCCTCGTCCCAGAGCTAAGGTAAACGAGAAGAAAATGAAGATGGATGCAGGCGTAAACATGGGAGAAGCAGAACCTGAACCTGCTTCAACACCCCAACCCGAATGCCCTCCAGACCCGCTAGACATATCCCCCCTGAGCGCATCCTCCAAAATTCCAGCACTCCGACGCGCAGCGCTACACTTTCTCGCGCTTCTCGTGCGGGTGCTTACTCAGGAGGCGTATGCACGCGGTGGCGGCTCCTGGAACGGCGTCCAAATCAGGGGCATTTATGGCGGGAAAACAGGCGCATATACGTCATACGAAGGGGAACCGTTACCCCGGGAATTTATGAGACGCGCTCGCACCGTGTTGGAGTATATTGCAGCTGTGGATGAGGATACGATCGTAAGGGTCATGGCAAGGGAGTTGGGGGAGGGGCTGGAGGGGCTAGACAAGGCTTTAGTTGGGCTGTGAATATTTGAATCCCTGGACGAATGGCACCAAAATCTCTGAATGAAGAATTAATCTGGTAGTGATTCAGTTAAGAATAAACTAGTTTTCAGCCATATTTTGAGCTGGTTCTTCTAACATCGTCGAGCACTGAAATTCAAGATGCAGGTTCGACCAGATTGTCTAAGCAAGCAGGATCAGTACTGCAGATATAGATGGTCCCAAAAGCCGGAATGCTTCTTGGATCTATTGATGATTGAACTAACAGGTCCTAAAGGCAGGACATATGTCCAATACCTAGTACACCACAGTATTCGACCACTGGAGTAAGAACACTAAAACAATCTTCCATGTCTGTGTTCATAACGGCCACAGATTTCTTATGAACCAGCCATTTGAGAAACATGCCGTAAATCCTGCCCTGCGGGGCGATTTCAATTCAATTGAGAATGGTATGACATCATCAGCTGGGTTCCAGGAATGATAATCGCCATTGATAACTGGATGCGTTAAACTGTACAATGAAAACTTTGTTCGAAAGGCAGATGGTACGGAGTGACCAAAAGAAGAGACTGGGTCCATCAGAAGCTATATCCATGGTAGAAGATGAATCATAAACACTTTGACTCGAGAGTTTCTAACCTTGACATCGACCGGAAGCACTAGTAGACGTTCGAAGAGAGACAACAGTTTGGGTGGCGCCAATGTCTAATGCTATACTTCTTAACCAGGTGAGCAGCAGCTTATCGCAGAGCCCGAAAGTCGTGGCCAACGACTGAAGTGTAAGTTTCAAGTCAGACATATATCTCAGAGTTGATAGGAGCTGCGCCAGAGTAGGAAGGACGCTTCTCACACTTGAGAATCGAAGCCTGCTGAAGATGCTCCATGTCCAGCTCAAGCTGCACAGCAGTAGCTTAATGCTCTGAAGTAGGGATACTTGACCTTGAAGCTTGAAAGATGGCATGGTATCTGATATGAGTATCAACGAATAATGGACGTTCGATGGACTTTCCCGATGATTGTGAATCCGAATGTTTGGAGGGCTGTGATGACAACGATTCCACAATGCGATTGACATTCAATTAAACTGAGCAAGTTCAGAGAAACTTTGATTCGAGGTACATGCGAAAGAACTCTAAGCAACCTCGTAGAGAGACTGGTGCATGGATGTGGCAACCAAATAAACGTCCTTTGACTTTTCAAGCATGAAACCTGGCCAACAGGAGAGACGCAGTTGAGAGCGAGCTAGCGCCAGTGCTCGCAGACATGCGTAAGTATCAGACAAACAAGGGCGGGATTCTCGAAACTCTCGAAATGTCTCAAGACAGGAGACCTGCGTGGCATAGTTGTCAACTGAATCCGAACTAAATTTCAGATAGAAAAATATTACAACGTTCGTGAGATGGTATGCCAAAAATTTCAAACACCAGCTCACATCACCTATTAGTACATAGTATGGCTGGCCCACATTCCAGCGCGTTTTTAATCTATTTGCAAACAGGAAGAACCTTGAACCCTGCAGAACTCGCTCAAAATAAGCAACCTTTAGATCGATCTGGGGCCTCAGTTGGGAACTGTATCGCGCGCAAGTTGTGAAGTGACGCCTAAGGCCACTCCACAGGGTAGTAGGAATGTTCTGGTCGTACATCAAGACACATTTCCAGATAACACATAAGAGGTGCTAGTGAGACGATGAGTTATATCAACCTCGTATCTGTCTCAGACGCGGTGCTCGCTAGACATCTGAGTCAATAGAAGGGTTTGATCCATTTCGGTCCACATGTAATAAACAAGTAGCATGACCGCGTGCTGTTACAAAGACGGCCGAAGCCTGCAAAGCGCGGTAAGCTGGGAACCTGGGCCACACAAAATGACAATCAAACACGCATCGTTATCGCCAGTCCAGTTCAATTCTTCTTAAATTCATTACATTAGTGCATAGTTCATGAAGGCACACTCCCGCCGCCGACAGCCCTACTTATCTCGTCTACTTTCCGTCTGAAGCGCTTCCACTTGGCGCTCCCCACGCCTACAGGCATATCATGAAGTCGGGTGAAAGGGTTCGAGGAGGCATGATAATAAGCTAGGTGGAGAGCTTTAAATGTCTACAGACACATCAGTGCCAAAGAATGTATGAGGTGGACGAGGAGAATCGGCAAGATTTATAAGGACACACCATGATCACCTCCGCATCACGCACGACAGAATCTGTGAGTGGGAGAGCGAGAACAATCTTCATTTTGAGAGGCGTTATGTACCCATAAGCAGCGATGTCATCCATGGCGTAGAGAAGGCCGAGGTAGCAATCGTTAGACTTTGTTGGACCATTTGCTGATGCCAAATGTCGGGTGAGGTATTCTTGCCAGTGAAGTAATGAAAAATAGGGGGTACTGACTTCGTTCCTCAATAACATCGAGACTTGTATGAGCTACATAGTGGTACTTCAGTTCATCCCTTTTGTCGAATGTGCGGATGAGGATTGGGTGGTTTTGGGGTGATATGAACGCGACTGCATTTGGGCGCAGAGGAGGCGCCATCTTATAATATTACAGTTCTAATGTCTGAATGGAAAAATTGGAGGACCTGGCCCATATAAAAACTTGAAACTTTGGAGGAAGTCAACCTTGAACTTGTACTGTTAAAGATTGTGACCAAAAATCATTAAGGATATGTGTGACTGTGACCATTACATTTCCACAAGTATGGAGTAGTTGTCGGGGGCAAAACTACTTTTGGACCAAGTGCCAGCACAACTGGTCATGGCAAACTCCCAGCGCACTGCATCAAGGTGACAACGATTCATGATAATTCATAAATGATACTACCGATTATTACATTGACGAGACACCTTTCATAGTTAACAGAGCTGCACATCCCAAGATAGATCACCCTCCAAGTTAGATCCCATCTGCTGAATATCGTCTTCGAAAGCCGCAGGGATAATTCCAAGTTTGTCAACCTGTTCCAGCTCTGCAAGGTCATACACCTTTCCTGCAAAGATCATCTTGTACCCTTCCAGCTAGGAATCAATAGCTGATGGGAATTTTGCAATGCGTTGCTTCATCTCGTCAAAGGCAGCTGCAACCTTATCCTCTGTTAAGCTTTCAGGCCCCTCTAGCTCGTCGTCAGCCTGACTCTGGCTTGCCAAAGGAGGTGTCCATGTGAAATTTGTGTCGAGATCCATTGCCAGGTCCGTGTCAATGCCACCATTGTTCCGAGTGTGCATGTCAAGTTATCAGTTAGGATTTTGGCTAGTGGGCAGCCGCCTGGATGTTTTTCGGTAGACGAGTCCCAAGTGCAGCCTGAGGATGTTGCAAATGATAAAAAAACACAGTTATATTGTCACTGTGATCAAATACAAATCTATCTGTCATGAGGTCGCCTGGACCTCTGGTACTACTACTAGTTGTGCCAAGTTTTGGACCCTCCGGCAATTGCCAGAGTGGGCGTGGCAGTATTGCCAACAATACTAATACCACTACAAGTAACTATGCTTAAAAAGGTTAGTCTCTCAGATCTCAAGACCTGACTACAGGAGACTGACTCGTTGTAGGTGTGGCAAGTGCAGGCTGTACTTCATATAGCAAAGCAAGCCATTTATATAAAACGGTCTGGTGACCTCGCGGCTAGTCGTCACTACTTCCAAGTTCCTGTCACTGCCCCTCCACAACAATGGCTACCAAGGCATCGGACGTCCTTCAAGTTGATGATAGCAAATCCAATCATGCTGACGCACCTCCGCCGTACAACTCAATTCTTACGTCTACATTATCCACAAAATTCGTCCGACATAGACCGTCATCCGTATTTTCCTTCATGAATATCAAGCAGAAAATTAGCAATTTCCTTGCTCATTCAACTCCTTCGAAAGACACAATTTCTACATCTGTATCACCAGCAGACTCTGTTCAATGCCTGAAACATACCACTGTTTTATCTCGCATCCGTGATATTGTCTCTATTCCCGACATCACCTCTTCCGATGTTGCCCTAATCGTCGATGAATGCGCTGCTTCTCTTTCAGTTGCAGAGTTCTCCGATCTCCTGCAATCTCCCAACATTGAGGGTCACACAGCGCTGTATTGGGCAATTGTCAATAAGCGGCGAGAAGCCTTGTCAGCCTTTGCTGTATTCATTACCAAATTTTCGTCTATTTGCTCTTCCGACCTGCGTTTCGCGTGCATGGCAACTCACGATCAGGCCTTGTTTGCGCAGCTGGGTTTGGGATACAGTGATGGTAAGTGTACCGTCATGTCTGCCCCGAGAGTGTATTAAGTATTCGGAATGCGCTAATCAGCCAAGGACGAACCTTTGAGACGCTCTTTGGGCTGTTCACCTGATGACGTTCAGGTGCATGAAGGAGACGGACTGGGCGAGAACCAGTTTATCGCTTGTATCCGCATCAGGATGTTTCGGAGACGTCTGCACATTACACAGGATTTGGGTGTGGAATTTGTTGCAGGGGGTACGTTGTCATTGCTCTCGACGTTGACATGATGACGACAATCCCTGCAGGACGTATATGGATATTGCGCTTTTACATGGGCCCTGATGGGAGGTGGCGTATCGGACTTAGTCTTTCTCAACCTAGTTTTCCGGCACGTCCAAACGCTAAACTTCTGATCGAGGCTCACACAAAACCTGGCTGTACAACCCCACCTCAAGGGCTGGTTATGATCTATGAAAACGCAAAACTGCTTGTACCTGGGGGGTAAGCTTCAATTTGGTCCGATTTATTCAAATACAGAGCGTACTGATACTTCAATTCTTTTTTGCACCCCGTCAACCACTTAGGTCTAAAAAATATACGAACTTATCCAACTTCGTCAACATTTTTTGGTCATTAAGCGATTGGTTTCTATACGAGTAAGTGTTTTCTCTTAACACCATTCTCACAGTAAGTGATTGGGGCGGTGATCTTAACGACCAATTTATTTTGTGAGTCTTTTTGACGAGTTGAACTGATTGCTTTGTCTAGTAACACCATATACACGGACTCCGATGGCACTCTGCACGCGAAGCTGGAGATCACATTAGGATAATGTCGGCAGTTCAGTAACTCTTGATATTCATTGTCCTTTTTTTTGGTTGACGTGACGACGGGAACTTGAAGACATTAGGTCGCTTTCTCAAAGTAAGCTCAGCTTCATGAATCCTAGCGACCGCCTTTTACGAAGACAACAGTTGCAACTTACGAAGCTGTATGCTGACATTAATTATGCAGAAGGAATGCCGGCCGTCGGTGACTGACAGGTTTTCAAACTTCTCATGAATCAGCAACTCGAAGGAGGCATGAGAGACCAAACGCAAGATAAAACCCAATCGCAGGGATGGAAAGTCAGACGTCCTCCCACCTGAAGTATAAGTAGACTCCCAGACTACAGCTGATTCATCTTGCTTGCTGTCTTCATCATGGGCGGACCTCATGAGTTACTAGTGGCTATGGTCATCCCCCACGTTTCCGCAGTAAATATTAGTATCCTTTCTGACGTAGAAAACCATCACCCCTCTGACAAATGAGAATGTATGATCTTCCTGCTTGTAATTTGTGTCGACTGTTTACGGAATGGTATGGTTGCCAAGATCTTGTCGTACGCGACAGTCACGGTAGCACTATTGCCCCGTGGACAATCATGGTAGCGACATGATAGCCTAGTGTAACTTTCAGTCAAACATTCAATGATATCCAACATTCGAACGCGTACCTTCTTCGTGAGCTCATATATCCTCCTCTGTACAGCAAACAATATTGCAGCAGTGAGGACACTTTGGAGGAGTTTACTGCCGACGCCTTTGTACAATCCTTGTATGCCTTCCTCTTTCAATATAGTAGCGAGACCATCGAGAGAAGATTTGTATTGCTCCGCGCGTGCCTGCCCAGCTTGGAGTCTACTCTTTAGGACACTGAGTACAAGTCAGATCTCGACCTGAAAAGCTCATCCAAGAACTAAGGCTCACATGTAGGGATACGTTGAGCCCGTTGCAACTGCATAGCACGTCGTTAACATACTTCCAACTCCAGCCGCATTTCAGAGAGCGCACCAAGTTTTGAAAGTGCGCCCAAAATAAAGAAATCCCAGTCAGACAAGACTGCGACTGCACCTCCAGAGCCCCTTGCCCTTAGCCTCAAGGTCCTCTCCTTAATCAAGAAATTCTTCAACTGCTCGAACACCGTGTACTGCAGTACAGGGTTAACGACAAGCACTAAAGCAGGGCCGAGCCCACGGAAGAACCCGTTCAGCCCATCTTTAGCAATGATGGCTTGAATGGTTTGCAAGACACTTGGCCGTCTGAGTATTGCACGTGAGTTGGATGGTTCGGAAGGGGAGGGTTCTACTCGAACAGCTTGGGACGTCTGTATGACCCAAATTGGATTGCTGATGATGGTGGTTGCTGACCCTAATGTGGGACGTTCAACGATAAATCATAACACCACCCATGCGCACCGACGCTTGCGTACCAGCAATAACGCCCGCCAACATCGACTCCAACATAGTAAGTGCCTTGCTCCCCTGCCTCGAATTCAGAATGATACCTCGGGAACGTTCATAGAAATAATAATACACCCTGCCAACGTTTTAAGTGTGAGTGGAACGCAGTGCGGGGCCTTCAGGAAGCTTTACCCGTTTGTGACAGCTATACCGAGTAAACTTGGGCTCAAACCGCTATAAAGGCCTGCAATACCCTCGCGCTTGACAATCTCGAGAAGATATTGCGCTATGCTCTGTCAACACGCGTGAGCATTAGGCGCAAGAAAGTGTTACACCTCGAGTTGTAGTCACCTTGGAATCATTCTTCACGTCGACTGCGGCACGCATCGATAGGACTATGAGTGGGCTGCGGGTATGAAGGACCACTTGAATTTGCACTCACACATGATAGGATGCTACGTACTATGTTGCAGACATGGCGACAATACCACCGGCAGCGCCTGCGAGTGAATGAATGGCCGAGTCACTTACCATGACGTACGAGACTATGCTACCGCTACGTGTGTCTGAGGGTAAAGAAAGATCAGAAGTGGATAGTTTTCCGTATTCTGGAACACTGGTAGAACACGAAGGGCTTTAGATGTACGGAGGGTGTCAAGAGGAGGTACGGTGAAGTGCCATCAAGGCGTTAGGCTGACACCAAGTTATCATGTGATTGTTCTCAGCTAGCCCATGCTGTACCAACGATGATCGTACTATAGCTAAACTTGCAAACGCAATATGCGAGTCTGCTACAATGGACGCCTACTAGTGCAATAAAATACAACATCTACTTCAATTGAGTTTGATGCATAGACAGGTCGACGAACGGCATGTAGCGATTAGTCACCTAAATACACGTACGAAGGTTCATTACTTCTGGTTCTACCATGCTGGGCATCGGGCCTCACTTGTCGACCTTGAACATGCCATCCTGCAACTGTCTAAGCAACTGCTGCATCTCCTCGACATCCTTCTTGAAGCCATTAGAGCTGCCGCTAGAATCCTGCCTTGTGGAAAATGAGTCGCCAATAGTCGCTTTACCGTCATCCAGTATGAGCCATTTGTCTAACTGTGTGATGATGGCTTGCGATTTGAGGCGGTAGTGCGTACGGATCACGTCGCCAAAGGGCTCTGGAGGGTTCTTGAGGTTACCGAGCATCTGTGACATCGAAGGTAAGGAACGACAGTGGACGATCATACATAGTTCCTACCGCAGTCTTGACGACCATCCTCCGGACATTGGAAGAGTCTGACGAAAACGTCAGGAAAAGCACTTATCATCGAACTTAGCCACTCACATTGCCTCGACTGGGGAGTACCACCATCGTTCGCCCATCCAGGCTCGTTAAGATAAGGTTCCTCGCAAAGGATCATGGACTGAATGGATATAAGGACCTGCAAGGTGTGAGCACAGATACCGAGAAACAGCAGAGGAGCGCAGACTTGTAGCAGTGTCGATTTTCCAGAGACCCACCCTGGTCCGGACCATGTACCGAGAAGAGATAGGCAGACTTTGCCATCCTGATATATGATGAGAACGTGATCACTTCCTAGTTCTCTGCACTCACTGCATAGAGATTAGGATTGAACCGATACTTTCCGCCATTGGTCTATCAAAGAATCTCAGCTATATAAATTATTAAACCAAGGCAGTCACTCACCGTCATGAATTTGACGCTTGGAGGAGCTTGGTTATAATTCGGTCCAAGGAAGATATCAAACAAGAAACTGCAGAATCTCTGAGCACGAGAAATGTGTTTTCTGAGTTACTCACCAGCCATCTTGATACCTAGAAAACGAGAGTAAGAGAAGCTCAAGAGAGCGAGAAAAAAATACTGACGGAGTTCCTTCTGGACCTATGATGAGCGCCTTGATGATATCTACCCGATTCTCGTCGACTCTCAAGAAAACCGAGGAATCCCATGCAACAGGTAAATTCGTTGTCAAAACGGCGAGCTGCGTGATCCATTAAGTCAAAAAAACCTTGGCAAGAGAAACCCTACAAAACCTCTTTTGCGATGGCCAGAGAACGCTTAGGGATGTCCGAGGTGGCGAGCATTCGGGCCTCGCTATTATAGTAGAACTTGTAGTGGGGCAAGCTCTCTTCTATTGCCCCTTTCTTGTCTTCCTCTCTTGGAACAGTAAGGTCACAATATTCGAATCGAACTTGAGTAGCCCAGTCGAGGTAAGCCTTTTTCCGTGCCTCATCTGTCGTAGCGAGGGTAATTGATGAATGATCAAATGGTTCGGACGAGATCTTTGGAAGTGCAGCGTGTAATCGGTCAACAAATGCATCGCCCTTGGTTTCGCGCAGTGAGCGATCGATGGCACTTGCAGTCGCCAATATCCGTTGACAAAATAAGAGTAGCCTCTGGTTTTCATCAGACAAGGAAGGGGTCAATTCTCTCTCCTTGCCCTTCGCAGACGATGTCATGCGTTTCTGCTCCTCTGTCATCTCAAGTACCTCTGGGTCGGGTGTTTTGATACCTTCCAATCCTTTGATAGCAGCTTGCGCTTGGATAACAATTGCTTCCAAGAGTTCTCGCGGGCCAGCGCTACCTTCATAGATGATAGTTCGTTCCCGTATGGGTGCCTTACCCTTGGCTACTTTCTTGGGTGCGACAGACTTCACAGAGGAAACCACCATGATTGGCATCGCCATCATACTTGCCAATGCTTCATGATTAGATATAGTCTGTAGTGAGGCGTCAATTTATGGGGTTGAACATATGATATAACGGTGCCTTACCTCCAGCCATTCAAATAACTCGAAGTACAGCACGGAACGATCTGACATGTCTGAGAGGGAATCATTCCTAAGTAGAGTGGTGCAGAGATAGTTGAAGCGTCTGCGGAGATGCGCAAGAGCTGTAGGATGAACCATGTAATCGCTGGTTCGTGCTCCTCCTCCTCGACGCAGAGACGGAAGATATTCACGGATCTGGGAAAGTATCGTACCGATCTTCTCATCTTTGAGGCGCTGGATGGCCTGAGCTTCTAGTTGGCCAGAAGTCTTGCATCTTCTCAGAAAATAATTGCTTATGATATTCACATGAAAACTCACATCTTCCTTCACATCACCAGCATAACCAACGCCTCCTTTCGACTTCTTCCCTACTGGCAATGACATGTAATAGCTATCATCCTCGTCATCGTCCCCTTTCGGAGTAGACGAAGAAGAATGCAGATCGGTCTTCCGTCTCTTGTTTGTTTTTGATTTTTGAGAACTCTCTTCGGAGGTTTGTTGGCGCTGCTCAGAGAATGTGGATTCCAACATAGCGAGCCCTATGCCCAATATAACGCCTTGCAGATTGGAACAATGGAATAGATTGTCGTCACCCGAAGAGGAAGTGTCACGATTGCTTCCGGTGTTGATAGGTTCTCCGCACGCAAAACAAAAATCCACTTTGCATGAAAGACAAGTGCGCTTTACGAGACGGCGAAGATGTTGAATATACAGCAAAAAATCTGGCTATATGCAAATCAGCTCTCGCTTTTGTAAAAAGAACAGCTTCACACACAAAAATGGCGAAGAAGTTACTCTTGGATCTCTTGATCCTATGCCCACAAGATTGGGGGCAAAGGCAATCACCGCTGCTTAGCTCGTTGTAGAGACCGAACAAGAAACCCTGTTCGCCACCCTCTGGACAACCCTTCATCCACTGACCCTGAGTCATAATCTTCACCTGTTCGTTAGTGTCTGGCATAAAGGCTGTCTCAGGTTCCTCTTCGACTTCTATGACTTCTTCGCGACGATCCTTTGAGAAAAAGACACCTTCGAAATCATCAAAAACAGCGGAGGAACAAAACACAAAGGTGCACTCACCAGCATATGGATCGGCCTCGACCACAGTTCTGGCTTTCTCGTCGTAATCAGAGTCGTAATCGACATAGTCGTCCCCTAAAGCACGATTAATATATCAGAGGGAACTATCCAGGAAGGCACTCACCCCCATCTTCATCTTCGTCCATGTCTATGTCATTATCGTCTTCTCCTTCTCCGTCCTCATCCGGCGTCTAACAAAAACTAATAAAGACCATTTTCCCGAATGGCAACGAGTTACATACAACACTACGCGGCGTTCGTGATGGAGTGATGGGCGCTAGTGGAGCAGTAGACTCCATACTAACATCTCTATCCGTCCCTTCTATGTCGGCGAACTCGCCTTCGAAAATTCGCTCGGCTGCTTGCATTACATCTTTGTACCGACGAAGAGCAGCCTGAGCTTGCGCCTCCGATGCACCCTACCAGCCAGTTAACATGGCACTGGGCTGGAATCACAGAACCAGGTCTTACCATCTCCACCAGTTGTTGGACCTCTCTATCCATGGTGGCTACAAGGGACTATGTATACCGTTACGGTCAGTGATGGGGCTACCTTCAGCGCTCCTTTATTGAACTCGGAAGGTGTGATGATAATATAATGTGACATTTTTGTCACAAGACGGGATTAGCCAATATTGCAGCTAAAACATAAAAATGTATAAATAAACGACCAAGACAGACCCGAAGAATAGAACTCCTTCAGCGAAGAAGCAGAATTTAGCAAGTAAATTTGTGAGCACTACCTAGATAAAACCTTCCGACATATCAAGAACGGTAAAGCCCATACCAAGCACAGGAGAAAGTCCAGAATACAACAATTCATATACACAGCCCAACACAACCCCGTCAGGCCAGCTGGTCGAAGCAGTCCAGAAGCGCGACATCCATATTGAGAGCATACGGATATAGACTATTCAACTCTTAGTAATTTGTCGAGAAAAGCTTTCTCGTTCATCCCGGTCGTAGCTAAGAGGATACGAAGACAAATCGCTCATCAGTGCGAGCGTGTCCAAACTGGCTCTTTGACGTCCTTGGAAAGCGGATGGTGGTGTGCTACCATCATTGCCTCCAGAATCAATCTGGAATGGGAACGGCCCGAGACCAGATGATGCTGTGGAAACCTGAGAAGCTGTAGACAGTCCCAAGGTCTGGCGGCTGGGAGGGGGGTCTAACGGGGGTAGTTGGGTCTCTGCAGGCTCTGGTACGTTTGAAGGAGTGGTGTTCTGTACCTGTGCGGAGGATGGTGAAAGAGATGCTGCCTCAAAGGCCGGAGGCTGGAACTGTGTGGCAGAGAACCGTTGATGTAGAGGAGAACGAGGCGGAGAACGGATAGGAAGCGATGAAATGGGCGAAGGAGGGACGAAGGGGAATGACTCGAGGATAGAGTCTGCTCGCGTTGAAGTGGCAGAAACAACCGAGGAGCCCGAGATTCGCTTGCGATCCCAGCCCTGGGCACGGGCTTGCGCGTGTGCGTGTGCCAAGGCTAGTTGCTGCTGTTCCTCAAGGGATGCTGACTGGCGGGAGGTCTGCGCCGAGGCTGGTGATACTAGTCTAGCCATGGTTGTCCTGGGCGACTTCTCGGGGTTCTTTGGGCACAGCAGTCCAACATTGACACGCGTGGCACTGCTGATATCTATGATAGACCCGGCCTGACTACTGATGCTGGATGGACGACTCTCTCCGTTATTATTGGACCACGGAAGACGGGGTAATTGGAGAGAAACTTCCGACACTGGGCGTGACTGGTTTAACATGTCACCGTGGACTTCAAATTCGTGATGATCCCCAAACGGATCGCTCCGTGGCGATGTATTATGTTCTTCCTCCGCCTCGTCCAAGGCATCAGCGGGGCCAAAAGAGCTGGCTGCAAGGGGTGACCGAATTGAAGGGCGAGAAGTAGCAGGCGGAATACTATGCACAGATAAATGTGATGATACGGGTGTGGATGGACCTGGGGTCTGGATGACTTCTGCTTTGACAACTCCCAAAACCTGTCTAACACCCTGGCCCTGTGTGATTATCATCGGTGCTTCATTGAGGAAGTCACTGGAGTAGCTGGCATTTGACATGCATGACATCCTCGAAGATTCTGAATGCTGACTCTGTGTGAAACACAGGTTTGGACCATGCAAAGATTCGCCAGATACTGCAGAAGAATTGTCATTCAAAGACAGGTCGGGTGCCCGGGCGGGCCGGACGGGAGAAGAAGTTGCAGCAGATCCCGAAACCCAAGAAGGTGTCGCAGAATTAGCTGACACAGAGCCGGGGGGTACCAGGGCAATAGGGATAACATTTGTGCCATTTGTACCAGTCGACGTAGTTTGTATAGAGTTACCATCATCAAAGGGATTAGGTTGAGCAGTAGGGACATTAGTGCCGCTCGCAGATAGACCCCGAGACTGCGGATCGAGGTCGATGATGCTGTGCGAAGATGAAATGAACACTCTAATGGTATTGGGATCAGAAGGCATCGGCGGCTGCGGCTTTTCAGTGGGATCTGGGCGATTGAGAACTGCTTCTGCAGGGGCGGGAACTTCGTCCTTGACTTCCTGAGCCTGCTCTAGGGCCTTATTGGCACTGGCACGACGACGGTACCAGAAATAGAGTACCAAAGCCCCTGCAAGGACCAGAACGATGGCAATGACTGCACCTGCGAGTGCGCCTGCACTGACATCCCCATTGTTACTAGAGGTGGCAGTGGTCTTTGCCTCACAAGTAAATGTTGGGCAGACATTGCAAGTTCTGGGACAAAGTTAGTGTCAAATGTGATCAGATTTACCGATTGAAATGAACAGACCTGGTTATCTGGATACAGCTCTGATCGGCTGCGCAAGTGCAAGATGGGGGAGCTGCAGGGCAAGTGACACATTGTCTGGTATCTAAGAACATTATCTGCCGAGAGAAGCAGAAAAAAAAAAGAAACAGAGTAAATGAGCGTGATTCGATGGGATTTAAGACCGAGTTTTGTATAATCTAAATTCCTACCACAGCTGCTCACTGCAAGCAACGATGGTGGAGGATGAGGATGGCCTGCAACTGGAGCAAGCCAAGTTGAAAGTCCAAAGGCGAGCCTAGTGACAACTGACAAGTGTCTTCCCACGATTTGGGGGTTTGCCAACGAACCAGGAACACTACACACATATTATAAGTGGTAGTCATCTTATCATCTCACTTTTATGGGTAACGCCGTAGGTGGTTATTATGTAGTATACCCATGGTGTGCCACGGTGGTGCGGCTTCGGCACAGGTACATGGAGAAAGCAGCAATAAAATATTATTTATTTTATTTAGTTATTTAGTTATCTACTATTTAATAACTTACTCGTCACCACACTAACCCCAATGTCTGACCTCGCCGAGTATACTATCGCAGTCGAGGGTCTGACTTACCATCATGTTCCTGATGAGCCACCTTCCTTGGATAACATCACTTTTCATCTCCGACCTGGATCCCGAACAATCTTGGTTGGTGCCAATGGAGGCAAGCAGTGATACTTTGCTGTCCTTGTCGTCTTACTGACTCCTCTTACGCAGCTGGAAAATCTACCCTCCTGCAGATCTTGGCGGGTAAAAGACTAGTAAAAAACGCTGAGATACGTATCAATGGCCTGGATGTCTTCAGAGATTCCCCGCCCGGCGTTACATTCTTGGGCACGGAGTGGTCCGTAACTTCTTATTCTCATCACGATTGCAATTCATCATCCAAGGTCCATTTGTCCTGTTCTCCAGGGCAATGAATCCAGTAGTTCGGAGTGATATCGTAGTGTCCACGTTCTTGGACTCCGTGGGAGGATATAAATACAAGGAAAGGAGAGACAAACTTCTAGATATTCTAGATGTGGACTTAGACTGGCATATGCATGCCATTTCCGATGGAGAACGTCGCCGAATCCAACTTTGCATGGGCCTCATGGCACCATGGGATGTTCTTCTCTTAGATGAAGTACGTTATTCCATGCCATATCTGTGAGGTTGTCTAAGCGACGCGCGTGCAGGTCACTGTTGACCTTGATGTCATGGTTCGTGATGAGTTACTCGCATTCCTTCGAAACGACAGTACCGCCCGTGGAGCCACCATTATTTGTGAGTCGGAAGTTTCGCAGTTCTTCACCACTAATCAAATATATATTCACACAGATGCAACACATATTTTTGACGGACTCAATTCATTCCCTACTCACGTCGCCCACATGCGTTTCGGTTCCTTTGCCACGGAACCTACCGCATGGCCATCAGGTTTTATAAACGGTCCTCAGACCCCCACATTATACAACACTGCTCTGCAGTGGCTTAGAGGGGATCGTGAATACCGCCGAGAACTTGAGAAACAGGGCCGAAAAGGTCGGGGTGCGAGACATGAGGTTTGTTTTGATCCCACTCATTTAGTAAAGACTTGCTTAATTTATCAAACTATAGACTGTCCCTTCAGACTCTGAGACGTTCTACAAGAAGTGGGTGTGATTTTTTGCAAATAATTCCTGACTATAATATTGACGATCATTTAAGATATGATTATAGTCATTAAGACACCACCACGCTGCCGTAATATCTATTGTGGACGCATCATTTCACGATTATATCCCTTCAGTTTCAACAACCTGTAGCAATAGCACTACAAGTCATATCTGTATTCAACATGCACCGCCTAAAATACAACGCTTTGTATCCAGAGGATTTGGACGGACCAGATTGCTCGCAATTGGACATGCACATTTCTAATGAGTCCGATGTGTGAGGAAAGTAAGACTGCAAGTCCCGGTAACTATACTTTACGACTTCGTAGATACGATTAGCAAAGAGTCGCAATCATATTCTCCGTTCTCCAGTAAAATTTATGTACAACCTTATAGGCTATATAAGGCGGAGTGGAGCTTTGAGCGGGTGCAATTGCAGCCGGTTGAAGGTAAGTTGAATTATCTTTCACACCTTTTTATGCAAGGCCTCGCCACTACAGTTATCCACTATTATAATGCCTGAAATCATAGACCTAACGGTCTCTTCTCCACCACCAGAACCTATCGAGATATTATCTGACGGGGAAATACCTACGGTCTCTCTCAACCAAGAAGATCCTTCCTCGCAAAAGTCAAAGCGGAAGCAGCGAAAACGGAGGAAGTCCAAAGGCCCTACATCCGATAATGTCAACAGCTCAAGAAAACGGTCTCTCGAGTGTCAAAGTACCGTAGATTCTCGCACCGGGATTATTTCTCGAAGGCGATCAGCGTCTCCAAAACGTCGCTCACCAGCCCCAGCACCCGATCAGGAACTGTTCTTCTTTGACGCCACCCCTGCTCTTGTGGTCACAGAGCCTACGCAAAGTTCAAATTCCCAACCCGAGAGTTCTAAAAGTGCAGCGGACCGTCTTCTACTACCCTCTCATGTTTCTATCTTGGGTGCTGGTGAGGATGGTGCAATACCGGTTGAAATCGTTCCCCAACTACCCGTGGATTCTGAGGAGGAAGATTACATTGAATATCTTGACTATGAGGATAGGAAGGTGTGCGGCCATCAGTAGTTGTAGTCACAATAAGTTGCTCATGTCTTTCGTAGGCACCCGGGCTTATTCGATACTTCGATACGGAAGCAGAGGAGGAGGCTCACACTAAACCGTCACGTTTTGTATGCAAGAACTGCGGTGCAGAGGGCGAGCATAAGACTTATGAATGTCCGATTCAAGTGGTCAGTTTTTTGAATGCCTCAGACTAATGTTGCTCATTCTGCTCTAAAGTGTCTGACTTGTGGTGCTCGTGACGAACATTCAACGCGAAGCTGTCCTATTAGCAAGACATGCTACACTTGTGGGATGAAAGGTCATATTAACAAGGTAAAAATGTTTGTAATCTGTCTTACACCCAGTCTTATGAGATGCAGACCTGCCCAAATCGTTTCTCGCGTTCAAGGCTCGCACCAGATATGGTCGATTGTTGCGGCCGATGTGCGTCGAAAGCTCACAAGATGAATGTAAGATAGCAGTGCAATTCTTAACGCCCTGTCGTTCATTTTCCAACTTCGACCAGGAATGTCCTACGCTGTGGAGAATATACCAGTACGTTACAGACGAGGATCGTGTGAAAATCATGCAGACCAGGGAGGAAAAAAAGAAACTTGGATTCGGAAAAGGAGGCGAGGGATACATTGCATCGGAGCTGTGTTGTTATAATTGTGGAAATACAGGCCACCTGGGAGACGTATGTGTTCTTGCCAGTCTTGGCCCGTCTTCTGACAAAGTCTCGCAGGATTGTGATGAGGTCGCTTTTGTGTTTGACATACCCGCTGAGCCTTCAGCTTTCAGCTCACACAACATCATGTCTGGGCCATTTTATGATCCAGTATCCGAGCCCGTTCGTGTTCGCCGTGGGCCGCGAGAGTTGCAGTATGAAGAAGACAGACCTAGTTTACGCGATGATTGGGGTATGGATGCACCTACGAATGTTGGAAAACAAGGGAAGAACAAGGACAAGGAAAAGATGGCAAAGAAGTTCAGAGATCAAGAAGATGATGACACAGGGGACTGGTTCAATAATCCCCGTAACATGAAGAACCGCGGGAATGACAAACCTGTATCAAATGGTCGAAAGGCTTTAAAATTCGGCAGTTCGATCAAGGACGTCGGACGCCAGTTCATGCCACCCCCATTAGATTCACCTCGCAAAAGTCTTATTGATCGGTTAGGGGACAACCCTCACCGTGGTCCTCAACGGCGGAACGGTGACCACCACGGCCCATCAAAGGAACCAGAGTCTTACCGCATACGTGGAGCATCGCATAATGCTAGAGAATGGGATGATGAGTATTCCCGTAGAGACCCAGGTCACGGCCGAGAGCGGCGACGAGATTCACGAGAGAGGGACAGAGACCGGGACCGGGGACACGGTGGACGAGGAAGCAGTGGACCCAGGTATAAAGGTGGTTACTATAGATGATTTCAACTTTGAAGTCGTGCTTGCGTTGGTTCGGGAGTGTGATGAAAAAGGCCGCTCGCGGTCTGATGAATGATTTTCCGTTATCGGAGCTCTCACGACGGTGTTGTTGACAAGGGAGTCGGATTGTATGCTAGGGTCACCATCCATAGGGGGACGGCGTCCCTAGTGAACAACCAGATCTTCATATTTAGCTTTTTAAGTTGCCGTCAACACGTTATTTGCCAGTTGAGCGAGCCTGAGTGAGCTTATAAGCGGCTGTTAGGCTAAGAACGTTTAGTATGAAGTAGTAGATTGCCTTTGTTGAGCCGTAACATCATGTTGAATGCCACTCTCTTTCCTTCCACTACAATCGACCTTGGTCTCGCCAAAGGCAGGAGCGTTTCAACAAAGATTACCCAAGCTACAGACTCAGCGTACCCCGAAGGATCCATCATAAGTCCAGTGACCCGTGCCACTCTCAACTTCCAGTATGCATCCCTAAGAAACATCAATCACTGTCCAGCTGGAATGTACATAACTCCTTCTGTGGAGAGCATCCTGGTGTGGGACGCTGTTCTCTTTGTGCACAAAGGTCAGCAATCTCAATACTTACTGGTGTGCTGTTCAGTTTCAGTTTCATATTCTTGTTAGGATACTACCAGGATTCTGTGTTGAAGTTCACTGTGACGTTTCCCAATGACTATCCTGAACGACCCCCGACGGTGCGGTTCTTGACGGACATTTTCCATCCCCTTGTCGACCCCCGAACTGGAGCTTACAGTCTTGCGCCTCGGTTCCGACCATGGAGGTTCGTGACATCATGCTACAGATTGACTAGGAGCTGATGGTACGTGTATCCAGACCCAAAGAACATCAGATACATCATATTCTGCATTTTATCAAGAGCACGTTCAAGGAGCCCACTCTAGACAAGCTCCACGAAGAAGATATCTTAAACAAAGAAGCTTTCAAGTGAGTTACAAACGTTCTGAGAGTTGTCTTCGCTGATGATTTCGTAGACTGTAAGTGATGATAAACTTCGCCACTCTAGATGACAGTATTCATGCTACATACAGTTATCGTGACAATCGAGCGTCTTTTGCGACATTAGCAAAGCAGTCCGCAGAACTATCTCAATCTCCCAGTGCTCTCTATGACACTTCAGGCTCAAAGAAGAACCACTCGTTACGGTTTACCCCTTTGAAACCAAACGAAGTCGACGAAGTGTTTAGGGCCCTCTTCATTCACACAGAATATTCAAAATGAGCATTCATGATTCACAAGCTACTATATGAAGTATGGTATACTAGTCGTCTACATCCTATTATACGCAAACTTACTACACGGTCTAATAATATAGTTGCATTAAGGCGCCATTATTTGTGATAGTTGTATTATGGTTTGGACGCCACCCGGAGTCTAGAACTCACAAATGACGAAAGGGTGTTTCATCTATCGTCGCTGCTGCTATTAGTATCGTTGATACTGGGAAAATACCCCCCGAAGTTATTCGCTTCGAATGGGGTGTCCGTTCCCGTATCATCATCCTGCTAATAGCGTTACTTGTGCGTGAGAAGCGTTCCAGCACACTAGTCATTGAGACGCACCTCAATCATCTTGCCAAAGTGCTTAGAGAGTTTCTCGATGACGAGGCTGTATGGAAGATGCTGGGTCAATTTCCTACAAAGAGTCATTAGCTCCATGAGGCAAATTTGATGATCACCAAAATTTGTCACCTTCGAGGCTGTACATTTAAAGAATGACGTGCATCCAGAGTGGAGTCCAGGACGTTCGACGAGTGGGCACCTTCACTAAGGGACAATCTAATTGAATATTCCTTATCAGAATTCCCGCGCCCGAAATTGCGCTCGTAGAGTTCAAACCTAGTAGGTGCAAGGGAAGTTAGTCGGCAAACCGATACTATGAATTGACCTACGTGATATGGGACTACAAAGAGAGTCCTTTATCAGTATACTTCCAAGCTCAGATATGAACTGGACTTACACAATAGTCTAACTCGGGTATCCGCCTATTCGCAATTGGCAGGCCGGAGTGCAGCACGAGATTGACAAGCGTATGAATATGGCTTTCTTTGGTGAAATAAAGGGTTAAGGAACTGGCGCCATTGTTTCGTGCAGCCTCGAGGTCTTCTACGACTTTCCGAAGTAGTGGTAATGAAGTTAGGACGCCAATCTGCTCCCTGTACAAAGTTCAACTTTATACAAACGAGTCGTGGTTTATTAAGTCACACTTTTCATCAGCCTCAATGCCGTATTCCTGAGGCGCCACTAGATCAAACAGGGCTTTAGCACGCCCGTAAAGTTCATGCAACTTGCGGTCTTGAGTCTGGCTCGGATCCTGGCCTTGGCCAGCGTTTTGGTCGAAGATCGAGAACAGGAATGTTCGGTGGTGCAGCGCGCAATACTTGATGGTGTCATAAAGCTCGGAGACCTGCAAGATTAATAGGGATCAGTTACCAGGTAGTGCACATTACAAGGTACTTGCACGAGAGGGGTCAAACTTCTTTTGTTCGACATCACAGAAATCTTCAAACAGTTTATCCCAGCGTTCCCTGAATAACCAGGGTTCATCATCGCAACACCTACAGATATTCGTAAACCTGTCATTGTTCCAAGGTCGATCAATTTTCATACCATTGCTCCTGGATCGTGTCCACATCCATTGTCTTGAAATTCTTGTGCATGATTGCCCGGAAGGAGCTCAAAAGTTCGATGACCTCCTGTAATGACGCAGCGTGAGTATTCAACTCCCCTTTGCGATGTGTTGACAGACCTTGACAACTTCGACCGGCTCCTTTTTCATGCTCTTTGGCCATGTGAGCTCAGGACGCTTCTCAGGCTCGCCAGGTCTCAACAATATCTTTAGACGCTTCTTCACCTCATCCATCAAATCCTTGGCTGCATTAGAGTCGTCGAGAAGGTCTTTACGAATAATCAGTTCCGGAGGTGTTGCCCCTTGTGAGCTTAATTTGCTCTCTTGAGAGGAGCACGAGGAAAGGGAACTGCTAAGAGTTGATGAAGAAGCGGAAAAACTCGAAGAGATGTTGTCAACAAGTGCTGCAGCAAAAATCTCGGCGGATGCGATCACACGGCGCTCGGAAGAGGTATAGATCTGGATTGTAAATTCAGGATATCACTTTCTCTATGGGTAACAAACATACCTTGACATTCTGAAGAGCTTCCTTGTCTAAGCGCGAAAGTCAGCAGCATCATTCCCCCTTATTGTGATGGACCTACTCATAATGGTCAGATCCTTTTTCATGTTCTCTCCAAGGTCGCGAGATTGGTATCTTGCTGAATGCGTGAACTGTGCCAAAAAATTCGCATCAACGTCAATGGCACAAACTTGCAGGAATCGACACACTTCACCGCCCCATTTAAAGACTAGTGTCAACTTTGTTAACCTCCTTGCCTGACCAGCCTGTCTCTTCGAATACACAGGCTTTAGCTGCGCCTTAGTCCCAGGAAGATTAATCTTGTTGAAAAGCGCAGTGTTGAGCTGCGTGAGTTTCGCCAGGTCATCGCCACTCGCGCCCAGAGCTTTTGCCTCCTCGACTGCTTGGGCGATAAGATTCAGTTGAGATGTCTCGCGAAGAATTATCTCCTCCTTTTCTCCATTGAGTAGCCGAACGAAAGGCTGCGTCCACGCGTCACCGATAGGAAAATTGAATTTCAACTTTTGTTTGGGTGTGCGGTCAGCGTGTCGGAAGACCGTTACATTTGCCTTAAGGATCCATGTAGGTGGTTGCCCCTTGGTTGTATGGTCTGCTGAGGGTATCGGACGTTCTGGCGAGGATGACACATGTATGCAGAGGTTAGCCAAAATCTCGGCAGCCTTGTCTAAGTGGTGATAATCAGACATAGGACATGATATCGCATCGTCGCCTACCATAATAACCCTCATTTCCCTTGACAAAGCTCCATCCATTGACATCGATAATCTGAGTTTTCTTGCCTCCTTGACATCGAAGCATGTCGAAGCCGCAAACGTTCTGACCAAATGCTTGACATATTTTCGCGGCATACGTCTTCTCTTCCTCACTCAAATGAGTAATAAACCTAATTTGTGCATGAGCGACCGGGGGTTACGAAGTGCCGGATGACAAACCGAATCTCTTTGCCTTCGGTGTTTCGGCGGACAACACCATCGACCACAGGGGACTTGCGAGTTTCAGCGTGAAAATAGTCCTTGCCGACCGTATAGACCTTGATATCCTCAGAGTTATCGACGTCGATGAATTCCTCGTAGATATATGATCCATCCGTCCGCGGATGATTCAACGAAGGATCAAGATCACTTGACTTATTACCGACCTAGGAAGAGATAAGTCAAGGAATGTGTGAAAGGACCATTGAACTGATGCATACCTTCCTAAAGAGGCGGCGCCCTCCACCGCCTCGAAAATAAATATAAACGTTGTGATCCTCACCACTGACAGGTTTTTCCACGAAAGGTTTCTCCATGACTTGACCGTCAATGATAATAGCGTTCCCATCTTCGCGAAGTGAGACTTGAGGGGTTACACTAAAGCCACCTAATGTGACGCCAAGCTTCTTCGACATGACGTTTTTGAGTTCTGCGTCAACTTGAGGACCACCATCGCGAGAAACTTCGAGTCGCTTGGGAGTTGGTACCTGTAAATGGTCGAGAATAGCTCCAACTAGACGACGGTCCCATAGTAAAGCCTGCGGTAAAAGGTCATTGATGCAAAATGGGTGACGGAGTTTGACGTAAGATATCGCCTTGTCTAGGGGAAAATCGGTGGAAAAGAAAGAGATGAGTACATCACAACGTGGCCAATTTTCGACATCTGCCAGGAGCGTGAGTAGGTGGTTGCGGCATTAAGGAGCGGGAGAAGAAGGGAGGGAGAAAACATAGTAGTACATACCCTCGTCAAGGATAACCTTATCACCAAAGACCTTGACTTCAATAGCACCGTGGGCTCTCTCTACCAATCGCGTGAGTATTTCTCTCATTGCCTTTGATCTGGCTTTGATGTCCATTGCACAGATGCCGAGAATGACAGGGGAGCGATTGATATCATGGAAGAGCACCCGGTCATCGCTGGAAGCAATGGAAGAACGAGAGGAAGACCTTGTGACATTTGAGCTAGAGCGAGGAGACTGACGTTCTGGAGAATTTAAGAAAGTTGAAATTCGAGACTGCCTGTCTCTGAACATGATGATAGATGAATAGATTTGAAGATGGTATAATAGGTATAGCCTATTGAATTAAAACAATTAGGTTTCGTAGTCCTGTTAAATAATTTGAACTTCTGATACGAAAACATAGACCGTGAAAAAGATTGAGCAAACGTACCTGCAGGCATGCAGGAGAACGGCACACGACCAGGCTGACTCGGAGCTGATTTCAAATTTTTGAAGTCCTTCATCCAAACCTTAGCAAGGAAATTCCCAATTGAGTTTCTTCTGAAAATCATGTACAGACGAATGAGCAGGACTGGTAACCACTGCACTGCGAGAGTAAATAAGATTGTGAATGTATGATACTCCACCGATGTGGTCGTAAGCGCATTCAAGGTCGTGTGAGGCATATTTCAAGAAGCATTCTCCGGTAGCATGCCCTGAAGCTTGATATAGTGTGCCTGCAGGGACCTCCATGAGACAACCATTTTGAAATTCGGTCGAAGAAATGCACTCTTGAGAGTTATCTCGCGGTCCCTGCAATCCGACATTTTGCCACTGGTGGCAGAGCTCCTCAGCCTATATATAATCATGGCCAGTCTCTTGAGCCATTTTCCTACTATTTATCATATACCTCCCTTGGAAGTACAAAGTGACCTGTCCAGTCCATCCTACTTAATACTGGACAAAAGCAAAATTAACGCTAGAGGTCTACATCGTCGGTTGTAGAGCTCTAAAATAGTAGTAGAAGTGTATATATTAGCGCTGAGATATATTTGTACCATATGTTTCTCATCACTGTCCGTGCAGACCAATTCAATTACAAAATTGAAAAGACCGGACTCAGCTGGGAAAGTTCCAGTATCCCTCACGGCTAATTGCCTCACTATCCAAGTTAGAGATCATGTCCATGTTGGCAACAAGACTTGGGTTATGCTGCCCAAATGCTGAAGAGTCTAGTTGGTAGTACCTGAGAGAAGATGAAGTTACCGCAAGTCCATCGGTAACGGCGCTCGGCCGCGCCAGTCCCCAACACATTGGATAGAAGTGGGATTTGCCATAATATCATCATACCCAAGAGGGCTCTCGCGCTTATTCACAGTCAGAATCCACATTCAATGCAAGGTACATACATAGTCACATAAGATATAAGCAAGCAGCCATCCATTAGCTACAAACGAAAGAGAAGACCAATCATGGATGAACGTTCAAGGGCAGTCAGCAATGTTGAAGGCATGACATCGAGCACAAACACATGAGCCAGCTGTGGGCCGTGGTGGCAACATGCCGTCAGCAATGGACGAGCGAAATGGAAGATGATTCATGAATGAAGGTGCAGTTAGTCGTATTGAAGACCTGACGAGCCGCAAAGAAAATAAAACAGCAGTCACCCATGTTGAAGAGCTGACTTTCAGGACAAGCGGATCAAGCAGTCATCTCATAATCCTCGTCGCCTGGCCCACCACTTTGCAAACGGTAAGGTCGATATACACATTCTTCGACACAATTTTGTACATGCTAATAGCTTCGTGCACAGTGACCCGATAAAGGCCAGTGCACAATTCCAAAGTTTTCGATGCCATAGGCGATTTTTGAGGAGTAATGCGTCAGAGTCGCCTATCCATACGGGGCGCGTGTGAAGACTGATCATACTGACGACCCGGAATCCTTCAAATAATATAAGCCCAGAGACATGAAATGATGCCAGGAAGGCCGATTACCAATGGTTGTCTGTAGGCCAAGGGTCGGTGGCATGCAGGTAAAGCCAGAGGAAGAGGGAATGCATGAATGCCAATCACTACATATTCACATCAGTTGCACATCTTTGAAAGATTGGAAGAGATGCTCACGTACTGACAACGTTGTGCCAGGCGATGTCGTACAGGAATTATCGGAGGCGGAAGCCGGGGCCTAATAAGGGAAGAAAAATCCACAGAAAAGTTTGCAGACGGCTCGAAATTTGTGGAATTTGGAGGCCGATTTGGATTTTCGAATGAAATCGGCTTTGGTGGATTTGGGATAGATTTCGGCTGATCAAGCGGCAACATTCGGCAACGTAAATCGGACCTTCAAATACGACTTACACCAAATGTTGATTCAACAATAAATTAAACTCCGACGCGGCAACGGTGTTGTCAAATCCATCGAAATCCGATCATCAAATGATATTGAGGTAATGGGACAGCCAGATGTATTATTAGACATTGATCATAAGAACTGGATTAGCGCAAAGTCGATGAAAACATATCGGCAGGTGACATTTCTGCTGTCTCACTCAATTCTGCCTCTGAAAAACGTGGTCGTAATAATTTGATTTAGAGAGAGAATTGTAGCTATGCTAGGAATTTTTGTGTTTAAGTAGCTGAATTTTGTGAAAGTGGCCACTTCTGTGGGGTGCCAATTGCAATAGTATAGTGCCCCATTCACGAAACTGGCGATGGTACCGTGACAAATATGATGTGACTGCACGAGATCATCGCGTGTGCACGGACTTGTTAGGCCGGAAAAAACTTTTGGCAAGAGATCTGATCTATGAACTTTATGGCATAATTTATTTATGTAAATTCAAAATCGCACTGTACGGGCCTACTAGTATCGGGCGTTATATGGTCTTCTCTACGGCATAAATCGGCAGTTCGTCTGCCATACTGCCATGTGCATAAGCATTGCCTCAAAAATTCAGCAATATTAATATTGTGAATTCTGATTAACCTTCATCAGCAAAACCACTGAAATGAACGCTTGACTTACGCGCATTACGGACACTTACAACTTCAGTAGCGGTATGATGCTTTGTTTTTCAAAGAACGATTTAGTTGAACGAAGTAGATCTAGAATGTCTGATGCTTTGTAGACATGTTAGAAATATTGGTGGTGCATACTACATCAGGGTCCAACATAACCAAAACCGAACAATTACGAACGCAAACCTGAGCTATGCCAAAAACAAACTGCTTTAAAGCATGTCAGAGCGCACTTCGACCCAATCAGCAGATGCGGCCTTAGTCATTGTATAGCTAATTTTTGCTTAGCACTATTCAATTTTTTAACTTTGACCCGCTGACGTAACCCTATGAGGCAATTGTGCGCGCCAGGTGAGGCATTTTGTGGATGATGATGGCCAGAAATATCTCGCCACGTCTCTTCTATATAATGTGCTCACAAATTCTACGGCCAATCTGGCGTATCGCCTTCTTTTTCTCTCTCTCCCAGTTCATTTAATCACACCAACGTTGAAAAACGTCGTATTATCTGATGAACACACCGTCCGAAACCCATATCACTACCATCTCTGTATCTAATCTTCATTGCAGCAGGTATGTAAAACGGTCGTGATTTTTATTCTGCTCATGTTAATTTTGTCTCAGCTGTGTAAACGTAATCAATGAAGTGCTCCTCTCTCTTTCTCCCCCTCCAACAAGGGTAGATGTATCCATCGTGCACCAATCAGTAACGGTCGAGCATGCTCTCGCAACACTCAGACACCCCATACATTCCATGCTTGAGGACGCTGGGTTTGATGTATTTGACCCAAATTCCAGTTCCTCCGAGCACACGTTTTCACAAGCGACAAGCACCATCCTATCTGGAAAACATGGAAAGCATATAAAATTTTGCTTATTGTGTCAGGAGGCGGCTACTTTACTCAATGATACTGTTTCACCACTCCTGCAAGGCAATACCGTCGGCTGCTCATATTCTAACAGTGTCCCTCCAGTGTATTGCGACACGCTACAGGACCGAGAGTGGGGCCTCCACAAGGGTGATGTAGCGCATCTCGTCACCCTGTCCGTGGGTGGTATGACGTGTTCTTCCTGTTCGGGCACCATCACCGAAGTAGTTTCACAACTCCCTGGCGTCTCCGAAGTAGTCGTCAGCCTCTTGAATAACTCCGCCACAGTTACTATTGCTCGAAGGGATCTAGTTGGCTCCGTGACCAACACCATCGACGACTGCGGCTTCGAAGTCGAAGTCGTCAAGATCGAGCCTCTCATCCCGTTGACATCAACAAATAATGCCATAAAAACAGGTCTTCGGAAATTATCCCTTCGTATCGACGGAATGTATTGCCAGTGCGTTACATTTTAATGTGGTCGCATGTGGGGTCACTGATATATGAATCAGGCATTGCCCAGCCAAAATTATGGCCGCCTTAAAAGAGTTCCAGCCCAACGTCGCAATTATTAAGCCATTATTAAACCATTTGGATCCCGTAATAGAAGTCTCGTACATGCCATCGCCTCCAGACTTCACCATCCGCTCTATTACTTCCACTATTGTATCCGTGGAACCGACGTCATACAATGTATCGATCCATCGTCCACCTACCCTCGAAGAACGTGTGCATTGCATGCAGCGACGCGAGCAACGAGTCTTGCTGTGGCACATGTTTTTCACATTCATCATTACGATACCCACGTTTATCATCGGTGTTGTTTATATGAGCCTTCTTCCTGCTGGCAACCACACGAAACTTTACTTAATGCAGCCCATGTGGAACGGAAACGCATCCCGAATCGAGTGGGCACTCTTTTTCCTCGCGACCCCAGTCTATTTTTATGCTGCTGGCATATTTCATTGTCGGAGTATTAAAGAAATCAGAGCTTTGTGGAGGAAAGGGAGCACGACTCCCATCATTAAGCGCTTCACCAGATTTGGGAGCATGAACCTTCTGGTATGCACTGTATTATCCGTATTATCATGCGATGATGTGACATGATGAGCAGGTCTCTACTGGAGTAACTGTGGCCTATTTTTCATCCATCGTAGTTCTAGGTTTTGCGGCAACACAACTACCTTCGACAAATGGTACAGGACAACAAACGTCATATTTTGACTCTGTTGTGTTCCTGACTATGTTTTTGCTTTCTGGTGAGTCGAACCTGTGTGTTGCCTTTCTTGCCTGTTCATCTACGGTAATCATTAGGACGCTACCTTGAGGCATACAGTAAAGCGAGGACTGCAGATGCCATTACTGCACTTGCGTCACTCCGCCCTCCTGGAGCTCTTATCTTGTCTCCCCACCCTGCTTCTGATTCTACGCCCCTCGTGATTGTTCCACAGAGTGACCCTGAAAAATGTGACATAGCAAGTGACAACGGTAGCCTTCTTGCATCTCCTGGGTTCAAGTTTGAGAAGGTACCTGTAGATTTCTTAGAGGTTGGCGATGTAGTGCGTGTGCAAAGTGGTGCGACGCCACCATCAGACGGTACAATCGTCTCTGGTGCGGAGACATCCTTCGACGAAAGCTCCTTAACCGGTGAGGCTCGACTTATTAAGAAGAATGTCGGGGACAAGGTTCTTCTTGGAACAATCAACAAGTCCAGAGCTGTAGATGTTCGAGTTGACACTCTTGGCGGTGTCACGTTGTCAGTCACCTAACTTCGATTCTAAAGATATTATTTGTCTGACTTAGTTCTAAAGGCTGGATCAGATCGTGCAAACCGTCCGCGATGGCCAAACTCGCAGGGCACCCATTGAGCGTGTCGCGGACCACATTACAGGCGTCTTTGTCCCGATCGTCACTTTACTGGCTATCGTCACATGGTTGATATGGCTTGCCTTGGGTGTTAGCGGTGCCATCCCCAAAAGTTATCTAGATACAGGTGCAGGTGGATGGAGTGAGTTTCTTTCAAACGATTCCTGAACTTTGTACTGACATCAGCTCTGTAGTTATGTGGTCTCTCGAGTTTGCAATCGCAGTATTCGTCGTGGCCTGCCCTTGTGGCATCGGCCTAGCAGCACCTACCGCTCTTCTTGTGGGATCCGGCCTTGCAGCCAAACATGGAATCTTGGCCCGCGGAGGTGGCGAGGCTTTCCAAGAAATGGCGCAACTTGATATCGTCGTATTCGATAAGACCGGAACACTCACTGAAGGTGGCGAGCCCCAAGTATCTGATGCCGAGATTTTGATTTCGTCGGTACCTGAGAAGATGCTTCTCGGAATCGCCGCGGAGTTGGAATCTGCATCCTCCCACCCACTCGCGAATGCAATTAGGCAGTATGCGGGAAAGCGTGGTGCTGCGTCGGTTGTTGGCAATGCATTCGATGAAATTGCTGGCAAAGGCGTCAAAGGGGATTTTGATGCAATTTGTCGAAAGGCGATAGTAGGAAATGAAGCCCTGATGCAAGACCACGACGTACTGCTTTCTCCAGACGTTCTCGAAGTGCTCGAGAGGTGGAAATCTGAGGCGAAGAGTATCGTCCTCCTCGCGGTTACTGTTGCAGACTCGGACGATCGATTCGTTGTTGCAGCGATATTTGCTGTATCGGATCCCATCAGGAGGGAAGCTGTTGGTGTTATACGCCATTTGCAGGAGGGGGGCATTGGAACATGGATGATATCAGGGGATAACGAGACGACAGCTAAAGCAGTCGCAAAATCTGTGGGCATTCCTGAAACGAATGTCATCGCTGGTGTTTTACCTCAACAAAAGGTCTGTCGTTATCCTCGTCTCTTTCTTCTCGTATGATCTCATTTATCTCGCAGGCGGAAAACATCGAGTGGCTGCAGCGTAATGGTACCAAACGTCCTCCTCCACGTTGGCAACGTATGTTAGGCAGATCAACATCAAATGAACGTTGTGTCGTTGCAATGGTTGGGGATGGTATTAATGACGCCCCTGTGAGTTCTCTATACATGTATTCGTTTTATGTTTTGTATTGACTGTGGTGTCAGGCCCTAGCTGTCAGCGACATAGGAATAGCTATCGGATGTGGAAGTGAGTTTCCAACTGCTAACGGAGCGCATACTCACCAAGTTCGATGACAGGCGACATCGCACTATCTAGCGCCTCGTTCATTCTCTTATACTCTAACCTCAAAACTTTACTCACATTAAGCGACCTGTCGAGAAAAGTGTTTAACCGTGTCAAGATTAACTTTGTACGTTTCGTTTCTCTTTGCATCACCTCTTGCCAATACATTTCGTAGATGTGGGCATTTCTTTATAATTTGATTGCGGTCCCTATTGCTGCTGGCGTCATATACCCTATTGGACACGCGCGTTTGGCTCCCGTCTGGGCGTCGTTGGCCATGGCATTATCGTATGTACCACCTGACTAGGTATGACCTATACTGACGTGTGATCCTAGCTCTGTGTCTGTGATTTGCTCCTCCCTCGCACTTAAGCTGTACAGAGAACCAAAGATACAGCTTTAACTAGTCCAATTCAATTCTTTCTTGCATTCAATCCATTCATTCGTACCTGTATCTATATCTCATTTCATTCACTACTACTTACTACTAGTATCCATCTTTTAATTGTACAGCCGACGCTCTCAAAAATGTCATGAAAGTCAGGTGTGTGGAAAGTAGACCACCGTGCTCTACTTCCAAGGCCTCTGCTTTTCAGAACCGCAAGTAAGTAACTTCAATTGGCCTCCGAACACCTTGTGTGACTCACGACTGTTCGAAAATTTCAAATTTTATTAACATCCAGTTATAAATTATAATGCGTGTGCATAGTGCAGGAGCTTCAGGTGCAAGAAATATATCTCGTAAAAACAGACCATGAAAAAAACTTGGTACTAATTTGTGCCTGTGAAGCATAAACCATGCCAAGACGCAATGGCTTCCAGAGAAGGTTTGGTTTGGACATATGGTCCACTTTGGTGAACAGTGATTGCGATGATTTAAACACCTTCGTATGTGCCGATAGCATTGCAAGGGTGTTCAAAACACTAATAGGTCTCTCTGCCTGCAATGTTCTTCGTGATCGTGAGTATATTCTGAATCACTGCAGATACTCTGCAGTAGTCCACAGATGAGCGGCTGCAAACACAGACATCAATTCATCCAATATGCAATTAATCAAGCCCAAAGATGAACTACATAAAACCTGTGGCAGTCTCATAACACACGATATAGTTAGTGTTTCGGATGTCACTGTCCGAAGGCACGACTCGCCATGGAATAAATATAATGTTGCAACAACAATTTGGACAGGGGCTAAAACCAATTAAGAACCTCTAAGGAAACTATCCATGAGCAAATGTCAAGGTGTGTTCTGATAGAAAAAAAGTTGTATCTGCAGGTTTCAAACCTACACAGTCTAAGAGAAACAGATTTTGATTCTGCTGTGGTATTGAACCACCAGGTTAAGACCAATCACGGGGAACTTCTAAAGAAACCATCCACAAGTGAATACCCAAGTGTGTTCTGATAGAAAAACCCGTTGTTGGCAATTTTTGAACCTGCATAGTCCAAGAGAAACAGATTTTGATTCTGTTGTGGCCACCACCTGGTCATGACCTGTTACGGTGAACTTCTAAAGAAATTAAACATCCATGAATGAATGTGTTCCGATAGCAAAAAAGAATTGTAGTTGAGTAGGTTTCGAACCTGCGTAGTGAAAGAGAGACAGAATTTGATTCAGTTGTGGCGACCACACTGACCAGGCTACTTTCACGCTTCTTGACGAGACTTTTGTAAGAAGCATTAAGGCTCCGGCTGCGAGTTTTCGTAGGGTGTGGGACCTGCTAAGATAAGAGCGCGCTGAATAGTTAGATGAGTCGTTAGCAATAGTTGTGCAATGATGAGAGCTATAATTCTGAGACGAAAGACGATAGACTGATACTGATGATAACGAGGGTGATACGAGACGAGACTAAACTGTGAGACTGGACTGTGAGACTGATCTGATTGCCTCTAGATTGCCCTGTAGAAACGAGTGTACATGAACTATTTTATACTGTGAACGCTAAGGGTCCTCGGGTATGGAAAGGCCGAACGATTAGGTGAAACGGAGGCTTAAAGGGAGTGGCGTTGGACCTGGCAGGGTAGAGTAGAGAAGTGGTAGACAGAGAGTACGAGAATTTGAATGAGTGGCGCAGGTAGGGGTATGGTATTTGACAGAGTTAACGAGAGTTTTGCTTGTTTTTGACAGAATCCGGACAATTAAGTGACGAGAGGGCGACGGAGACGAACTAAGGGCCAATATGCAATGAAGGGCTGACGGCGAACGACGATGGACGTGAGCTGGGGCGGTGGTCGACGATGGTGGTCAAGGTAAAGGTATTTCGGCTATTTCCGGCCGCAAACGCTTGGTAATCACTACACTTTCTAAAATGAAAACCTATGGGGCCCCAGGTCCGAAAAAGATGACATAGACAAAAAAGTTCGAGTCTGAACGTCTACGGAACAATTATTAATTAAATAACACTGCCCCGACAGGGGACGAAGACTGAGATAGTTATAATTCACCATCAGCAGCAGGTTCAATATGATCAACATTACCACTAAGTATACATGAAGTTTCAGAAGCAAATGAGCAGATATTTAAAAATGAGGACAATGAGACACTTTCACCACCTTGGAGGCCAGACATAGAGGATTGGAGACGGGCCTCGTCTTCCCACAAAACAGTGGCCACGTAGCAGTCCAGTTCATCCTAAAATACAACATCGAGACCACACGAGACCTCAAACTCTACATCAGTAGTGAACGCATGGCAATAAATTACGAACGAGCAATCGAACAAGAAACGAGAGAAGAATGCGATTCAAGGTCAAGCAGCAGACACAGGAAGACGACCAATTTGAGTGAGGTCCCAGTGGTAAACGCGATATAACCCATTCCCTTATGGTAGCGGGAATAAATCTACATGACAGATTAGAATGGTCACATAGGGTGTTTGGAGGCCAATGAAAACACCTACCTTACTGTTTTGAGAAGTGAAACCCTTGGAAGTAGAGCATGGTAGTCTGGCATTCCAGACAGGTGTCATTCTTTCGGTGCTGAGGTAGGAGAGATGCACACCATTTCACGACACTCGACGCGATAAATCAGTAGTTGTTTTGGAATGGAATACTGGCAAGATTCGTGAGCATGTCCACACTGATCATACATACTAGCCTGAAATATGCGAAATACATTCGCAGTACAGTACACTATCTCATAATGCATTGACTTCGGAAGGTCCCACCATGGGCCAGTGAGAAATTGAACCATAATGCATAAGCCTGTGGGACAATTATACATTATGAGATAGCATTTTGGCCGGTTGAGTCATATCAGTGATGCTTGTTCGGGTCGGATTATGCATTTTATTCATACTACATTGTCAAAGTAACCAGTCAATTACCATCCACCATGTCCGAGTCTGCTCGGAAACGCAAACCTCGAGATACACCCCCACCATACTAGAGACAGCAAAAAAAACCCAAGGTCAAAAATACTCCAGTAACCTCAGCACAACCGGCTGTGCACACAGCATGTCAAAACCTCACTCTCAGTGACTGGTTAAATGTTTTTGCATATGATGATGCGCATCCAACAGTCTCGCAATCTGACATTGTGAATCACTTTAAGAGCCTCCAGACAGGGGCTTTTATTTTTACACAATCGACTCTGTCACGGAAGTTAAGGGGACGGTCAATTTTGGAAGCACGCATCAATGACAATCCAAATGCTTTGTCATCGAAACGACCACGCATTTTAACTAGACCTGATGTCGAGAGGGCACTATTTTTGTGGGTCAGGCACATGGAGGAGAGGGGAGAGCAAGTCAATGGACCAATGCTGAAGGAAAAACGTCAGAGATTTGAAGTTTGTCACAATTTGTCACAAGTGTGACATATGTACTAATGCATGAATCTCATAATGCATAGGGTCGAAGGGGGTCCCGACGTTATGCATTATGAGACAGTGTACTGTAGATAAATTGAAGTGCGAGTGTTGTGTATGGAGTCAACGTAGTATTGAGGAGCAAGCGCTGATGGGCCATGTTAATAAACTAATATGCTGCTCATAGTAAACCATCATGGAATATGTTCGCATACGCGAGATGTCTGTCACTGGCTACTCTGGCAGCCTGTGGCAGTTGGCCCATGAACAACAGTGCTCATTTCAGTGATTACTGAACAGAACTGGATATCGAGGAATCCCAACTTTGAAACGAAACGGAAGGTTGCCGAACGGGTCCTTAGCAAATCCCGTACTTTCTAATTTTCATGGCAGTGACTGAGTAGACAGCTATACCCGGTGTTGCCGAGAGTCTGAGATCAGACTCGGTAATGTGATCATAATATATGTACGGCAGTTTGTATGCAAAGAAATACATAATTGTATGATGGACTACAGGTAAAAATGCAGAGATATATGATGCAAGATGCAGAGGCAAAAAATCAGTAGATGAGTCCGTCTCGAGAGCAAGCAACTACACATAGAATCTAAAAGTTAAGAAAGTCAGAACGTAGAGACATGTGAAATGGAGGTACTCACTTCTTATTGATCTGGTAGAGCAACAAACTAATGTTAACTTTTGCCAGTCCATTGAATAAAGAAAGGGAAGCCTGGTTCTCGAACTGAGCTTGCAATAAGTCTTCCATACGCAGATCAGCATGAGCTATCCGATTAGTGATCCCAAGCGTGTTATTGAACACTTCCATAGTGAAGATGCCGGGTTTGTTGGAAGAAATGATGATGTCGATTTTATCAAACTGACGGGGAGAGAATTGATCGATGGAGAGTAATATACCCTTCTCGTACAAATCTCTCGCACTGTATTTGAAAGATCCAAACTGAGGATTTTTTCCCGACTTCTGCAAGTCGCGCAGATGAAAGTACTGCTTTGTGAACGGCAGAACAAAACGCTTCTTCCTATTCAATAGTTCAGCGCAATGCAGGGCACAAACACAGTTGGTCTTTACCCTTTGCCTCGCTGCATTGTCACCATCGCAGCTTCAACGTAATTGTGATAACTATCAATCTGTTCTTCAAAATACTTCTTCCGTTCGGAAAGGTGATTCAGGGCGTCTACCATACTGTCCATCTCTTGTTGGCGCTGTAACCGTTTGCGATGCTTGCTGCGGACATCGCTAGCAATGGCATTCAAAATGCCCTGAAATCCATCGTTGCGCGTAATCTTCCCTTGTTTCTCCAGTTCAAGAAGGAAGAAAATGGCATGAGCTTTGACTTCTTTGAAGGACAACCTTTTATTAAATTTTAGTTAAGCAATGTTTCCCATACTTCTCATTGTAACTCACGATCGAATATCTTCTAGTCTATATGCGGACTCGCCTGCGGAAGTCGAAGGCATACGTCGTGGTATTGGTTCGTTATCCATTTCAGCCAAAATGTTCTCCCAGCGAAACTCATCGTCATCGCTCACAGGACACATCAAAGATTCGACAAGATCCTGCGCAGGTTGGACGCGTAAGATTGCAAGTACACCACGCTTTGCTTGTACCCAGAGCGCTTTCTCGTCAGCTTGCGGATCTGTGCTCCCGTCAACAAGCGCCGTCAACATCGAGTATTCCAAGCTTACCTCGAACATGAGCAAATCTGTTCGTGAGTTCTAGAGTAACAGCACGATCTCTGGCATCCTTGAGCTCATCGTTATCAAGATGAGGTACACCATCCAGCTCGTGCAGAATAACACGTAAGGCATCATGTCGATCAGGAGACTTGCAGTATATCCTTCAGCCTCGAAGCATCCCTTCTGATTGAATGCACCTACCAGTTTATCTTGATATTGCGAGAGCAAGACATGCATACCGTACACCTCGTTCGGAGAGATGTAAATAGGCTTTGGTTGTACTGTAGCATCCAAGAATTCATGGGCATGGTAATGACTTTCAGCATCGGGGACATCCGCGACCGCTGGTTATCGAAGGGGTGAATACCGGACACGCTCAACATAATAAGAGAATAACTCACTTCGCACTAGCCAATTGGTCATCTGCATGATCAACGTGCGCACGCACTCATTAATAGGTACATAATTAGGCTGATCGTCATTGAACTCAGAGCCCGATGCAACCTGTGTCAAGACCTTGGATATCTGTGCAAGATTCTTCCTGGTTGCAATATCTACTGATGCGACCATATCAAAATTTTCAGGCGACCTGCAAATCTGAGTGATGAGCGCCCGTCTGTTATGAGAGACCGAAGATGAAAACATACAAAATGGCGGGGTTCAAATACCGGTAATATACCAGCCTGCCAATGCAGGCTGCGTACACTTCATCAGACGCTCCGGGGAACTTTTCCTTTAACTGAAGAAACGTTTCGCGTGCCATGAATCGCACGCTATAGGGCATCCTGCGAGTCGACTCAAATATGGACGTGGCAAAGGCCTCAGTCCACCACTGGAGTTTCTGCAGATCTGTGAATCTATCATAATAAGCACTAACACTTCAAGAAGAAATAAACACGTGCGTCTGATGTACTCAGCCCTGGTGTCAGGATCCTTCAAAGCCTCGTAAAATGGAACGTCTTTGGGCTTCGTGCTTGCAATTCCAGACCGCATTTCCTCCACATTTATTCGTGATCGGTGGATCTAGACAAGGTGAAACGTCGTCACACAAGAAGCACAAGAATACTTACCACCGTAGGATCAGGTTCCAGGTCAAGGTCAACTGCCTCCAGAAGCTCGCGAATGATCCCCTGCAGCGTTTCACGGATGTACGTGATCTGTCGTGGGCGGACGTACTGCACTGCTATGTTAATATACATCGGGTGTCCATGTACGACATCCGAAATCGACGGTGCAGCCAGGATTTCCTCGCGGATCGAAAGCTAAAATAGCTGTATCAATAACTAGAAGCCACAAACTGCGTGAGGTGCACCTGGAATAACTTCAAGAAGAGATAATCCTCCCTTCGATCCTGACCATACCCAAACAACGTGAGCACGACCCGCTCCGTCAACCGCCTGTGCTTCTCCGCTGTCTCATCAGAAAGCTGAACGAAGAGTCCACCTAAATACTCTGCCCTCGTCTGCAAGAGATAAAATAACTGTTGGTACAGTTCAAGCTTCTTCTTCGCTGCATGGTCAAGAGTATTCGGTCCGGCAAAGGGGTCTCCATGCGCAGCAAGGATAGACGCCCTAGTAGCATGAGCAGCAGCACTGTCCGCGCCGTACTTTTTCCGCGCCTTGATAAGCTCCTCGAACGACTTCACATTCTGCACGACAAGCGCAATTTTCACGTCGAGATCACTAACATCGCTCTCCAAAGCCTGGTTTTCACGAATACCTTCCACCACGCGCTTTCTCAGTCGCTCCACCTTAATCTCATCCTGGAAGTCCGACTCCGAATCGTCCAACAAATGGACGAAGTTCTTGATGGTTCCGACGGTGACATTTTTGCCTAGCGTGAGTTGCCTATACTGCTCCCTAGTCTCCTTCGCCCTAAAGAGCGACTGGATCTTGACAACTTTATCAAGATTCGTGCGATAATACTGAATCTTCTGATGGAATTTCTTCCGTTGGAGCACTCCACGGAACAAAGCCTGCAACATCGTCGCCGCAGGTCGACTCCGCCGCAGATGGTCTCGCCATGCATGATAGTCTCTCCTGACAAGGTACCCCCGCGCCACCGCCTGAAACCCGTTCACATCCGGAGCAACAAACTCCAGTTCTTTCTGCTGCTCACGGTGGCGGTTCCGCATAATCGCAGCTCGTGCAAGAGCCTGGAATCCTCCAACACTCGCTACGACCTTTAGCTCGCAGAGAGCCTTTGCAATATTACGGTGCTGTTGTCTAGCTAGGCTCGCGCGTGCACGCGCTTGCAAACCGATAAGCATGGGAGTTGCGTGTCGTAAACCTCGGATGAGCTGAAGAAGACGTTTGCGTGCGAGATAAGTCCGCACGGCTGCCTGTATACGCACGACAGTTGCAGACACATCATCCAGCTTGGCGAGTTGCGTCCGTATGCGTCTCCGCACAAGAACACCGCGGCACTGTGCTTGCAGATCCACGATGGTATCCTCCTCTGTATCCAGTTTTCTGAGCTTTCTTGCAAGAGCCCGTCGGAGGAGGAAGCCGCGCGTAGTAGCTTGGACATTCACTACAGACAATGCTACTTCCGCACGAGCAAACGTCTTCGCCACTTCGCTGTGGTTCCGCTTCACGATTTTGGCACGTGCAGTTGACTGCATCTTCACCACGATCGCACGAGCGCTTCTCAAGGCTGCTTTCAACTTCTCGAATCGCCGACGTACGAGGACACCACGAATCTGAGTCTGGGTCTTGACTATGTATTGAGAGACTGCTTTGATGCGAACGATGTATGCTCCCCAGCGCCGACGGACAAGTACGCCACGCGCAGCAGCCTGCAAACGAATAGCCCAAGGCGTCATATCACGCGTCTGCTGACGGGAGACGGAAACTGTGCGTCGGGCGAGAGCACCACGGAGATGTGCTTGCAGACGAGGAACGTATCGTTCGGTTAGACGTAAACGGACGCGCTGTGTCGCTTGTGCTTTGCGGACCAGAAAGCCACGGGCTAGACATTGGACCGAACGTATCGAGTCCTCGTTCTCCAAGAGCAGACGATCGCGCCCTATGAATGAAATCCAGCTTATTGATAGATATTGCAAAAGCAAACAAAGTCAGACGTACGTTCCTCCTCGCTTTCCTCTGGCTCGGGTGGTGGTGGATCAGGCTCCTCGTTGATTTCCTTTGCTAGCTCCCTCCCAACATTGCCGAAGTTGGGCATCGGAATACCTGCGTCAGTGAGACCTTTCTGCGTCTTTTGCAACTGGTCATCGGAAAATTGAAGTTGGCCGAGAAGATCTCCGATACATTCGGCGAGACCACGACGGGCGAGGAGATGACTGTGAGGTATTAGCGGATTTAAACGTTTGCCGATCAGGAGGCACTCACCTCAGAGCGTGTATGCAGTAAATGACCTTGGGAAAGTTTTTCTTCTCGTATAGATCGGTCAATTCAAATATGAATCCCTTAAACAAATCGTTACCCGTCATAGGTGTAGAGGCATGGCAACATACCTCAGGCAATCCGACTTCCCTAACAAAAACAAAGAAATGGTTGATGTTATCCGAGTGGCGAAAATTTAACTTTCGGGCCTGTAAATAATCGGAGTTCAAGCTCGATCACACAATCTTGGAATGCCAGCGCACCTCGTAAATTCTGAACCCTCCTTCTCCCTTGAAAACCCTGACAAGCCGCGCTAGCACAACACCATTTCTCATTCCTTCCTCCATCTCCACCACTCCAAAGCCTAGCTCTTCCCCAAGGCAACCCTCGATCCATTGCTGCGCCTCTCCTACATGGCACAGATATTCATATGCTTGCAGTAAATGTCTCTGCACATCGGCCCATAGACCCCTCGTCAAGCGAGAGGAAGGGAGGGTTGTCGGTGCAGTCGGGCTTGCTGTTTGATCCCGCGAGAGACGTAATCGCCCCGGAATCCCAGTAACATCGGAGGCGTTCGTCATCCCTGCTACAAGTTCTTCTGTGATAGGTGACGCTGGAGGTTCATACCTGGAATTACGACGTACTCGTCGCGACACTACCTGTGAATCATCCACAGGAACAGGAATATGCTCAGGTTGTGGTGGGGGATTTGGCTTCTGCTCATCAACCCATTCATCACCAGCATCCCCGCTCGCGATGCGGGGAAGATGGCGTCCCAGCTTGTGCCCAGCAATTTGTCCATATGTTGATGACTTCCTGTTTGACATGTATGAGGAGCGGTACGGGGCGGGTGACATCACAGAAGAGGAGGTTACTGGGATTGATGAGGTGGAAGAACTTGGCGTGAATGGAGAAGTCAAAGAAGATGCGGATGTGAAGGAATCCTGAGTGGATGCAAATGAGGACGTAGGGGTATGCGTAGAAGAGGGAGACGGGCATTCAGAAGAGTTAAGACGCGAAGTGTATTCCACAACCCGAGTGGTGATATCGGGGGCACGGGAAGTGCGGTCCACAACTGGAGGGACAGTTGAGAAGATGTTCTCAGCGGAACGGCATGTAGAATCAGAAGCACGAGACTCAAATCGAGATGTATATGCAGTTATCCTGGAGGAAAGGTCTGGCAACTTGGACGTGATATCTGGGAGATTATGGTCGGACACTCGTGAAACACGACTTGGAAGTCGTAGGTCGGTAAGATCCTGGCTTGCAGAGATGCGACCGGGTAGGGGTTCCTTTTCTGGAAAGGAAAACGATGAAGACTGTGAACCATAGAAAGACGTAGGACGGCGCCGGGTGGTTGTAGGCGTTGCAGGTGTGAATGGAGGCTTTGAGGGACTAGACGGAGTGTTGATCACCGTCGATGTGAATGGGTCAGCTATCCGTGATACCGGATCATGGGCAGCAAAAACTAAGGTGTTGCTGTCTATGATATTTGGCCCCTGCGTTGGTGGGGAAGGGGAATCCAGGGATATGGATGTAAGTATATGATGATCAGCAAGTTCCTTGATATCGGACAATGATGAAGAATGAAGAGATGCTGTAATTGGGAGGCGTATACGATGAGGAGTCGGGGTAGAAAATGAGTTGGTAGGCGAGTCAGGGTTTTCGACAGATATTCCAGTGGTGTTCGGGGACAAGGGAGTTGCTACTATGTGTGGTGGAAGAGAAGCAGAGAAAGTATGGCGTTTGATATAAGCTGGATTGCGTTGCAAACTGGAATCTGTGAATGAGGATGAACTAGACATAGTAGATAAAATATCACTGCGACCCAGGCTAGAACGACTGGGTGTAATCTCGATTTGCTTTGTTGGACTGACTGAATTGCGTTCGTCAAGTACAGCCTCTGCGCGTGCGCGCTCTTCCCACTTGTCACGTACAGTGTCAAGGCTGGTACCTGGTCGATGTGAAGGTGTCCATCTTCTAGTAGCAGGGACCACGGGAAGACTAGAACCAGTTGTAGTCGGGCTCACGAGGGATGTTGGGCGGGATGAGATGGAAGAATTTCGCGAAAGAGTGTTTGTTGATGAACGAGAAGTAGTACGCTGGAGCAGACGAGTCTGGTATGCGAAAGCATCTCGTTGCTTGGACGGCGACGACGGGGGAGCATTGGTGGTCGATGGGAGCGTATTTGGTTTATCCATATGTCAGAAATCATAAAGTCGTCAGTATAACGCGTCGAAGTCACCAACTTAAGGACAGCTGATGTAATATTATGAAGTGCACAAACGTCTTTCACTGGCTAAAAACAAACGCCGCACACTAGCATGACTGTGCCAGTGACTAATACTTACAGTACAAATAGGTAGATCTGTGTAGGAAAAAATACACTGATTCTGCACGACAAAGACGTTACAGCATAGGAGGACGATGTTATTCGATTCGATGGGCCTCTGAAAGGCTCTGAAAGGATTTAAAATTGGTATCATACTTTCATGATCACGATGCCTCAGCGGAAGGGACAAGCAAATTAACGGGCCAAGAAACTCTTTACGTTCGCCAGCGAAATATATCCACACGGGGAAGGGTATACCAAGAATGATCGCACAAGCAGCGTATTACCTCCCCCACAACCGAGTGTCGCAAACATCTGTTGTCCAAACAAAGGGAATGTGAACCCAAGAAATGGACGGAAGATCTGATACGACGTATTCAGTGAATACAAACGACATCAGGGGGGAAGACTGACAGAAGCGGCTGCAGTAGCGCTTGCAACATGTGTAAATGTATCCACGAGATACAATTGAATAGAGAGGTTAAACATGAAACAGTGCTAAAGCATGGAGGCACACCCACAAACATGTCAATATTCCGAATCCAAAAATAGAGCTACCAATATGGGCATCATGAAGTGGGCCTCAGCTTGGGCAGACCAGCCATACCAGCTAATACACGTCAGACTGGGAGTAGGGTCAATCTCACAGCAGTCCCACTGGAACAAACGACGACCCAAATATTAGAGCAGGTACGCGCATCTTTGGTCTACCCTTTCCTTACTGTAAACTTTTAAATATGGAAGCCAGGGATTGAGTCGACACGTTCAAAGTATAAAAAAAAACATACGTATATGTAGACCTTGTCGGAAAGTTTGGCGCCGAATACAGTGGCAGCTACGAAACCAAAACCAACTCCAATATAGGTTAGACCTCCGACTCCAATGCTGAAGTGGTATACGTTCTCTGCAATGAAACCGCCCACAATGGGGTAGACACCGGGTACTCTATCCCGGCTGACTAAGTCAAGCTGAGCTTTATGCGTATAAGTATAATAAGCAATGCATTTGATGATGCCTCCTGTCGCATCGAGATATGTGAGTGTCAGGAGTATGGAAAGCCAGACCACCGTGCTCTACTTACTTCCAAGGCTTCCACTTCTCAGAACCTTCCTAGTAAGTTAAGTGCTTCCATTGGCCTCCGAACACCCTGTGTGACCACTCTAATACGTCATGTAGAATTATTCCTGCTACCATAAGGGAGTCGGGTTGTATCGTGTTTTACCACTGGGACCTCATTCAAATCGGTCGTCTTTCTGCGTCTGTTGCTTTTGGCCTTAAAATCATATTCTTCTCTCGTCTTCTTCGATTGCTCATTCGCTCGGCCAAGTTTACGTTTCGCTGAAATCCCCATGGCCTCAGTGATGTATCACTATCGGTGTCGAGTTCGAGGTTGCGATGTTATGTTTAGGATGGACTGGATTGCTGCGTGGCCACCGTTTTTTTGGCCCTCACTTGTGGGAAGATGAGACTCCCGTCTCCAATCCTCCGTCTCTGGTCTTCAAGATGGCGACAGTGTTTCATTGTCCTCGTTTTTTTTAGTATTTGCTGATTGCCTTCTGTGTTTCTAGAAACTCCATGTATCCTTAGTGGTAATGTCAATCATATTGAACCTGCTGCTAATGATGGCGAATTAGAATTATCTCAGTCTTCGTCCCTCGTCGGGACAATTGTATTGTCTCGTAGACGTTCAGACTCGAACTTTATTGTCTCGTCTTTTTCGGGCCGTGTCAATCAGGGTCCTCATAAGTTTTCAACTTGGGATGTCTTGCGAGTCGCCAAGTGGAAGAGTTACTTAAGGTTTTAACCTGGCCAGTGTGGTTACCACAACAGAATCAAAATATGTTTCTCCTGAACTACGCGGGTTCAAAACCTGCTGAACTACAGTCTTTTTCTATTGGAACACACTTTGACGTTCGTTCATGGATGGTTTCTTTGGAAGATCATCGTAACTGGTCTTAGCTAAGTGGTTGCCACAACAGAATCAAAATCTGTTTCTCTTCCACTGTGCAGGTTTGAAACCTGCCGACGACAATGTTTTTATTCTATCGGAACACACCTTGGCATTCACTCATGGATAGTTTCTTTAGAAGTTCACAGCAACTGGTCTAGTCTGGTAATTTCTACGACGGAATCAAAATCTGTTTCTCTTGCATTGTGCAGGTTCGAAACCTGCCGACGATGAGGTTTTTTCTATCGGAACACCTTGACATTCACTCGTGGATGGTTTCTTTGGAAGTTCACCGCAACTGGTCTAGCTACAACAGAATTAAAATCTGTTTCTCTTGGACTGCAGGTTTTGAAACCTGTTGACAACGAGTTTTTTTTTCCTATCGGAATACACCTTGACATTCAGTAGTGGATGGTTTCTTTAGCTGCTCACCATAACTCGTCTTAGCCAGATGGTTGCTAAAACATAATCAAAATATGTTTCTCTTGGACTGTGCAGGATCGAAACCTGCTGAGGTCGAGCTTTTTTCTATCAGAACACACCTTGATATTCACTCATCGATAGTTTCTTTAGAAGTTCACCGCAACTAGTCTAACCTGGTGGTTGTCACAACCACAGAATCAAAATCTGTTTCTCAGGTTTGAAACCTGGCGACCTCGAGGTTTTTATCGGAACACACCTTAATATTCACTCATGGATGCTTCCTTTGGAAGTTCACCGTAACTGGTCTAGCCCCGTGATTGCTGCAACAGACTTAAAATCTGTTTCTCTTGGATTGTGGGGGTTTGAAACCTGCCAATAACAACTGTTTTTCCAAGCAGAACACCTTGTCACTGATGAATAGTTTCCTTAGATAACTGGTCTTAGCCCCTGTTCAAATTGTTGTCGCAACTTTAATATTTGCTCCATGGCGAGTCATGCGTCCGAAACACTAATTATATTGGGTGTTGTGACTCGTGAGATTGCCGCAGCTTTTATGTAGTTCCTCTTATATTGAATGGATTGGTGTCTGTAGACGTGTCTGCGATATCAGGCGCTGATCTATGGAGCACTGCACAGAGTATCTATAGTGATTTTAAAATGCACTCGCGATCAAGAGGAACTCTGCTGGTAGAGAGTCCTATGAACGTTCTTTGCTATCGGGGCACGTGGAAGGTGTGTCTAAATCATTAATCGTTGCGATCACAGTTCACTGTGACCAAGGTGGAACATTTGTCTGAGCCAAAATTTGTAGATCTGGAAGCCATCATTGCGTTTTGGCATGGCTTATGCTTCGCAGACACAAATCATTCATCGTTTGATATATTTCTTGCCGCCGAAGCTCCAAGCCTGTACACGCATTAAATAGCTGAAGGTCAATAAATTTTAAAATTTTCAAACAGTCGCGAGTCGCACAAGGTGTTCGGAGGTCAATAGAAGCTATTTACCTTACTAGGAAGGTTCTGAGAAGTAGAAGCCTTGGAAGTAGAGCACAGTGGTCTGGCTTTCCATACAGGAGTGACCATACGTCTCCCTTACATTACTCAAGAGTCGAACGGCTGGCTGCTCTGGCTTAGTAAGCAAGCGACCGTCTAACTGATACCCGTGTGATCTAAAGCTGCATACCGCAATGCGCGATGTGAGCGCTTCAATCGAGAGCCTTGTCACGTCCCTTGTCCCCCAGATTCAGTCTAATACACGTCTCAAAGAAGAACTAATAGCACACTGCAAGGATATCCTCGCAAGGTAACAACGCACTAGTTCAGCTTGCAGAATATGTCGCTTACCTGCTTTGTAGTAACATTGGTACCGCACACGAGAATGACACTGGTCATCTAGCAGCACAGATAAAAAGGCATCGTATGTATCACCCAAAAATCGCGTATTACTAGTCGCGACCGTGTTCTTTTGCAGTGTTACAATCTGAATCTCCGAATAGTACATCTCTCAAGTTCACTAATCTCCTCTCGCGATTATTAGACCAAGTGAGTAATTGATCGTGTTAGTCACGCGTCTGATCTTTGCACAGCCTATTCTCTCTCGCAAACCCGAGTCTCTCCTCTTTCTCTATTCTCTTGCGTCCTCTCCACGCCAGCCAACCTCAGGTCCATTCCTCGCGTCTCTCCAGGCCCCGCTTCGTCCATCCACAACTTCTACCACTAGTTCTACTGACCTTCCGCGCTCACCACAACAAAAGGGCAATTCGAAAGCAGAAATATTGCGTGAATATCGCGCCCGTACTGGTATGCATTCCGTTGACATCCACTTGCGGGATAGAACGCTCAATCACTGATGAAGGACGACACCATCTCCCCGAACACTTACTTCTTCGCGATACGTTATATCTCTTACAGGGAATTTCTGGAAAATATGTACACTTGTCGCTCTCGGGCAACGACGCCCAGCCCAAACTCGTTTTTGTCGAGGATTCTGTGAGCAATCTCAAGTAAATGTCCTATCGTGCTCATCTTAATCGCAGAAATATATCATTCCTCCCGCAACTAAATCCCTCATTCATCGCCTCTCTGAGGTAGGTCATCTCTACGTGCGCATAGCTGCGTTCGTCAACACACAAGATCGTCCTTCTGTCGGCATGATCGAGCAAAGCCTTTGTCATCACCTCCAGACGTTGCTTACCGAATACTACCGACTCATCGCCGTTCTGGAGTCTCAGATGGGCAATGCACCCAACTCAGCTCCAGGTTCACAATCGGATCCCGTTGGAGAGGAGACTGGCCTCACCCTTAAACGTCTTGACGTCTGGATAACAGAATGGCGTCTCCGCATGCGCATGATGAGCATCTGCATTGAGGGTGCCCATGACGCACAGGGTGGGGCACTCGTTAATCTCATCCATTCATACACCGATAATGGAGACCCATTCGTCAGAAAATTTACTGACCAACTCCTGGAAGAGGTGCAACATCTTCATTTACGTTGGTTGATCGACTGCTTCACGCCAATTTAATTTCAGGTATCCACTCCCTTCTTCAATACGCTGCATAAATGGCTCTTCTCCGGCGAGCTCTACGACCCCCACTCCGAATTCTTCGTTTCCGTCGACCCATCACTTGCGCATCTTCAAGGACTACATCCCTCAAGTCTTGCAGGTGGCATCGACGCATTCGGCGAGGATTCTGTTAGCGCAGACAGAAGTGATGGCGGAGGCGGTCTCCGGGTTTGGGAGGCAAAGTATCGTTTTAGAAAAGAGATGCTCCCGATGTTTGTGGGCGAGAACTTTGGAAGAAAGATCTTTTCGACAGGCAAGAGCTTAAATTTTATCAGATACAGTTGCCACGATTCGGATTGGGTGGCAACAAGGGAAAAGATGAGCAATACGGGCGGAAGTGGGTTCTGTACTTTTACTCGCTTTTATGTTGATGGTTATGTTTCCCCGTAGTCCTCAAGTACAGTGATATCGCAGGACTGGAACGCAGTATCGACAGCGCATACAACACTGCCTCTGCTCGCCTGTTTGAAGTCTTCACTGAGAAGTTTCACCTTCTCGATCACCTCTCCGCGCTCAAGCACTACCTCCTCCTTGGTTACGGTGACTTTGCTGAGCAACTCATGGAGTTGCTTGGGTACGTAATCCATGCTATCACTTCATCCATGCTAATGAGCAGACAGGCCCTCTCTCACCCGACCTGCCAACACCCTCTACCGACACAACCTCACAGCAACACTCGAGACAGCGATCCGTACTTCAAGCGCACAGAACGACTCACCGGATGTTCTCCGCCGTCTCGATGCTCGCATGCTAGAATACACACACGGCGAGCTCGGGTGGGACGTCTTCACGCTCGAGTACAAGGTCGATGCGCCGCTCGATACCCTCCTCGACCCCGGGTCTCTAGAGAAGTACAAGCGGGTATTTGCACATTTATGGGCGATGAAGCGTATAGAAGGCGCGTTGAGCAGTGGTTGGATGAGAGTTGCCGGTGCTGGACGAGTCGGAGGGCAGTTAGAAGGTGAGTTGATCGTGCTGCTATTGTTTCTTCCTGCCACAGACCATGACTGTGGCGCTGACGTGCAGTCTAGAACTGGAGTATGATTGGCACCAGATCCGGATCGCGACCTCAGAAATGATACATTTTATTCGCCAGATGCAGGCGTACACACAGCTCGAGGTCATCGAGTGCTCGTGGAAGGCTCTTATGGAATTCTTTGCCAGACGGGAGGGCGATCTTGACGCTATGATCGACGCTCATCAATCGTATCTCGATCGTATGGTCAAGAAAGTGTTGCTGATAAGCCCCAAGGCAGGGAGAGAGGTAAGTTTGGCTCGCGAGCAAGTTTGTTGCGTGTTTATCATCATGCCAGGAGAGCTTGTTGACTCAAGTTCGGGAAGTATTCTCGACTATCCTTCAGTTCCGCGAGGCAATTGTTAGTGTTTCTTTATCCTTCCTCATTCGCGTGATTCTTTTTTTTCCTAACAAAAATTATTACAGGATAATTTCTACAACTACACCCTATCTGAGTCAGCTCGGTTAGACCAAGCACGGGATGCTGCCCGCGGGGTGTACACTGCACCCACCTCACTGGGTTATACCCAGTCGCTTTCTCAGATTCGCAAACTTCTCAGGGAATATAGCACTACATTCAGCGAGCGCATGCAAACTATCGTACAGGCCTTGCAGTCACATCCAGATTTGGATTGTCGATTCCTTGGCATACGACTCTCATTTTCGGAGTTTTATCGTTCAAAGAAGGATAGGGAGGTTCTTATAACGCAGAGATGATGACTACAGCGTAAGAGAGTGCATTTATAAAATACGCTAGTAATATAGGGACGACGGGGATGATACAGATCAGATGAACAAATAAACTCTGATAATGCCGAAAGAAACTGAACTCTCTAAAGCTGTATCTTCGGCTCCCTGTATAATTTAAGTGCGAGCGAAGAGCAAACTACAGATACAGAGCTAAAGTGACCGATCAACACATGTCTTATACACATGGTCAAGCTACTTACGATAATGACATGGCCAATGACGCCCACACGGGAGCTAGACGCGCATGTCCAGCAGGGTATACGACGCCAGCAGCGATGGGGACTGCAATCACATTATACATAATTGCCCACATCTACGGAATATATTAACGACAAGTAATGGCGTATGGGGACTGAAGAAACGCACAAAGTTAACTTTAACGCGATTTAGCACTTTTCTCGAGAGATCGTTCAAAATGAGTAGACTTGTGAGGTTTGAAGATACAAGAATGAATGAAGCGCTAGAAATTGCGACGTCACCTGAAGTTTGTCAGTATGCACGCAGTTAAACAAAGGCTGGAACTCACTTCCAGACCCGATGGCTATTCCTATGTCACTGGCTGCTAGTGCCTGGCGCCAGTCAATACAAAATAAGAAAACTTGTGGAGAGAACTCACGGGTGCGTCGTTGATACCATCCCCAACCATTGCGACGATGCATCGCCGTTTTGACGCTGACCTAGGCAGCATACGTTGCCATCGTGAAGATGGACGTCTGGTGCCATTGTGCTGCAGCCACTCAATCTTTTCAGCCTGCGAGACAGGTCAGACGACGCGACGAGGATTCAAATATCAAAAACATGCTTTTTGCTGGGGAAGGACACCAGCAATGACACTATTTTCGGGAATTCCAATAGATTTCGCAACTGCTTTGGCCGTCGTCTCGTTGTCCCCTGATATCATCCATGTTCCAATGCCCTCCTCCTGTAAATGGTGTATAACACCAACAGCTTCCCTCCTGATGGGATCCGATACAGCAAATATCGCTGCAACAACGAATCGATCGTCCGAGTCTGCAACAGTAACCGCGAGGAGGACGATACTCTTCGCCTCAGATTTCCACCTCTCGAGCACTTCGAGAACGTCTGGAGAAAGCAGTACGCCATGGTCTTGCATCAAGGCTTCGTTTCCTACTATCGCCTTTCGACGCATTTCGTTAAAGCCCCCTTTGACGCCTTTGCCAACAATTTCATCGAATGCATTGCCAGCAACGGACACAGCACCATGCTTTCCCGCATACTGCCTAATTGCATTCGCGAGGGGGTGAGAGGATGCAGATTCTAACTCCGCAGCAAGTCCTAGAAGCGTCTTCTCAGGTACCGACGAAAGCAGAATCTCGGCATCAGATACTTGGGGCTCGCCACCTTCAGTGAGTGTTCCGGTCTTATCGAACACGGCGATATCAAGTTGCGCCATTTCTTGGAAAGCCTCTCCACCTCCGCGGGCCAAGATTCCATGTTTGGCTGCAAGGCCGGATCCCACAAGAAGAGCGGTAGGTGCTGCTAGGCCAATGCCACAAGGGCAGGCCACGACGAATACTGAGATTGCAAACTCAAGAGACCAGACTACTACAGAGCTAACATCAGCACAAATTTCAGTGAGTCACTTGGAAGAAACTCACCCCATCCACCTTGACCTATGTCTAAGTAATTCCTAGGGATGGCATCGCCAACACCCAAGGCAAGCCATATCAACCACGTAACAATCGCTAGCAAAGTAACGATCGGGACGAACACACTCGTGATGTGGTCCACAAGGCGCTCAATAGGTGCCCTGCGAGTTTGGCCGTCGCGGACGATCTGCACAATCTGATCCAGCCTTTAGAACTAGATCAGACAAACAATATCTTTAGAATCCAAGTTGGGTGACTAACAGTGTGACACTGCCAAGAGTGTCAATTCGAACATCTACGGCTCTGGACTTGTTGATTGTTCCAAGAAGAACCTTGTCCCCGACATTCTTCTTAATAAGTCGAGCCTCACCGGTTAAGGAGCTTTCGTCGAAGGATGTCTCCGCACCAGAGACGATTGTACCGTCTGATGGTGGCGTCGCACCACTTTGCACACGCACTACATCGCCAACCTCTAAGAAATCTACAGGTACCTTCTCAAACTTGAACCCAGGAGATGCAAGAAGGCTACCGTTGTCACTTGCTATGTCACATTTTTCAGGGTCACTCTGTGGAACAATCACGAGGGGCGTAGAATCAGAAGCAGGGTGGGGAGACAAGATAAGAGCTCCAGGAGGGCGGAGTGACGCAAGTGCAGTAATGGCATCTGCAGTCCTCGCTTTACTGTATGCCTCAAGGTAGCGTCCTAATGATTACCGTAGATGAACAGGCAAGAAAGGCAACACACAGGTTCGACTCACCAGAAAGCAAAAACATAGTCAGGAACACAACAGAGTCAAAATATGACGTTTGTTGTCCTGTACCATTTGTCGAAGGTAGTTGTGTTGCCGCAAAACCTAGAACTACGATGGATGAAAAATAGGCCACAGTTACTCCAGTAGAGACCTGCTCATCATGTCACATCATCGCATGATAATACGGATAATACAGTGCATACCAGAAGGTTCATGCTCCCAAATCTGGTGAAGCGCTTAATGATGGGAGTCGTGCTCCCTTTCCTCCACAAAGCTCTGATTTCTTTAATACTCCGACAATGAAATATGCCAGCAGCATAAAAATAGACTGGGGTCGCGAGGAAAAAGAGTGCCCACTCGATTCGGGATGCGTTTCCGTTCCACATGGGCTGCATTAAGTAAAGTTTCGTGTGGTTGCCAGCAGGAAGAAGGCTCATATAAACAACACCGATGATAAACGTGGGTATCGTAATGATGAATGTGAAAAACATGTGCCACAGCAAGACTCGTTGCTCGCGTCGCTGCATGCAATGCACACGTTCTTCGAGGGTAGGTGGACGATGGATCGATACATTGTATGACGTCGGTTCCACGGATACAATAGTGGAAGTAATAGAGCGGATGGTGAAGTCTGGAGGCGATGGTTTATATGATACTTCCATTATGGAGTCTGAATAGTTCGTTAACGGTTTGATAATGACGACGTCTGGCTGGAGCCTTTGCATGGCGGTCATAATCTTTACTGGACAGTTTCTGATTAGCAGATATCAATGATACTGGATGTGACAACAGTACAAATCGACATACTGGCAATACATTCCATCGATATGAAGGGATAAATTCCGAGGACCCGTTGCACTTTGTGATGTTGATGGAACGAGTGGCTCGACCTTGATGATATTGACTTCGTAGCCGCAGTCGTCGATCGTTTCGGTCACGGAACCAATAAGGTCCCGTCGAGCAACAACAACTGTGGCAGAATGGTTAAGCAGGCTAACGATTACTTCGGATATCCCAGGGAGCTGCGAGACCATTTCGGTAATGGTACTTGGACATGCGGAGCATGTCATGCCACCTACGGACAGAGTGACAAGATGCGGCACATCATCGATGCCAAATTTGTGCAACGGTCTTGGGCTCGATTCTGGGCCATTCTGTGATCCAGGCTCCAGCGTGGAACAATCCGTTGGAGATACACTGTTGGAAGATAGGTTGGTGGCATTGCTCGGCAAAAGGGGTGGAACCATGTCCTCTGGTGCCGCAGCAGCCGCCTCCTGACACAATGAACATTGCTGTATATGCTTTTGACGTTTCCCAGAAAGCGTGGTACTTGTTTGTTGTGAAAGCCTTTGCTCTGAGGTTGGGTCAGATACATCAAACCCAGCGTCTTCGAGCATGGATTGCATAGTGTGACTTGGTATTGTAAAGGCATGCTCGACTGTCACTGACTGGTGGACGATGGATATGTCTACCCTAATTGGAGGGGGGGACAGAGAGAAGAGCACTTCATTGATCGTGCTTACACAACTGCAAAAAATACAACCTTAGTAGAATAAAAATAACGACCGTTGTATAATTATACCTGCTGCAGTGAAGATTAAATACGAGGACCGTCGTAACATGCGTCTGACTCTGAGACGGCGTCACGGTGCTCATCAGAAGATTTTTGTGCGAGTGTGGCTGGGGAAGAGAGGCACAGGAGTTGGGAGGACATTATATAGTGGTTAAATAACCTAAATATCTCTAGCTTGCTGCTGGCTGGTCGGCCCATCACTGATCGATGATTTGCTGGCGAATATGCAGAAAACACCTCAAAACTCAAAACTTGAGGTCGGCACAATTGCCGCTTGATGGTGTGTTATGATTTATTTGGCTCAAGTCCTTTCCATGTATGTTATCGCCGCTTCAAAGCCCTTGAGGCGCAGGTTTCAAATTCGTCGGGTGAGCACTTGTGGTTAATGGGTCTACATAGCAAGCGATATTCCCCGAGACCTGAATTTACATAAATGAGCCAGACCCTAGCCTCAAGCCAACCAGCCCTAGGCAAGCTCTGGCTCTAGATGTGTCTTCGAATTCTGCTTTCCGCGGGGACTCATGTAAGTAACTTCTTGAAACCCGTCAACCAAATGCAAAATTTCCTCAGGTCAGTCTGGTTTCAGCTGCTGTCATGCGCTGCTCTGGCAAGGATTTGTAATTAGACACCAAGGCAAGGAAAGTTTGTCGATAAACGGGAGTTCACGGTGACCGTCTTCCTTTCAAATATCGTGTTTTCCTATCATAGACCCTAGGTGACCAATTACTATCGATCTTATTACTCTTCTCAGTCATGAATGAGGATATTTCAACCCGCTAACTTGAAAGTAGCGAACGTCTTCCCCATTATGCCCTTCCGCACCTCATGCCTGATGCCTTCCGCTCCGCCATTATTCTGATTGGGCAGCTAGTGTCCCTAACATTATATTGTCGACGGCTTCGAGAGGTCCATAATCCATGACAATCCAAAATGGGACGCTATTACTGGAGGTGGGCACGAGCGAGCGAGTCGCACAAGTCTCACATCAGCATCGTGAAATAGACAAGCAATTGATGTTGTAGCTAATTGGTAGTCTCAACAGGACGAACAGAGTTGATGTTTTACGACAGGGAGACAGCAAATGATCAACCGTCGTGGCAGTAACTTGTACTTGATACTGACTTGTGTCACATACATACCTACAACATACACATGCACGAATAGCCACCAATTTGAAATAGAGTAAAGAGTATCTTGAATACAACTTCAAGTGAACTCGACCGAAGCTTGAATATTTAAATGACGTTAACTGTCGACCACTGTTCTACTTCCAAGGCTTCTACTTCTCAGAAGCCTGTCAGGTAAGTAGCTTCTATTGGTCTTCGAACACCTTGTGCGATTCGCGACCATTCGAAAAATTTAAAATTTATTGATCAGTTATGATGAACCTACCATCCATGAGTGAATGTCAAGGTGTGTTCTGTTGTCATCAAACCTACACAGTCTAAGAAAAACGGACGGATTTTGATTCTATTGTGGTCACCATCAGGCTAAGACCAGTTACGCTGAACTTGCAAAGAAACCATCACGAGTGAATATCTTCCGATAGAAAAACCTTGTCATCGGCGGATTTCGGACTTGTACAATCCTAGAGAAAGAGATTTGGAATCTGTTGTGCCAATCACCTGGCTAAGACCAGTTGCGGTAAACTTCTAAAGGATCCATCCATGAGTAAATATCAAGGTGTGTCCTGATAGGAAAAAAAACATTGCCGTCAGCAGGTTTCGAACCTGTACAATCTAAGAGAAACAGATTTTGATTCTGCTGTGGCAACCACATGGCTAAGACCAGCTACGGTGAGCTTCTGAAGTATCCATGAGTGAATTTCAAGGTGTGTTCCGATAGAAAAAATCTCGTGGTCTGCAGGTTTTGAACCTGCACAATCCAAGAGAAACAGATTTTGATTCTGTTGTAGCAAGCTGCAACCACCAGGCTAAGAACCAGTTGCAGTGAACTCCTAAAGCATCCATCCATGAGTGAATGCCAATGCATGTTCCAATAGAAAAAAAACCTCGTTTTGAAACTGCACATTCGAAGAGAAACAGATTCTGATTCTGCTGTGACAACCATCAGGCTAAGAGCACTTAAGATAAACCTCTAAGGAAACCATCCACGAGTGAATATTAAGTGTATTCCGATAGAAAGAACCTCGTCTTCAGCAGGTTTCGAACCTGTACAGTCCAAGAGAAACAGATTTTGATTCTGCTGTGGCAACCACCTGGCTAAGACCAGTTACGATGAAGTTCCAAATAAACCATCCGTGAGTGAATGTCAAGGTGTGTTCTGATAGAAAAAAAGTAGTTCAACAGGTTTAGAACCTGTGTAGTCCAAGAGAAATATATTTTGACTCCATTGTGGTAACCACACCGTGACTGGCCAGGTTAGAAATCTTTAACTATTCCACTTGACGACTCACGAGACTTCCTAAGTTGGAAACTTATAGTTATGGGCCTGATTGACACGGCCCGGAAAAGATGACATGGACAATCAAGTTCGAGTCTACGAGATAATAACGTTGCCCCGACAAGGGACGAAGACTGAGATAAATCTAATTCACCATCATTAGCAGTAGGTTCAATACAATTGACATTGCCACTAAGTATACATGAAGTTTCTAGAAACACAGAAGGAAATCAGCAGATACTGAAAAACGAGGACAGTGAGACACTATCACCAAAGGCCAGATATGGAGGATTGGAGACGGAGTCTCATCTTCCTACAAAACGGTGGCCACGCAGTAATCCAGTTCATCCCAAACACAACATCGAGACCACACGCGACCTCGAACTCGACATCGGCAGTGAGAGCACGGAAATGAATCATTGAGGCCATGAGTATTTCAGCGAGATGCGAAGTTGGGCCCAAATGGCCGCCGAGCGAACGAGCAATTGAAGAAGACGAGAGAAGTCTTAATACGATTCAAGGTCAAAAGCGACAGAAGCTGGAAGACAAGGTCCAATGCGGAAGCACTTACCTTACTAGGAAGGTTCTGAGAAGTGAAAGTAGAGCACGGTGGTCTGGCTTTCCATACCCAACAGGTTACAGTACTACTTGTGGACAATTACCGCTGCCGCCTGCCAGCCCGTCAGAGTGTATACTGTGACCAAGTCGTTTCACCTGCAAACACATTTATCATTCAAGTTGCGGCGAGCGATCGTGATGAACTCGTTTAGTGCTCCTCCATTACCCCCAGGCTGGACAGAACACGTCGGTATGTCTCAAAATACACTAGGCGCTCTAGTCGTTGATTTACACGCATGCAGGACCTGCGGGACAGCCATACTACTACAATGCCGTGACACGAGAGTCTACCTACGTTCGGCCGCTCCCCGCATTCCCTATCATTCCACAAGCCATTATACCGCAGCCTCCGAAGAAGAAAGACAAACCGTTGGTAAAGACTCCGATACCTGGCACAGAATGGATTCGTGTAAAGACGACGGAAGGGAACGTATTCTATTCACATAAAGCGAAGAAGCAGAGCGTGTGGACCGTGCCAGAGGAAATAAAGGATGCTGTTGAAGCATTCGAGCGTGATGAGGAGCATCAAGACGCGCAGAAACAACAACAGGAAGCAAAGGAAAAGGAAATTGAGAGGCTGGGGTTCGAGGAGGAGCAGGAGCTCAAACGGATTAAGACAGAAATGCAGGGCCTTGTGAAGCGAAAAGCGGAAGAGCCTCAACCTCTGGATGAGGTTGTGATTTTAAAAAAGGCACGAGTAGAAGAGGATGGAGGTAAGGAGGAGGAGGAAGGGGAGGATGACGATGACGATGAAAGCGAGGAGGAGGAAGAGGAGGAGTGGCAACGCGAGGCTGCTGCACAACTCGCTGCTGAAGCGGAAGAGGAGAAGAAGAGGCTGGAAGAAGAGGCCAGGTTCGCACAGGAAGTGGAAGACACAGAGACCAAGAAGATGCAAGAAAACGAGAGGTCTCAGCTCAACATACCCGATCGTGTCGATCTCTCTATCGAGGAGGCTAAGGCGTTATTCAAGGTTTGTCACTGGATCTGTTGACTGATGATCCCTTCATTAACATCGTTGACCAGACATTACTCAAGGAAAAGGATGTCAGTCCTTTGCATCCTTGGGATACCTCGTTGCCCCTGTTCATATCAGATCCGCGCTATGTTCTACTGCCTTCTGTTTCAGCGCGTCGTGATGCATTCGATGAATACTGTCGGGATCGCGCGCGCGAACTACGGCAACAGAATGTCAAGAAAGAAAAGGCAGAAGCAAATCCTAAGGAAGAGTATGAACGACTCCTCAGCCAGGAAGTGAAGAGCACGAGAACATCTTGGTCTGACTTTCGGAGGATGTGGAAGAAAGACCGGCGATTTTACGGATGGGGCAGAGATGATCGAGAGCGAGAGAAACGATTCAAGGAGTATCTCAAAGAACTTGGAGAGAGTACGAATTTCGTTATACTTCATGAGCGATCCTGACCTTCGATCTAGAAAAGCGCATAGCCGCCGAGAAGGCGGAGGCTGATTTCTTTACTCTTCTGCGAGAAAGTGGTGTGGTCAGGTCAGATTCATTATGGAAAGACGTAAGCATCTCTCTTCTGCCTTATCATAATCAGATATATTGAAAATTTGCATTCTAGGTGAAACGAAAACTATCCCATGACGCACGATACGATGCTGTCGGGTCTTCGTCTCTGCGTGAAGAGCTATTCCAGACATTCCTCAAGGCACATGGGTCTTCATCTTCGCATTCAACCTCTATTAAAGTTAAAGATGAGACGTGCAAAGACGGCACAGGAGAAGATGCTGAGCAAAAGCGCAGAGATAAAAAGGAACAAGCTCTCAAAGAACGTGAACAAAAAGTGAGAGCTGATCGTAGTCGTATGGACGCCGAAATAGGGCGCTCGAAGATGGGTTTAAACCTGGAGGAAGGTGAAAGAGAATTCCGGTAAGCCGCATTTACCTCCATAGTTCAAGGGTCCAGGTCGCGTCGCTCAACTCCTTTCCTTTTCTTGTTTAGTACACTGCTTACAGATGCGATACGAGACCCACAGGTACGGTTACTTTTTCTCCCAGGCGGTTACTAACCCACATGTCATTATCATTGCAGACCACCTGGGAATCGATACGTCCTCAACTCCAGACCGATCCTCGATTCAATAACTCCCCTCTCTCAGTAAACCAACAATTACATCTCTTCCATGCACATATGAGTCAGTTGCAAATGAGACATTTGGCTGGTCTACATTCGTTGTTTCAGGCGCATGCTCCATCTTTGGCAACACCATTCTCTGCTCTTCCGCTTGAATCCATGTTAAAATCGCTTCCGGTGATAAAACTCGCGTTTGATACACGTGATCTTCAACATGAATACGAGAAATGGCAACGCGAACGGACATACGAATGTAGGAAAGCATTCGACGAGATGCTCGCGGAGAACTCCTTTGTTGAGTTTTGGGGAAGATTGGGTAAAATTGGAGGTGAAGGAGCCGAGGGAGGGGTCAAAGCAGATGACTTGGGTGAGGATGAGGGCGAAGGCTTTGGCGGAAAGGTCGACATGAAAGCACTCGCGAAGAGTGTGGACCTTTCGGATATCGAAAAAGTGCTCAAGGTATGACCAGTCATTCGTGGAATAGATGTAACAACTAATTACTTGTCAGAATGATAAGCGATATATTATGTTCGAGCATGTGGCAGCACAACGAGAACGATGGTTAAGGGTGAGTCAAGTGAAGGGCTTAGTGTCTGCAACTTTGTCTAATCTATGTTAGGATTATGTTGCAGGTCTGACTGCACCTAAACTATCTGTTCATGTGTAGCATAGTTTATCCGTGTACTTAGTGGCTCAAGAACTCGTTTCCTTGACGCCTTCATTTGATTTACAGTGCTCAGGGCTCGACTTTTTGAGGACGCGTGTCACTATCAGGTGACACTTGAAGTCAGTCACGTGGTATCGAACACGTCAGTACTTTCAATTTCACACAAAGGTTCCGTACTTCAATAAATAGCTGCCGTACTTGCCTACTGGTCTGCAAAGCACCAGCAAAGAGACCAACTCTCACTTCTCGTCGACTCACTCGACAATGCGTTTTCTGCATCCTCTAATACTTTCACTTGCAGCCCTTTCGTCCTGCGCTTTCGCGCAAGATGCAGATGATACTGTGCACAAGGTCAAATATGACTACCAGGTAGGGTTCCCCACGTCTGTTCTGCACCAGTGTGCCTTAGCAGGCCATTTGTTTGACAGAGCGATGTTGCACGGATGCGCAAGATAGTTGTCAACAGGTACAGGAGCTTCACATCAGAGTCGACATCAAGCGCTAACTATGTACTACGTGCTGCAGTCTTTACTCGAACAGGTGACATTGCAATCCCTTAATGTGCCTACACATTCCCTCACTGAACCCACTCACCTTAGGGACGTCTTCTTGCGGGAACTCATCTCAAATGCCAACGATGCGCTCGAAAAGCTTCGGCTCACCGCGCTTACAGAGAAGAGCATGTGGGATGGCATCTCCCCTCTGAACCTCACTATCAAAGGGGAGAAAAATCCTGATGGCAAAGGTGGTCGTATTATTATTACCGGTTCGTATCACTCTCCATCATGGTCTGTAGGAGTACTTACTGTTGTGCCCAGACACTGGCATTGGTATGAGTTCAGCGGAATTGGCAACCAACCTGGTATGGGCCTCGTCATCATACGACATATGAACGTTGATACGACATTTTGAATATTTAGGGTACTTTGGCGAAGTCTGGAACTTCGGACTTCCTTGCGGGAGTAGGCGACGACGCGACCGCAAATGGCAATCTTATTGGTGCATTCGGGCTCGGTTTTTACAGCAGGTTAGTCCGACTTTTGAGTCCATGGACACATGGTTAACTTTCCACAGCTTCCTTGTAGCAGATAAAGTCACCGTTGCATCTTTGCCCCCGCCCTCGCCCAAGAATCCCAATCCTATCCAGAATGTCTTCAGTTCTTCTGCGGATGAAGGATCATTCGAGATATACCCCGACCCACGCGGAAATACCCTTGGGCATGGAACTGAAATTACGCTTTATTTGAAGAGTGACGCTTCCCACTATCTTGAGACCTCTACCCTCATGAAGCTTATGTATGTGTCTCACTCTATTTTATTGCGTGTCTTTTTGAGAAGTATCTTAGTAATCAGCACTCTTCATATTCGACTGCCTTCCCGATGTATATCTGGTATGTGTCTGAGAAAGAAGTTCCCGAAGACGAAGAGGTTGCCTTAGACGAGCAGGAAGGAAACTCTAGTGATGCGGACGAGGAAGGAAAACCTGATGACGCGGACGAGGATGAAGCCGTGGTTGAGGAAGATGCAGAGAAAGAGTCCGCACCTACCAAGATGAAGAAGGTTACAGTCGGTCACTGGCAACAGATGAACTCGCAACCTCCTCTTTGGATGCGGTGCGTTGTTGCCCCCGCCCTCGCAAAGACATGCTAACCTTCTTGCCAGTGATCCGAAGACAATAACTGATGAAGACTATGGGCTATTGTACCAGGGCATCTTCAAAGACTTCCAGAAACCCCTTGCATGGCACCACTTCCATGGTGACTCGGAATCCGGCGTGTCTTTCCGTGCAATCATTTACATTCCTACGCGTCTGTGAGTAGTTATGATGATGATTACGTACTTCTCACTCATGTCTTCCAAGGAGTGACGAGTTTTTCAACCAACCACTCGATAGTCCGTCAAAGGACGTCATGCTAATGGTGAAGCATGTGTTCATCACCTCTGACCTAGGTGAATATAGCTTGCCGAAGTGGGCTAGCTGGGTGAGGGTTGTTATTGACGGTAAATCAGTTCGGTTCGGCTCGGGGAATTTGTGTTGACTTGCATACCTACCATCTAGCTGATGATCTCCCATTGAATGTCTCTCGTGAAACCCTCCAATCCAGCTCTTTCCTCAAGCAGATCAGGCAAATTATTTTGCGCCGTCTTATTCAGCTCTTCTCCAGAATTGCTGAAGAAGACCAGGAAAAATATGAACAGATCATGAAGATCTATGGTCAGGTCTTGAAACTCGGCGCGTCAGAGGACAGTAAAAACCGCGAGAAGCTGGCAGCTCTTGTACGCTTCAGCACAAACCAACGGGCAGCCGTGTCGTTTGATTCGGTTGGTGACTATCATTATGATCAAGAGCATGAATCTAAATTGCCCCTCCCAGTATTTGGAGAACAAGAAGCAAGGACAAAAACAGGTGAGTGATATTGAGAGTAAATGGAGCGACATATTTAAACCACAATTCAGATTTTCTACCTCGCTGACATGGGTAAATCCATTGAACATTTGTCTCAAAGCGTGTTTGTAGAAAAGTTGCACGCACGCGGGTACGAAGTACTGCTTCTGAACGAGCCTTTGGACGAGATCATGCTTCAAAGCATCCGAGATTGGAAGTGAGCCACTGACCTCCATGATTGAAATAATATCTCACTGATGGGTCAATGAGGGGTGTTCCGTTCCAGGACGTCGCTAAGGCCGGGCTGGACTTTGGAGATGGTAAGTTACCATCAACACGAGGTTTTCATTGCCCTTATATCCGCACAGACACCGCAGAGGAACGAGACACAATCGCGGAATTGACAGACAAATACGCTCCCCTTCTTGAGTGGCTGAAAATTGAGGCTGGAGACAATGTTAAGGATGGTAAGTACTCATTTTACGATTATATGACACTCTGGCCTAAGGTTGCGTATATGTCAGTGATCGTCTCTAATAGGCTCGTCACGAGTCCTTGCGCGATTGTAGCAGACAGCATGGGTTTCACAGCAAATGTTCAGAAGCTCATGAGTGCGTTCAGCTAGTGACGCAGCAGTACTTGTCCAAACTCAGTAAACATTTACATTTGCAGGTGCCACAAGTCGCGGGGCCCAGCAGAATGAGGCCATGCAAAGACATATGAAGAAGCAGAAGGTTTTAGAAATTAATCCGCGATCGCCGTTGATCGAAGGCCTCCTGGAACACGTCGAGCAATTGAATGCAGATGGGGATGACAAAGACCCGGATTCTGAGGCACAGCTCAAAGAAGTAGCCTCCATCCTGATCGACGGGGCTCTTGTTCGTTCAGGGTTTGAAGTTGCCGATTCCAACATGTAGGTCTTGACAAAACTAATGCTAACAATGTCTCATAATGACGCGACACAGGTTTTTGACTCGTGTGGATAGAGTACTCAGGCGATCACTGGGCGTCTCTGAGACTGCACCGACAGATAACACCGTTAAACCAGCTCCTCCCGTTGATCCAGAGCTGCCTAGTGACTTACCCGTGGATAATGAGAATACGTTCTCCGGTCCTGCTGATGAAACGGCACGCAACCAAATTCAATTCGAGATGGAGGAAATTGATGAAGATGGAAATGTTGTTCATGATGAACTGTGACGTTGTAGTAGATCTTGTAGCAGTTCAGGCTGGGCCGTCGATAATAAAATTTAAACACTTAACTAAACGACTCGGGTGACCACGTGGGAGTAAGTCGAAGATAGGCTATGCCGCCACCTTGATGCCACCACAGTGGGCGTCACCGCTTCGGACAGCACTATCAGAACGTCCATATACGACAGTCGACGCCTAGCATTTACTGGCCTTCACAATCATTTCTAGACTGGACGCGAAGTTTTTATCTGTATATGCTTCATGGCTACACCCGCAGCCTTCTCCCGCCTTCAATTAGCTGCAGCACTACTTGGTAAGTGTGCGAGACCTGGATGACGGACACGCTTCACAAAGGAATCGCAGAGTATGACAACGATCCAACCAACCCTTACTTGCCTCTGGTCTCCGCACATGACAGCGCTATCTTCGCTCATCTCCGACGAGGGCAGCCTCGTAAGAGTACTGACTACCTTGGAGTATCTGTGCCTAGTGAAGCAGGTGATTCTACACCGGGACACCGAAGGTCTAGAAGTTCCATTGACGGACTAAGAAACCCTTTTGGGGCTGATGATGACGAGGAGCTCGAAGACGAGGAAGCTGGCGAGGTAGATCTCGCTTCATGGGGCCTTGACCAGTTCATCAAGGACAAAGCCAAAGCGAAGGGTAAGGCGAAGGCTAAGTCAGAGGTGTTGCCCAATCCTCATCCGGTAGCGATGATACATCGAAATGCCCGGAGCGCTATAGATGACGGATCTCGGGGAAGGTTGTCCCGACCAATGAGTACCGGGGCTATGAACGACTTCGGCGTTGGAGGTGCCTTCTTGGATGCACAGAACACTGCTAGTTCAGGCATCACTCGTCCTCGATCTTTTGCTGACTTAGAACGGATGCAATCCCCCCAGCGTCCAATGTCACGTCGCCGCGAATCCAGCCACGCTCTCATCGAGACACTGTCTATTGCACCCCCTCTTCATTCTGTTCCCTTCCCGTCTGTCTCAATCCGAGATGGTTCTCCTGGTGGAGAAAGACCTGCTTCGCGTGCTGACTTACATACCCGTACTCAATCCGACACTAGCCTGGGCTCAAGAAACTTTCTGAACGGTGCAAATGTTGATGTGGACGGTAGTCCCTTTTCTGTCCGACCCCCATCACCTGACCGTGCATCACGGTTTGATCCCAAAGTCAATCACGGGAGGACAGCGTCGAATGGAACGATGGGTACCATGGCATCCAAGAATATGCTTGCAGAGGAGAATCCCTTTGCTGTGAGACCTCCCTCTCCTTCGCGGTTGTCACGATTTGATCCTAAAGTTCGTGCGCGAACAATGTCCGTTGGGTCAATGGGTACTCGGGTTCTCATTGATAATGACACCGAAGCAGATATACATAGGGACCGGCCTTATTCCACTGTTGAGCTACTTAGACCAAAGGTTCTAGTTATGCCAAGCCCGTTGCAAAATGTGGCTCCTCCCCCTCCCCCCCCTCCTTCTTTTACACCTAGAATTGGGTTTGAGACATCTACGGATGGTCCGCCTTTGCCACCAGGTGCTCGCTCCGCGAACCGTTCGTCCACATCTTTAACGAACTACATGACTCCCTTGTCGGCGCCCATAGCATCCAATTCTTTCACTCCTAATCCTCGAGCAAGTCTTACGTTGTCTCAACTCGCTTTTCGCAACACGCTTGTGGTCGGAGGGCAAAGAGATATTGCGTACTCTGACATTGACCGTCGTCTTCCTCGAGCGATGAAAGATGGTGAACAAGCAAAGTTCGAAGAACTAGAAGAAGAAGAAGAGTCCCCTGTGCCCGTCTCGATACCCCTCCCTCCTGTGCCTCCTCCCACTGAGATAGAAATAAAGCGTCCGGCTGGGAGGCTCTATGGAAGGAGTTTGATAGACAATCTGGAACATCGCAAAGCGGAGATAAAGCAGAAAGCTCGGTAAGCATCTCAACTGTCTCTTCAATCCTGTCCTTACAGTCACTTTAGTGTCTTCACTGGCGATGAAAGACCATTGATGATGGTCCGAGGTCAGATTCGCCGATCAAGTACTCTCATTGACCCCCAGACACTTGGTCGTCCCCCTTCACAGAATTTTGACACTGCGATCACTCCAAATCCTCGTCAGTCTCTCTTACGCCGGAACTCTTCCGGTGGTAGGCCTCTCCTGGACATGGATGGAGAAAAAGCTCCTACAAATCTTGGTCCAGGGGCAGGGCAGCTCTTGTCTAAAAGTCGCTCCGTGTTTGGTGTAGATACGTTGTGGGATCTTGAAATGGTCAAATTGAGCAAAATGGAGGCAGAAGAGAAAGCTGAAGCTGAAGCGAAGAAGAAGCGGGAAGAGGAAGAAGAAGTGCGCCGGAATAATAAAAAGAGGAAAGGAAAATCGAAAGGAAAAAGTAGTGCCATTCCACTAGACCCCACTTCACCCGACCTTCCCTCTGGATCACGAGTAGGCTCGGCCCCTCCTACTCTGCCTGCTATCCAGAAGCCCATTCTTAAGCGCGTATCGCAGGTCGACGACGAGAGTGAAAGCGACAACGACGACAATGATGATGCCGTTCCAAAGGCAACTCTTGAAAAAGCCGCTGACCGCTGGGTTTCTGAGTCTTCGGACGAAGAAAATGAGCTCAGACGGACCACCGGGGTTGGGTTGCGGTATCCATCTAATGCCAACGCATCTCCTCAGTTTCCACAACTAAATGATGATGATAGCGAAGAAGACCTTCCTTTGACAGCCGCTGCTCAGCGTGTTGCCAGGCGAGCATCGCAATTGGAGTTATTGGGCATTGATGATGATTCGGAAGAAGACATCCCGCTGACGGCAGCAGCAGTCAGGGTTGTCAAGCGGGCTACTCAGCTTTCGCATCAATCAGACGACGATGACGAGGATAAGCCCCTGGTAGATGTTATTAACAGAGCTAGATCTGTTAACTTTGATAACCGATCCCGCACGGATGAAGATGAAGACGAGCGGCCGCTTGGTCTACGGGCCTCTAGATTGCCACTTGCCTCCCAGACATCGTTGCCTTTCATTAGTGGCGAAGAGGACGACGACAAACCACTGGCCTTCCATCCTGAGCAACAACGTCGAACACAGTACCAGATGTTCGCCCAGGCTCAGCAACAACAAATGATGATGCAAGCTCAAATACAGAACAGCATGTTTTTCAACCCTGCTATGATGGGATCTGGCGTTTTCACGCCTATGGCTATTCCTCCAATGATGATGGGCGTACCAATGGCTCCCCCTTCGCCTCCCCCAGCGCACGATGCAGGCAAGTATGGTCGTGTGGACAGGTGGCGACGTGATGTTGCTGTGGAGGGTGAGTGAGAGTTGAGCAGTCTAGGTTAGGTTTATGTTTCTTTAGTTTCATATTTGCTTTCCATTGCAGGATTTTTATGGACACTCTTTGGACATTCGCTCACTTTTTTTTTACAATTCTAGTCAGTCCTTTAATGTCCGTGGCGTACAGAAATACATCGGTATAGTCGAGATCAGAACGTGTGAATAGATCTACGTGAGAAATACCGTGGAGCATTGAACAAATCCTTGAATGGTGGTATTGATTAAGGAATATGCAGTTATGGTACGATGGCATGGGGAAGGAAGGCGCTGATGGGTACATAGTACTATGAAACGTAAATAACACATAGAATGAGTGTCCATGGAATGGCCGGTCAACAAGCTCATGAGGGGTTCGTTATCCATAGCCTCCGCTTGGGGACTGTGACGATAGACACTTCTCGTCTACCCATCTCTTCTTCCATCCGCCGTTGTCTGGTTTCTTCATCTAAATCCTCCTCATCGTAATCCGTTTCGACTGAGCGAGGCCCGCCGATAGTTGTGGACACATCATCATGAGCCCTGGCAGCCCGATAAGGAGGCTCATGGAGGTATGGGCCACGAGTATCCGTGGGGAAAGGATATTGTTCGTTGCCCACCACTGACAACGGATGGGAGGTCGGGGTCCCGGGAGAAACAGCTGGCGGAGGCCCCGCGCGAAAGCGAGCGATTAGGTAAGTAAGTGTAGATCTCCTTGGTCGACCATGCCATGCGAGAGTAAGAAGGCAAATATAAAAAATAATAGTCCATGAAAGAAATGTCACGAAGAGTGCCAAATGAGCCCAATTCCATAGCGCGACGAGGGAAAGAATGCAAAGAGCTAAAACGAGAGTATGGAAGAGGACACGAAGGCATATCTCAAACAACGAAGGCAGCTCGTAAGTAACGCGGGGGAATGTTGGCGTAGGCATGAGAGCACGAGTGCTCAACATCTCTGCTGTGGTGGGAGTAGAGCTGTTGATGAAGTTGCGTTGACCTTGGCCGGAAATAAGATCGAGTTCGTTCTAAAATGGCATTGAATTTCTTCTGTTAAAAGCAGTTGGAAAGAGACCGATGCTCACCACTGCGTTCAGACTGCGGCGTCGATCAAGCCAGTCTACGTCGCCCAAACTCCTAGGTGCAACAGGCACGCGTTGATATACATCTATATTTGGATATGCAAGCCCATTTGTACTGGATCTACGAGTACGCGCTGGGCGATTGACAACCTCAAACGCTCGTTGCGGCCCAGACGAGTGCATGGACTCGCTGTCAGTAGAGGTTCTCCCTTCCCGACTCCTGCGACCCAGCAAGAAACTCGAACCACCCCAGGAATGCAGACGGGTGCGAGGAGAATGTTGAGAAGGGGGATAGTGTGAGTGCTGCGTGACAGTGTATGCTGCGAGCTTCTCAGCAGTGTCGGTGGAATTTGCGCGAGAAGTAATTGCCTCCGGATTGGCCTCTTTCGGTAGCTGCGAGGGCGAGCAGCAAAGATGAAAGAGATATAAAAAGGGCATCATCACATAGAGTGCGAGGAACAATGCAAATCCCGCAATTCCATGCCCAGTCGGTAGAACTGTACGGGACGTAGAACGTTTCATTGTGGTGCTTGTGGAGCTCATTGATGTGAACGATGAGACAAAGCCGCCAACACCAGCACCATATGCAGCAAGAGCTATGATAGCTGATAGATAGAAGAGAGCAAGATTACGATCCATGGGACGATGCGTTTGTGCTGGAGGCAGAGCTAGGCGCAAAAGCAGGAGGGATGGGAGAAGAATGGCAAGAGAAAGGGGTGCTAGTAGTTTGTGCGCGAAAGAGACATCGTACAACTGGTATGACTGAGAACTACTTGCTGTTGTGGTCGGGGAACCAGATGACGTGGTAGAACCAGAAGACATGAGCGACACTGCGCATTGAGTCAGGTATTGATTTGTAACATTAGCACCATTAGCGTTGATGCCTGTCTGAAGATTACCAGGTGGAGCTCCCCAATTGCCACCTGAGGACGAAATGGATCCATTGTACGCCCTCAAGATCCAAACTTCCGTGAGGTATTCACCAGATTCATCCTGACCTCCGAAGACAATGGTGTCAGAGGCCATGTCTTTATCCGAACCGACGAGCGCCTGAGAATAAGAAAGGGCAACGGCGCCCTCCCGAGGTGTGGGATATGGCTGAACGTTGTCTTGACCTGGATCACCAGCCGGAAGGACTCTGTTCCATTCGCCTGATCCAATGTCCAGAACTGCTACCTCACCCTTCTGCAGCCCACCTTGGTCGTCCCACAATGAGGAGTTGAAAGTCCCAAGTATAAGGAACACTTGGTTCGCATAATTGGAAGAGAACGTATTCAAGTTTGGAGCCAGCGAACCTCCGTATCGTGGAGCAGGACATGAGGGAGGAGTGATGTTCATGTTTGATCCTACTTCCAGGATATACGAGTTACCCTCGGCGCACGATTCATTCGAGTTATTGGTCGTATTACAGCCACTCACAGAGATAAGGCTGGTCTGAACAACTGTGGAAGCTTGGTTGACGCTGTAGCCTCCACTGCCAATAGTTTGGTTACTCCAAGCACCATTTGTGTAATTATTTGCCAAATTAGAGGATAACGTTCCGGAGATGGTGAAGTCCCAAACATCTGATAGGGGATACATGTTTGTACCATCGGTGCCACCAGACATGTAAAATGTGTTGCTTGTTGTGGTAGCATTAGGCGCTACTGTATCATCTCGGCCACCAGAAGCGCCCCAACGTGCTGGAGGACGACTTGTTGTCACAGTGACGTTGGACCAGAATTGGTTTATAAAATCAAACTCCTGGATGAAAATGAGCAAGCTTGATAGACTAGAAGTTGCGAGCAACACGAACCCATACGTCGTTTAAAGCCCCAGAGATCCCCTTGCCACCCATCACCAAGTGAGCATGCCGACTGGTAAATTATGAGACGGACATGAAAATGAACAAATAGCGTGACACTTACTAACTGGATGAGAAGTCTTCGCCACTGACAGCCATATACCTGGCTGGGGGTGAACCTTGTGGTAGACCTGTCTGAGGCTGAGGGATAGTCCATGTGAGTGTGCCGAGGTTCAAGCTGAAAATATTTCCTATATAACACAGAAAGATTTGGATCCACGAAAAATTGCACATACAGGTAGGTCTGGTCTGTTGGGATGCCACTAGATGATTCACCACCGAAAATGATAAGGTTATTCGTTGTTGGATCGTAACCGATGGACGGATATTTGACGGCAGTCGGTGTTGCACCCTGTATGATACCGGTGATATTGAGCCACTGCAATGGTGGAACTGGGAATATAGAGGGGGGCTTCTGGGCGTAAGCTGTGGAGATACATTTTATAAAGAAAAGCCAAGCAATTGCAAAACATTGACAAAAACCGGTTGCCATGATGCTCGTGTTGGTGTAAGTTATGGGTGTCGAAAAGTCGTATATCGCGAGCTGACGCTTGTTGTGAACGACTGCTGCGAACTGGAAACCAGAATTACCGGTGGGAGGTCCTGAGGCGTTGGTTCGCCGTGGCTGCGAGCAACAAGTCCATCCCCGACCATCCACGGCTTAATTTTCCTATTTAGGGTTCTGTTTGTGTGCTCAGTGCGTGGCATCCCGGCCCGCCACTCACTGGCGAGCTCTCAAGCTCAAGGCTCACTTATTTCTGTTTTTCTCTTCTTCCGCTGCGCAGTGGAAACTACCCATCTATTTGCGTCTTAGAATCCCATCAGCTAGTATTGTGCCGACGGTTAGTCTAGATCCGCAAGGTGAGTCAAAGTTTAAAACGTCTCTAGCTTCCAATAATATGTGCTTACCCTCGAAGCTCGCAACTTTTTCAAACGAGTGTAATGTTATCGGCCATTTTCTTGAGTTGGCGGGAGCTCTTCGAGTCTCCGACGATATACGCAGGATGCTAGATTATGGGATGCGGCATATCGTAAGGCGCGCATTGTACTATTAGCAGTAGTCTTGGGATTCATCAGATTCATTGAGGCCTATCAGATGTCCGGCCAGAATTGGCCTGTGTTACAGCATCTTGCGACTTCATTATGCACATGACAGAAAGTGTCATTTCCAATGAAATAACCATAATTTCATTGGCTCGACCGCTTCGTCGAAAAGTGTAAGCCACTGTCCGCGCGCGTTGCAAGTAGCGCATCATCATCCGAGTAGAGGTCGCCTAGATGAGTCAAATTCCATTACCCCATCCACCTTGTCCGTGCTAGTGTGAAACAGCTAGCCTGTAGCAGTGTTACGTATCCGTACTCCCGTACCTCCAGTGCATATTACCGCAGTTGGGCGGCTGTGCTCCTGATATATGCTGCCGCGGCATTAGCAGTGCGTTAGTTGTGTCACTTTCAAGCATCTGGATATTCGAGTCTGCAAAAAAGTCTACATGATCAAGTGTCCTACTAGTAGCTGAAGTGCGTCGATTAGATTTAATTTGGTTCCCGAACCGTATGAGGTTAGTGGTAATGGGTATCCAAAATCTCTGGTCGCCGTTGCATGCTCTTGACTTGACCGTAAATCAATCTGATTCTCTGCTCCCGAACTTTGGCCTAGTACTGCGCAAGATCCTCATCGATATTTCATCACAGTCCCCAGTGGCACAGGTTCATATCGAAATCATTTGTTCCAGCCACAACGGTTTCGGACAGCCGCTTTTGCAGATCGTAGCTCTTTCCCCTTCTGGGAGACCTTTGGGTGATTGGCAGGAAGCCCAAAAACTAGGACTCATTTTACGCCTTTTCATCCCAAGTTGAGCAAACCGTAAGACGACGCCCATCTACCCTACCCCCGATTTTGTCGGAAATGACGTTTTTGGCCCCCGAGTCGCCTAATGAATTAATAGCTTGGAACAACGGTTCACCGTTGCTCAGCCATGCGTTGACCGGGAATGCCATTGTCGAGTCCGCATTCCCCCGAACATGCGTCTCGTCATAAAAAGGGTGTGCACGAGGCCGCACCGATGGGGAATCTCTTGCCAGCTGCTTATTGTCTGTCGGCGTGTCAATGTCTAGATCTAGTAGTGCTGATGGGATGCCCACAAAGTGTAACCCCGAGGCAAAGACGAATGTTGAGCTTGTATGTGTCATTTAGTGCTCATGGTACCATACTGGCCCATACATAATTATTCATTGTTCATCGCCGTAGATGTTGATGAAGTCCCCGATAATCTCATCTTCTAGTAACTCAAGTGCTTAGCAATCGCGACTCTGACGAGCGAAAAAAACCGTAAGGGGAACGCGTATTCCCCTTACGACCTTCATCAATGTACTTACGCAACCATTAATATCTATCCGCCGGCATGTGGGATTCCATCTCTCGGGAAGTGATGGACGTGGTGTACAAAAGTGTTCAACACCAGTGAGTAGTACACAGCCAGAAACCTTGTTCTGATGATGGTGACTCAGGGGCATGACAGACATGTGGAAATACGGCGTAGTGCAGTCAGCCTGTCGACGGACTTCGAAAGGGAGCCCATGAAATGTCTAGCCTTCCGCATCAGTAGCTGTATGTAGCTGACCCAAATACATAAGATATGTTGATATGGAAATCAACTTTGTGACACTTTCACTTTTTGCTACGAGATAAAAAATAAAATTGGTAGTTATTCACAAAACGAGTTAAAAACATTTTTTTTCCAACGAATGTTCCCAGTACAGCTAGAATACAACACTCGCCAACAGAAAAGTTGGTACCGACATATTTGGTAAAAATTTGATCCTTGCTCTTTACTCGCTGAATTTGAGAGCGTTATGTACATTAGGATTTTTTGGTCTGCTTGGGGGCTAGGACCTGTATACATATTCCATACGTCAGAAGAGTTATCTGGTGCAAGACTAGTGCCCGATGCTTGGATCTTAATAATTGTCGAGGATGCAATGCTGGGGCCAAATTATTTTTGTCTCATGGAAGCCTGGTACTGCTTCGCATCGAGCTTGACTATGTCGAGCAATATTCACGCCCCCTACGATCGCCACACAGGCCAACTGCTGTGCTTCCATTCTCGAACCAATTTTTTACTCGAATCGCAGCTTTATCTCAATATTCTCGCCGGTGATAGTGACTTATGCAAGGACCATGATCCATCTCAGCTGTGACGCCCAACTAAATTTGATTTGGTATTTCAGGATAGTGTTTGACCTTGTCTGACTAGTAGCTAGCGACGCGAGCTCTGGGAATATGATCGATGATTCAAATATCCAAAGGCAACACGGAGCAAGTGCGAATAGAACAACCAGGCAGAAGGAGCCTTGACCTCGGTATCGGATCAATGTATGTACATGGTTGCTCGATCAATTATCCCCAATCGTCTGCAATGGTCTGACTTTGAACACCAAAACATACTACTACTAGTACTAATCTGAGTCTTGCTCGGTAACTTACCTATAACTTACGTTGCTGTGCCGAAACTTAGCCGGCCCGGTGGCGACCTGGCCGCCATCACGTGCCTCATTGTTTGAGTTTCAATACAGCCCGAGTCTGCGTCCGTTGTCAACCGCCATCACATGCGTACCGTAGAAATCATGATTTCCTCACCCGCGAAACGCCTACTTACGGAGGATGACCGTGTTTCTAGGATCGGTTCGGAAATTCACAGGAATGATGCGTGAGTGGCGGAAATATTGCATGACCTTGCATTGCATAGACCCATCAAACAACAGTACACCATCCGACGTGACTGCGCGTATCCGCAATGCGGCAATGAGAGGCAGAAAGAGTGAGCTTTACTATGGCAAGGTACAGCGCGTCGCTAAAGTAAAATGACGCGTATGTGCACACGTGACGTAGATGTACTGGAGGGCTACCGCACACAGCCCTCAGCCCCAAGCACACCGAATAGCTCTCCAACGAAGTGTACATCAGCTTCTCATGTAAAAGAGGAAGCTTACCCTTGGGCAAATGATACGCTACGAGAAGTGTTTGCATCTGCAACCTCGGGCAAATATACTCCTACGTCATCTCCCGCAAAGCGTAGACGCTCCCAGTCAAGCGATCGCATTTCCTCGGATAGCGAATCATCAGATGACCGTATGGATGTCGAGAGGCCCATGAAACCCTTACGGAGGTCTGGAGTAACATTGATGGCTGCACTAGCTCTGCCTCGTGCACTAACCAGCCCTCTTGGTGACGCGGAAATGACTCGTGCTCAAAAGTGTCCCGTCACGGTAGCGCAGGAACACGATGCGCATTCCATTATGGATGTCGTCGGGTCAGCTTCCCACATTGCGCAGCGTTGAACTATGTAGTGATCTACGCCGTATACGGCGAATGACCGGGGTCCGGAGGTTAGCCACCTTACCAAGGAGGTTAAGTTCTAGCATAACTAACGAATCGCAGTGCCCCAGGACGATCAAGGACAGGCCTATATTTATACAGGCGTTTTGCACGCCTTCTCTGTCGGTAGATTGTAAGAGGTTGAATAACCGTTTTATGTATGTACCTTGCTGCGGCGGGTTGGCAAGCAAAAGCCACATGAAGGATTTACATATATTCGCGTACTAGTAACACTCACGCGCATCTTACAGAAATCTCGGGCAAGTAAATTGCCTTGGCATGAACAATGTCAAGATGTAAGAAGTGGTCCATTGATTCCTCGCCCCAACCACGTTGTTGTCGTGCATTGTTCCGCTAGCACGATGAGCCCTTGTGGTGAGGACGATGCGTACGTAATAAGCCATTTCGGTTGCGGGCCGTTTAATCGTGGTTTAATCGATCTTGAGCGGACCCACAACGGATTCGTTTCTGATACGTGTCTGCTTGCGCGCTGACCGGCCCCCCAAAACACTTTCCCACAAATGCGAGTGCAACTTTTACACCTTTTCGGCCGCGGGCTATGCCTTTGTTATATCTCCCGCGAATATTGATCTCCAGTGTGCCATCCAGTTCGCCCACAGCTGGAAGAAGCCCTGTCGAGATCTCCGACCAGAATGGGGAGTCGATACTGGGAAAAATTAGTTCTTGATCTCGTAGCCTTTTTTCTATGAACACAACTTCTTCAGCCGGAGTGGACAGATCGCCTTGTATTTATACCCATCCATTTCAACCAAGTCTTAAAACCACCCCTCTCTCTCCAGTCCATTCAGTCCCCAAGAAATAATGTCACCACTCTCGTCCGTATCTAACGCTCAGCAGTCCTTTGACAAAGCTAAGAAACACCTATGGCAAGTGGCACATCTAACATCTCCCTCCCTATGTTGCCATTGCATTCTCTTGGCCCTGGGTCATCGCTGGAGCCCCATGCTTCGGCGATGCCCAAAGTGCTTTGATCTATTACATTTTGCCGCCTTTGCTTTGTTCACTTCGCTTACGATTTTCCTACGTATAATTACTGACGCCACATTCTTTACCACATCTTCATTTCACTCCTACAGGGCTTCTGACTCACCGAAACACGAAATGAGCCACCTTAATATACACTCCGAGCAACCACGCTACTCACTCCCTGAGGTGGGGCGGGGTTCCAGCGACCATGACGAGTGCCAACTGAACTCATATGGTGATCTGTCAACTTCTCAGCGACGATCAGAGCGAAGAGGGTATATACTGCCTTTGTCTGCACGGTAATTTCTCATCTGATTTACTTGTTCGTCTCCTTAATTGCCATTTTTGTAAGGAGTAACCCGTACACCTTGCCACCTCTATCTCGCGAAAGAACATATGACCGAGATGTTCGCCCTTTACCTGCTCGATTCACAAAGTTGATGGAACACTCGCCAGCACAAGATGGGCAGCTTAGGTATGCACGTTCAATGCCACTGGGCGAAAATACTAATCATTTTGAAAAGACGCACTTGCACAGACTTGGAGACATACCACGACAATCGGCAACAACGACCCGTCTCCTTGTCAGTTTTCAACGCACCGACAGCGACGTACGCTTGGGAACGCTATGAACCTGAATCTCAGAAACCATATCCACGCCCCCTTTATGTTGATTACATTGGTCGAGGTTCCACGCGGTCGGCATCGTCAAGCTCTAGCTTACGCGATTCTTCTGGCATGCCGTGCGTTTTTATCAGAAAAAATGTGAAACAGAGTATTAAAATGTAGTCGCCTTGGCAGCTCCCCGGCACTATCTGACCGCAGCATCTCTACACCTACTTTACTCCCCCAAAAACGAAGAAGCTCGTCCCCAGCTGGACAGTAGGTGGCATTTAATTCCTCGTATATTCTGTTAAGGACGCTCTTCTTTCATTAGTTACCATGCATCTTTCGTCACGAAAATCATGGAGCCGCTCAGGTACTTCATTTAGCATTCTTTGCAACCTCGCACTTAACGGACTTGCAGACATGTGAACATTGAAGTTAATCATAGCCGACCTCCCGTTTCCTCTAGGCCTCACCAGCGATCGCCTACTCCTTCTGAAATGATCAGTAGCCCACCGTTGCACAGATCTCAATCTGATCGCCATGTTTCGGCAAAACACAGCATCTCAAGCGGCGGCGATGAGCGTCGCCGCCAACACGAGGACAGTTCATGCGGTAGTGATTCCAGTGATCAATCGCACATTGCCCGCCCAATAATACCACCTAAATCAGATTCAGAGGAGTGGGAGAAGTACGCTTGTTTTACTTTGGACGGCACGACACGGAAATGGTTGTGCACCTGGTCGACAGAGTCTGGAGGACAGTGTAAATACATGTCCAAGAAGCAATTAGTCAAACGCCACGTTGAAACAACTCATTTGCGTTATAAGTAAGTGACTTGGTCATTCATGAGTGCCCTGCGCTAATCTCATTCATTTGTAGGCCATTCGTATGCGGTGTCTGCGGCAAAGGTTTTCCCCAGAAAACATCTCTCGATACTCACATGCACGGACAGTAAGGAGCAATTTATCGATACACCATTCTAAACTCAATCTACTCATCAGTACTGGATCTACGCCACATGCATGCCGGTATAATTGTGGGATGTGGTTTAAGGATCCAGCACGTAGACACAGACACATGGTCGACGAGCACCAATACGTTCCAAGGCAGTCTAAGAAGAAGCACACGAACGGACAGCCCCAAGACACTTTGGACTTCGAATCTGTGCAACGATGGAATGTCGCCAGTGCCCCTTAGTGCCTGGCCCCTTCGACGAGAACACTAATGAGTGTCAGTATTGATGTAAGCCAATGTGACATTGGCTGACAGATATCGCCGTGATGTCGGCGTTCGATATGTCATGTCTACGGTCTGCTTATTATATATATGTCATGGGTCGTAGCATTTCCCTTTTCCACGGCGTGGATGGGATGCGACCTAGGGACCTGCTATGCTCGGAACAATTATTCTTATTATTATAACTGAATTATCTCTGTGAATTCTTATCTTCATTATCTGATGCAGATTAACGCAGCCGCCTATAAATGTACGACTAAGCATGCTATCCCCAGAAGCGCTGTCAATGATACGACGGAATTTTTCATGATATTGCGTGCCTATCATCTGTTTCTGGGTTCAAATAAGATAATCGGATGATAATTTGAAAGCCATTGTATTCAATTACTTTGTGTTCATTGTTGAATGGACTTATCTCAATCAACATCTGACAATGAGTTCCAATTTTTATGACGCTGATAAGCGCTGTCAGGGGACTTTCTGCAGCGCGTTATGAGCGGACAAAGATGGACTACTTTGAAGGCTTTCTGAGGTAAACGCCGCCATAATCGCCGCCGAGACACGTAGGCTCAATGTCAGCCGACATGTGGTGAATTCTTGATCAAAAGAACAACCCCGACAGTCGCGCCTATACCAGACCACACTTTCCTTTTTCACTCAAAACTTAAAAATAAATGGTTCCGGCATCCTCCGACCGACATCATTGATCGACGTTCCATACTGGGCGATTCGAGCCCACTAATTCGGTTCACTGACACGTGAACGGCATGCCTTCAAAACAACCACCAACGTTAGGTAGTTTAGCTGTTCAAGCGCCTTCCTTGACACCGCACTTGGTTCATGTCTCGCCATCAACATGTCACAATCTCAGCATATTCAAAGGTGCATTCTTATGTTTCTTATCGTAATTTGGAGTTTCTAGCGGCTCGATTGTTACAGAACTTCTCAAAGAATATCGCAGACTGGATGATACGATTACTATGCGGTTGAATCGCACGAATGCACAGTTCCGTGATCGAGATCGTGCAGGGACAAGCGGTAAAGGCAATATTCAGGACCAAGCTTGCGCGTACGTATGGAAGGAACTGGTCGGTGAGCTTCTTCGGCATTCATCCTGAAAAGGTCTCATGCTTGTCTTGTACTTAGAGAACTGGAAACGGCGTACGGAAATGATAAATTATTGCGTCAATATTGTCGATCAATCCATGGAGGGGAAGCGAAAGTCATTGACAAGCGAAGAGGGCGATGCCAGGGCCGAAAGAAAAACGCAAGCAGCCTTGTTTGCGGATGAAGTGAAGGTAAGGAAGGTTTCGCGGTGCAACTCCTTTCTTCATAAATCCATGCGCAGAGAAATCAAGTTCACAATGAATTGGCCGTTGAGAAGATCGTACGCCAACGATCACTTGACGGTGAGGTTGTTGACTTGTCTCATACGTACTGGATTTTGACACTGTTCTATTTGTCAAACACAGCGTTTCAATCAAGGTGTCAGTATTTTTCGCCTCCTTTGACAGACGCCGAAGCGCGGAAGTGGTGGGATGCTGTTCACGTCCAAGAATCGCCATAGGATGCTAGAACCCTTTGTCGAATCAAGTTACCAATTGTTTACCAAACTATTTGCTTATATAATCATGGTGATGATGCAATAGCGGAAGCATTTTGGAACAGCCCGTTCACCTGCAACTACCGTCATCTATGTATTATACCATGCTATTCTCGCTCTCTTTGCTTGGATTAACCAGTATTGCGATGGCCCTGGCACCGCCGCTGACGGTGCAGTATCAATTTCCAACAGCAATATCCGATAATATGAAAGTACCAGTGGTTCTAGGAGTCATGTCTCGCTGCCCAGATGCAATTCTGTGTGAATCTGTGTTCAATCGCGTAATACAAAGAGTAGGCGAGAAAATAGAGATCTCATTGTCATTCATCGCCAAGTACGTCCAAGCATCACGCCTTTTCAGCACGTAGTTTACCATATACGAAGACCAAATGCCTCAGAGCCCCTTTATGGTGTAACTTGCAAGCATGGACAAGTGGAGTGTGCCGGAAATGTGCAAGAGTTGTGCGCTGCCAAATACCATCCTACCTCTGAATGGTGGTCCTTTGTGCAGTGCCAAAACTTTCAGGGGCGTGATAACATCGGCACGCCTGAAACTGCCCTCAACTGCGCCAACGCAGCGGGAATCGACTGGGAAAACGGAAAGGCTGGTCAATGCGCAGGAAAAGACGGCCGCGGAACAGAAGGAATACAACTTTTGCAACAGAGCGCCAGGGAAAGCATCGCAGCTGAGATTCAGTACGTCCTTAGAAGATCTGAGGATCCCACTATAGGAACTAAGCCAGTAATAGGAAAAGTTGTACAATCATCATTAATGGTCGGCAAGTATGCATACGGGATGGCATTTGGTATGACTGCGAGGTATGCAGTGGACATTACCGCACAATGTGCAAGACTTTACAACGTGTTTTCAGGGCGGTCATTCACCGGCAGATTTCATCAGACAAATCAACGAAGAGTATGACAGACTCAACAGCGCTGACTAAAGAAAGTAGACATTGTGTAACATCAATCTCATGATCCACGTCAGTGCACATACACAAATACCACTCAGCCACCGAGAATTAGCTCGTACACGATTATGACAAGATTTAGTCCTATGAGTGGTACTTTGTGCGGAAACATAAGTGTCGGTTCTGACTCGAGGGTCGCGCTACTTACTACGCATGAGGGTCCGCACGGCACTAATGAGGTTGATTAATCGGACTTTGACACCAGCATCTTGCTGCTGGGTATATCCGTACCCTGATTGATCGTATGGTGGCTGAAAACCAGCGTTAGGGTTCTGAACTGAGGACCAGCCGACTGTAAAACGGCGTCAGCGAATGGAGCAGCAGTAATGACGGTTCCCACTTTTCGCAAGGAATCGGTCCTCGCTGAGGACTGCCATTGCATTAATTAGAAGGAGCGAAACGTAAAGAATTGTTCCGAGTGTGAGCATTGTTCTGCTCGCAGTGATGGGTTGGAGTCTGCGGCGGTCTTGTAAACGTGTCGGCACAATGTGACTTCTCGTGACTGTGACAGCAGCGCGGGCTGAATTTGTTGGGCCTTGACTTGAATCTTTGCAAGATGCAGTCTGTCGCAAGACAAGTGCGATGCGGTATGTTGTAAATATTTCTGCAGATGTGGCAGCTCTCAAGCTTAAACACGATATAGCGAGTCATTTAGGTACTCCAGTACAGTTCCGCATAACTTCATCCCGCATTCAATGGCAATGTCAGCGAAGGTATGTTGCTCAGACAGAAAGTGCGTTCTGCTTCTCATTTTTCATTTTTGCAGAGCCGCTAGTTCCTATAATCCTTTGCAATGGATTCAGGAAAAGTTTGCCCCGAAAGCAAGAAAAGCGGACCCAGTGGAGGGGAAGAAAAGAGGTGAGCAGGAGAAACAGGGCCAGCAGAATGTGTTCGAGGCAGCTGTGAACCACGAGAAGGTGGGCCAACCTAAGACAACAACTACCGAAAACCCTCCTACTGTTGTCAAGAAGAAGAAGGCTACTCAAGTATGACCCACACTCTGATACTTGACACATATAACTGATTATATGACAGCACAAATACTCCACTGCTAACTTCAAAATTTCACATAGGAAGCTCAATATGATTGGCCGGCAAATATCTGGAAAGCCAATTGACCATGCTATTGTGCAAATGCAATTTAGTGAAAAGCGAGCCACGAGCCGGATAAAGAGCATGTTGGCGACAGCTAAACTTCATGCGACGGCATACAAAAACATGGATCCTTCCAAACTCATTGTTTGTAAGCCGCGTTGACTATATATTTCAACAAAGGGTGAACCTTCTAATAATTGTATAGCAGAAGCCTGGGTGACCAAGGGACCCAAGCAACTAAAACGACTAGAGCCTCGAGGACGTGGCAAGTTCGGTATTAGAGTTCACCCCGATTCACGCATGCATGTGATCTTGAGGGAAGGGAAGACATTCGAGCAATTGAGGAAGGAGCAACGCGAGCGGCGTTTGCGAAGAATAGTCTCTGCAGGGTTGGTTCGTGAGGATGTACCGCTCAGAAACCCTGCTCGGACCTGGCAGTGGTAGCGGTTGTTTCTAGTCTTAATTGCAATTTCAGTTGATATATAATCGTGCTTTTATTCGAGCGAACTTTGAGAGCTCTTCGGCATATGTTATCAAGGTTTGCCAACGCGACGAATTGTGAAGAATCCAAACACTTCATACAAGCATAGCTAAAAATAGCAGACAGGGTAATGACACGTCGTTGCTCTTTCCTACAACAGACCACGACTCCAAATGGCACGACGCTGGACACTTCCTTTACTCCTCGTGAGTGCGCTTGCACCTTCATTCTCGTTAGCTGGTCTCGCTTTTGAAAACACGGCTATTGTCCGCACCATCGAACTAGGTGGTTCGCTAGTACACGTCAGTACAGCCTACGCCGTCAAGGCTCTCGAACCGGGGCAAACTACATATCAAATCGCGCTCAGCAAGGTTGAACGAGCAAAAACAAGTTGGCTCGAGGTTAAAGTAAAGGGCCGAACTACACCTCTTGAGCTCAGCGAGGATGAATCCAGGTGTGCCGGGTCGTGTGTCGTTCTGTATACGATACTCATGTCATGCAGTACAGAGCATTTATTATCTGTTTCCCTTCCGAAACCCTTGGCTGTGAACGGCACTCTCAACCTTGTATTGGAGACTGTGCAGACGCACGCTACACACCCATTCCCTCAACAGGCCGCTCAGAAGGACCCTCAGCTGCTTAAATATAATACTGACCTTTTCACTATCAGTCCATATACCACCCTCGTACAGCGCACAAAGATAAAGTATGCGCTACCTACTACTTGCTGTATGTATGAATATCTGATTCTACCGTGACAGGTCCTTGGCGCCGAACGTTATTTCTTATACTACCCCACATGACGTGGACAGTTTCGTGAGGGATGGTTCTGTCACCAAAACTGGGGGAACCATTACCTATGGTCCTTATCACGACATTCAAACGGACACAGATTTCGTGGCAAAATATCAGCAATCTGTCTCAGTTCATTACAGCTTCGACTATCCTGTTATTGAGGTCGAGACGCTCCGCCGTACGGCAGAGATTAGCCACTGGGGTTCCAACTTGAACATTGAGGACAAGATTCACCTCCACAATGCTGGGCCCACGTAAGTGATGTCCCTCGCATTTCTGATACATCATTGAATTTCGAAATCAGTCTCAAGGGCCACTTCTCTCGCTTGGAGTACCAGAGCCAAATTTATCTCCGCCAGCAAACCCCGCATATTCTCTCCGACTTCACTTTGCATCTTCCCCCTGGTGTGACCAATGCGTACTTCTATGACCAGAATGGGAATGTCTCCACATCCCATTTGCGCACGACACCGTCAGTCGCGAAGGGTAGTAAGGCAACACAATACAGCGTCCTTGAATTGCGGCCACGCTACCCAGTTCTTGGGGGTTGGAACTACTCTTTCACCATTGGCTTCGACACGCCTTTGCAAGATTCTGTCGGCTATGACGTGAAGAATGGCATATACGTGGTTGGCGTACCTGTCATGACGAGCTTTCCTGGAACTGTTGTTAACGACGCTGAAGTCAAAATTATACTACCGGAGGGTGCAACGTATGTCGAATGAGATTGTGGTTTCTGGGTATTCACTAATGTGGCTTGCAGTAATGTCGAATTTGTCTCCCCTTTTCCCGAACTTTCTAACAGCATGTCAACTCACATCAGCTACCTCGATACTGCGGGGCGCCCTGCCGTCACTTTCACATACAAGGACTTGACTTACAAGCACGCAGGCATTATCTATGTGAGTGCATATCTTGTGTGTTGGGTTTGAAGGTACCAAAACCATACTCTGCCCAGGTCTCGTATCGGGTTCCCCTCTCGGCTCACTTAAAGAAAGCCATGTCCGTTGGTGCTGCTTTCTTCAGCCTATTTGCTCTTGCCTTCATGGCTAGGCGCGTGGATTTGAACCTACACAAGAAGTGATGCATGCTGTATAGTACCAGTTAATGATAAAAAATATTGTTTGAAGCACGTAGGTGGCATTTGTGATATTCTCCATTTAATTATTTGTGCCTCAGAGCCTGATCTAACTCCCAAACGCCCGCGTGAGCTGCGAAACTTAATTACGTCCCATCCCTGGGTGACATGAAAATGAGGCTTCTTGGAAGATCAAACTTACAAAAATATTAAGTACACGTTATAACTTTCCGTCCGAGTCTTGTCCTGACACGTGTAGAACAACCCCTGAGGTATTCTACATGTCTTCGACACCCCATTTCCTTCGTAGTAATCATTCGCATTTGGATTATTCAAAGGGCCGTTGTGAGCGCTATCCATTCAAGTTACAATGTTCAGGGGGATGTAAATTCGAGTTCCCTTATAATAATATGCCAAAGCTGGTTATGATCAATCAGAAATATGCATAATCGTGTCTGATTATCGCACTCGTCAGGTTCTCCTATCCGTGACCATTAGGTGCACACGTACCATCGGCTGTCAGGTAATTGGGTCTGTAAATAATGGAAATAGCCGGGATGTGTAAATCCAAATGCTTGACAAAAATTCCGCATGTCTGCTGTCGAGATATTTCCATGGAGCAGAAAAACAATATGCAAGGCCAAGGCCGTGCAATAAGATCAAACCAAGTTACCGCTGTTTCGAACCGAGATGTATGAATTGTACTGAGAGATGAGCTGAGACGAGCGGAGTGAGTGCAGGCGATACATTGATCGGAACGTTCACCCGGCGGTCGTTCGGATTATGTGCAAGCTACGTGGCCGTCTGATGCGATAGGCCTTGCGACTTTGTCGTGTTCGATCTGATGGTAGTCTCCGAGTTGGCCGCTGCACAGGGGCCAAATCTCCATTTGTGTCCAACTTTCCCATTGCATTAACATTGTAGCCATTCATGAGTTCGACTTGTCAAATTGACGGAGACCGTACTAATTCAGGCTGGCATGATTTCGAGTCAAGGCAGAAGAACAACTCGCAATGTTATTCTCAAGTTGAAGCAGAACAACTGGTGGCGATCGATAGGTTCTGGAGTAACGATAGACCCAAGTCTAGAGCGAAAGCAAAGTTCTTCTGTCCTCGGACGTGCGTCTGAGAGGCATTCTACGCGTCAAGGATATCCAGATAGAGCTCGGGCAGACGGACCGTCAAACTTTCGGTCTCGTGCCCAGTTGGACAGACGTCAAGAACATGGCCAGGGGATGCAGAAGAAACGTCTACTCAAACCTTATGACTTATCAATTCAACTCAAACGTCTATGCAGCGAGGGGAACCTTGATGGTGCCATCGAGCGTTTAAAGTTGACTCCTCGGGATGCGCAAAATGTAGCTGTGTGGAATACAATGATCTCAGAGTGCTTGAGCGTTGAACGGTACCAGCTTTCCTACGATTTGTTCGTTGACGTGAGTCTACCCACTGAGGCTTGCTGTCACTCTTAATAACGGGCTTCTGCAATAGATGAAGCGTAGAGGTTTTTCTCCCAACAGCATCACTTTTTCCACGATGCTCAGCGGTATTTCCCTCATCAAGGACTGGCCGAAATATAGCAAGCAATTGCAGAACGCGCATTCTCTTTACGAGTCCTACTTGAAACATCTCGAATCGGTCAAATTTCACGAGCCTGACAACTCGAAGGAGTTATCCTTGCAGCCTCTTGTTGCATACATCCAGATTCTTGGCGATGCAGGAGACTACCATAAAATCTTTGACGTTTACTTCGCCATGGACCAGGAAGGACCTCTTGCACCTGACAGGTTCATCTTCACTGCGATGTTCAAGGCAATATCCGCACGTCAGAGGCGTTCGGTTACTGACGGGGAGACTTCTACTCGTAACGATGCTGCGTCTGATGCGAAGCACGTTTGGATGCAGATGGAGAAAGTTATGCAGAAGAATCCTGATTTTTTCTTGGATCCTGGGCTCATTGCAACCGCCATACGCGCCCTTACGCGGGGAAGCCCCAATGATCAAAGTTTTGCATTCACTATCATCCATGATCAATTGGGTCTTTCAAAACCAGGGGAAGATATGCCCAAAAGGTTGTCAAGCAATCTCAATGCGTGGACGTTAGACGCTACCCTCCAGCTTTGTAACGCCATGCAAAAGCATAGACTCGCCGTTCACTTCACGCGTCAAGTCATGGACAAGATCAATTGGGACAAAGTATGGATGCGTTACCTCATCGACGCTAACCACATACAAAAACTTCTCAGAGCGTATGCTGGACTCGTTGCTCTCGGATCGCTCAACGAGTCGAGCGAAGCTCTTGGAGTATTGGAATGGAGCATACAGAACGACGTAATATATAATCTCCCCAAGTTGACGCCGACAGCGCAATCGTATCACCTCGCTCTTATGACATGCTGCCGCAGTGCAGACTGGCCAACTGCCGTCCGCGTGTATGAGCTTATGACTGGCATCGAAGCCAGTCGATTCGAGCCGGGTGGAAGTCGTTCTCCGACGGTGAAGGAGAGGTCCAAGGGGAAGAACCTGCCGACGGACGTGGAGACCATATCGTTTCTCCTGCGCACCGCCCTTGCCGCCAATAACATCACTTACGTTCAACATGCGATGTGGCTAGCTGACTTTGCGTGCGTTGACACGCTCCTCAGTGATGAACACACGGCCGCGTTCTACCGATCTAAACTTGCTTCCACCTTAATGGAGGCGACCAAGCGCCTCCAAGAGGCGGGAGGCTTTACTCAGGAGCAAGAAAAGACCTGGAGCTCGTACAGATCATTGGCACGACAGGTTCTGAAGAGCACGAGAGGTAGCCCAACACCTGGAGTTGAAGAGGAGAGGTTAGGAAACATTCGGACACTCGTTGACATGGACAATTATGTAGCCTTCGAGATGGCTTCACGTAGTACCAAATCGCGCACATGATGCAGGACACTCCGTTAGGAGGTATATTGCATGACACTAATGAGCAGTGACTGTTATATATACAAAATGTGACGGGGATGGGGTGATAGATCAAGCAAACAGAAAATAGATAAATAGCGTCCGAAGAGAAAGGTCCGTTATCCAAGAGGCTACTACAGGAGCCCTACCACATTTGCATAAGTAACGAACGGAGCACAGTTAATATATAGCGACGCGAGGGGGGGGCATCATCAGTTCGCTATGCGACTGATTTTGGGCGGTCTCCAGGTCTTGACTCCCCTTTAAAGGCAGGTGACGGAGGAGCGAAAAGCGTGTCTTCAGTCAATGCCATCGAGACAGGCTGATATGTGTGTAGCTCTTGAGGATTCGCATAATCGGGATACCTCGTAGTGGTAATGTTCATCGGCATGGGACTCAATCTTCCGGGTGTCTTGCGCGCTCGCGCGCCCCTCCCACGACGCCTGCACAGCAGGACAAAGGCGACGACGGCAAGAATGACCAAAACGAGAGCATTAAGAGCCATAACAGCAAGCATGGCGGGGAGGTATTTGGAGAGGCTGTCGATAGTGTTTGCTACATCCGCGGACAACGTCACAGTTGTTGATTCGGAATCTCCACTTGAAGCGTTGTAGGTAATGTTATTCTGTGGCGTTCCGCCTCGGACATCGTGGAATTCCACCGATGCCTGGTTAGGATCAACCAGGGAGAGCATTTGGACATAAGGGTTGCCCATAGTCCCCGATGAAACGAAGTCGCCAAAGTCGTACACGGCATAGACTGAACGTAAAACGTTGTCGCCTATCAACCAATCACTAGGAAGATGATTATTTGGCGTTGCATTCCAGAATGATTAGCATAGACTTACAATTGGCCAGCCCCAACAGAAACACTTTGGGGCAAAAAAGAGCCGACACAGGTTGAGGGATCACTGGAACTTGCCGGTGAAACATCGAGGGGATGTATCGGGAAGATTTGATTGCTGTTGCGACAAGGTCGATGACTAAAAAATACGTGATCAAATGCAGACACTCACTCGAACTGAAGCGCCATATTTATTTCTGCGTCGCAAGGGACGGTCCATTGCCCAAGACCAGAGTTATACTGTGCCCCAGATACGCCGCCATAAATGGATTGACACACATCAGTAGGTGCGTATCTGCATTCCTTGTGAATAAAGCATATCCAACCATTGACGCAAATGATTACGCACGTATACGATGTTCCGCTATCTAGAAGAACGACTGCCTTATTCGATGGCGCTCCCTGCACGCCAGTAGAAACTGAATAGGTCTCTGTACCAACAATGAACGAGTCCAATAGCACATTCCAACGCGATGGAGAGTTTACAGGCCAAGTTGGGATTTTGTTAGTGCTTGTAACGTTCGAATATTGGGACTCGGTCTCGCCTGCATTCTGATGGGTCGACAAGTGCATATAAGAGTAACACTGTAAACTTACCAATCGCGAAGCTGCCTGTAACTTGATCGTCATCTGATGTACTCTGCAGAGATAATGCAATGAAGTTGGGTTCGGAAGGATTGTCCTGGAAAAGATTGTAGAGAAGGCTGCGACCTGTCGATGCGCCAGTGCTGTTTACGAGGGCATCTATATTCGATAATGAGTCAAAACCTAGCCCAAGGAGCCCAACAGCTCCATAAGATAATGCCGGGTTTTGCGCAGACGAGACGTCAAGAAAAGCTTGGGAAGGAACAGATATGCTATTTGAAGTTGAATTAGTCTACGAGATGTCACTTGAAGACTTACTTACCCTGCAAACTCGGCCTTGACATAGGCAACATCCCCGTATGCCCAACCAATGCCGTACTTGTGTCCTGAAGTTAGACCGAGGATCCCTATTCAAGTAGAAATGCACTCACAGTCAGATTACAGCTCAGGGACTAGTGGAAAACGTAAGTAAACTATGATGAGAAATGAGTATAGCACTGACTGTAATGTTTGCATTAGGGATGGGTGTTGGACTGTTGAGTACCCACAGGTCAGAAGAGCCTAAGAAAGACGTAAGAAATGAAAAAGGAAAGGGAACGGCAAAAAATACCTGTGTCAAGTTGGACCAGATAATCTAGTTGATGGATGAGTCACCTTACGATGTGAATGGGGCATGTTACTTACCAACACCGCCGAGGGTAACCTGATTACTTTATGAATAAAATGGCAGGGGAGGGGGCGAACGAAGCATGCTTACATTTGCCATATAAATGAGATCGTGAACGTCGCTATCTCAGAAGTTTGTTATGTTAAACTGGAGAATGAATGATATGGCTTGCCTGAGCGTTAGCTCTGTGGAAACAGAAGACAGAACTTGTGGGTGAGATACTGAAACGTCTGTGCCCCCACTTCGTCGCTGTAAGGTCGTGCGCCTTGATTGAATGAAAGGAATTTTGACCGCCACTGAAACTCCAGCCAGGGCAGCCAGAGAAAGAGCCTGTAATTTCATAGCGGAGGGTGGAAGGAATGACTTTGGCAAGGGCTTGTATGGTGAAGGAGTGCGCGCAGCCTAGGATGATAGCAACAACAAAAGCTGTGGCTGCAGGCGAATGAATCTAAAATGTGATATCAACGAGGCATGTGCATAAAACAAGAATAATTTTGACAGATATCTATTTTTGGCTACAGCTCAAGCCATTGCAAACTCATTGAATCCTTCCAGAGCATGTTCAAACCAAAGTTTAAATGAGAAACTGCAAGGGAACAGATAGCTGACGCCCCGCATCAGTGACTAGCACATTTCGAAAAATGCAGAACACCGTGAAGCCTCGCACATGTATCGAATATCTTCTTGTTCGCCTCAGTTCCGATAGGTGGGGGAGAAATTCCAAAATTAAGGACAATATATATGGCTGGTACTTGCTTTCATGAATTCGTGTATACACAGAGTGTTATATACATTTTCGTTCAGTCACACGCGTATTAATATTACCTCTCACGTGGTCTTCTTGAACCCCCACTGCGAGAGAGAGGAAGACAGGAGAAGCAGGAGCTCGAGAGCACACAAAGAACACGCGCAGATGAAAGCGAGCATTTTGCACGCTCAGGAGTGCGAAGGGAAAGAGAAAAAATAGGTCGTCCAATGGGCAAACGCGTCGTCGACGCGATGTAATTTAGACGCCGACTCGGCCCGAGACCCGGCCACCTACTGGTACATAGAGCCCCAACGCGGCACCGAATCTTCCTTCGGCTCCTCCAGGTTTACACCATGGCACCAGCTGCAACGAGGAGTACAATCTTTCGTCTCATAAACGCGTCCCAGCATTCAGCCTGTCCATGCCATGGCTGTAGATCCGCAACCCATAACCATGCACATCATGGTGTCCTTGCTATGAACCAACTCAGAAAGTTCGCGACTCCCGTCCAAACCGTCGAAAAGGAGTATGCATTCGAGGTAAGTCCCGCCAAAGATATACTATAACCGCTTACAGCCCTTGTGCAGGTTGCGGCATCAAATTTGCGATTTGGTGAAGGCGTCACCCGCGAAGTTGGTATGGACCTTAAGAACATGAAAGCCCGCAAGGTCAGATGGCTTCCCACGTCTTCGGACCATCATCATTATTTTCGATAGGTTGGCGTCTTTACAGACCCCATTGTTGCCAGGTTGAATCCCATGAGAGTCGTATGCATCCTCATCACACAATTCCCAATGCCAGTAGTGACTTTGACCTTAGGCCCTTGAATCTTTGGAATCTCAAGAAGACCTTCCATTCGAGGTATATGATCAAGTGCTTGCAGAACCCACAGAAGAGAGCTGGAGGAAGGCCATCGCTTGGGCGAGACAACACGATTTCAGCCACTTCTTGGCGTAAGTTACGATCGACCGTGTGTAACTGCAACTCACCATAATTATAGTGTCGGCGGTGGGAGCGTCATTGACACCGCCAAAACAGCAAACTTGTAAGGCTTATGTTTTATTCATGTTATGTTTATCTTATACCTTTTAGGTTCACCGTTTACAAGGATGCTGATCTCATGGACTTTGTTAATGCTCCCGTAGGCAAAGGTCTTCCTATCTCCCAAACCTTGCGGCCTCTCATTGCAGGTTGAAATGTTTGTGTCAATATTGTGTGGTCCTTGCTCATAAACTTACAGTTCCTACTACTGCCGGTACTGGATCTGAGACCACCGGCGCGGCTATTTTTGATGTCACTTCACGTGCTTTCAAGACTGGCATTGCAAATCGTGCACTTAAGCCTGTCTTGGGCATCGTGGACACGGCTAATACGGAGAGCTGTCCAACCGCTGTGCACATCAGCGCAGGGTTGGATGTGTTGTTCCACAGTTTGGAGAGTTACACTGCTATTCCGTGAGCTTGCACTCGAATTTTTCGATAAGCAAACAACAGAGCGATCCTTTAGTTATACGGAACGGACACCACGTCCCGCAAATCCAATTCTACGACCCGCCTACCAAGGAAGCAACCCCGTCGCAGATATTTTCTCAATGTGGGCCCTTCGTACGACAGTAAAGTACTTGCCTCGTATTGCCAAGGATCGCAGTGACTATGAAGCGAGAAGCCAAATGCTGTATGTCTTCCACCCGTTTCCCACATCACTCTCCTGATTAGAACTAGCCTCGCGGCTTCCTTTGCTGGTATTGGTTTCGGAAATGCTGGTGTGCACCTGTGCCACGGCATGAGCTACCCGGTACGTACAACAGATGGTGTCAGGAATTAGGACCGAGTAGCTTTCTTATAGATATCTGGCTTGAACAAGAAAGGCCCAAAGTACAAGCACCCTGGTTACGTGGTCGATCATCCCATCATCCCCCATGGCGTCAGGTAATTCAAATATTGAAACTTCAAAAGACGGAGAATGAACGCGAATTCTGTAGTGTCGCCTTGACTGGACCCGCAGTCTTCCAGTTCACTGCTCCATCTTCTCCCGACCGTCATCGTGAAGCACTTGCCGTTTTCAATGGGGTGACCGTTACCGACCCTTCGATAACAAGCATTCCTGACTCCGAGGTTGGCGCATATCTGTACGAGTCTATTGCATCCTTCCTCGATGGACTGGGTGTTCCTCGTGGACTGAAGGCCGTGGGATACAATCAGAGCGATATCTCGATGCTAGTGGAAGGTACGCTTCCGCAACGTCGCGTTTTGGATTTGGCTCCGAACATCGGAAACGTGGCGGGCGAAGATGGGAGGGAGCATCTAACGAGAATCATGGAGGCCTCATTCCAGTACTGAAACACGAGAGTCATCGTCACGCTTTGGAATTGCTTTGAAAACGCCTGTATGCATGTATAATACCAGTGATTGAAGATACAATATTAGGGGAGTTCAAAGTTGTATTTGGAGGCCAATTGGGACGCCATTGAACTTGGACTTGGATTTGGACGCTCAAAAGCACCGAAATCCGATTTCAACTTTGACATCCCTCGATTTCGACCGATTTAACAACACCGTTTTCACTTTGCCGCGTTGGAGTTTAACTTATCATGGTATCAACATTTGTGGTAGAATGTCAAGAACCTTCGTAACAAAAAACCATGCCCTTTCAGACCGAACATCAACAAGCCGTGGAACCAGCGCTCGAGGCATATACTGCAGTACTAGTAGCAGAATCTCAAGTCCTCGTTGATCTCTTCTAGCTCTGACTCAAGTTCTTTGGAAAAATCCGACAGCTCGGAGTCGGATGATGACAGGCCGATGCCTATAACCAGCGATGTTTTGCCTCTGCTCTGCAGAATGATCCAGTGTTCCGTAGCCAGATGAGTTGTTGACTGCTTGAATTTTAACATGGTGCAAATTGGAAAAGAGCTACTGCCAGTACTGAGTTAGTATCCTAAGTACGATAAACGATTTGCGTGTAAGTCACGTTATGCGTGTTTGAAGGTCCGACTCACGTTGCCGAATGTTGCCGCTGACCAGTCGAAATCCAAAGCTGATTTCATTTTCAAAAATCGAAATCGATGTCGAAATCGGCCGGAGTCCAAAATCAACTTTGAACACCCCTAATAATTAAATAATTAAATTAAATATACTCCTGCAACTTCTCGGACAATTCCGAGAATGGCTCCTGAGCAACGTCGTAGCACATTCCGCCCATGCATTGACCTACACGAAGGACAAGTAAAGCAAATTGTCGGGGGTACTCTTTCGGACTGCAATGAGGAGGGACTGAAGACGAATTTTATTGCAACGTGCGTTTATACACTCTGGCCTTTTCCCTGATTTATGAAGCTTCTTGCAGGCAACCTCCAGAATATTTCGCGGGAAAGTATCGTGACAATAGTCTGGAGGGCGGACATGTCATAAAATTGGGGCCGCGGAACGATGAGGCAGCCAGGAGAGCATTGGCAGAATGGCGGGGTTTGTATCCATTATATTGTTTTCAGACGATTTTGACCGTCGTATTGTTAATTCTAGATCATCTACAGATCGGCGGGGGTATCACCGCTGATAATGCAAGAGAATGGCTTGATGCGGGTGCGAGCAAGGTTAGACAAGCGAAGTGCGTAAGGCGCCGACTAACTTCTCCCCTAGATCATCGTCACATCCTACCTCTTTCCCGGCGGCAACTTCGACTTGGAACGTCTGCAGACAATCTCATCTCTTGTCGGGAAGGAAAAGCTCGTTGTGGACGTTAGGTATGTCATTTAGTCTACTCGGCGAACATAAAGATCTCATGATAATTTCAGCTGTCGCCGCAGAGGAGACAAGTGGTTGGTTGCTATGAATAAATGGCAAGATATCACTACAACGGAGGTGAACAAGGGTAGGTAAAAAGTAAAGAATTCTTTGTCATGTGATGTGTTAAATCTCCTGTCCAGAAAATCTCGACATGCTAGCACAGTATTGCAAGTGAGGCTCATGGGCAGTCTGTTTCTTCGCGATGACCTTTCATGTTGCAGCGAGTTTCTCATCCATGCGGCTGATGTTGAAGGACTGTGCCAAGGTATTGATGAGGAGCTCGTAAAAAGTTTGCGCATCGTTCGATGTTGTCACTTCCATTGCTGACCTTTCATAAGAGCTCGGGGAGTGGGTAACGATTCCTACCACATATGCAGGAGGGGCTAAGAGTAGGCGGTTAAGTTGCTTGGTCCACTAAATTCTGACTCGATGCTCGCTCAGGCATTTCCGACTTGGAAACGGTGAATAGACTTTCGGGAGGACGAGTCGACTTGACATATGGCAGGTAAGCGCGATCCTTTGATACTTTTGGTGGATAACCCATTCATGTCGCTCTAGTTCGTTGGATATTTTTGGAGGGATCATAAGCTTTGATGAATTAGTGAAAGCAAATAAGCAGGATCATTAATATCTAGCGCCTATGTTAGTGAGAACTTGAAAGCATCATCCATGACACACAGGGGAATACCTTTTCTGGACGTGGGAAACGTGGCTCATAAACTGTATAGTACCACATCGCGTAGCGCCAGAATTATCGAGCCCGTCGCGGACGTACCGTACGACAGCCCCCTCAAGGTAAATATCTAGCCGTTATGCTGCTCGAATATGTTCTTGAGACATCCTGGAGTGTCTCCATGCATATTGGTTTCATTCCGCTCTTTTCCGCATCCGTTTGGTCGATCTGTTAGACCCGATGCTAACCGTCTTTTTATTTCATTGTGCAGACATCCCTCAAAATGCCCAGCAGCAAAGTCAAGGCCTACGAGCTCCAGTCCAAGTGAGTCCACAATGCTAGTGAAATACATTGTGCTGATTGCGGAATATTTTGCTGTGTGACATTATAGGTCGAAGAATGACTTGACCAAGCAACTCAATGAGCTCAAGACCGAGCTTCTTTCGCTGCGTGTACAGAAGATTCTTGGTGGCTCAGCCTCAAAACTCACCAGGATGTACGTTTGGAGTTCTTAAATGTCCGATGCGAAAGGACTAACTTAACTAGCAACATTGTGCGCAAGTCGATTGCACGGGTGTTGACTGTGATGAACCAGAAGCAACGCCAAAACCTCCGAGAGTTCTACAAGAACAAGAAATTCCTCCCTCTTGATCTCCGACCAAAGAAGACGCGCGCGATCAGACGGAGACTGACCAAGGTGCGTAACACACTCGCTATGCGAGATATGCCTTATTTATGTTACATATTTGCATTAGCACGAGGAATCATTGAAGACGCTCAAACAAAAGAAGAAGAACATACATTTCCCCATTCGCAAGTATGCTGTCAAGGCATGAGCGTGAATGTGCTGTTGGCTGGATGTGAGAGGGCCCGTCATCATGCTGGAGATTTTCTGTTTTTGCCTTTTCATATTTGTATGCCCTACGCCTACTCGACATGCACGCTATGCCATGATTCCTTTCCTTGGAAGCTGATGCACCATACTTCTTTGAGACAAATGCACCGATTGTGACCCCACCATTGTATGATCAGTACCTGTATCATATGGGACATGTACGCGTGAGCGTTCTCAGCGCGGTCCTGGAATGGACCCGGTTACAAGATCCTGTCGATGCCAGTTGGCTCTTATTGTTGTGACATTAATATTGTTACCAGCTTGCCTCACGTTTCTTTAACCAAATACGATGTATCTCCAACCGCTCAGCATCGGTGCTCTCACCTGTGACAATACTCTATCGCCACCATCAGGTCATAATAGATGCTGCAGTTCCAACGTTTATTTCTAGAATCATTAACAATCAGGGAGCCTTGCGGTTTCTTTGCCCTTGCGACAATCAAGCTAGCCAGACTCACATCCGAAAGGTAACGACATCAAAGTCCGACTTTCCTGTACTTGGTCAGTCCGTTTCCTCTCTATCTACACCATCCAATCCTTTCACAAACTTAGAAGTAGTATGAACGGGGATCCCCCGAACACGTGTGGAGCTTGAAGCCTTAATTTTGTTCGGCATGAGTTGATGTCACACAACATGTGTTAGGCCTTGTCAGCGTTCTGTTCACTCAGGTCATCATGTCGCCTGGTAGTCGCCTCAGAAAACTCTCAGTGACTAACATTACCAATGGACAGCCGGCCTCTCGCTCGTGCTCGATGTCGCCACAGACAAGCCAGGATAGGGAGACGTATACCAGGGAGCCTCACCCCGTTCCAAGCAACAACCCAGCCAGCCAGTATACGCTCATCGAGAAGCTGGGAACAGGCAGCTTCGGGGTCGTATACAAGGCCATGCACAACGAAACAAAGCAGATAGTTGCTATTAAGCAGATTGGTGTGTAGCGGGGCTTGATGTCGTGTTAGAGCTGATCTTTCAATTTTCGAATAGATTTGGAAGACTCCGATGATGATATCTCGGAAATCCAGCAAGAAATTGCCAGTCTCGCTCAATGTGATTCGGAATACGTCACCCGCTATTACGGGTCATTCGTTGTCGCTTATAAGCTCTGGATTGTCATGGAGTACTTGGCCGGGGGATCATGTCTTGATCTCCTGAAAGGCGGTGTATTCTCTGAAGCGCACATCGCGGTTGTTTGTCGGGAGCTTCTGTTAGGTCTTGATTATTTGCACGCGGAAGGCACCATCCATCGCGACATCAAAGCTGCCAATGTCTTGCTTTCTGCTAGCGGAAAGGTCAAACTTGCCGACTTTGGAGTGGCAGCACAACTCACTAGCACACTGAGACACACGTTCGTGGGTACTCCATTCTGGATGGCACCGGAGGTCATCCGCCAGGCGGGTTACGACGCGAAGGCGGATATGTGGAGTTTAGGCATCACAGCTATAGAAATGGCGAAAGGGGAGCCGCCACTGGCCGAGTACCACCCCATGCGGGTTCTCTTCCTTATTCCAAAGGCAAAACCACCAGTCCTTGAAGGTCCATTCTCTTCTGCATTCAAGGAATTTGTGTCACTCTGTTTGACGAAAGATCCTGCTGATGTGAGCTTAGACTTTTTTCTCGTTTGCTTGAAATATCCTGACAGGAACTGTAGCGTCCCACAGCCAAGGAGCTTTTGCAACATAGATTTGTCAAAAGTGCGAAGAAGACATCGTATCTTACAGAGCTGGTCGATAGGTACCAGGAGTTCCGTGCCAAGTCACCGCAGAAAGGTCAACCTGCGGCATGCCAAGCGACTATCCGTGGCGCGGCGATGTGGGAGAGCAACGACACAATTCGAAGTGACTGGAACTTCGACACCATCAAGTCCACTTCCATCATGGGTACCTTTAGTAGTGTTGCCAAGGATTTGATGCCCGAGATGGACGATGAAGACATGGGCGACGAAGAACCCTCGATATACGAGGACGACGAAGGCTCGATTGAAACAGGGGGAGCTGTCGACGGAAGCGCCCCACTCGGTTCTGGGGGGATTGGAATAAACATCGGTGCAGCACATTCCACAGTTGTCATCAAGGCTCCTCTGGATGAACCAGACATTTCGTCACTTCTCGCTGCTGCAGAAGGTTTGGAAAATGAATCTGTAGATGGTTCCAAACCAAGGATACTGCCATCCCAACCTGCAGATGATGAGATGCCTTTGGGCGCACCTCCAGCGTACAGCGGCTCCATCCGCTCAGCAATAAGGTCATCGTACGCTGCCAGACACAAGATGACTGGTGCTGGTACTATCATGCGGGAAGCAGATCTAGGTTCTGGCGTAGACACCATCAGACCTGTTAAAAGGGTCGATACAGCCAGTTCTCTGAGACTATCTGCAGAGTACGTCGGCACTAGGAGTAGAGAAACTTCGCCAGCACCCCCTACTACGCCATCTAAAGACCGGACTTCTTCGTCGTTCAAGCGGAGGGTATCTGATTCTGAGCGTGCGGGAAGATCCATGATTGATGATGTTGTTCTCCCCGTTCTTCAAAACGTAAGTTATTTCCAAGTGTACCGCTACAGAAGGATAACGATACACGGCAGGCCATCCGAGATGATATGGATGCTCGAGAGATTGAGTCGCTCAGTATGATCTCTCGTGGCTTTGCCGAATTGAGAGAGGCAAATCCTGCCCTGTCTTACAGCGTCATTCTTGACATGCTCTCCGGTATTAACGAGTGCGTATCCACCAGCTGAACTGAGATTATATTCATTTAAAAACGTGCTAGAAACCCTGCTGTCCGACAATACGTTCAAACATCTCGGGGACTATTCCCTCACAAGCGCGTCATCCGGAAGAGCGAGATGACTGCCAAGGGTCTTGTGGTCACTGAAGTCCAGGAAGATATCACTGGACTTCCCATGGACTCAAGCGCGCAATCATTAAATTCCCTTAAAGCTGATGCGTCTGGATCGCCCGTCCGCAAATCACCTATCTCTGAATTGCTCTACATGCGCTGGCTGGAGGGCCTACGAATCAAGTGGCCTAGTATTTTGTCGTAATTGAGCTTCTGGACTGCTGTGGACTGCGTTTTGATAAAGTCTTACTGCCTCCATTGCACACGACCCTTATATCGAGCACCTCACCCGCGCTTGTGCGTATTGAGTCAACATCATACACCCGGACTTCGTTTCCACGACGCTTCCCTGCGTTCGTTCGTTTATAGGTTTTTTTCATGTTCCTCATTCTTTCATGAATTGCTAAACGACCTTCACGATCACCCTGTACAAGTAATTTAACAGATTGGCTGTACACAAATGTCTCACTATTGTAACTCGTGTGGTATCTCAAGTATTTACCTGTTGTTGTACTACATCATGTGGGTGTCTTAATCAACAACTGCGACATTGACGAAGCAACATACTGTAGCGCTATTCTTGCTAGAATGACCTGCTCATATGCATAAGCCCACGTCAAGTCTGTAATATGATCCCATAATGATGGTGTGAATAGTCTATGTTCGCTATGCATGATGAAATGTAATATAATGTAGTCAAAATGTGTACAGTTGTACAAGTAGGATAGTTATTAATGTGCGAAGTCCATGAATGTCTCGTGCAAAGATACCCTTATGATATGATAGTTCCAACTGCAGCTGCGATGATGGCTGCGGTGATACCAGTAAGCGCAAGGGACGCGGCGCTGAAGTGAGTCGCCCCGCTCTTCTGGTTGCCATGGGGCTTATCAGAAGAGGCAGGTTTTCCAGACAGTGACGAGGAGGAAGCCGGCCTGTCACACAGTCAGTTGCGTTGACATTGGAGGAATATCAACTTACTTTTTCGCAGTGGTTGTCGTCGGTTTTGCAGTAGTGCTGGGGCGGGCCGGGGGCTTGACGGCTAAGTCGCCTACTTTTGCTGGGTTGACTTGCGATGTCGAGTTCCAGGCGTTCTGGTAGACTGAGCCAGCATCCAACTGAGCAAGAGATAACCTTGTCCAGCCATTCGAAACCATCATCGGGTATGCGTCTATGAAAGACTTGACGGAGAGATCAGACAACTCGTGCTCCAAAATGACAAGTCCAGGGGTCTTGGAACCTACATGACACGATCCGTATCAGACACCTCAGACGATGACGACAAACATACCTGTCAACCACTGTGTCATCTGCTGTTGTATTTTCTCTGGCGTGGTCAATGGGACAGGCTCGCTCAAGGTCCAGTCATCAGTGCTAGAATGAGGTTGACATCGGTAAACATGAACTCATTTTTAGTAAAATTGCGCACTCTTGATTCCAGATGACGGTCGTAAGCCCAAACACCTCCTTTGCAACAGCCCTGACGCGCATATCGCAGTCACCATAAGGCGGCCTCCAGTACTTAGGGATACGCCCGCCCGTCGAGTTGTGGATGAGTTCCATCGTCCATCCAATCTCGGCGAGGATCTCGGTATTCGACTTGGTGGTCATGTATGGGTGAGTCCAAGTGTGAACGGCGATATCATCCTGGTTTGTCTCGAAGGCGGTTTTGAACTGCTCGGGATACAGAAGAATGTTGGTGCCGATGAAGAAGTGCGTCACATGTTCCGAGTGGTTAGCGAGGAACTGATATAGCTGATCTGACGCCTGGATGATGCGCGACAGATCAGTTATCGTTTATGTAACATATCTCATAACGAGGTACGTACCGGTAACGGACCATCGTCAAAACTAAGGGCAATAACACCCGGAGGAGCATCCCAGATATCACCTGGAGTAACACACTTGGCAGTTGAGGAGCAGACAGTCGTACTTATTGGGTCATATCCTGTGGGGTATACGGGATCTAATCCATTGGTGCTTGTAGACTGGGGAATATCGGGAATCTTGCCCGCCAAGGCGGCTGCGTTAAGAGCATCCACCCAAGCCTGGGGAAGCATCGTAGTATCTGCAGTAGCCGGAGGGAAGCCGGCGGACCATTCTGGACATGCATGTCGAGTAAGCGGGGGCGAAGAAAATTAGATACAAAGGCTTACCGGGTGTTCCTATTGCGGGATAAACAATACCATCGCCGACTGGTCCACGCTTGAAGAGGGCGTGTACTGGATGATCGTCTTCATGATACCACCTGTTACCACGGGGCTTGTTCTCGGTACGAGATTCATGAGCGGGAGCGACGGACGCATAGACAGCACTGGTGGCAAGAAGGAGGATGGAAGAGAGACGTGACATGGTGATATAGACGAACGAAAAGAGAGGACTAGTATAGTAGTGAGTGTGAAGGAAACGGAAACGACGAGATGATGGAAGGAGGAAGAATGAACGAATAAGAAAAATAAACCAAGCTACCCATTTTATGTGGCGGGTAAAGGAATTCTGGTTAGCCACGAATACTAACTTCCTTTTCTGGCATTTGGTATTTGCAACGCTGGTATCGGTACAATGTATGCATCTTGGCCCGACAGCAGTAAGATCTTAAGACATTCCGTGTAGCCTTCGAAAAACAGGCGAGCAAGGCAGCATCATTAACCACTGGCAGTATATAGAAAGTGAACTTATCTTGAACATTGTAATATGCTCAGTGTGCCCGTTGGAGATGCTCTTGTTCGCAATTAATGCTGCAATATGATTGGTCCCCGCCAGTCTGACAGGGGTGGGTCATCGACTGGCACGAATTGAATACCTCCGGAGAGTACTAGTGCCTACAGAGGACCATGAGAACGGTATATGATATACACTGGAAGACATCGACCGACCTCAACCCACAAACATAAATGTGGTGCAGTTTTTGCTCCAGTGTGCTTATCCCAAGGCTATCCGACTAAACCAGTTGCATAAAACCTCATAGAACCTAGATCAATATTCCAGAGCATGACGGCATTGTTCAACAGAAATCTAAAGTACAATTCCCTAAGTCACAGTGAGTTAAGATGTCGGCGAGGCAGCTGCAGAAGCTTCGCTATTCCTCAAGATCAGAATACCTCCCCTCAGCTGAGCGACCTCTTTTACCATCGCCGTAAACTTCGCCTTCTTCGCATCTGTAGTCAAGTAAGGCGTGAAATGCTGAATACAGTCCCGCGTCGTTGCGTTGGGCGTATTCTGTAACCACTTGACGAGCATCTTCTCCTCCAATTCGCCGTCCGGGGGTGGGCCAGTGGGGAGCGGCTTCCGTTTCTTTGGCTTCGGTGCACCATTCACTGCAGCGCCCACCAATGCCGCATTACTGCCAAGGTCATCAGCCTTGCGCTTGTTCGACATTGGCTGTCCATTTGGCGTCGGGCTGCCTGGACCCCTAGCTAGAGGCGAAGGACTAGTTGCCCTACTTCCAGTACCCTGTCCACTGGTTACGCGACCGTTGTTCGTAGAAGTTGTCTTAAGTTTTGGTGCTTTGGGACTTGTGGCGCGTTTCGCAACAACAGAATGACCACCCATACTCGCAGGCGCCGGCGAAGTAGCGCGAGAGCCAACGGCAGAACCGTTCTGAACAGTGCTGGTAGGCGGCTGCGATGGTTTCGAAGTTGGTTGTTGAGAAGCTGATCGAGATTTAGTCTCTTGAGGTGGCTCTTGGGGAGGAGTTGGTTCTTCTTCTTCTTCCTCGTCATTCTGCCGCAGTATTAGCACGCACACACGGGAGTAAGTAAAAGGACGCACTGAGCTTGCATACGGATTACGCTCTTCATCGCTATCGTATGCTGCGTTCTTCTCCAGCTTGCGCATGAGTTTCTTTAGAGATTTGCCGTCCTTTGTCAGCTGACTCTCCCCATCCTCGGACTCCGACTCGTCGACATAGCCCTCGCGGGTCTTGTTGGCACTCTTATACTCTCGTTTGAGGCGTTCCTATTGTGCGGACGTCAGTACTACAATGAGAATCCCGAAGGGCTGACATACCTCTAACTCTTTGGCCTCCTCTTCGTCCATATCAGCAGGACCAGCTTCGTCGTCATCCGCAAACTCATCATCAAAAAGCTGCTCATCCAAGTCTCCTTCCATGTCATTCTCCTCCTTCTTTCTTCTGGGACCGCCTTCGTCGTCGTCGTCGTCGTCGCCACCACCCTGAGCCCCGCGGTTTGTTGTCCGCAGTGATCGTCCACCCACAGCTCGACTCTGTCCAGACGAGTAGACCAATGACGAACTGCCAGGTACAACACGGTTTTCTGCCTCCGCCTTGAACATCTCCGATGTTGCTGATGAGGGTCCTTGCCCCTTTCTCCGGTGTAGCAGCCAACGTTCCGGGTCTTTATTCTTTTGAATCTTGGCCATCTGAGGGGGCGCGTCAGATGACAGCAATACATGTGCAATAAACAAAGTACCAAAGCCTCCGCCTCCTCTAATCCAGGGACATAATGTTTAGGTTTCTTCTGGAATTTGTACCAGCGATTGGCAGGTACAAATTTAAAGAACTCTTGTGCAGCTGGCATAAAGAGAGCTTGTGTTTCTGCCCTTGCCACCTCCTCCAGTTTCCCTACCCACATCTCGTTTTGCTTGGCGTCCTCCATCACCCAGGGGTAACGTTCCTCGCGTCGCAGCTGGCGGGTTGCCTCAGGCACCAAGAACACCTGCCGTGTCTTCTTCTGAAATTTCTTCCGCCCGCCAGCTTTACTTTTGTCCTTGTCCTTCGACTGAGCCTCACCACCATCCTTCGCTATCGGCCGACCCTCCGCATCAACCATAACGATGTTTCCATCTGAACCAATGACAGGTTTCCCATCAGGCCCCAGCATATGTCCTGCAGGCACTTGAGAGGATGGACCAGGCTCTTCCCTTCTCAACTCCTTCCTGTTCAACTTTATCGGCTCCTCCCAGGTTGATATGTCTATAGTCTTTCTTGAATCAAACTTCATAATATCATACTTCCATCCATTGAGAGCAGAGGACATGAGCTTGAATTCAGAAAATTCGCCATCGGGGAGCTTGGAACTGTCATCTGCATCACCGGCAGGTGGGACAGGCTGTACTCGGGGAGTAACGGACTTGCGGAGGGATTGCTGTGACTGGGATGGTTGCGAGCCTTGTGAAGTCGTCGACGGCGTGGACGGCTCCTTCTTTATTGCCTTCTTCTTGTGAAATAGAAGAGATTCGACCGATTTTGGTGGCATTGGAAAGATAGCTTGAATCCGGAATGAATTAATGAAGATGAGTCTTGATGATGGTATCAGGTAATCAGCGCAGCAGACGACTAGGACAGTAACGAGTTAACGAGCGGAAAGGACAGAATCGCCAGAGTGCATGTATACAGTTTTGTTTTCACAAAGGAGCAGCAATGGCTGTCAGACAACAAGGCTCACATGCTGACATAAGGCATGGAAATCTCATGTAGCGCTAATCGTGCTTCTTCTATGCTTGGGACTTGGGCAATTTTAATGGTGGGATGGATGCTTGATAGTCATCATAACAATTGCGACGAGAGGAGGCCTAAGGAGAACACTATATACACTTCATATGATCGTGAAAATTTGTCCATAAAAATGACAACAACCATGCTAAGACCATCACAGGCTCGTAACTTAAAGGAATCGTAGGATTCAGCGGAGGGAAAGAGGCCAGGTAAGGCCAGAATGAGTCCACCAGCTACATCGGCTGTACTTCTGACTTGTTCGCTGGTATGCTTGCAACACCATTGGTACTTGGAGCTGATGGTACTCCTGACGGAGCTGGGGGAAGGGTGGTGGGTGCTGCTGGATATGGATTCTCCGAGGATGGTGGTCGTGGCTGAGGCGGATGGGGCGGTTGCTGATGCGGGTGCGGCGGAGGATGAGAGATCGCTCCTGGAGGTGGTGGATATGGTCCTGGAACTGGTGCGCCCTGCCCATACACCATAGCGTGGGGTGGTGCTCCCGGACCAAAAGAAGGTATGCCTTGTCTCATGCTTTCCAGCTCGTGTCTCAGCATCTCGATCTCACGAACCATATCTTGGTGACTTTGTTTCAAATTGGTAACAAAGTCGATAGCTGTATACGTTATGTCAAGGATTGCCGTACAAGGAAAAACCCGGTCTCCGTACCTTTGCTGAGTATTTCCCATTTACTCGCCTTCATGCCCCGATCTGCGGGCAGCTGGTCCCGCAGTTCATCAAATAGGTCTTTCATTTCTTTCCGTCGCTTTCGCTCGGCAAGTTTATGTGAAACTCGCAGCTCGGGTGAACGAGAATAAGGTGTAGATCCGGGCTCCTTCGGCGGTTTCAGGCTAGATGACGGAGAAGGAGCCGAAGAAGGCTCCTCCGCAGGTGGCGCAGGCCCTACAGTGGTGACAGCTTGACTATTTTCGCGTAATTGACGCGATGGGGGTCGGGACCGCGAACGGATATTTCTTGTCGGGCCTATTGTAGAAGTCGAGCTTTCTGGCACTGACATCCGCCTGTCTGGCGGGAATGTCATCGGGGGCATCATGGTCATCTGCATAGGTTGTGTTTCGAAAGAACGGGGGTGCTGCTGTATATTAGGATCTTGCGAGCCATCCGGGTGTTGTGCTGCAGACCACGCGAAAGTCGCCATGTTGCCTGGCGTCGAGGGTGCAGCAGGTCGGCCATGTGGCTGATCGCCGGATAATGCCGAGGGGTAGCCACTAGTGGACCCGTTTGGGAACGATGGTGGTAGAGAATCCCGTCTCTCATTCAACCACCAGTGCCCATTTCCTCCCGAGATTCCTGGACCCGCCCTTGACGCTATCGCTCCAGAATGCACTGAATGTCGCCTCTGGTCATATATGCTCAACTGGGCTATCCTACTCATTTCAATGGTCGACCCTCGCCGTTTTTGTGCCCGTCCTTCTGAATCGATGTTCATGGGACTAGGTACCCCTGGTCCTACCAGTTGCGAATCTGTGTCATCGCTTCCATTTGCTTCTCTGTAAGTAGACGTCTTTCGTTTCGTTCCATGTGGCATTTGGGAATCCGAAGAATTCTGTAGATCAGTCAAAATCGGTTTTTCGAATGTGACGTCAATGACTTACAGCAATCGACTGCCTTCGTGAACTGTGATCACTGTCGTCTGCTTGTCGTGTATTAACTCTGGGCGATTGTTTCTCATTACTGCTGTCCACGTTCATGTGATCGTTTGTTTCTGACAACGTTGACACCTCTATGTTCACAAGATGCGTACGACAAATGATACTTCAAACTCACTAGTTCCCCCGTTTGGAGGAAGTGATGTCTGTAGAGGTGCGATACCCTTTGTAGGTTCCCATTCTGCAGATGGGGAACGTAATATCTTGCGCATTTGTTTACTTGAAGACTCAGAATTGTGCGTTAAGCTTCCGCCATCACCGAAAGTGTAATTGGCAGCTGGACGTGGTCCTGAGAGGATACCGACGCATTAGCCACGGACTTGGATGATAGCACGGGAACCAAAATCAATACCATCTATGTGACGCGAACCAGCAGAGGAGTTGGCCGAAGCAGCATGTAGAGATGGATCTGTGATAGAGCCCCTTCGATGCTGCTGTAAATAATCGAGAGGGGGAAGAGAAATAACTGGGGAATGTCTGGATATATCTTTCAGTGTAGGGGTACCGCCGCCAGTATCCTTTTGTTGAGAATAGATATTAACATTCTTGATCGTAGTAGTAGTTGTAGATGTAGGCATTATGCCTGTGTAAATAGGATGTCGAAGAGGAGTTAAGAGACGGCCCAAGGATGGTCGATGTGAATGACTTTGTGAATGTCGACGTTATAGAACTAAAACTCAGTTACCAGATACGGCGTACAGCAACGTGGGTTACGAGCACGTGGCAACGCAACCTCAAAAAAGGCTAAATTAACGAGTGAAGTTTGCCAAGATTTATTCCTATTTCAGCTTTCATAAAACCTTTCTCTACTACTCGCTCAGAGGAGGGAAAGTTTACAACAGCGGTGAAATGCCTGGGTATACCATCACATGAGAATTCAGATCGCAGGCTATCGCAGGGCTACAACACAGCAACTCTCGTAAACTATTCCACCGCTCCATCAATCCTCCTTGAACTCAGTAGCAACCAGCGCCCGACGTTGATCCTCTCTTAAATCAATAGTCCGTATATGTCTTGCTTTCATACTATTCCTCGTTAATCTCCCAGACTTCACTTTCTCCACCTCATCCCACGCTAATCGCTCAAGAATATCATCCACTTGAACCATGAATCTCACCCACGGTATGTAATCAAGGTACACGCTGCTCTGGGGCATGAGAGGTGCGGGTGGTTGAACGATGTCCTGCAATGCGGTTAGCATCTGTGCTTGATGCTCCACGCGAGCTCGGAAGAGCCTGGTTTCCATGTCAGTATCAGAACCACTAGCCGCGGGGTTGATCGATGTCGTGATCGGAATAGCACCCAAAACCTCGTGTTCACCACGTGAAAGGTGGATGGCATCCTGCACAATGAGCTCATCATTGTGATAGAAGACAAGTGCATCTCTCGTGTCAGAGACGTGGGACGGCCGGATTAGTATGGCGTGACCCAATTCATCATCGTCAAGGAAAGATTCAGATAAGTTGTACGATAGGGCCTCGAATGGTGAACTGTCAGGAAAGCGGCGGGAAAAATGTGCTCTGTTGCCCTCACCTCATGTTCATCCATTGGCGCCCTGCAGAGATAGCTGTCAGTATACGAAACACAATCCGTGTAAATGGAGGTCCATCGCCATAACTCCTCCGTCGATATCTCAGAAACACCAGCACTGCTTTGAACGGAAATTGTCATAGGGAGTGACGAAATGTTTTCAGCGGCCCCCTGTGCTTCTTGAGGAACCTTAGCTTCGTGGGTGGCGTCAGTACAAATCAATTGCAGCTGGGTAATAGATCGCCTGAGATCCGGTGGTGGTAGTGGTTCGGTTCTGGGGTTGAGCGGCGCGTCTGGAAGATCCATACTCTGCACGATGTACGTGGTTTCGTAAAGTTGGATTAACTTATCTCTTGGGATAGCGTATCCTTGTGTTACACACAGACATTGCAAAAACGTGACAGCAGGCTCAGAAGGGCAAGGTTGGAACGTCAGGACGGATTGCAGAGGAAGATCCGCGACGGGGACAAGTTTAATGTCTATTAAGGCGAGATTGAGTTCTGGAAAAGTCAACATGATTAGAGCATAGTACCGTTGCATGTCATGATCACGGGCCGCCGGCACTCCCTGATTAAGTCTACCACTGCCGGCCAAAAACCAGCGTCTTCCTTGAATAATATATCGACTTCTTCAAGGAGAATGAGTGATTGCCGAGTAATTGCAGACGGTTTCGCCGGCCCATTTGTTTTTAATGAGCCAACTAGTTCATCAACGGTTACAGGTGGTTTCACCGTGTCCTGCAGGGACTCACTGGCAGCATCCACGAGGATGTGCGTGTCAACATCACTAGGATGCTCGGTATCTGAATGTATTGGCGAGGGTTTGGGGTTGACTTTCCCTGCTTTAGGGAAAAGCGTCGAAAGAGCAGCAGCGCTTGCTCTTGAATCACAATGTGCAGCTGCCGTCTGGTGTTTTGGCCTCGTCTGTTGAATGAGGTGATTTTTACCCACGTCACCAACGAGGTTATCGAGGTTTGCGCCGCTGCGTCTTCCAATCCCAGGGTAGACCTCGAAAACTTCCCACCCCAGCTCGTCTGCACATGCATAAACTGCTGCGCTCTTCCCACACCCTGGAGGCCCAGTTATAATAAGTGTGTTCGTTAGAGTATCGGTAAAATTAGCGTCGGAGAATTGGTAATTTGGATTGGTCGGGATGGCATCGATACCAATCTTTAAGGTCGTTGGATGTTGTTCTAATAGCCGCAAATCGTCCTTTCGCTGAAGACAGGAACGCATCCGCTGGCAAAAATTAGAATCATCATCATCGATTTCTTCATGTGGCTCATCCGGGATCGTATCGTCTTCGTCGTCGCTGCGAGCAATAAAAACATCCAACTCGTCCTCGGAATCCAGCCGCCGTCGTTTTCTGCCTCTTTTTCTATCTACAGCTCGAATGATACGAGGCCGCTTGGGCGCCCTTTCGGGGGGGTCGGGCTTGACCTTCCGCCTGCTTGTGCCAGCTGCGCTGCCTTTTGTGGCAGGGGGATTTGTAGTATGCAGTCGAATTTCAAGAGCTTTGAGCCAATCTCGAATATATAACGCGCGCGATTCGTTCCCTAGTACCTCATCCGCTTTCCTGGGGCGGAAGCGGGTGGTCCATATTTCTTGCTGTGGCGGCCCAGAATCCATCCGACCGACATGATCACCGCCATCCAAAAATCTAGATATTGCGGGATGATGTGCAGCATCACGGGACCCATAAACACCAAGATAATTTTCACACTCGGACTGCGAGGAGATTCGGGGGAACGACGACGGTTGAAGAGGAGGATCTTCGTATACCTGCAATAAGGAAGAAAGAAAACCTGAAGACACGTCGTCTACGGGATGTGGCGGGTTGCGTTTGTGACGTTTCGGTGGTTCTGAACTCGCACTGAAGGTATTCTGCGATCCACGAACATGTTGTGTGTCCTTATTTGGAAATGGCGCATCCGGTGTCATATCACCTGGGAGCACATGTCGCTTTACCGCAGGATGGACATCTCCTGGAATGCATATTCGACTTCTTGGTGCCGTAGCTTGTACCAGGGCTGTGTTGGGCTTGTTATTTAGCACGTTTATATCCTCAATATATGATAAAGCGGCGATTGGTGGTGATCGGTGAAGGGAATTCATTTCTGGAGGAGGTGACGAAGATGACGGTGGCTGTTCATCATCAGATATTTCTATAAGAATATGTCCACCTGTATCTCTGCTTGCAGTTGTAGAACTTGAGTAAGCGGTCTGGATGGGCGTTATGGATGAGGTTCCGAAAATGGGAAACAGTTTTACCGGTTGGACTGTGAACTAAAGATGATAAAGAAGAGTGCTCACATCAAATGGTACTCACTGTTATTTTGACTGACGGAGTCTCGTATAACTCTGCGTGGTGCCTTGGGATGCGGTGGGGTTGGTTCCTCATCGATGACTATAATAGTATCTACTGGATGCATCGAAGATGACGCATTGGCTCCATCCAGTTCCTTTGAACCTTCTTCCGAAGGCCTTGTTTCCTCGTCTTTCTGGAACAAGTCATACAGAGTCTTCTGAGCGGACGCCTGCGTGTCTTCAACGTCAGGAACGAGTCACATGAATGCCACACATACCTGCTTTGCACGCGTGCTCCGTGCAACTCTATTTTGGCGTTTCTCAATCATCTCGAAGAACAAGGAGCTGAAGGCGTGCAAGGAGCGTGGAGGCTTTAAGTTGAAGCTCCGGAAGTGATCGAAAGTTTCGAGAATTGAAACGCGTCTCCACGAAGATCGCGTTGCATGTGACCTCGAATATTAATTGCCTTTTCAAGTAACACTCATCTTGTGGACTTTCACGCGATCTAGCCACACCCGTGACTGCTGAGCAGAGCCTCACAGGATGGCCCTGGAATTGGATCAAGCAGCACCGCCGAGTCTAACCTATGATATCGTAAGATGGATATCACAAGAGTATCATGGTAACGAAGTCCATTCTTTGGCCGATCTTGTTGATTCTTTCACCAAAAATTACTTAGATATGAATGGTTCGTCAATTCAAACCCTCGAAAGTCCTCCTACGGCAGGGGAGTTTGCACAACTAGTCCATATATCTAGGCCTGTTATCATTAAAGGTCCCCTCGTGTCAATAGACAATTTAGATCAGCTCGTGATATGAAGTTCAGGTTTCCAAATCCCGGCCTTGAAACGATGGACCGATGATTACTTGCAGACTAAGCTGCAAGACCAACCTATATCAGTGGCAATCACACCAAACGGGCGAGTGTTCATTTCTGTGAGCGCTTCTGTGACTAAGGACAAAGCAGGCGAGCAGATGCTGTTGCAGCTGGCCCAGGAGGCAGACTCTTTTTCGTGGAGCCTTTTATCAAGAAAGTTTCCATGCGGAAACTCCTTGAAGAACTTAATGCAGGCACTTACACACGTTTACCTCCTAAAAATTAAACACGAGCTAACCCACATTTCAAGCAGAACAGGATAGCGATAACCTCTCCGCTTCTTATCTCCAATCACAAAATGGGAATATATATTCCAGCCGTTTCTTCGAGTTACCAAACGACGACCCGTCAGAATTTGGTGCCCTTAGGGAAGATGTTCCAAGTACCATCCCATGGGTCACCGAAGCACTAGGTGGGAACTCAACTAAGCCAAAAGCCCCTTCACTCATAATATAAAGCACAGGCAGAAATCCTGATGCCGTAAACCTTTGGATCGGGAACAGTAAAAGCATAACGAGTATACATAGCGGTAAGTAATTACCAGGCCTTTCAATGGCGCGCACCAGACCCGTCCACATCTCACATGGTGGCAAGATCCGTATGAAAATATATATACTGTGATACGTGGAAGTAAACACTTCACGCTCCTGCCACCCTGTGAAGGGTGGTGTCTTCAAGGTAACACGACTTGTCAATGCTATGCGAATCACGGTTATATTTTGCCTCAGAACGGATGTATCCTCACGCAGTCTACGGCCATACCGACAATAATAACTGTCTGAGTGTCGTTCCCTCTTCTGATACTCCTCAAGTCCGCTGGTCTTCAGTGTGTAACCCGGACCTTCCTGGGTCACTGCCTCCAGAAGCTCATCCACTACATGTCACACTTGAAGCAGGAGATACGTTGTACCTGCCAGTTGGCTGGTGGCACTACGTACAGCAATCTGGACCAACTACCATTGCTCTTAATTGGTGGTATGATGCCGAAGTACGAGGGATGAATTGGATTTGGCTTAGCTTACTCAGGGGTAGTGGTAATGTGCCATCAGGAAATGATGAAACTGAAACCCGGTGATTGGTGGTGGAACTGATAGTGGCGTACGCATTTATAATTGTTACCGCAAGTACTTACCACCTAGGAAATATTTCACTTACGGGCAAAGATTTCAAAGTGTTTGTTCAATGTGAAGCGTGACAGCTTGAATGTGTGACAAAGTATTGGTGTGGTCACGAACTTTCTTTCTAGTACTATCGGGATCCCTTGCTACAGCATCAACTCTCGCAACATGCCTAAGTCAGAGAAGCGAGAGAAAAAAGAAAAGAAGCCAAAGGTTGATGATGCAGAGGTAGAGGTAGAGGTAGAAGATGTAGAAATGGCTGATGTTTCGGAGGTGAGTGCCTCGCATGTTTCCAAATGTTCTCATGTACATATCATGTTAGTCCCCAAAAAAAGCGAAGAAGGAGAAAGAAGTCGCCATTCCATTGGAAGATTTGTCTCCTCTTGCGCAACCATTAGCGCAGAAAAAGCTTGTGAAAAAGCTGCACAAAACGATCAAGAAGGGTGCGTCTACTTATTTTTGCTTTCTCATTCATCTGCTCATCATTTCTCAGCCTCCAAGGCACGGCAAGTTAAAAGAGGTGTAAAGGAAGTTGTCAAGGGCATTCGCAAAGGGGAGAAGGGGTATGTGCTCCTTTCGCTTTCATCTTTAATCAATCAATTGGTATCTTTTTAGATTGCTTGTGTTGGCGGCAGATATCAACCCCATAGATATAATATCTCACCTCCCAGTACTCTCAGAAGAAGCTCAGATACCATATGTCTTTGTGACGTCTAAGGAAGAACTCGGCCATGCTAGCTCGACAAAACGACCAACAAGTTGCGTTATGATTTGCCCTGATCAGAAACGCAAAGTCCAGAAGAAGGATACCGAGGCAGAGAAGGACGATGACTACAGGGAGTTGTATGAAGAATGTCGAAAAGAGGTGGCGAAGCTAGACCACAAGATTGTATTCTAACTTTGCCTGTGTTGGCAATCGTGTATTTTATATTTCATTAATTATCTTGGATTCATAAATGTGCATGAGAACTTCGTCTGCGGTGTGCCAACGTGTACTTACCCGGTTCAAGGCGGCAATTTGATGAAATAAAAGCGCTCGCTTTCACACACAACCAGGTTGCAGTTCGTTCCATCACTTAGTCTGGTCTTTTTTGTTCATTTAAACCTCTTCCTGTTAAAATGCCCGCCCCAAAATCCAAATCGTCGGCTAGCAACGGTGTTGCTAAAATTCATAGTGCCAAAGTAACGCCTGAGTCAACGGTTCCCTCGTCACCCGCTGCTTCCAAAATCGACCTCAGTAGGCCTACGGTCACAGGCTCCGGAAAGCCAGATAAGGCTGCATATGACGCAGAGCAAGAGAGAATCAGAACTGAAATCGACGGTTTGCAGACCAAACTTGTATGCGCTTTACTTGATTTCCTACTCAGTGCGAGACTCACAACGCCACGCTTAGGCTGCTGTCCGGGAAAAAATATCTTCGGCAAGCCAGTCTGGTGCTGGAAATGACAAACGGGCAGCTCTTAAGGCTGAACTGGATAGCATACGTGGTCAACAGTCGTCCAATAAGCTAAACCGCAGCAAGACACATGAGCAGCTCAAAACGATTCAAGAGGGTATTCAGAAAAAGGTTGGCTCAGTCTCGACCCGCATTCACCACTTCCTCATGAAACGTGCCATGCAGATAAAGGACCTGCAGGCTGCTCGTAGCAAGACACCTTACAAAACCGCAGCAGATGTCGACGCTCATATTAGGTATGTCTACTCCCTTGACAGCACATTGTCTTTTACTGATGCTTCTCGTCTCTCAGCCACTTGGAAATGCAAGTGGAGTCTGGTAGCATGAAAGTTGTGGATGAAAAGCGCGCCCTTCAGGAGATCAGCCAGGCTCGACGGACCCGTAGAATAGTTGAAAAATTCCAGGCAGACCAGGAGTCCATTGAAGCCGACCGCCAAGAAGCCGACCAACTGAAGAAACTACTTGATGACCCGGAGTCCAAGGAAATCTCTGAGCGTTATGATGCTATCAAAGCTGAACTGGATGATCTCAAAAAGGAATCTGACGAGGCGTACGCGGGCCGAACCAAGCTTTTTGAAGAGCGAGACAGTATTCAAGCACAACTAAACGCTCTCTTCAATGAGAAACGCGAGGCAGCACATCGTTTCCGGGAGGCGAATGACCGGTATTGGACCAAAGTGAACGAGGACCGTGCTCGACGTCTCGAGAAAGCTCGTGCTCAACGTGACGCAGAGGAAGCACAGAGAAAGTTGGCAATCGTCAACGGTCTGCGTGAAGAAGCGTCAATGCCTGCATTCCAAACGGAGATCGAAGACTGCCAGACTCTCATCGACGCACTCTCTGGGAAGTCCTCCGGTAATGTAGTACTGTCATCCTCATCAGCACCAGCCAAATCGGATGTTTCTGGTGTTCCGCACTTGGAGATTCGACAGGTGGATGCAGTTGGGGAGGCCATGGTGGCACTAAAAAAGAAAGACGAGGAATCATATTTCATTGGAAAAGGGAAGAAAGGGAAGAAAGCCCCCAAATCCGTCTCCCCAGCTGATACCAGCGCCATCCATCTACCCTATGGCCAATTATCTGCTCTGCTTTCGCTATCTATACCGCCTCCCACGGGCCAGGCTGATGTTCCTCGCGTCATTGAGGACTTGAAGACGAAGAAAGCCTGGTTTGAGGCAAACCAAGCTCGTCAAACAGCAGAAAACGTGGCTAAAGCTGAGGCGGAGATCCTACGTCTGACGAATGGCGCCAAGCCCAATGGCAAGCGGAACGTGACCGTATCCCCACTGAATGGCGGCAGCGAGCCTCCAGAACTTGATCCCGCTCCTTGGGGTGACGCAACTCCACGGATTGATGACGAGGTTGTAGAGAAGCTTGAGGAGGTTCACATTGATGCTGAGGAGAACTGAGTACAGGCTGAATAAGAACATCTTTTATACCTCACACATATACTACCAAATCTGCCTCTACTTATATCTGCAAATTATGTTCGGAGCGGGAAGCAATCAGTATTATTCGACAGAATGAAGACCTATACAATAATGAGTACGAGAAGGAGGGGAAGAGACTGAGCAAAAGTGGCAATACAGATAGGACACTGACAAGGTATGAATAAATGACGGAACGGAACATATACATTCGCTGGAGATACTATCTTTGACCGAGTGGTATAATTTTCAATCGAGTCTTCGGGGACTAAGGCCCAGCCTCCGTCTTGACGGGCTCAGCCTCGCGATCTTGCTCGCCATTAGTACCTGAAGAGGTATTCATGCCCAAATCTTGCGTCGCAAATGACGCAACGTCGAACGTATTCCCGGGCGCATAGTCAGAGAACGAGAGTCCTGACTGGTGGACGGGAGGAATGGAATCATCCGGCTGAACTGAAGTATCCATATAATTCAAACCTCCATATGCGTCTGCATTAAAGCCGGAAGATGATGCGTCCAGCGCGCCGGTCGGGAATGGGTCCTGCTGCAAAGCTGCGAGCATGCTTGAGGTAGTCGGGGTATGGTTCATCACGTGTTGAGCGGAACGCGTTTCCATGGTGTTGAAACTTTCTTGGCCGGCCATGGGAGATAATGAAAAGAACTGTTGCTGCATGACTGGTTCGACGGATGCAGCCACGGAATTGGTAGAAAGCGCCACGCTACGCAGAACATTTACTGCAATCCAATCACTGGGTGAAACGTCAACAACATCCCACGAAAGGAAAATAGTTGGACTTACTCTAAGAACAGCTTCATGATCTGGAAGGCTCCAAAGGCTGGATCGCTGCGAATAGTCTAGTGGCTATCGGTGAACGGAAGGTAAACGATTATGGGAGCTCTTACTAAATCTCTCATGACCTGACTAGTCACGTAGCCCCAGCGAATCAATACGCTTCGGGAGCTGAGGGTGCCTCGATCGTCACCAGTTCCTATCCGCTGTCCCATGAGCCTTTCGCAACATTTATCAGCCCAGGCCATAACCTCCCTAACTGGTTCAGGAGTCTTTGACAAGCTATCCATCATGCCTACGAAATCGACCTCTAGAAGCTGAACAAGCTCCTCGTGACGACAATTGCACACAAGAGCAGATTGATTGCGAACAGATTCAAAGTCCACTTTCTGCCAGGAGCGGCGCATCTCGGAAAGCTGCTTCTGGTTCGTCAATACCGTATTGAGGGCCTGGGTGACTTGGTATATATCCAAGAAGCGCACTACAGCAATATGAGCCAAGCCAGTAAATGCGCCGAAAAGTCACATACAAACAAGATGGCCGAACCGCGCTCCAAGCTCGACCTTGGGCTCAACAAAAGTGTTGCCGTATCCTTCCAGTGCAACAAGCAGAATCTTCTCCATTTTACTTGCCAACGTCCTAAGACTAGTCATAGCAGCGGGAGCAATCGGGGAAAGCATCTGGGACCTTAAAAATTCAAGTATTTCCTGGCCAAAAAGTCAACGAGACATGCACGAGGAGGTAACATGCCGGACGTACATCATATAGAATTGCGTCGGCTTTGGCCATTAGACCAGCGATAGCAGGAGCATGCACTACTTCTCGATGATTCCCATTCAAGCTGGACCAAAAGCTTCGGAGGTGCATCTCGAATTGATCAAACCTGAAGGCACGAGCACTCTCGAGGACGGCGTCGAGATGGTCTTGGAACCATCCCCACACTTCACGAGCGGCGATGCTCTGCGGCGATGCAGAGCTAGATCCTATCGCCTCTTCGATGGACGGAAAATGCGACATATGGCGGACTGACATATGCTGGTGCGACGGTACGAAAGGTGCAGCAGTGCTGGGACCAAGTGACATGGTAGATTGTGCAGCGAGGGTTGAATCTGACTGGCTGACATGTCGACGGATAGAAGCATGGCTGGGATAGGTACTGCTCCTAGCAACAGCTTGTGCCTGAGAGAGCAAACTATTAGCAGTAGGCGTTTTGTCACTGATGTCTCCATAAGTGAGACCAGCGGCCTTGAGGTCTCCAGAAAGAGTCAATGAGTTCCTCTTTGATGCGCTAGACCCCTCGGAATCTTCGTCATCATCATCGTCGGACCGTTCTTCGCCTTTATTTGGATTGTCGGAGGATTCTTGCGCTGCACGAGCGGCGTTGATGGACTGCTGGCCAGCACTATTATTTGATTTTCGGATGTAATCCTGAAGCCATTCGGCCTCAGCCGAAGTAGCGGGACGAATGCCGCAATCTGGCCGAACGTGGCGTCAATCAGAATTCTTCCGATCACCATCAGATGTGGCACTGTACGCACAATGATATTTGCTATTTCCACGAACACCTAGGCGCCGTGTCTTGATAGTAGGAAAACAGAGACGAATAGCCTTTCCCAGAGTAGCCGTATTGATGTGAGGAATTCCGTACTGATCGCATACCCGTCTGTACGAAAAGTAAAGACCCTGACGCGGTACATTCCCATCTGGATAAGGCGCATAATTTGCTGTCAACCTTGGGGCGCAGGAAAATGATGAGAAAGAGTATTTGAGTAAAAAGCACCGCATGAGCTCACCAAGCCTGTACAAATATTTGCTTAGCTCTATCAGATGCACTGGTTGTTGTTGCGACGCGGACATTGGCAGCGAGCTTTTCCAATTGATGATCTGGACCCAACGACATCCTGCCAAAAGCGCCTGCGGTGTGGATGGTTTCTTGATTAGAGGGCAAGGTAGAACCATGCCCATACATGCTAGGGTAGTCTGAGGGATTTCCAAGGAACATGGAAATGTCGTCCGTTTCACTCGACGAAGAGTGAACACTTTCAGTATCACGGGGGTACGGAGAAGCAGCAGCACGGGCCCTGAGATGAGTTGGACGGATATGGCCTTTAAGCGCAGGATTAGTAATATTAGTGTTTGGAGGAGATTGACCAGGAGGAGTCATGTCGGATGGAGGAAGTGAGAAGGAGGTGTGGCGGGTCTGATCAGCACTCATATAAGAGAGCCGGTAATGATCGTCCAATGAGGTAGGTAAACCTGATGACATTCTTGACATACCGCCTTGAGAAGAATGAGGACGAGAATTAGGGGAATGAGTAGAGGATGAAGAGACAGAATTTGATCTTGAATGTGGGTGATTGAGTGGTAGAAAGTCGAAAGGGATACTTGAAGACATGGTCTGCAAGTTGACGGCAGCCATATAAGATATATGAGAGAATTTGGTTGATGAAAGGGAATAAATGAGGGTGAATGCCGATATCTGTAGTGATCAAGGCAAATATTGGCGGTCCAGCCGATGATTGTGAATGAACGACAAGAGTTTTTGAGACACAGAAGCTGACGCTGACTGGCAGATGGAAAAAAGAAGAGATTTTTAGACTTGTGAGAGATCTGCTTGAATCTAAAACGAAATAGCAGACTCAAAGGGACTCTAGTCTTGAGCTAGGCCAATATGAATGATAGAGGGAGAGGGAGAGCAAAAAAGATAAGTTTTGCCTCCTCGAAAGCAAAGACGCAGCAGTAATAGGTTTGCAGGAACGCTGACGAGATCTTCTAGGAACTACTACAGAAATGTGGTCGGTGGTCAAGGCAACAACGCCGTGTTAAAGAATCAACAAACTGAACTGTTTTGATCAACTAAACACAAATAATAATCCGAATTGCCTCTACACCGCCGCCGCGCACTTCCCACACCGCCATTCCGATTACATTGTATCATATCAATCATACGGGCACTCCGGCATTGCCCCTTTTAAATATCTTCACCTCCCATATACATGTACTTCTTGAACAGCTTTCGGAGCTTTTTCTCCCGCGGCTTCCCCAGCTTGCAGGCTAGATCTAGCCATGAGGGTATAGTAAGATCACTCAGTTCATACGGCGCTAGCTCTGATTTCGTTACCCTTGCTTCGCGGAGCGATTTGGGCAAATTTCTCAGTGGAACGGGACCCTCCCCGCGGTACAAGCTCGGAATCGGGAACGTTAAGTATTCCAGCTTGAATTTTGGTTCATCAAGTTGAGGTATGTAATACTGAATCACCGAATTAACTCAAATGAAAAAAAAAAAAAAACAATCATCAAAACATGACGTACTTGGGCATATCCCAGAGGCGTCCACAGTGTATTTTGGCGTGACGGAGAGTCGCTGTCAGAACGCCAGGGCCGAAGCTTGCACCTCCACGAGTCCCGATATCCCGCATCCATGCATTGGCGGCTCCCATCATTACCATGACGATACGGTAAATGCTTCCATCGGGAGGCTCGATTCTTCTTTGTCATAAGGAGATATTCGTCTTCACCGACGGCACCCACAGTCGTCGATCCCAGCCCCGAGATGTTATAACTGAACACCCTGAAGCTGGGCAAATACGGATTGGGCACTGATGACGGGCTGACGGTGACTACTGCATAGTCATCATAATTCAAATGCTTTGACCCTTTCACAAGCGCTTCAAAGTCGGCCATTAATGCTTCAAAGATTGTACCCTCGAAACCACGGGACGGCATCCTGACATTGAGATCAGCGGCGTCGACAAAGTAGAACTATGGCCGGGTCTCGATTAGAGTTAACTAAACAAAGGGTACCGCTTACATGATCGACGTTCAAATGCTAGACAAGCACTGTCAACCCCTTGCTTGGCAACATACTTCTGAACATTACTCACACCAAATAAACTGCCCAAAATAACATCTTGATATCTCAGGCTCAGCCCTGCGTACCGGTAGTACTAAACCATCCGTCAGTCGCTCTTTCATGTACAGCACACTGGAGTACTTACACACTCGGGAAAGTAATGGTAGTCAGACGGAGGTACGTGTCCTGAAAATTCAACATCAAGACGGGTGTAATATTCACATTAAAGACATACCAGTAACCCACACCTGTCAAATCAACGCCGTGATATTTTATCATCTAGAAAATATAATGCCTCATACCTGCATCTGCCGAGCCCGAAACATTTCAAGCTGCTCTTCCAGCCAGTCAAACTGTAAATTGCCGGGGTCGCTGACATCACCGACTACACACCCTCTCACAGCTGTCGATACTATTTGAGCATATTGGGCGGCGGGACAGGCATCAGGGACCTGACCTTGGTTATAATGATAGAAATACATCGTGTTCAGACTAATTGCCGCAAGTGCGTCGGGTATCACTTCTACTGCATAATATGCGCCTTTTCGGAAAGAGGACCTGGATGCTGACGGAATAAATGCATCCCATATGCTGTCAGATACATCTAAGCGAATGAAAACGGGACATCGAGGAATACGAACGACGCAAACTCATCCGTTATTTCATTCGGACCTTAACCGACGTTAGCCGAAAGTCGAGATCATCAACACCGGTGGCGCTCACCTGGAGATAAAGTATTCTGTAGTAGTGAATGTTAGAAAGACAAAGGGATTGTCGAGATAGAAACTACTCGCATGTGCTGCCAACGGCTCTGAGACATTTGCCACAAAAGACTCAGATACGAGTACTTACGCCAAACATCATTATTTCCTATTCATAGAAAGGCAAAGGATGGCAGCATCGATGAATATGAAATTTCGGAGCTACGGTCCAAAGAACCCACCCAAACTTGGTACAACTGGTATTCCCTTCCTGAGGAATACATCTTCCATTTTCTTCGCGACGGCGCGATTAAGAGCGAAAATTTCGTCAAGCGTTCGAGGTATCTCGTGGTCTTCGTCATGTCTGGGTGATCTGGCGTCAAATGGTGCTCCGGACGACTACCGGGACTCTACCTGGCGTTATCGCCGGTCCCTGCGATATCTCGAGTTCAGCGCGGGAAAGGAAGCTTCAGATGTGATAAACGAGCGTACAAATAACAAAGTCAATCTCTGGGCTCCAGTTGTCCTCTAGATGCTCGAACGTTAGATTCGTTAATGTCCAAGGCGAGTCGCAGGTGCTACAGAAACATGTTCAAGTTAGGATATACGACCAAATGAAGGACTTCGACTGACCCGAAGGGTATCCCATAATATCCTGCCCGCCGATCCTTGTCTGACTCCTTTCGATGGCATCGCGACGATTGAGAAGATCCTTTTATATAGTATGGGTCGGTATGAATATCGGTGATATGTAAGAAACGGCCATGAAGTTTTCGATCGGGTCTACTTGGAGACGCATTCAAGACAACTTGAGGCGGCGCAGCCAGGACCTGCCAACACAAAAGACATACTAGCCACGGAATACGTTTCTTCATGCTAGCGTTAGAGAACCAGATAACCCTCAATCGTGAGGCTTTATGTAAGAATTTTGCAAGGTATATGTGGTAGTTTTCAGATTAATTCTGAACGATTGACACGTTGTCTTGCGTCTGTAATTAGACCAACGATCGATGTTCATTGGCTGGTGTATGGTGTGACATTCACACTGTTCGAGGGCTCAGCGTGGCCTCAGCGCTCAGCAATGATACGACGGGATTTCAAGTTGTACTATATGCTATTAAATGCTTGGGCCTTGAGCTTGGGGCCTGAGGCCTTGAGGCTTCAAGTTAGTTGGTCACCGGTGTGACCCACAATATCATTCGACGGACGGACTCAAGCTACTAGTACGTATACGTTGTCAGTGGTCGTTAACATCAAAATGCGAACTGTCTAATAATCATTCATCTATCAAAATACAACGATGAAAACCTAATGTATACTACAATAATCGATAATCTACGTTCTAGAGAATGTTGCATGATGCAATAATACTACATGGCGTGTTTCTACACCACAATGATGGCGACAATGAATTAATGAATCCCCACACTCGACGTCTGTGTGGGCGAGATAAGTTAAACTTTTATTGCCGAACCAGTACGGGTCACATCCACAGTCACGGGTGAGGTCCCAGGGATACCAGTGCTGGGCCTGTGCCAGGCGAGCAATCTCCTCGCGTTATCTCCTGTGTCTAGAACGCTGCGGATGGACTGCTCTGCCAGATGACAAGTCTTAATAACTAGTTCAGCGTGCGAGCGACGAAGCGAGAGAAAACACGCGTACCCTGCTGTACCCTCCGGTTTTCAGCGTTTGACGAGATCTTGAAATTGCATTGTGGATCGAGTCGTATGCGTGTCGGCGTCTGTGTCGCTGTTAGTGCTCCTCTGGCCGATATGACACGTGAAAATGCATACAGAACTTGCTCTAGCTCGCTGGGAAAACGAGGGGGTATGAAGAGATCCTCTCCGGATAAATAACGGTCAAATGCATGATACGAAGCACAGTGGGCGACAAGGGACTCGTCAAAAGAAGGGCCACTGATATCCCAGTCTAACCAGTCCTCGCTGGTAAAATCAAAAGGTGGAATCTATAACGATATAGTAAGACCACATACCTGAGCCTGGAGTGTGCTACTGCTTCTGTGCTATGTGGGGCAAGAAAGTCATCCATGATTGTAATCTCTGGATGGAGGGTGAACAATAAATGTGTAGGGGGGATCTATGCAAAGACTGCCGCGACCTATCTGATTATGGTGAGGTTTTACTTATAGGGGTTGCACTGACACCATAATTTTTTTTAGTTCGAAATAATTGATTATTATGTAATTAATGATATGGCATGATTTGTTTATCGTGCACTGAATAATTGGCAAATATTGCGCGCGTACTGCGCTCAATATTAATGGTGTGCACTACACAGGCCTTCTTTCTCGTAGCTCCTAGCAGTTCGATTGGAGTTTTGTTTTCTCCCTCGAAGAATTTACTTTTGAAATAATAAAATTTTATACAAATAAGACAGTATTAGTTGTTTCGGTTCCGAAGACTACGCGATGTAAACCTCGGCCGAGCATATTTGTTGTACACTAGACCTTCCCGCGCGATTTAGTTCACTAGCGCTCCGTACCGTTGCGTTGTAACCGACGTCTTACAGAATCTTATTGAAGTTATACTTGAGAAGTCTCCGGCATGAATATCGATTCCCCCGCCGCGCCTCCACTTTTCGTGCCTCCTGATGCTACATCCTCGCGTTGCTTCGCATTCCTCAAGAAAGTCAACGAGAAATACGGACTTGCGCTAGATTCGTACTTTGACCTCTACCGGTGGTCTACCGACCACATCGATTTATTCTGGGATACTGTGTGGGATGATGTCGCTATTGTCGGCTACAAGGGGCAACATGTCGTCGATAATAATACTCTCCCCGCAGCAAATCCACCGTGGTTCAGCGAGGCGGGGATTAATTGGGCTGAGAATATGCTGACTTGTCGTTCGGCAGACAAATTCGCGCTTATACAAGCAAGTATGTTGATACACCGTTCTTTGATTTGCACGATAATCATGGCTGATTAGCTGAGCCCACCCCCGAGCGCCCGAATCCTCCTCATCAGCGTGTCACATATGCCGACCTTTACGTGATGGTTGCTGACTTGGTTTCAGCCTTACTAATGCTCGATCTGAAGCCCGGGGATCGAGTGGCTTCATACTCCTCGAATTGTGTTGTACGCCACTATCAGCTAAAGGCACACCGCCCACTCTTAACTTCACGCCCTCTGTCAGGAAAATGTCATTGCTTGTCTGGCTGCTACTGCCATAGGTAGATTATTTTTACCCCTGCTGCTTTTTGCTAACTTTCGTAGGGTGCATCTGGGTCAGTGCAGCAGCAGACTTTGGGACCCAGGGAGTATTAGAGCGGTACGATAGTTTATCGAAATACTGTCGCACACGCACTTACTGATTTGTAGATTTGATCAAGTTCAACCTCGAGTGATTTTTGCGGTCGATGCCGTCGTGTAGGTTGCTCTCCTGGTGAAGTCCGTTTTTTGTTGTTGAATTATGCAGGTACAATGGAAAAGTTCATCCTCATTTGCCAAAGCTGCAATCTCTTCTTGCTGGACTTTCCAAGCAATGTTCGCTGAACCCGGTCGTGATCATCATCCAGTCAACAAAGAATGTGTCCGGATGGGACGCTAACTGGTTTTCATGGGACACGTTCATTTCGAAGGGCAAATCCAGCTCTTTGGGCCGCACTCCTGAAGGTGAAATTGAATGGTGTCGTCAAAGTTTTGATTGGCCGTTGTGGATACTTTTTAGCTCAGGCACAACAGGTATGTAGTCCTACACCCTTACTCTAAAGCTGAACTCGGTTGGTCCCCGCAGGTTGCCCCAAGTATGTTGCTAACATCAACAAACCGTTAGATCCTACTGATTCTAACTTCGTAGACCGATTGTGCACCGGGCTGGTGGCATGTTGTTACAAGCAAAGAAAGAATTCGTAATTTGTGCAGACCTACGCCCTGAAGACGTCTTTTTCTATTACACCACGACGTAAGTCGTCTATTTTATTCCTAGATTTATTGTGTATTAAATCGTTGTATTGCAGAGGATGGATGATGTGGAATTTCCTAGTGAGTGGTCTCAGCGTCGGATGTACGCTAGTGCTCTACGATGGCAGTCCCCTGAGGGAGCCCTCTTATCTGTGGCATCTTGTGGATGAGCTACAAATATCAATTTTCGGAACGAGTGCGAAATACCTAGATCAACTATCGGTGAGCAGCTACCCTAACTATGATGATCATTGAGTGCTAATACTCGAACAATAATAGCGGATAGGCTACAAGCCTCGTGATCACCACAACTTAACTTACTTGAGGCATATTTACTCGACTGGTTCACCATTAGCTCATGTGCTCTTCGACTACGTTTACGAATGTATTCACCCCAACGTACTTCTTGCATCCATAACAGGTATGATCTACACGATTATTTTAGTTATGCGCCCTGGACTGCTCATTCAGGAGGCACGGACATCTGTTCACTCTTTGGTGGGATGTCTTCTGCGTTGCCGGTATATCGTGGGGAAATTCAATGTCGTATGCTGGGAATGGCAATCGAAACTTTCACTCATGACGGACACAACTGTCAGGCTGGCGAGGCTGGGGAGTTGGTATGCGTTAGACCATTTCCATGTATGCCTATTGGATTTTGGCCCCTGCCCGGTTTCGGGACGGACGAGAGTGTCAAAGCCGCAGCAGAGAGGTTTCGTCTATCCTATTTTGCTGAATACAAAGACATGTGGTGTACGCGCCCCGGATCCTGAGATTGCGCTCTCCCTTACTAACTTGATTTGGGACAGATCACGGGGACCACGTGCTGATTACATCTTCTCAGCATGGAAATGGAGGTGGACTTATCATGTTAGGAAGAAGTGATGGCGTTCTGTGAGCATACTACTTTCACACTCCTCTCTACTTCTGATCATTTCGTAGAAATCCTGGAGGGATCCGATTCGGATCGTCTGAAGTATATAACGTCCTTGAGGCATGCTTCTCATTATCTGAAGAACGGAACACGAACGACACAATTGAGGATGCACTGGTTGTGGCACAGTCCATTGAAGGCGGCGCAGATGAGCGCGTGATCCTGTTCGTTAAACTTTATGGCAAGGGGGCACTATCAATAGAAATGGAGCAAAAGATTAGATCGGAAATAAGATCACGACGGAGCCCACGCCATGTTCCTGCTCGAGTGTGTTCTATTTTTATCAGTCCCCCGGAACGTTGGCTGACTGCGTGGGGGTTTGATAGATAATACAAGTCGACGATATTCCATATACCTTGAACGGGAAGCGCGTAGAGATACCAGTTAAAAAGGTATGCTCCTATAATTGATGAAGGATTCATGATAATGGAAACTGGCCAGATCATTAATGGAGCCCACATCTCAAGTGTGAATTCTGCTACACTGCGAAATCCTGAATGTCTGGCTCAGTTTGTGAGCATCGGAGAGATGCTCCGAAAAGAGATATCGATAGATTGATTGTGACCCACGTTCATGCATTGTACGTACGTTGTAGAAGGAAAAATTACTCGTGACTTGTTTCCGGTGTCTACTGTCATCTCCTCGCTCGTGTCCGGCAAAAATTCAGGTCAGGTGGACGTTCCCCTTGAACTTCCTTTTTTGTCAATGAGATCTGCCTCGAGGTGTTTTATGCGGATGAGTTCATCCGAGTTTGACCCTGTCTTTCACGATACTTAGAAGTCAAAAATTTTCAGCCTGTTAAAAGAATGACTGGCTTGCCTGCTGCGTTTAAGCGGACGAACGACTCGTGCTTCCCCCGGATTCCTGATCATCGAGGTTCGCCACGCCTTGAACTGCACGGTACACGCCACGCCGTCACAAGCTAGATTTACGAGAATCAAACGCCCCTCCACCTCGTGTGCGCATACTTTTCGTACTATATCATGAGGCCCGCACGTCCACTTCCCCTGAATTGCCAACAACAATCCAACCGCCATCCTCACCAGCATAATCGGCATAATTCTATTCGGGAACGCCAGACGTCCCGTCGCAAACGACTTCCTACACTTTCTATCTCCAGGATATTCACGGGGAAAGCGATGCCATCAAAATTTAACATCTTTCGGGCTTGTATTTACGGTGGGCAATCATATGCATGATGTCTGTTGCGGCCTTGCTCATTGTGCGGCAGGCGCAGTCTTTATATGGACAGTGATCTGCCTGGCTATTGCAGCTCACTTCCAGAGTCTACTGGTCATCACAGATCTCAGTGAGCATTTCCGTAGTCGATGACTCGATCGCAACTTACGCAAACGTAGCTCGTTTTGTTCCTTTCACCATTTTCGTATGTAGTGCCAGCATGCTCATTCTCATCATTTTGTGAGTTGATATAAAATTCGCACGACAGGTCGGCACTGACTAGGGCTGCAGACTTGGATGTAGCATGATTCGGACCAACAATCCGATCTCCACGAGAATCGAGCTCGGATGCCTCGGATTACTTGGAACTTTCTGGCTTGGTACGCGGATCACGGGTTTAATAATGGTCGCACGTTGATAATCTAATCGGTCCAGCTTTGGGTGCATTCCTGGCCAGCTCTGACTCGGAGGACGCCAATGTGGAATGCTATTCGTCTGATGCACAGGCTCTTCCCATCGATGTTCCTGGGTGTGAGTTACAAGAGTATGTCATAGAGCAAGTCTAACATTCGTCCCAAGTCTCCACAGAGACATACCAGGCTCAGTATCGAGTTCTAGAGGCATTTTCACTTTTCAATGTTATTCTCAGTAAGTGAATCGATTCAATATCTTGGAGCATGACTCAAGCTTTCGTAGTATTGGGATTCTTGTTGTTCTTACTGGCACTCGCGGTGAAACATCATTTCCGCGTTAACCGCAATGTGTGGTACATTGCGGTCACTGTATATCCGTGGTTCGGAAAGAATATGTCCAAGTTACCGGCACCCGTTAGTAGTCGATCACGATCAAGAGGCAAAGCGTACGATGAGAAAGCCTCAGCACCCTGGGGGTACGAGACAAGACGTGGGGACTCACGTTACCCGGGGCATAACGCTCCAGCACCCGCACACACGTCGGACAAGTATAAGAGAAATGCGTCACCCAGGCGGTGACCGTTGTATATGTTTCACATTTGGGCTTTATTGGCATAGAATGTCATGGTCTGCGCTTGCTTGAGAGATATCTAATAAACACGATTTGTACTACATACTTACTACTAGATAGCATGGGGCTGTCAATACCACAAACTTCGCTCGTGTGGGCTTGAATGATTTTTAAGAGCGATGTTCGTCCGCCTTTTGTCTACAAGCGACGGGTTCGTGCGGAGTGTACTGTTTCATCCTTGACACTATCTTGGCAATTCTACATTTTTGCCTGTACATCACTTGAGCGCTTGAACGATATCATGATGAGGTACCTCAAGACTATAGGTGGCCAAATATAGCATTCAATCATTGTCATTGAGAAGATGCATCGCGAAGCGCTCAACCAACGCTTATATGCATGCTCAGTTACGTTCTGACTCCATTCCTTCTTTCCGCGTTGTTTCAGCACATCACCAAGGATTCACGCAACATACGCCCTTTCCGACATCAAACTTCTGCAGTCATGACTATCATGTTTGTGAACCTGAGGCGCATCGGATATCGTATGTCGCTCGTTTGTTCCATAACCCCAATCGATTGATCAGTCGATGTTATCCAGTATTCGCGTTTATGCTCTCCGCGGCAGCCCTTGGACTGACGGCCAACTTTGCAAGATTATTCCTCCCCCATATCGATCGTATGTATTGCCGCATCTCTATCAGTTATAGGCCTGAATCATCTTCTTAGGTGATTTCACAGTCTTCGCATTGATTCCACCATCAATCACCATCTTCGCCTTTCTATGGATGTGAGTTAGCCGCACCACGATGCACCTTATTCGGCTCATGCTTCTACAGTATGCAGTTCTCGCAGCCAATAGTGGAGGTGACAATCCACTTCCTCCTCAGCATACTATGGCTAAGTAAGTTGGCAGTGCTACCCTTTACCCTTCTTTCTACATCCGACTGACTTATCGGTTCGAATCAACAGTCATGGGCGCATGGTCTGCGTAAGTGTATAGTTTCTGGATGCATAAACGGTTATGAATTGCACGCTCAAGGGATACGATCGGATCTGTGCAATGCTACACAGTCCAAGGACAGCTGACTACAGCCAGAGGAAGCAGTAAGTGATCAATGCGACATTTTTGCACGTATCAAAACTGAGCGCTCGCATAACACTAGTCTCTGCACAGTCATATTGCTATCAAATGAAGGCCATCGAAGCACTATCATGGACTCTGTTCGTGTCATGTATGCTGTACTTCCTTCATTCATAGTACATCCACTGAAGTCTTCCATTGCAGTTATTATCTTCTTCATTATCCTGGTCACGCTTGCATCGCGTGCAGTCGTTTATGGCCGGTATTATGCATGGCGAGAACATGTCTCGCAGCTAGGCTGGTTTGGAGAACTTCCAGGATACCCCACTGAAGCCATATACCCGCGAGCCCCCATGTACGGATATGGTCAGCCATATCCAATGATGGGAGGATACCATGTACAACAGATGCCTGGTCACTCCGTCGTTGTTCAGCCAGGTATTAATGGTGGTCAGCCTATGGTCACTCACGTGCCGGCTTAGTTGCCTGCTTCCGTTAACAAATCATACATACTACTATGCATGCGCAGATATGACGTGTTGGAACCATAGGGCACACGATATTGATATTTTTTGATTGTTTAGAGTACTTGGAACCTATTAACAGTTTGCCCATGTCGCGTCGGCTGGTCCCGGAACTATTACGTAGAACAATTGATGAGAATATTATGGAGAATGAAATACCGACCTCGTGTTTGAATGAGAAGGGTAATTCGGCCTCATGGCCTGGCGCTGGTCGAATATACAAGGACCACTTGATCATCGATTCCCACCCACCCCTTTCCACTTCTTTCTTCTATCATCACGAAATGGCTTTGTTTACAGACCACCCGTTCAGGCATGTCATCAAAGGTACGTGCATGAGTATTCATGATATGTCGATGGTATGCTCAGTGCCAATCCGCAGGCATCCTTGCTCTGGTGATGGGCCATATAATCATGAAATTCATGCCCCACTCAATCCGTAAGTATCGTTATATTTAGGGCGCTTATTAGGAGTATTTTAACGAATGATCATTTACAGAGGTTATTCACCTGACTCAAACATCAGTGGCAATGTTAGCGATCGGGGCACTGATCGTATTGTATGCCAATAGTAAATCTATCTCCAGCAACGGCTGACCTGAAAGCAGGGTCGTGAAAAACCACCGATCCGGAGAGGACAACAGAGGCTTGTCGCAAGGGCAGGCGGAGTTAATCTTGATTGCAGCGCTTGGGGCATTCTGGCTCGGTGAGCCTGTCCCATTCGACATAAATGACATACTAATCCAGAGGTCTTTCGTCTTAGCCATCCTCTTGGCTATGCGCGCATGGAATCAGAGTAGTATCGACGTCGATCTGGCGCACCCACGTCATATGTTCCAGTCGAGCACTGGTGCTGCCCAAAGCAATGTTGTCGGTGCTGACAGCCGTGGGGTTGCCCCAGCAGCACAGGGTTGGCCGGCTGCAGTGGCGTCTGAGCGGCTTCAAGGCGCAGCAAGCTATATGCGACAACAATACAAGCCTCAAGCTGGATTCCGTAAACCATACCCATGCGACCCCAATGATGCTTATTGTGTTGTTGAGGAGTGGACTTTTTACTGAGGGTAATGAAGATATGCGATCCTAGTGTTTCTTGGTTTGTGTGAATTGCAGATTGAATGGGCGTCTTGAGTGTAATGAGGTCGTAACGCTAGTCTTTCAGTATATATCTTGTTTTCAACGGCGTTGTTGTAGAAGTCTACTCCAGGAGAGTATCGGTCAAAACATAAATCAATGTTAATGATGTGACTGTGCACTTCTCGGTGCTTGAAATGAATATCTCCGACGATGCGGCATCGGCAGGATCTGGGCGTTACCATTAGATTAGCCTTATTACATCGAGCGATTGTCCAAGTAACTTCGCGTCTTCCACTCATCTATCTTGTATTCTAGCAAACATGATAAGTCCGTTCTTCACAAGTCTGCGCTTCGAACTCATTTGGCTTCATCCTAGACACGCCTCAACAAAGCGCCGTATCGAGACAGATGTCATGAAATTGTAAGGACCACCTGCCTTAAGGTGACCTACGTTCTCACTGATGTAACGATTCACAATGCAGGCTAATGTCGGATTACGAGGTGACCCTCGTAAATGACAACATGCGCGAGTTCTACGTGCGCTTCTATGGTCCGGGAGAAAGTACGTTCCCTAATCACTCTTCCGTCCACGTCGGATTAATCAGCACCAGCACCCTTCGCGGGTGGTATATGGAAGATTCATGTAGAATTGCAAGCAGAGTATCCATACAAGTCGCCAAGCATAGGCTTTATGAACAAGATCTTTCACCCCAACATAGATGAGCTGTCAGTAACTATCGCGATGCTTCCCGAAATGTCGATTTATACGCTCTCATTACAGGAGTGGCTCCGTATGCTTAGACGTCATTAATCAGACGTGGTCACCAATGTTCGGTATGCGGGGCAGTTGACGTATGTGCGGTTGTTGCTAATCTGTCCCCTTTCATAGATATGATCAACATTTTTGAAGTCTTCTTGCCGCAACTTCTGCGGTACCCTAATCCCAATGACCCACTAAACGGCGAAGCTGCCGCACTGATGATGCGACACCCGAAGGAATACGAGGCAAAGGTCAAGGGTAAGATTGTTTCCTCCTATCGTCGTTCAGAATGTTCATTTCTGCTCAGAGTATGTCCAACGTTTCGCAACGAAGGACATCATGGATGCCGCAGAAGATGGAAATGAAGACGAAGCAGACGAGGAGATGAGCGATATCGGCAGCATCAGTGAGGATGAAGAGTAAGAATCATGATACCTCTTCTGCTGGCATGCCTTTCTCCCGCATTTTTCGTCACCGAGTTTCCGCACATCACTCATATCATTTCACATATCATATCCATTCTCTACTTCACCTAACCTTTCTCGATTATGTGTTATCTGCTATCATCACTCAACTCGTCTTTTTTGCGGAGATACCTTCGCTCGTCTTGATGACCTCCATTCCTTTCACTACTGGATAATAGTCGGAAACATCCCATCCCTTTCGCCGTGTTGTATAATTAGGGATCATGTAGTGCCAACTTCATTGTGTGTCATAATGTATTTTGCTTAGACAACCGCGAGACTGATGGGAGATATTCAGTAACTCGAGGGACATTCGGTAACTCGGCAATGCATTCGGTAACTCGGGGAGTGCATTCAGCATGTAAGATTCAGGTGGGACCGGGAGTCGTTGCAGTAGACGGTGGGAGTGCCGGTACGAGTTCATCGACTCTCTTCTGTATATCTGCGGCGGCCTGCAAAAGTTCATCGAAGCAACGTGAGTCCAAGATTGAAAGGACAGAAACTTGTTCGCACCTTCATGAGTGATTCTATTTGCGTTTTGACACTTTCCACGGTTGCGAGTTTGAGCTTGCTATGTTTCAGCAGCTCCTCCTTCTGCGCTGTGAGTTCTTTTCTTTTTTGATCAAGTCTGTTGTTAATGATGAGATGTGGATATCTATATCGTAGATTGTGTATTAAACGTGCCTCTGCCTTTCCACCAGTTCGAAGCCTAGGCGATTGAGCATAAGTTGATGAGGATTCTGCAGCACGTCATCTGAGCGCGCTTCAGGGGGTGCTAGAGTTTTAAACTCTGATAGAGAGTACAAGGGTACGTCTTGGTAAATGGAACTGCACGAACGTTCAGCGGAGATTGCAGAGACAGATAAAGAACAACAAACGCGAATTGCCGACACTTGTCGATCTCTCTCTCGAGATGACGCTTTTCATAGAGCAAATTCTGGAGGCCGAGATGTGTCTGATCCATGTCATGACGGGCCTCTGTGGTTGCTTGCTTGCATGCTCTTGTTGCAGCATTTGCATTTCTATTGAGGGCTTTTAGACGAGCTACTAGAGCATTGGCACGGATTTGAATAGATGTTGAGTCTACAGTAGTTAGGTCAGAGGAGACTAGCTCTTGAAATTGCTTTATGGCTTGGTCTTCTGTCATGGCGAAGACTAAAGGCAGAGAGCACGTGGTTTGATTCGTCAGGAGCGGTCCGAAATGAGTAATGAGTCCGTGATGATCATGAGAAGTGAAATAGTAAGCCGCGCGTTGAATCAGCTACTAGACGATTACAGAGATTACCATCATTCTGCATAGCCTGTCCAACCTCACGCTAACGAAGGCACGGCCCCTCACGGTAATGTAAATTTATATCTATTCGTTCCATCACTACTACAGTCTTCTCACACTCACGTCAATAAGTTTAAGAACAACAACTCAAAGCCCCTGCATTTATCTTTCTGCGACGTATAGTTTCATTCATCAATATCATGGCCTCAGTGACGCGCACAAGATCTGGTACGATCCCATCAATGGAGACCAGCGGTCACGCATTCAGAGATAACACTCTCATCGTCGGTGAGTCCCCCTGTCTCCGCCACCGCTCCTGTCTAACTCAAATCTCTCCACATCTAGTCTTTGGTGCCTCCGGTGACCTTGCAAAGAAAAAGGTGGGCGACGGTGCTCTTTCATCGTTACACTGGACGTTCCTGAACACCCCGATAGACGTACCCAGCTTTGTTTGGTCTCTACCGCAACGGTTATCTCCCTAAAGGCGTGCATATCGTCGGCTATGCACGCACAAAGATGGATCAAGAAGAGTATCACAAACGCACCACTAGTTACATCAAGAACCCTAACAACGATCCTGAAGTTGCTGCCACAATCGAGGAATTCAAGAAAATATCGTCCTATGTTTCTGGCAACTACGATGACAGTCCATCTTTCCAGAATTTAGCAAGACATATGGAGGCTATCGAGAAGAGCTACCAAAGTCGCGGTATCAACCGCCTCTTCTACCTTGCCCTCCCGCCATCCGTGTTCGTTCCTGTTGCAAAACACGTCAAAGAGAGCTGCTATGCGACCAACGGAATCAATCGCATTATCGTTGAGAAACCTTTTGGCAAGGATCTTGACTCTTGCCGGGAGCTCCTGTCGTCACTCAAGGAGTCATGGAAAGAGGAAGAGACTTACCGTATTGACCACTATCTCGGCAAGGAGATGGTCAAGAATTTGTTGGTCCTCCGTTTTGCCAACGTCGCTATGGGCGCTGCGTGGGACAAGCATTCGATCAGCAACGTACAGATCAGTTTCAAGGAGCCCTTTGGCACAGAGGGCCGTGGCGGTTATTTCGACGAATTTGGCATTATCCGTGACATCTTGCAGAACCGTGAGTCTCTTATGAGTCTGTGTGGGAAGGGGCTGCCACGCTGATGCATGTGCGCACTCAGATTTATTGCAGGTCCTGAGTATCTTGACCATGGAACGACCTGTCTCGTTCGCGTCGGAGGACATTCGGGACGAGAAGGTTATTCATGCGCACTAGAAGTATTGGTCGTGTTCTCACGCTAGTGTCTCTCGTTCTTCCCAGGTCAAAGTGCTTCGCGCCATCCCACCTATCAAACGGGAGGATGTGGTTCTAGGCCAGTATGTTGGAGCCAATGGGAAGCCGGGTTACCTGGATGATGACACGGTGCCGAAAGATTCTGTCTGCCCAACATTCGCTGCTACCACGCTCTGGATTCAGAACGAGCGGTGGGAAGGAGTCCCATTTATCTTGAAGGCGGGAAAGGGTCTGTTCCATCTCGGATTACACTGAAAAAAATAGCCCCTGACAAATTATGCACTTCAGCCTTGAATGAGGCAAAGGTTGAAATTCGCATGCAATTCAAGGATGTCACGCAGGGAATTTTCAAAGATATTTCACGCAACGAACTCGTTATCCGCATTCAGCCATCGGAGGCCGTTTACCTGAAGTTGAACACTAAGACGCCTGGATATGCATTCCGCGCGCTTCCGACCGAGATGGACCTTACATACAAGAAGCGATTCACGGATACAAAAATCCCGGAGGCATACGAGGCACTCATACTGGATGCGATCAAGGGCGACCACTCGAACTTTGTCCGAGATGACGAACTGGATGTTGCATGGAAGGTAAGCATGCTGTTGCAAGCCATAGTGAAGGAGTGCGATTGATCGCCAATGTACCAGATTTTCACCCCCATTCTGCACTGGATAGATGGGAAAGAAGGACCACGCCCTAAGCCCTCACCCTACCCCTATGGTTCTCGGGGACCTAAGGAGCTTGATAGCTTCATTGAGAAGTTGGGCTACAAGCGTAGTACAGGAGAGGACTAGTAAGCATGTTCCATTCGGGAGATGTACGCTGTTAACTTGGATTGCACTACAGTAGCTGGCCCATAACGAACGTGTCAAATCTGTGAATGAAGTCGTTGAATAGGATTTAGAATCGTTTAGCTTCTTAATGCACGAGGTTCGGGTGTGGGTGGGTATATTCTTTCATAAATTGACTTGCATGTGTCTCTCATGATTCTGGAAATCGGTAGCCATGATTGTATGTCCCTAAAGATTGTATTGTTACATATATGCAGTAGTTGTGGCGGTTCCGTTCAGTGTATCATTGGAAGGGCCAAAATCGGCGATCCGTTGCGGTATGAACCTTACTTGTTTTAATCAGTTTAAATGGGGCGTGAGCATCGTGAATCTCTTGATTGAATGCTTGAATCGAGTTTCTGAGATCTTCACTCTGTTGCGTACTGAATCGTCTTATTCGCTTGTAGTACTCAGTCAGGTAAGAAACTACCTTTTGTCTTACCGCGGAGGAGCTAAACAAATCTATGCGAACCCTCGAGCTCGTATCCTTATAGCTTTGCTAATGAACTCTGGCACTCGCAAGTCTATTTAGTCCTCTCTGCTCATAGAATCGTCGGATAGTCCTTCTTCACTGCAGCCCCAGTAATACATCCTCGGAAAGTTATGAACTATCTTTCTCCAAATGCTATTCTGCCTCTTCTACACTGTCCCCTTTGCTCCCCATCTCATCTCCTGACAGACCCAACCACTCTACGATGTGGTCATACCGTCTGTTCATCCCATACGACCTCTGATTTATGCCCAATCCCTACTTGTTCGTCGACTCCAGCGAATTTCACCCTCGCCATTCCACCTAGTTCTCGAGTCTCGTTCTTCCCAGCGACTGCCGAGTCGCATACGAGCTCTTCCGAACCAGCTGAACGACGAATTGACGTCAGGGTGAAAAAGTTGGTGGAATTAGTAATGAAGGCCGCAGAGCATGGGGCCGAGCAGCCTGACTTTCTTGTGGAGACCTATTCTGACTCTGAAGACGATGCCGATGATGAACAGCATGAACCGGTTTCTTTTCCATCGTCTTCATCCGCTAGTCGTCCCGTGACACCCGTCCCTGGCACATCGAGTTCCGCCGATTCAACCTCCCCTGTGTCATCGTCTTCTCGACCGCGTAAGCGGCGTCGACGTCATATGTCCACTTCACGTTTGCCGGATTTTCATCCTTCTGACCCTGGGGCTGTATTACTAGCTGAATTTGACAAGAACCTCACTACGGAGTTGACGTGCGAGATCTGTTTTATGCTGTTTTACCAGCCTGTCACAACGCCTTGTCAACATGTACGTATATACAACTTCTGTTCTGTATGAAAAACCCTGATGACGGTACTGCCAGACTTTTTGCTCGAAATGCTTACAAAGATCGCTAGATCATAGCATGTTATGTCCGCTATGTCGCGTGGAATTACCTGGCTTCACTTACTTTCATGAACACTCGCATAACAAAGTTGTCCTTGCTCTTCGTCAGTAAATTACGTCCAGCTCTTGTACTCATCTAATTTCTTGTCAACGTGCAGTGCTCAAAGCTTACCCTGAGTCATATGAATCAAGGGGACAAGCAATCGCGACAGAAGAGCGTGACGCGCGTTTAGACACGCCCATTTTCGTTTGCCAACTATCATTTCCGGGAATGCCAACGCTCCTGCACTTCTTTGAGCCACGCTACCGGCTTATGCTTAGGCGTTGTCTCGAGGCTCCAACACCAACTTTTGGCATGATAATGCCTCCACGTGCAGCGCCTGTTACTGGTCTCGGCGTTGATGCGGGTGCAGATTTTGGTACCATGCTTGAGATTCGCAGTGTGCAGATGCTGCAAGACGGGCGGAGCATGGTGGAAACCCGGGGCACGCATCGATTCAGGATACTCGAACGCGGATCTCTGGATGGGTATATGATCGGAAGGGTGGAACAGATCGACGATTATGAAGACCTCTTTGATGACTGGGAGTCTGAGATCGAGGAGAACACTGATTCTTCGTCATCCGCATCATCATCGTCTGCTTCTAGCGCCTCGGGCCATGCATCATCTCCACACCTTCTTTCGCGCATAATGTCGAACCTGTCACCACCTACATCACCCATCAATCCTCCTCTGAGTACCGCCGCGCTCCTTCAAACGTGTCACACGTTTCTGGAGCAGCTCCGCGCAGGCACTGCACCGTGGGTAGTTCAGCGTCTGAACCACACATACGGTCCGCAGCCGCCTGATGAGGACCCTGATGCATTCTCCTTCTGGATGGGTATGGTGCTTCCGATAGATGAGCATGAAAAGGCTAAATTGCTACCAATCAAAAGCGCCCGACTCCGTTTGCGGATGGTCGTAGGCTGGATCGAACAGTTGAATAGTAATTGGTGGGTGCTGCATATTATTTTACCCCTATTCCACTCTTGACTGTGACTCGATGGTTAGGTGGTTCTCGAGTGGATGCGTTGTCATATAGTCCTATTCACTCACATCATATTCTCTTATTACACCCTGGAATCAGCCCGGCCACGCTGAAGGAGATGAAAGAAGAAACAAAGCGGTTTGTTTAACATGTATCACGTACTCTACCTACATACAGTATCATTCGCACTGATTTTATTTGGTACCACCTACTGGAGTGTACTTTACACATGGGGATACCCGTTTTCTCTTTGACTCTTCTGACTTAGTTACTGCTTCTGCATCGGTTGCTGGAATCTGGACTAGCTCTGTTGGATTACTTGAAATGTTTACTACGACATAGTCTTGACTCCAACTGCCTTATTTTTGGGAAGGTTACAGTGAAATGAGCCTGCTTGTTCTGGCTACAAGTGGTTATCAAATGCCTTTATTTTGTCACACCGGAGTCACACCTTTATTAAGCCAAAGCGTGACACACTTCCGAACTGCTTATCCCACTGCGCCCTCGGAGCGTCCCTGCTCAGCGTTCAGTGCGAGTTATGACGAACTCAACCCTAGGCCCGCTACGGCTACTTATGCCGACTGTGCGCCCGCCAGCACCTCCGCGCATCCCACAATCTCCCCCAAGCCCACCAACACGAAGGCAAGCCTCGTCAAAATTAATCCGTTCGCGCTCCGGCTCGGTAACTGCCATCACGACAAGCGCGGCATTCAATGCGGGGACAGGGGTAGGTGAGGATTCCATCGGGGAACGCTGGATTGGGAGGAAATCTCGTCTTGAAATTGCCGAGAATCGTGTCGAACTCCAGGGTTATCAGATGTATGCGGTAGAGAAGTGGTCTGTGGCTTGTCTTCGTGTGGAATTCGGCGCGTGTTGACTGATGCATAGGATAGTCGAGCGTGTACGTCCTGTTACCGTGCTCATTGTTTATACGGGAGACCCCTCCCATAAGGTACGTTCCTGTGGTGTAAGCCTGGACTTCAGGAGCATGTGTTCATCCCACTTGTTATGGCTGCAGATTACTGTCACCGTACTTAAGCCTGCTGGCTGTTTGACACACCAGGAAGGAGAGTTAGAAGTCAAGCTCTCTGTCCAACACCTTCGCAAAGATGGGGCCCGACCAAAACAGGTACCTTGGCACTTGGGCAATATACTCCCTTAGTGCTAATGTATGCGCTTTAGACGCCCCTGGGCATTCTGATGGTCACCTCTTTGGCTAACTTCCGGTCTGATTACACAATTGTGCAGATTCCCGATGGCGACTTTCTAGCAGTGCAGGAGCGATTATACTGCAACATAAATCTACTGCGAATGGGATGTAGTGGCCGAAGTGCTGTTACCCTGGAAGAACCTAGGTAAGCTAGGTAAGGTTTGAGCTCTCGGTTAATGTATTCATTCATCATTTCGTAGCGAAGCGACAAAGGATCGGTTTAAATCATTGTACTTCATTCCTGATACGCCGTCTACAACACATCCATTTCGCTCTAAATCTCCTCCGAACTCGCGTGCCCAGCCCCACACGTTCTCACATTCTCCAAGTTCCCATATCCTTCCCGACACATTGAACGGCTTTTCTTTGCATGTCCCGTCACTGTACACTGGCACCTCTCTGCAACATAACGTGTCCAATATTAATGCACAGCAATCACAGCGTCACCCGCACTTCGCAGCCACTGTTCTAGAGCTGGTGAAACTGATACAGGCTGCCTTGTCTGTGTGTGGAATGTTTCCACTGATTACCCTACCTATGTTGGATGGCCTACTTTGTGATGTCACTATAGATGGACTACAAAAATGGATGGTGGAGGTAGGAGAAAGCTTCCCAGGTATTGAGGTCCGTAAAAGTACTTTTCATTATTGAGACACTGTCCAAATTAAGCATTTTCAGGCAACCGAACGTATTGCTGACCCGTCTGCAGTTGCCGCACTACTTTCATTTGTACTCTCGGCGCGAAATAAGCTCGCGTCCCTCGCACAAGCAGTGCCAAAGGATCCATTCCTACATCCACACGTGTTAATTGCTTGCATTAGTGCATGTGCACAGGCTCAGCTTTTGGGTATCAACTCGCATTCCAATAATGGGATGCATTCGTCGCCAACGCTTTCGCACGTGGAGACACCTCCGCTGGTCACAGTCTCAGGCGCTTCCTCACCTGGACCGTCAATGTCGTCGGCAATCTCCATGTGCTCGCCATCGCCTTCCATTGGTGCAAGTTACTCAGTTCCCCAACCAGCGCTCCCAACCTACTTAAATCTTCATTTATACCATGCGCTCACCTCCACGCACGAGGCAAGGCTTAAGCATTCTGACTCACGACGTGTGCAACGTATCATTTTATCTACTCTTGACCCAACTTCTGAGCCCAACTCATCTGATGATGAGCGGCGCGGGTTAAGCGGACGTGTCAGGGGCTTTGTGGGGCGCGGTGGCGTGGCTGGTGCGGAGGGTATATTGGCACCCGTGGCAGACCTGGGCACGTTCGTCAGAGCTGTCGTAGGGCGTGATAAACAGCATGAGAAAGTTGGATCCAGGGTCGTGAAAAACAAATTGGAGAGAGAGCGTATTAGGAAGGACGAGAAATCCGATGAAGTGGATGAGAAGGAACGGGTAGCCGGTAGCGTGCGTGCCCTTTGGACCGGCAGAGTGGAGGTAGCGATTCGTTTGCGGGCGCGTGCAGTGGGGCCCACGCAAACGCTCCACAGAGCCCAGGAGAAGGCACGAGAAAAAGATAAGGACAAGGAACGACTTACGTCAAGTGATGTGGACGATTCGGGAATCGTAAAGAACGTGGGTGAAGACGATATTGATCTCACCTTCGGAGGTGCTTGGTCTGGAAAGGTTCAGAAGAAATTGGAGTTCTGGGCTGGGTCGGTAGCTTCTTGAATTCTTCCACCTCGGGCTGACACCTTCATTATAGCATCAATCGGTCCAAGAGATCGATAGATCTATCATCTCCATTGAGATCTACAGGGCGCTCTTCGTTAATAGCAGTACCATTGTCTGCACAATCGTCTTTATCGGGCCATGTGTATGCCGATACAAGCGCTTTGACTGTACCATCTGTGGTGTTATCCCCGTGAGTGCCATCCCTTGTCTAGAAAGATTCACATTCAAGAGGGCAGGAATAGCGGGGATGATGAGGACCTCCCGAGCAGCGGCCAGGTATCACCAATCTGTATGCACTCAAGTGACTTATTTGGCTAGACTGATCTGATGCATCAATCCTAGCGGACTCAAGGACACACAACCCGTTCATACTGGACCCTTCTGATGCATCTATCACCGCGCAAAGATCCACTTCCAATCTTAACAAGGATGATCCAGAGTACAATCGCCGTGTGAAGTCCTTCCTTGCTCGACACCACAGACGGCCTAGAGATGAGAGTCGCGTGTCTAGCTGGTCGGGTGTAGGAAACGCAGAGGAAAAGAGGAAGTATATCGATAAATCTACTGAAAGAGAGAGTGAGGCCGAGAGTAAGAGGAAAATGTTGAGGCCTGATATTCAGAGGTAGGCGGATGGAACCCCCTAAAGATGTTATGTGCTAATACTTGTGATAGACGGCATAGTTTTCACGATCTGGATGCCTTCCGAGACCTTCGTATCCTTCCTCTCAAATGGATGCGAATCGACGTAGACCTTTGCGGCCACCTATTAGTCATGCATCGACGAGAAGAGCATTTGAAATGTATGCTTGCTTGCCTTGAGGTGAGCGTTTGTGTTCATAAGTTCCTTGGCCCGTTCATTACAATGTGGACCGGTCTAGCATGTATCTTCAAATCTGGCAGCGACCAACGCGGCTCTGCTGAAGGATGATAGAGATCATCGCGAATTTTTATCTCATCTGTCGGGCCAACTCGAAGCCCTGCAACGCGTGGAAGACGCAAGAGTCGCGGCCCACAGTAGTCGTCAACAAGTTGCAGCTCTTGACTACGAGGCGGGGCAGTTCAGGCAGCAAGACCTCTGGGACGCAGCAATCGCGCCTCGAGCAAAAGTGCTAGAGTTTAGGGGTAAAGTTTTTGGGTCGGACACCATCAGCTCAAGAAAGCGACGGCGGAAGCAGTGGACGCTTGGCGGTCAGGAGCGGGAGGTGGATGCATGGGGACGGACGGAGAGCGAGGCGGAGGAGGAACGTCGTGCAGGTGCCGGGTTGGGAGATCTGCGGGTGCTTGGCAACGAGACGGATGATGAGATGAGTGAGGCGGAAGAGGAGGGTGAACACAAGGACGCTTTGATGCAGCCAATGTGGTTACTCAAGTTCCTTACCAGATGGACCACAAGGTTGGGATTCTTGGCGGGTCAAAGTGGGGTGCAGGCGTCGCCATCTCAGTCTTATGCGCAGTCCCGCGACAGCAGTGTCCCTGCTACGGATTCTCGGACCAGTGATACTTCCATTTTACCATCATTGCCTTCATAATATTTTACTTTTGACATTATTTACTGCATGGACTACTAGTGCTTGGTCAAGGATATATGGAATAATATTTTTATGTACACTAGCCCATGATCTTAATGGAGTATTTACGATTTCCTCACCACCTTGCCTTGCGAACGTTTCAAGGCACGTTTCCGATCACGGTCGATGATCTGATGCGAAAGTGGTGAACCAGGAAGTAGAACCCGATATGCAAAAAACAAACCTTTTTCTGTTCTGCAGCACTCAGGCGTGACACGCGTTCTAGTTCTGCTTTCCGCCTCGCGGCTTTCTTATCCTCGGCTATTTCCTCCTTCTTTTCCTTCACAGCTTCTTCCCGGATTTCCTTGTCCACGTCCTCCCTGACCTTTTTCATCTTAGAACGGGTTTCAGGCCGCAAATTCATCTTCGTTAAACCGTCAATAAATGTAAACATAGCCGAGACCAGAGGTATGGTCTCGGCAGCCTTGTCCGCAGGAGGAACGACCAGACACAAGATGACGTGTTTCTCGCGTTCGGAAGGTGTAAGGGGGACAGCAGGACGTTCACGCGGCTGATCCGTCACGGAAAGGGATTTGAAGTATTTGAGATTAATGGGATCCGAAAGGAGCTTAGTTAGTGAGAACGTGGGAGTAGCCTTGAACAAGTTGTCAGTCACATCTGCCCACTCGGCCATCACGGAAAGCGAGGCTGGAAGTGAGGCATGATCGACAGTACGGGTGAACGTCTGTGGCATGTAAGTTTAATATAACTTGACCATAGGGAATGAGGCTAACCAAATCCCAGCGTTTGTCCTTGATACTTGCGAATTCATCCTTTGCGAGGACTGCCCATACGTAATCTGGGATGCTAGCAGCCATTTCCGCGTCGAGTTTGAAGTCTAGAATGAGTTCATCGTACGGATTGTACCTGAGGTCGTACATCTGCCAGCCAAAATGATACATAAGTTGCAGTGGATCTTGACGTGGGCGAAGTGAGAATATAGTGTGCAGGGACGCAATAGCACGTCGACCGGTGGAAAAATTGAAAAAGTCCGTATACCCATCTGCGATGAGCCCTGAAGCGGACGTAGGTGAAGAGAATTGGTCTTGAAGGAGTGTGAGGTGAGCATTATACCTGAAAGTGCATTAAAGATAGCCTAGATTAAGATTTCAAACGTGGACGTACCAGGAATTGGCTCTTTTGGAGTTGTCATATTTGCCGTAGATGGCTATCACTACGTACGCCAACAATCCAGCTAAAAGATACGCCTGGTTTTGAAAAACTGCGTCATGCGGTGAGCACGAGTACGTTAGGAAAGAACCGAAGGCTCCAAGCACATACGTCCTGGACGAAAAACCAAGAATTTCCATTGAATTTCCCAACCATCGTAGTCGGTTGGTTGTACAAAAGGTGGGGGTGTCATAGCACCCAGAATTTTGACGAGAAGGTTTGCCATGGCTCTCTACTTACCTGCAGTTGACCTAGTGAACTTTGAGAATACATGAGAACTTTCGGAAAGAAGTCCGGGGTTCGGTAATTTCCGGAGGATATTCGATGTCATCAAAAATTAGGTCTGGATCGCAGCAGACAAGGTAGAAGAGGCAAGAAAGTCGTGAGTACTATCATCCCCTCCCTCTCCCCTTCACCCTTCAGACACTGACAATGGATCCGTCAATACTTGTCACAAGATCATTGCTCAATCAATTCCAAGTCGAGATGGAGGTGAGTTCAAAATAATCCGTAATTCGCGTGACAGTGTTTCTAAACAATGTGAATAAGCCAAGACAAAGCCAGCCAACCGATTATGGCCGTTTTGTGATCCATATTGTAAAGCGTATGACACAACAGTCGAGCTCTATCGACCAAGCCATGTTACGTCGTGCGATTGGACTCGCATCGTCATACCTTGTGACTGACACAAGCACCAATTCGGAGCGCGGCATCCAGACATGGTGTACTGGGTTTCATCGCCTTGTCGATATTATGGTTGTGCTTCATTCAAGAGGGGAGCTCGAACTTGAGACAGTCAACGAGGCATCGAAAGCGTGTTCTGAGTGTTGGAGTGTAGCCGGAACTTGGCGGGGAATGGAAGATTGTCGTCAGGGTGTGAAAGAGGTTGCTGCTAAGCTTAAGAAGTTGCTTGATGAACCTCACAGAAGAACGTATAAAGGATCCAAAGTGTACACCCCGAACAGTAGTTGACTAGTGAGAAATAGCCCCTAGCTTAGTGGCAGTGACAGCCATGTGGCCGGGTAATGGCATTGCTGACTATCGAGTCCGATGAGTCTTGACTTGGAGTCTGGCACTGCGGACCTGCAGCATTCCTTGTCATGAGCATATCACCTCCTCAGGCCCATTCCTCGACTTCAAAGCATCGCCCACGTCGACCAACTCGTCAGATACCTTCTGTTCCAACTGATGATGGTCCGCAAAATCCTGTTCCTCCCGAGGAGTCGCACTATTTGGCTCTGACACCTCTCCGTGCTCATTACTTGAAGAAATCACTAGTACAGCTTCAATTTCACAAAGAATTAAATCGTATAACAAACGCACCTGACGATGGCGGTTCCACCCTTGCATACCTTGGTGCCCCGTTTACACCACCCCCAGTGGGTGCCCGGCCCCTTGATTTACCCTTCTTGAAGTATATCTTCCACCAATTCATTTTAACATTCCCCTTCCTCGCAGCTGCAGATAAAAGTTTCTATTCAGATAAACTACAAGTATTTGTTGCTTCCGCTCTTGCGAAGAACATATCCCCCACTTCATTACTTGAGGATGAAAACGACCCCAAAGCTGCTCGCCTCAAATTACTTGACAAATTGGAGCGGAACTTTGCCCTATTTTTCAGCGCTGGTACAAAGCTAGTAGAACAAGAGGAGGTCGTCCGGCTCAACCAACATGACCTCGATCGACTCGAGCAACTTGCTAAGAAGCGGCAGGCACGGTTGGCCAAACATCGCGACGTATTCGAAGTAAATATTGTATGTGTGAGGACTGTCACAGACAAGGGTCGGATGCGCAGTCGGGTTCACGAGGTTTGCTGGCATCTATCGATCATCAATCGTCGATGTCCTTATCATCTCATTTAGGAATTCATCATCAGGACTCGGCTGTCAGAAAATAGGGAGGTTTGCGTGTCTCGAAGGTATGGTGACTTCAAAACGCTTGCAAATGAGGTACGACTTTGTGCACCTTAATCCTTGACATCGCCTATCATATGTCCTCTGTAGTTGCGCAAATTTCATCCTGAAGAGATCATACCTTCTCCGCCTGTCAAAGATCGCACTACCGTCAATGTTCCCCGCTCGACCTCTCCTCCAGATGTGTCCATCGCGTCACGGATGCAGCGCACTACCCTCTCCGATCACGGTGCCACGTTCTCGGATGGTTCATCTGAGTCACTCCCGCACTCTCCATCTTCGCAGCAGTTTGGGAATGGGAGATGTCTGCCGCGGCTGTCCCGTGAAAAGAATAGGTTGACCCTTCGAGCTTATCTGCACTCTCTCATGAACAATGGCGTAATCGGGAGCTCTCCCGTGCTCAAATCTTTCTTACTCAGCGGGCCTACTAGTTTGAGTCCTGAGGAGGTAGAAGATGCTCGCAGACGAGAAGACGCAGATAAAATGCGTGAAAATGGAAGGAAACGGTTTGCACAAGAAATTGCTGGGCGTGTTGATAGATTAAGAGATGCAGTGAAGAGCGTTAAGGGCGATATCATGGGGAAAGGTCTGTCAACCGCAGGAGTTATTCATCATCAATCTCACATATTCATAGATGGACTTAGTCATATTTTCGCCATAATCAAGGTTACTCCCGACATAAATCAACTACCCCTTAATTATCGGGCTGTGACAGAATGGGGCAGAATAACGTGTGTATATGTTTCTGTCCATGATGAGACAACTAATCGTTTTGGTAGGCTAGCCTCGACAATCTTCCAAATGTTTGTCGCGTCTGATACTGCGTCGGAAACATTCGCAAGCATGAAGCGTTTACATGGATTAATGCCTTACTTTTTGCTAAGGACAGCACTCAAGATAAGCAGTCCAATTGCCATGATACGCAGTAAGGTGCATATATCCTCTCAGGACTCGTATATTGATGAAGGCTAGGCGTGGTGGACATCTTTCTGGCGACTCCCTTCGGTGGAAGAAGTCTCCTCCAACGGTAATCCAAAATTTAACTCAGTCAGCCTGCCTGTTAACGCTTTGCCAGAATGTTTTCTAGCTCTCTTACGGAAGAGGTTACAATTATCGAAGAAGATATCGAAGCTGTAAAAGCCAAAGTCGATGACTCTGTCATTTGTGAGAAGCTCCGCTTATTCGTCAACGCCCCGCGCGAGATCCAGGACACGTATCGAATGGATGCAAAGCAGGGGAATATCCCAGTACTTGTTGTTGTTCTGCGCTCTAGAGAAGAACCCAGATTGAATCGTGACCAATTACGCCGAGTGCACCGGGCGCATCTTGCACATGCAGCGTATCTGAGGGAGCGGCAAAATTTCGCAGATTCGGACGATGACGATGGGCCAACCGACGAGGAGGCATGGCTGTTTGAGGACCTAAATGTGCTCGTGCAGCTTTACTCCCGATTGAGAGACCGGGAACAGTTGATTGCACTGATATTTGAGGTTAGTCCGCTTGATAAATTGTCAGTATCTCCGCTGACGCACTCTCAGGGTGTTACTGCCGAGTTGCTCAAGGATATCATCTCTATTTTCTATGCGCCATTAGCCCAAGTATACCGGGCTGCCAATATTGGAAATTCTGTATCAGATCTACAGAATTTCATCACCGATTTAATTAGAGTCGTCGAGGCTATGGAAGACAGTAAGTTCTTTACACCAATTCTCAAGAAAGTCTAACCATCGAGCGATTAGTGAGCGAAGAGGATCCCCAGGCCACGGTACAAACCTTTATTGATCTCGTCGGCCGACACGAGCAAGCATTTTACTCTTTCGTGCATAAGGTACATGCAAACGGGAAGGGCTTGTTTGAAAGCCTGATGCAATGGATTGAGATATTCCTTACTGTCGTGCGAGAAGGTCTAGGATCACCGGTGTCGCTTGAATGGTTACTGCCTCACGGGGGGCAAGAGCGCGCAAACATGATGAACGAGATAGACGAGGTCGCTCGGTACCATTACAAGCTGAAGATCGCACACGAAGAAAAAGTGCGCAGGCGATTCACGCGGGCTCAAGGCCATGATGATGCGGACGCCGAAGACGAAGCCACGCAGGCACTGGTACACGGCGTGGTAGGGGAAATTAATTTCGGGGAACTGGTACAAAGTGATGCTCTTGATCTTGCCGCGGAGGAAACGGATGACGAAAGCGATGAATCTTCCAGTGAGTATGAAACGGACAGTTCGGGGAGCTACGAAGACACCGAGAGCGAGGAAAGCGAGGAAGGGCCAACTCCAACTCGGTCCCGAGTTCAAACGGCTAGGCCGTCTCCGCATATATCGCCCGTGCGACGCCCTTTGACGCCTCCAACTCTACAGTCACCGCCTCCTTCTACCCACCGGCGATCTATCTCATTACGAAGTACGAAATCTGCCCATTTCTCTCAACAGTCGAACTGGAAAGATGCCCCTCCGGTCCCACCATTACCGCCATCACTTCATTGTATAAATAAACCATTACCCCCACCTCCCCCCACCCTAACTGCACGTTCCGCGGAAAACTTTCAGCGCGCACCAGATCACCGACCACGCAAATCGAAGGGATTCACTAACACGCTCAAGCCTCCTGATCTAGTTTACATTCCACGGTTGTTGCCATTATTTGTGGAAGTGGTCAGCTTCTCCTGTTCAAACTTAACTTCATACTTGTTACTCACTCTTCCTTATAGATGCGGCCGAACCTACGTAGGAAGGATACATGATAAGGTCAATTCGAACTAGCAAGTTGTTGTATTTATAGGGATTCCACGGATATCGATATTCTACTGTGTTTTTGACAGATCTTGTGATCTCTGACGTCTACCTTGGGATCTGGTATTCCTTACCCAAATTGTGCAGATGTTGGGCTCACTAGTCGACCTTGAACGTGTTTTCCTGGCCGTATGGCTGATGCCTTATTCATGTTTAACTTTCCAAATTTAAACACTAACACCTTAGTAAATCATATATTCAGAATCACCTTGAAAAAGGAATGGCACGAAATAGAGCCATACTTTCACAAGTCACCGAACTCCTGATCAAATTCTTTCTGCGAGACAGCGCCCTTCCGCAGTTTTTTAGCTAATCGTTCTTCTCGTGCCAGTTCGTCCCAATCGTCCCCTCCGCCGTCCTCTTCCGGCTTGGCTTTGCTTGTTTGGAGGGCACCTTTTGAGTTGCCACTAACAACATTTTGGCTTTTGAGCCATTGCTTTTTCCTTGCCTTTTGTGTCCGACGCTTGTCTTTGTCTTCTTTATCATCAGCTTGCTGACTCCATGCAGCATTACGCTTGCGTTTGGCAGCTCGAGTCTCGGAGTCATGCTTTACCACAGCTTTCTTCGAATCTTCTTCAACTCGCTTGGCTTCCTGTGCCTTGTCAGCATAACAGTATGAATCCCACTTCATACATCAGCGCAATCAGCAAGTGCGATACCTGAGAACTACTGAACATACGTTGAGTTCTGCGTCTTCCCATTGCGATTTATCACGATCTTTCAGTTCGGGCATTCGTGGCAATCGCAACAGACTGAAGCTTTTGGCAACACCTATTAAGTCTAGGTCTTTGATTCGGAAGATGTAGGAGGCCTCGTGCTTCGAGTATGCACGAACGAAGGAAACAAATGCCTTCACAGCCTGTCAAACTGTAAGAATGGCCACACATCAGGCTTGGAAAAGGCAGCTACCTTGTCATGCAGCGCGCGATCTGTCATGACGATCTGTCTGATTTGGGACATGAAGGTATTAACGACGTCGTCCTCTGTTGAGGGGCAATCCGTTTCCGGAGCTTTGCTTCCATCTGCCAGTATGTATGGATGCTTCCTGATTGGAATTTTGCGGACGGATAGGAAATCTATTGACGTGGCTGTCAGATCGAAGATGTAACATGAGTGCGTATGGAAACAGACCAATATAATCAATTTCTCTTCCTACCAAAAGTGCATATGCCTTCCCACTCCTTCCAGCTCTGGCTGTCCGACCGCAACGATGGGAAAAGGCTTTCGAGTCAGATGGAGGATCGAACTGAATGACAACGTCAACGTGAGGAATATCAAGTCCTCGGGCAGCAACGTCAGTAGCAAGAAGCACTGAAGAGGTCGATGACAGAGTCGAAGAAAAGGCTGAGAGAGCACGAGTGCGGGCTGCAGGAGGGAGGTGTCCATGGAGGGAATGGAGTTGGACATTTGATGGTAATAGCGTTGGTAAAATCTAAACCTTGTTTGAAATTCAGGAGCAAAAGGTCAACGTAAGAAGGCTCACGCGATAAAAATAATCAACGCATGCGCAAGTCGCGAAGTACACAATGAAGTGTGTTGCGTGATGAGATGACGACTCCTGCTTGATTATACGCGTTAATTGGACCAACTTCTCGGACGGGAGGCAACTAATGTAGAAGTTTTGAAGTCTAAGGAGAAAAGGATAGGTAAGAAACATTACGTAGCACATACACCTTACCCTGCAGGTATCCGCCTTTCCTCGATAACTTGAGTTTCTTGCGAGGTTCCCGACTTCATTCCCTTTGTTCTTTTTGATTGAACCTTAACAACGATGCGAGCAGGATTTCGTAAGCCAACGCGAACCAGTTCAGAAAGAGCATCAGCGTCTGTCATCGTTGCACTGAAAAGACCAGTTCTCCTCTGTTTCGGAATATGAGTAATAATGCGAGTCAGGGCAGCTTGAAAGCCTAGATCTAGCAAACTTTGAACATCTTCAGCAAATAAGCTCTTGTAGACGCGAGAGGCTCACCGGTCTGCCTCATCCAACACCAACACTTCCAACTCCTTGACACTAACGGTTTTCCCTTTTCCTATAAGAAATTCTTCCATGCGACCAGGCGTCCCGATGATGATATCAGCACCAGTAGAGAGAAACCGCTGTATATCCTGAGCTGGGGAAGATTTATCTGATGACACGAGCAGAAGGGGTGGAGGAAATCCTGCCCCTGAGCATTCAGTGTCTGCTGGAGGTGGTGATCCTTCTCCATTTTCAGACTCTTTCAAGATGCTATTATCTGGTTGGGCATTCACGAAGAGAGAAAATACGGAATGAATTTGAGTTGCAAGCTCTCTTTCGGAGGACTAGGATTAGACTTTGAGTAAGTTGGGAGTCCCTCACAAACTCACCTCGTAGGACTGATGACCAGTGCACCGACTTCGTTTCTTCTGAGTTTAGCATCCCTTCTGATAAGACGCTCGAGGATAGGGATAACAAACGCTAGCGTCTTGCCAGAACCTGTCACAGCCTCGACTACTACATCTTTATGCTGCATAAACAGCGGTATTGTGGAAGCTTGAACGGGCGTCATCTGGGTATGCCCCAGCGATTGTATGACATCCAAACTATAAAACTTTAGTCTCACTACGTGAATGCTTGGAATTTAAATAACGGTGGACTTACACCCATGGTGTTAATGGTGTTGGAAGCGACGACCACAAGCCAGCAAAAGCAGCAGACTGCGACATGCCAGGCAAGACGCTCGGAAGTGCTGCACTAGTGAATTTTGATCCAATGGCTGCAATTCGGCCTAGTTTATTCAATGACGATAGTCACTGTCGCACTCATAAGTTGTGATGTTGCCAAACAACTGCCAGAAACTTTGATGGTGACATCCATCATCAATTGAAAGTCACAAGACTCTGAATCCGAAATCGTTCGTTGATCATAGTGGCCAATCTCTAAATTTCAGTGCTCAACAGTTGATCCAGGTGAGCAGCCAGGCTACTTTACACAAAGTCTACAAAAACTGCACTATCCAAGTCCGTTCGAACGACAATACTTGCTAATGTTACAGGCAAACAACAACTAGGCGTGCACGTTCAATATAGAAACACAATTCACTCGGTACGCCTATAAAATCAACGTTGACTAACCTAACTCCCCAGAATGTTGTTGAATTTTTTTCCGGGTGCGGAATAGCCTGAACCCCGGCCGACGAGGGCATTAGGGTCAAGTATACAAGCAATGGCAGACACTGTCATCAAGATAGGACCGATCGGCCTGTGCTCGACTCATAATACAATAATCCATCACGGGAAGAGAATAATTGACAATCCCAAGCGCACGGTGGTGATACTCGGGGTGCTCAGCTGGAATGTGGTGATATCAACTCGCTGATTAGACACAGTGGGCAGTCAAATACGATGCGCTCATACCCATTTCTCAACACCGTTCTCGAACGTAAATAGAGAGGGAATAATGACCAGGGCAGTCGCAACCCGAGGCTAGTCATGGTCATTTCCAATTTCTAATTGGATTCTACGTTCAGTAGGCAACCCTGAGTTTGGATAGGCTTGAAAGTTCTGGCGACTGAGGAACCACACGAGAACTGTGACGTGACACAGTGTCGCCTTGATAGATGGAGAACCAACTCTCATAATGGCCTCCGTGAGTCTGGAGAATGCATGTTCCTTCTCTTCATGCGATCTGCATGCTGACATCGAAAATTCCCATCAGGGAATAGGCCACGTCTTCTACCCTTGTTGTGCGCCTGGCTTCCCGCCATATCTGTTCATCCACCCCCTTGTACACATTAAGAAAGATCTCGTATAGGTCTTTACGGGGGATACCAACGGCTCTCTCCAGAATCCCCGGATCGATTTCCGACTCTTGTCATTTTCATCACTTGTTAATGGTGAACAGCACTTGTTAAAGAATCTGATCCTTTTAGGCGCAAGAAGTTCTTGCAATGTCTAGCCTCTCTCATCACCCCGTTACCCGTCATAGGATGAAAGGTCTCGCCTTATATTTGATGAGTGAGTCAAGTTTCTGTATCACTGAAACACAGCGGACCGAATCGTCGAGCTCGGTATTGTTGCTCTTGTCGATGCAGCAGGTATCCAACCACACGAGTTCTACATTCTTGACCTTCTCACAAAACTTTCTCGGTTTCCCGCATCCTAGAGTTACTGCCGTGTCATTCTTCATCCCTTCATAGGTTGGCTTTCCCTCATCCAGCCATCAGTGAGACAGAGTGCCATATTTGATGGTTTTGGAGGGATCATAGGTTTGCCAGGGATAATGTACCACCCTATCCGGAGGGACAGAGCCCCGCAAGTGGTTCTTCACGTCATTCTTCATGTCTGACAGACTATGAGGCGGATCGAGATGTCATATCGGTCAATTTTTTTAAGATCTGGTAGCGGTGGTCAACTCATGACAGGACACTACTGCTAGCCGCAGAACATCATGAATTGGTGCGATAAGATAATGTAGGATACAAATAAATCTCACCTGCGTACACGTCAAGAATGGTTCTGAGACGTTCTGCTGGCGCGTCGTTTGCACAAGGTCACTGGGTTCAAACAGGTGAGATTTCAGTTTCATACGCAGCTACCTCAGGTGAATTGTAGGTTGCTGAAAGTTGTTTTTGAAGATGTACATGCGCACCGATATCGAAATTGCGGCGACTCCGCCGTATAGTCGTACATGTGTACAAACCTTGTCATATATACATTATACAACCAGGAGCAAATAGTCTAACATCAAACAGCCTGCGATGATATCGTGAATCGCTTGAAGGTATATCTGTCAAATCATGAGTAACCGACAACAAGACAAGGCTGAATAGATATCATACCCGAGGAACGCAAGGTCCTTTTGAGCATCAGCGGTGTCCGCTACAAGGGCTTCAGCTGGCGCCTGGTCAATCTCGTCCGTAGGGAAGTACGACGTATCCGTAATCGAGCGAAGATGCGGCACAAAAGGCGCATCGATCAGGCGTATACTGTCCCACTCTACACCATAGAAGAACGGGTGATTCTTGATCTGTTCAATATTCAGTCGCCGATCTTGGGATGTGATAAGTCTACCGAAGATGTAAGCACAACTATTTAGTAATTATATTTTGGACATCGTACCGTCGGATCAGATCTTCGGCTTCTCGACTCAGATGGACATCATCCGGGAACATTAGGTGGTATTGCCATTGCATGATCTTTTGATAGGTTTCGTGCGTAGATTCGGAGCAGAAGGGAGGGTATCCGACGAGGCATTCGAACATAATTGCACCTAACGACCACCAATCACACTCATTGCCATAACCCTTCTGCTGGAAGATTTCTGGGGCAATGTAATCAGGAGTTCCAACAGTTGAATATGCCTTGTTACACCACCAAATCAATTTTTTCTATAACCATAGCATGGCATTGTCCTTACCAGCTTGCGACGATTGGCTTTCCACGTAGCGATTTGGTCTTTGCTTGACATAGTCAAGTGTATGGCATTGACCATGACACTGTTACGGGCGGCGGCAGCCGGTGACTGCACGCCATTGGAGGAGTCCAAAAGCCGCTGGTAATAACTTGAATCGTGCTGCTTGTGAAAACCAGTCGACAGTCCGAAATCAGACAGTTTTATATGACCATCCTTGTCAATTAGAATGTTGTCCGGCTTAATATCCCTGCGAGAACGTATAAGACTAGCAAGGTGAAGAAGGGTTATGCTGACCTGTGGATGAAACCAAGTTTATGGACAGTATCGATAGCGAGTACACATTCTGCGATGTAGAACCGAGTGACGTCCTCGGAAAATGTATCATATTTAATGAGCATGGTCATAAGGTCCCCACCAGGGAGAAACTCCATGATAAGATACAGCGTCTGTGGGTCCTGGAAGGAATAAAACAATTGGACCACCCAAGGGGAGTTGGACTCTGCCAGAACATCACGCTCAGCACGGACGTGGGCCAACTACGAAGAAAGTTCCAGCTGCATGCACCTGTTAGAACGAAGAAATATGTACCTGGTCCTTTTTCAACATCTCCTCCTTCTTCAATGTTTTCATAGCATAAATCTTGCCGGTATCGGTCTTTTGGACCAGCCTGACCTGCGCGCAATGACATATAGTGCATGCCGACCGAGTTGACAAGACCACCCACCTCGCCGAAAGCACCCTTCCCAATCACCTTGACTGTTCTGAAATCATCCAAACCTAACCGCGTCCGCCGAAGTCGAAGGTAAGTAGACTCTTTCTTTCCTAGCTGTTGCAGTTGGCGATGTTTCCTGTCTTCGGACGTCATAACATCGGTCTGCAGCTTCCTTTCAAGCTCAACGCGCCTGCGAACCCATCAGAGCCTTGTTTCAAGTTGACTGGTATTTTCAGCGTACCTGGTGTTCCGCTCGATAGCTGCTTCTACAGCAACCTTGTAGAAATGCTCCAGCTTGAGTTGCGCGGCTTTTGCACGGTGAACAGCATCGTCCGAGAAACCAACAGCACTACGCTCAAAAGTAACATAGTTGGCTGGTTTACCTGAGCCTGACGAACTCAAAGTCGTCGACTGACTGTTTGAGCGTTGCATGACAGTGAGGGCCTATCGCGTCACCTATGATCTCCGATTAGCGATGGTCGGGGTCGTATGTTGATCGGCTGGCTACTAGTCATACAAACGTGACAATAAAAAATTCCAGGGTTGCGATTGTAACTTTTTGAATTGTGATTTCATATGCAGGTGCTACATAGTGTTACAACACTGATAAGACAAGGAACTGCATACTAATTGGGCTACAGCTGAGGAACGCACTGTGTACATGAAGTAAGATATCATAAGGGGGTAATGAGAGTGTAGGACGCTTGAGACCCTGTAGTACAGTTGGATGAATGGTAACAAAAGGCTATGATAGATCACGGGTATTTGTCTTTGAAATCAACTTCTGACGCCCATCGAACATGACCCCCTTGGTTTGATTTAGATGGAGCATAGCGAGGAAGAGATTGTTGAGAAGCTGAATAAGCAGGTACATAAGGTGAATGGAATGGCAAAGCAGGGGATCCTGGGCTGCTTGCAGGCGTGAGCGATTCGTAAGATGCGGAAGGCCTAGGAGGCGTTGAAAATCTGTTCTTGGCTCCACTTTCACATCATATGGATAAGCTAAGTTTCGGACCTGACTGAATGTTGGGAACTCACATGTAAGATGGTCGCGGACCTGGATTGACAGCTGGCGCTGGATGTAAATAGGATGATACCGCTGACCTGTGTACGCCACCAATCAGATGACTAACTTCCAAATAGCAATTTTATCGCATACGAGTAGTATGAAGCAGCATTAACTGCTGTCGAGTCAGATGTATGCTCCCAATGATTATGCATGGCGTTGGATGAGCTTGCATAGGCGATTGATGGGTTAAAATTTAATCGGGTATTGGAACTTTTTGCTGGGGGCGTTAAATGCTTTGAGCTGGAAGGCTCGACGTAAGAGCCATGAGAAATGGGCCGATAAGAAGTCTCTGTGCGTGGCTCAGCGGAGGAATATGACGAAGAGGGACGGTGCTGTCCACGACGAGCGGAGGGTGGATTAAAGGAAGTACGGTTGGGTGGTGGTTGTGGCGCAGAACCCTTGGTATGATACATAGAGTATTCATACGGAGGCCCCTCAAGGGAAGGACCTACAACTGTGAAAGGTGGAGGGGGCGAGAGAAAGTCTTCATAGTCCTGGTGCTCTGGTTCTTCTTTGAGAGGTCCAATTTGGTTAATGGCAGCTGGTTTGCTGCGGGAACATTGGGCGTCTGCTGGGCTTGGAGGAAGGGGACGAGCTCCTCGAAGTGTACGCTTCTGTATGTGAAGCGGTTGTACCGGGGTCTGAAATGAACTTGAAGGCTGCTTCTCCTCTGATTCTTTGGAATCTTTGATATCAGCCTCATCGCGTTCTTCTTCAACGTCATGAATGGGTATCTTTGATAAGAGCAGCTGTTGGAATTTCTTTTCAACGATCTTCCGGTCATGGCCCTGCTGCGAGAGCTCGTATGAAGGCGGGGGTGGGTTACAGGAGTTACTGTTCATTATGAACCGGGTTGAGTGCTCTAAAGAGGGACAGCAAGGACATCGAACAAAGTCGAAGATGAGTGTTTCGTTAAGAGAGATAAACGCTCAGGTCCAACGGACACTGCTGCTGTGCACAGCAACTTGCTTGACACTCATTGACACATATGTCAAGTTGTTATTATTACGTACGACATGCGAACTTCGCGGAAGTAATAGAGGGATATCGTGTACGCACAATGTCACAGGTACAACTACAACCAGGCAGCAGGAGGATCTCCGAACTTATCCGAACAACTCACAATCGATTCGAATGAACCCAATATCGTTCAAATTACTTACCAGTTGCACGAATCATCTCATGAACAGCATCTCAGTGAGGACACCGCACTGGGAGTTGGTGGTTGTTAAGTCTATCTGGGTTCATAAACTACAAGCCCCCACTAAGGAATACTTTTACTGTAGATGAGCTTATGACAAATATTAATATCCAGGTAGAATTAATCTCACCAGCTGCGTTATTTGATGCCACAGGAAGTTGAATAGCGGTAATACATACTACGGGCGAAGTTCACATGCGCACTGCTTGGCACACTTATAGCTCAATACCCTCAAGGTTAGTGCCCTTGGCCCAGCGTCACATGATACCTGCTGACTTAGAAAAAAAAAGAAAACTCACCAACTTGGGCAAGCGTAAATATACATCCGTTCCTTCATAAAGTCAGCACGAGGCCCGAATACTACGGATAAAGTCTACTCACCCCAACCATCCAGGGAAACCAACTCTAGCGTGCCTCCGAAATACCTATAAAGGTGGCTCAGTTAACGTTTGGAGGCACTAGCCAAGAACCACGTACGTTGTAAATATGTTGCTCATAGGTAGGCCTAGCCCGATTTTGGGATGTGGCGCAATGCCAGCCTCGCGTTCAGGATCTTTATCATTTGAATTCACATTTGACTGCTCAGTCTGCCATGGGCGTATTTGCTCCGCAACAGTCGCTTTGACACCTCTCGAGCTGGCAGTGCGCAGTGCGCCCAGCCGCGTGTCATCCATGCGTGTTGCATTGCGGATGTGAGAGAAAGAGAAGAGGTCGGAGGGTGACTTTATCCGAGCTGACGACAGACCGCCACCTACGAGACATTGACTTTAAATTCGCCTCTAGGCTAGCAAAGGGGTGCCAACCTTGATCAGATATTCTCACCCCAACGTCGTTCTCGCCAACAACGATGGTGGCGCGTATAGGAGGAAGGCTAGATGAACACCGGTGATTCAATTCAGTAGACGCCATTGCCTAGAACGCCATGAGTCAACCACCCATTTAGATGTGATCCGAGAACCTGCACGTTTTTGAGAAGTTCAAATATAATATACCTAGAGAATGGAGCGTGGGTAAGATCAAACACGACGTGAGTAAAAAGATTTACTCGAGGTGTTCACGTATGTAGGAGAACTTAGTATCGACATGACCGTCAACGATCACTTCCGGCCATCCACGATTTGGCACACACTCCCCGATTTCATCTTTTATATCGTGCGTCCTGCCACGCAAGAGCGTGACACACTTATCAATGGAATGCCTGAGGTTGAGCGCTGTGTAAATGATGCCGACATGTGGGTCTTCGGGGAGATTGAGGCTGTTAGTTCCAAGGGATTTAGAGAGCGCAAGGTGATGTTCGGCGAGAACACGTCTTGAGATTCGAGATACGAGCATGCGTCTCATGAACGCATCCAGGGAATCTGGCGGAAGGTGTGGAGACGAAAGGGAGAGTCCCAGCGACAGACTTGGTATGACGGGTGCACTGGAATATTAGTAATTAGAACCAGGAGTATAATGGATCAAAAGTAGTGTATTACTGTTCGTCCAGGATACTCTCGAGGAAGTCACAAAAGGCTTCATTCTCTTTCAGGGTAGTAACCTGAGGATAGCGCCGAAACCTTGTAAACCAGTCAGAAAAAGTACGTTTTGCACAACCAAGTTACTGACTTCTCAAATGCAGACCAATACAGCTGTAAAGTTGCCCGAGGTCAAGAACAAACTATGAAGTAGTATTATTGAAACAAACCTCATAGACTTGAGCTACGCCCTCCTGAGTTACCACTACATACGGAAGGGCTTGCAAGTCCATCAGCCTGTGTGCGATGCGGACAGGCAGCTCGGTGCGGACATAATTAGCGCTCTGTAACAAATGAGATTGAATACTAAGTTAACATTTGATGCACCCAGGCTCGAGCGCTCACCTTTATCAGTTTCTCCTCGTCCATAGACCGGCCAAAGAACACCTATCACACCATGAGTATGTTAAGAAATAATTTTGCAAAAGCAGCTTCACGAGCTGTCGGAGGCTCAGCCTGTTTGCTTCTTTTGAAGCATAGAGCTCTAGCTGGCGATTTTGATAAAAGTGTAGTGCGGTTGACTGGGACTGGACCTGACTGGAGGAGTGCCTTGACGAGTTTCGGCCGCAAAGGCTTGTATACCAGCTATTTCGAAACCGCCGCGACATGGTCGAATGGAAGAAGATTCAAACGTTCATGAGTGGGCCGTTTAGTGGGTGATACAAGTCACGGTGAAGAACCATCTCTGGCCGAGTTCATTATAAACGTTTACAGTTTAACTCCACCACTAGTAGCGTAAACTGCTCTTCAGAAGACAGTCGTAGGTGCAAACTACAGAATACCCTCTGATTTTAATGCGCCAATAATCAAGAAAGCCGATCTACGGTCTCTATCGACTCCTATCCAATCTCCCTTCTTCTCAGAGGCTAATCCTTCGTCGCCGAAGACATATATATTATCTGGATCTCCTTCCGTCTCTGCTTTCTCCAGTGACAACTGTCTTTCCTCCTCCTCACGATCCCAAAGGACCTCTTCCCATTGAGAGTCGCTGATGGTGACTGCCACTGTTTTAGCCTCTCGGATATTTGGGAGGACAGATGTGAGAAGGTTGGATAAAAGCTCTGAGGTACCATCTGCTGTTTGAGAGTGGAGAACCGGTAAGGGAAGATACTCGGCCTGTGCATTAAATTAAATCGTCACCTACGAAGGTTGTTGATCACTCACTTCAAGAAGCATCCCTTTGACGGCACCACCAGCAAGGACTACATGACCAACACGGACGAGCCAATCATTGCCGATAGCAAAAATAAAACCTTCCACAGAAAGTTGCTGACCGCCCTGACTTCTTTGCGCGCCAGGGGCGGTTTGCCTGACGGGGATCCAGCGTGCCTTCAATTGATGCAGAACTTGTTCTAATGCGCCAGGCGGACGGAGTGTGAGGAAAGTAGTTCGGTAGTGTGGTGGGACTGGGAAAATCTGTCCATCAGTAGTCTGGGAGTTCTGAATGCTCGTTACAATGTCTGCGCGAGTAGGTGCTGCAGGATCCTCTAGAAGGACGAAGACATTCTCATTCATTGTTAGAGTGCACATAGAACGCTCTGAGTGGACTTGAACGCCGGGTATTGAACCAAGTGTCGAGCGGTAAGATTTCACGCTCAAGAACCACTTTCCTCGGAGCTGACCCTACGAGCGGCATCAACGAACCGGGATGAAGATTGAGTTTTCGCTGCGACGAACATGGTGGTTTCGCATTATATTCTCACGGATAAGTTCGAGACCTGTGCTTGGTGCATTGATCCATCGAGCAAGCCTGGATCGTGTATCAGATTAAACATGAAAAACTGCTGTTGGAGTAACTTACCCTGTGAATCCCATGAAACAAAAGAGTTACCAGTGTCAATAGCAAAGTCACTCAAGTGTGGAGTGTGACACTGTCCACATGTGACCACAAGACGCGTGACGAGACACTCAAAAGCTACTTACTCCTGATCTCAATCATCTATCATCACACATGCCTAAACGCAAGACGCGTGAGGACCCCGACACTGTCATTGAGGCTTCTCCTCGCAAGCGCGCCACTAGAGCTAGCGCTCGACAGAACAATTCCGGACTAGCTGCACCGTCAGCCCGGTCTAGCGATTCTGCGAAGAAAGTTATCCAGAAGAGTAGTAACAGCTTCCAAGATGATGTACAGCTGGATGCGCCAGTGCAATCTGCACACCCCTCACGAACTCGCAAGACGCAGCAGGCTCCCAGGCAGTCTCCCCTCAAGAAGACCGGCGCTTCGTTAATGCCCTCAACAAAGAATGAAAAACAGATCTCCAACGTGATGAGTCCTCACAGACAGGAAGAGCCTGACAACTCCGATGCCGATGAGCTGAATATATCTCCTCCTAAACTGCCAGTCAATTGTACAACACCTCCACCTAGATCTCACGTTGGACGCGTCCTCCTGCATTCTGTAGAAATTACGACACCTAGATCATTCCCAAAGCTTGCTTTTACAGCGTCACCGGCGCCTAGTACACAACAACCCCCTACTAAGACCCCTACCACAACCACAGGTGTTGCATGTCGCGTAGCAGAACTAGCTGCTGCGCCGCCAAACCGTCCTTCAGCCCTTCAGAACGTCCTGCCTCCCCTGCCTAATCAACATCCGAGTACAACGAGTAGGGATAGGCTACAATCGAAATCTCCCAAGAAAGATCAATTTTCAACTCCTAGACCCCAATCACCTACTCGCATTCCTCGCAATCTCCCCTCTCATCTAGGCGCATGCTTCCGTCTGCAGAAGCGCGCTATGTTGTTGGAGTTACAAAATTGTAGCATGGAATGTGATGAAGACGCTAATCTTGGCCCCACTAACACGTTAGCTTCTCAGCAACTAAAGGATCTACTTGTGGGAACTGTCACTCGTGGAGAGGGCAATAGTTGTTTTGTCCTCGGACCACGCGGCAGCGGAAAGACTGCTGTAAGCTCACGTATTCTTGTCGTCTAACCATATTAAAACTAATGTTTCAAGACTGTTGATCGAGCCATCGCGTCCCTGAACCAGACTCCGATTGTTATCAGGCTTTCGGGTCATACCGAGCTAAATGATCGTCTCGCACTTCGAGAGATCGCGCGACAGCTCTCTCTCCAAACAGGCAAAACTTACCTGGGTGAACTTAATAATGACGATGACCAAGATGATGATGACAATCCTTTCTTGGACGCCGGCCCAAGTATCGACATTCCGCCCCCGTCCCATCTACCCGCGTTGGTATCAGCCTTAACCACGCTTTCACGGCCAGTGGTAGTCATTTTAGACGCCTTCGACCTCTTCGCATTACATGCTCGGCAAGCACTTCTTTACTGCTTACTGGATACCGCGCAAAGCTGTAGAGTCGGTCAAGGACACAATGGCATTGCAGTCATTGGGGTAACTACGAGGATAGATACGATTAACCTTTTGGAGAAAAGGGTCAAAAGCAGATTCTCTGGGCGAATGTTGCGTACTGCTGCTCCGACAGGACTATCATTCTGGATGAAGCTTATAGAACGAGTATTAAGGGTCCGAGTTGAATCATCAGAGGAAGAGTGGGAGCCATTATGGACCCTAGCTATCGACAATTTTATGGCAGATCGGAAAGTGCTCGAACAAATTCAAGAAACTATCGCTGTTACGCACGACATTAGGGTACTTCAACGAATTTTGGTGCGACGCCTGTAGCTAGTTGGGGAGCTTTTCTGATTATTGAATAGGTTGGCGTTGTCGCTGCACTAGTCCCTTCGTCTCCGTTTCCCACTTGTGCGCAGCTCTTATCAGCGGTACATGCACAGCGTATACGTGATCCATTCCCTCACTTAAGCAGTGCGTTGATTTATTCCTAGCATGAAAGTTTCGGCTAACCCTTCCACCAGCATTGCCGTATCCCTTGATTTGTCTTCTTATAGCTGCCGCGCATGCTCATACTGCTGGCCACGATGCCATGACCTTCGAGATGCTTTACGATGCTTTCCGTGAACAATACCGAGCTTCGGCAGCGGCCCCGATCCAGGTTGCAGGAGGAAGCATCGGCATGTCCCGGTGTACTAGGGAAGTTTTGATGAGGGTGCGTCAAAAATTCTTATCGACCTATTTTTAGCTGTTGATACAATTCAGGGGTTCGAGCACCTGATTGGTGAAAAAATATTTATATGCGTAGCTACCCCGTCTACGAGCATTGCTCCAGGATTCGCTCGATACCGAAGTGCTTTGACCTGGGATGATGTCAAAAGGGCAGTCGACAAGATGGGTAAAACGAGCTTGAAAAAGTGGCTCGCAAAAGCGCAATAAGTCTGTGACGTGGCTGCATAGCTTTCTTCACCATTTAGAGTAAGGATCAATGGTTGTTGTGCAATGTATGTATTCTGGTTCGTCCATGAAATTGAAATGTCTTGCATGGCTATACAGGTTGTTTGGATTCAAGTATCAGGTACAGGCTATTTGACACATGGTATAACTCTTCCACCAACACCAGTAGAACTAGTAACCCTGCTGTTGCTGGACGTAAACATCCTCGGTGAATGTTTCCTCGATCTGTGTCCGAGCTTCAAGTAACTCGTTGTCAAAATCGATCACGACGTTCCACATAAAATACATACCATGCTCGTGCGCTCTCTTCCTCTGGTGCGCAGACCACGCGTCAGCCTGTTTCAGTGATTCGTTAGAGCCTCTAGTCCCAACAACTAAATACGTACACCCTTCGTCTCGACCAGGCGGTCAACGGCAGCTCCGGCGAAACCAGCCCTAGACACTTCATGAGTAACACGAAAAGTATGCGACTGGTACGACCAACAGAAGTTCCTTGGCCAAAGCATGGCTTTGGGGCTGGCCATTCCTGGCACAGTGATCTTCGTAAGCCTTTGCAGCCTAAAACCTAACATGAGAGCTGATTTTGGCAGGAAAAGACCGAGCTTACTTCGAACGCGACGGCACCACCAAGGAGCTCGTGGCTCAGCGAAGCTTGATGAGGTGCATCCGAGCTTTGGAACTGTAGATATATGATTGAATATGTGTTGTTTGTGGAGTTGTAGGGCGACTGACCTCGTCGTACTGAGCCTGCGAGCTAGAGAAGACATCGAGGAAACCCATGATAGTAAGTAGAAATAAGTGAGTGGATGCAGAAGGGATGAATGTGATATGGGTTTATATATCTTTGGACTCCCTCAAACGTTCCAATCAATCCAAAAGCGGAGTATATGCTAGTATATGATGGGCGGTGTCAAGATGATCAAGATCACATGAGACTCGTCTGGGGGACGACAATAGCCTCATTCTGGTTGATGGATATGTAATACCTTGGCGATGGTCGATACCCGGGTAATCTTATCTCCCACAATCGGATTTTGGACCATTGCGCAATCTGATACCATCAGGTGAATTTTATAGGGCTGTGTCCAAGTTAAGATGAAGATATGGATATGAAAGATAGGCCAACAACGCCGATATCCAATTAGGGCTAAAATTTTAGTGGTGCTGCGGCCCGCGGGCGGATACAGTTACTAAAGTTCCACACGCAAGGTCGTTGGGGGAAGTGGGCTATGATTCCACAAATTGATTTCCGTAGCGGCAGTGAGGCAAGCAGTACGACATTGGTTCCTACCCTAGTATGAGAATATCGACAATCAAGGTCCGCGACGGCTGGAACATAAGATTGGGTGTCAGATGAACATGTCACCCTTAATAACTGAAACAAGTAGAATCCTGTAGAATCCGGGGTGCACACGTGAAGTCAGAGAAGCCTTCACTCAAGTTAAAGCAACCGCTTAGTGGAAATATTTAAGAAAAATTTGAATGAGGTGGTACCTCTCTGTCACGCATTTTTATAAACCATTAATTTTCACGCCATTGATAGGCACACCCGGCGCATCTGCAACATTGTCAGCCGGGCTAGGTTATGAATAAACTAACTAGTGAATCTTACCTGTAGACTAATCCCAAGAAGCAAATCAGTGCACACGTTTCGTAAGTTCAATTCAAGAGGAAGTACGCTGAACGCACACGTTGTCATAGGCTCATCTGCAGATCTAATCTGTAGCTGATAGAAATACGCGCGTGGGTGACCACACTTATCACAAGTAACTATTTGTCGTAAATCAGTATCCCAACTTCCTACACCCTGAAAGAAGAAAGGGGCTGACCGGCAGTAGAATCAGCATCCCGCCAAGTCTCCTCTCCTCCAAGCACATCGTCTACTACCTTGCGCTTCATACGCGAGCGGGAACTCATCTAGACGCTGTCATTAAAGGATCGTACAGTGATGGCAAAGATTCGAAATACACACCTGTTTCGAGATCGGAAACTCGTAGGCACACGTATTGCACGCCCATTTATTATAGCCTGTTTCCGAGGATATCACAAGCAGATTAGCGCATGTCGGACAGAACAGCATGTAAATTAGGTATGTGGTGGTGAATTTAATATTTAATTGGTAAGAGATGCTCAAGAAACTGAGAAAGTAATTGTATGTAAAGTTCGAACAGGCTTGGAGGTGCGGCCCATGGTGAATACTAAACTGACATCAGGTGGCTTTGGATCAAATCAGAAATCACGTGTCTACCAATAACACCGTCTTACTGCCACCACCTGCCTGGAGCTCGGAGTCCTGGACCGCATTCGCTCACTCTTTCACACAACTTTACCGCCGCTGGCAGCAAAGACTGATGGAAGCACCGACGGATTTATTTGATTCAGGCTACGTTAATGAATCGTTGGTCCTTTGTCCTGGTTTCAGTCAGTTTCAATTGACGGAAGCCATTTGCAGACACATACAGGCTTTCATCAACGCCCTACAGTCAGATGACCTAGACGGACATGATGCTCTATCAGCAGCTTCACCACACACCGTCCCTAGCTCTCCTGTGCCTGTACCACAGAGCCCTCGAGTGAGGAAGGTCTCCGCTCTTTCTGACTTCGCTCCAGTCAACTTGAAGGTGAAGAGGTACGGAGCTTCATTTTTCGGTTAATTGTTACTCCTGAACTGTTTATGATTAGAAAACGAAAGGGGGATAAGTCTACAGATAAGAGGCAAGAGTGGTCGTTTCTCGTGTTTCGATGGCCACTCCTTGTGAGCATCAATATCCCTGTTTTCGACCCCACTCAATATACATTCTTCACTAGTTTTTGATATTTGTACTCATCGCGGCTCAATTCGGATTCTACATCCTTATCAGACAACTCGTAAATACCAAAGAATGGCTGCTAGCATGCAAGTTTGATCTTCACCGTACCGACACTTTGGCTCATCCAAAATCCTAGGGCGAGGACAGAAGGGTCTTCTACGAAAGCGTCTTCGTGGGGCACGCACGTATCAGGTGCGTTGCATGTCTTGAATCTTGATATACGCATCGGTCTCTCATTTTTGGTTCCAGGAATGGAAGGAAACGGCAATGTTGCTCGACAAATACCTTTTGTTTGACGACTGGAAGAAGGTTGACGAGGATGCATTTTATGATTGGAAACTTCTGCGCAAGGTGAAGAAAGTCATATATGTCAAACACAGTAGCTCAAGCAACACTTATCAGGTGAATCGGTCATTGAGGATTTTGAGAGAGAAGGAGGATGTTCGCGGTGTTCTTGGTGTATTAGAGACATGTATTCGAACTAATTTTGTAGGAGTCGAGTCTCCCAGGTGAGTTTTTTATATTACTCAATTCTACTCTCATTTATGTTTCTCTTAGGCTTTATAGTGAAGTAAGCATTTTATCCTTCAAATGGGATCCTAATCCATACCTTCGAGATACCAGACTTTCCTGGGCACCAAAGACTTGATCGAATGTTAGTTTCTACCACGATGTATCTTATTCGGTCTAATTCTCTTTTCATAGCATATCATACTGAGTTGCAAAGCGCGTTACAGTTCGTTCGAGAATCTTCGGAACTTTCTATTGAAGAGAAGAGGAAATTCTTCAAAAATGCTAGTACTAATCTGGGAACATCTGCATTGTGTCTCTCAGGTGGCGCATCTTTTGGATATTGTAAGCAAGAAACTACTCTACGCGATTGACATCCGACACCCACTTCTAGATCATTTTGGTATAGTCAAAGCTTTCTTAGATGCAGGGCTGCTTCCTCGGGTTATCGCTGGAACATCCGCTGGTGGTCTCGTTGCCGCTCTGGTATGCACACGTACAGATGCGGAACTAAAGGCTCTTCTGGTTCCGGAACTAGCCCAAAAACTGACGGCATGTGAAGACACACTCACGATATGGCTAAAACGTTTTTGGGCCACTGGCGCAAGGTTTGACAGTGTTTCGTGGGCTCGTAAGGTTAGCAGGCATGCTCAACCGACGTTTCTTTTTTGACTTGTTTTTACAGTGCACATTCTTCACAAGAGGTTCCATGACCTTTCGAGAAGCCTATCTACGAACCGGGCGAATTCTCAACATTTCTGTTGTCCCTGCTGATCGCCACGCGTAAGCTCGTCATCTGAGCCTTGAGTCTAAAACAGCTGACATTCATCTCAGTCCCACGAAGCTCCTGAATTACATGACTGCGCCGGACACGATAATTTGGACGGCCCTACTCGCTTCAGCAGCTGTACCCGGGATTCTCAACCCGGTTGTGCTCATGCAAAAGCTCCACGATGGCCGTGTCGTGCCATGGAACTGGGGTAGTAAGTTTAAGGATGGGTCTTTAAGGTAAGTAAGCATGGTTTGCCGAGATATTTTTATACGTTTCTGACGTCAACAAGGGTTGATATTCCTCTTCAGGCTCTCAAAATGTACTTCAATGGTAAGATTGTTGTTGTTGGATGCTCATTACCGGCTGACTGTGATTCGAGTCACCCATCCGGTCGTGTCGCAAGTGAACCCTCACGTCCATTTGTTCTTCTTTGCGCCTCGTGGGTCGGCAGGAAAACCAGTAGCTCACAGGAAAGGAAAGGGTATGGGATGAACTTCTTATTTCTTCTAGTCAGTACTCCATGCGTTTACAGGGTGGCGAGGCAATTTTCTTCTGTCTGCGGCGGAACAGTGGCTCAAACTAGAGCTCACAAAGAATTTCAAGGTAACGCTTATTTAATTGTGCTGGTAGACTCTAAGTAAACCGTTCCTGGCCAGGTGATTCGTGATCTCGAGCTTCTTCCGCAGTTGCTGGGACAGGATTGGTCTAGCGTCTTTCTCCAACGTTTTGATGGGACTGTCACGTATGTACCAATCATCTGACCATCTGACGACGCTCACGCTCGGCTTCAGAATCTGGCCGAGAACGCGAATTTTGGTGCGTAGTCCGCATGGCATTTTTCTAAATACAATGCACATGGCTGGTTGAATGATAGGATTGGTTACATATCTTGAGCGACCCAGATTCGGCCGAGCTGGAACGAATGATGAAAGTCGGGCAAATTGCAACGTGGCCTAAGGTCGGAGCTACTGACGTTCTCCGTCTTTGTTCATCTGCTTATTATTGACTTTAGTTGCATATGATCGAAAATCGGTTTCGCATAGAAAATGAGATTCTCATGGGTCGACGGGCAGTCCGCATGGCAATTGACCGGGCTCGGTCTCGCACAAATCCCGGTGACACCCGGAATGTTATTGTTAACGGTCAAGCCGTTCCTGAGCCCATCACTGGGTCTCGACTTCGTCCAAGGTCCGAGTCGCCGATACCATTGGACTCGGACACCGAACGTGCATTTGAAGATAATGGCACGGCTTGGTACTTCCGCCGTAGTCGCCGTACAGCTGGCGCTCCACATGAGTCGGAGACGAGTACAACGCATGAGAACAACTATAACAATACTACCGACCCTCTACGTTCCCCTGTTCTGCGTCGCAAATGGGCATCTGATCTGCTCGATCGCAACGGCGATAGTGGAGCTGGAAATTCATCTGCAAGCCCACGTACAGCCACACCAGAGCCGTCTGCTGATGATCCAACACGAAACGCTTCTAACTCGTCCACATTCTTTAAAAACATTAAGCCAGGATCGTTGTCGATACCATTCTCGGGGTCTCATAGACTTGCCAGATCCAACGGGAGGGGTTTGAGTGTAAATGCGTCAGAACCTGTCTGGAGTAGTGAAAGCTCATCGGAGGACGAATTGGATCACCTTCAATCACAGTCTGTTCTTCACCTCAATACTGAATTCAATGAAGATGCAGTTTCAGATGGAGAAGGAGTAGATTTCAATTGATCCAGTGTTCTTATTACTTGTATACTGTATACTGACTGTAGCCATGACTTTACCCATGTATTTTTGCACTTCCCTTTGTTGAATTCTCATACTCTTTGCGCGGACTGAGATAGAAGGCGAGCATGACATATTTTGGCAAGTCTAAATTCATGTACTATGACTACGCTTGTATTTTCCACTGCACTGGCCAGCCACTGATTAGACAGCAGGCACCGGCGCTTGCCGAAACTTGACTGTCCCCTATCCAATATTAAACTGATGCTCCCGCGGCAGCGGACTCAGAGACACTGTCTACTGGGATTTTTCAGAGGTAACATAAACGCAAGGATGACAACGCATTGGCGGAACTGGACTTCCTAGTCCTGAATGCTTGAAAGAGCAATTATGACTCGACAAGAAAGCTCAAACCTATACTTCGTGGTAAATCGGCATGGGTCGATTATCGCGAGGTTGTAGTTAATTCTCTACTTAGCACTGACTAAGATCTGAGCCAACAGCATGTAAACACGAAGTAGATCGCGGGAAAATACACACGTTTGGCTCCCAACCACATTCAAGTTAATGTCTAGTCCACCACCTGATCCAGAGTTTCTTGCTGCTGCAGCTCAACGGCGCAATGTCACGATAGGACAAGCAAGTCAACTTTCTAGTTCTGAACTCCTTCGACAACATGAGCAGCGGCAGAAGTTTCGACGTCTGATAGACCCTGGAATCTCCCGACCTAACTCCCAAGAAGCGGCGATGGCTTCCTTGAAGGTGTGCAGTGGATGCGTTAATTAACAGCCTATCGATGATGTGTTTCTCGCAAGATATTATCAAAGATTTCCGAAAACTTGCTACGAGAGCCTGAAAACCCCAAATTCCGCCAGTTTAAACCGACAAATGATACAATCAGACGGCGCTTGATTGAAACTAAGGGTGCGCTGGAGTATGCGATCGAGGTGCGTTTTATTGAAGCAGCTTATGTACGTACCTATCTAATCTCGAGAGAATAGATGGGGTTTCGTCCAGAGGTATGTCTTCCCTGTCAGTAGTGTGCTAACATTGTTTTATCTCGAGTTCCTTATAGGTAAAGGAGTTCCAGCCACTCTACGTCTGGAATGAGCGCAAAGGCGAAGAATTACGCCTTGGCGCTCAAATATTACAAGAGACTATAGAACTAGCCGAGCAAAAATTAGCCAGGTCTCAAAAAAATGCAGCTGAAGCAAAGGCTGCTACTGAGGCTGCCACACGAAACGTACGTCACTAGAACAGTTAGGCATTCTGTTATCCATACCTCATCAAATCACAGGTTCTACTGGCTTTTATGGATGACCGCAAAACCAAGATGCTTCGTGACCAGCGCGAGCGCCACAATCGCGAAGTTCAGGCTGTTCACTCTCCAAGTGTAGATGTCGAAGGAACTACATCCACTTCCCCACCGCCCTCCAATGCAGAAATGCCAGGCAGTGGCCATATTTTGTCATCATCTGACCCTGTAGTAGTAGACGAACCTCCCCCGTACCGCGGTTGATAGTTTTCAACATTTATAGTTCTAACATGCTCGCATTTGCATTCACCGACGGTCGAGCATTATTGTATGGATCGATTAATTTGTAGCAATATATACAATACATGTACAGCTCAAAGCGAGGTCTGATTGTTCCTAAAGAGGCTTGACTTCTCAGTGTTCAAACCCAGATCTATTGCAGGGGGGAAATCAGGAATGGGAAGCAGTGAGGGCGATGATAATTGTGGTCCATTCACGCTGTGAGAATGATGTCGCGACGAAGCTTTGGATCCAGAAGTCAGATTTGATTTCAAGTAAACGTAGAAAGAAAATGACATACAAGTCGATTGTTCATATGCCTTAGCCCTCTGCAAAACAAGGCTCTGAGCGCCCTGTTGGACAGGTGACCGACTGCGTCCCAAGAGGTCTGACGGATCATGGGGAGGAGGTAGTGATGGAATCATAGAGCTGCGTCGATCAAAGGAAGGAAACATAGACCTTGTAGGAGATTTTGCCCTCTCGTTGTGGTCATCTGAGGTCGATGTCAAATTGCGTCCCTGCATTATCGACGATCCAAAAGATCTCACGGCTTGTGACAACCGTGATGTAGGTGACGCAGGTGGTGGTATAGGAATCGGGAACTCCGAGACGACTGGCACCCCTGGACTGCTGATGCGGAGAGGGGGGATGGGTGGAGCGTTATGCAACACGTGTTGTTGTCTCTCTCGCAGCGATGGACTAGTCGGCGATTGCTTGTTAGAGCTTACCGAGCGGGAATGCGGGAGTCGAGGTATTATTTCATGTACAGAGGGCATTCGACGCCGTGGGCCACGATTGGCCCCTTCGTGGGATCTGTCAGGAAGTGCTATGTCTTGCACATATCCGCTAGGTGTCCAAGTGACTCCATTGACAAAAACCTCAGCATGTAGCTGACGGTGTGTTTTCGCAGACTTTCTCCCAGTTACAAGAAGCCTAGGTGGCCGAGCCACCTCAGTATGTAGTTCGGCGTGTGTCTTCCTGCGCCTTTTCGCAGATAACGGGCGCTCTGGCATGTCTGTAGCATTCTGGGATGACTGTGCTACGCTTCCGAGGGCAGGGTAGATATCCAAGTGCGGGTAGACGGCAGGGTCTAAAATCATAATTGAGGTAAGCTAGAGAGAGAACGAGCACGTGTACTCACAAATGTTCAAGACTGGGTATTCATGGTACATTATAACAGTGGATTTTCTGCTTGCAGCAGGAGCATCAACTATCGGGGGGATACTGGGATATAGATCGAAGTAGGGATACACAGGTGGATCTGTAGCTGATTTAGTATGGGTAACATTTGCAGTATATTTGAAAGGCGTACAGATCACGAGATATGGATATGAACAAGCAGTTACATTAAGAATATTCGATTCTTCTCGGGTCACTAGCTCTGCTGCACGGGTGGGATACATATTGAAGTGAGGATACACATGAGGATCTACAGGCACCGTGAGAAGAGGACTAAGAAAGACGCACTGTAGACTCACAGATGACCAGGAAGGGGTACGCGCTACTCGAAACGGAAAGCTTGTTATCGGTTATGTCCTTCTCCCCACTCGCTAGTTCTGCCGTACGGGCGGGATACAGATTGAAGTGAGGGTACACATGAGGATCTACATGCGCTGTGAGATGATAACTAAGAAAAATGGAATGTAGTACTCACAAACGACGAGGAAGGGGTACGCTGGAACGGAGAACTTGCAGGTGGTCATATCCTCCTCCCAACTCGGCGATGCTCCTGCACGGGTGGGATATAGATTGAAGTGAGGGTACACATAAGGATCTACGTACTTTGTGAGAAGGCAATTAAGAAAAGCGGAATGTAGGACTCACAAACGACAAGGAAGGGGTATGTTGAAATGGAGAATTTGAAGTTAGCCGTGTCCTTCCCCCGACTCGCTGGGTTTGCGGCGCGTGCGGGATACAGATCGAAGTGCGGATACACAAGAGGATCTACGTACTTTGTGGGAAAGAAAGTGAGATAGATATACTTCAGGACTCACAAATGACCAAGAAGGGGTACGTGATACTCGTACTCGAAGCGAAGAATTTGGTGGTCGCCAAATCCTTACCATCACGGGACGCATGCATCTGAACGCGTGGATACAAGTCGAAGTGAGGATAAGCGGGAGGATCTACATGAAGTAAGTTAGATATCGGGCAATTGCTCGCTTTCCACTTGAGCCAACTCACAAGGGCAAATGTATGGATAAGTGCCTGCAAGGTTGACTGATACGCTATTGACCGTGTTCTAAAAGGAGCAAAAATTCTGAATTACTGTCCACCGAATTGAGTCTCCTGCTTTACCTTGGCAAACTCCTCTTGTTGCGAACCTCTGGACCTGATGTTTGGCAAGGCAGGATACAAGTCAAAGTGTGGATATGACGCAAGATCTAAGATCAAAGATTCAGAACACCAGACTTGAGGGTGAATGAGGTCTTACATAAATCAAATGACGGGTAATGCCTAGCTAAGGTAACTTTCACCCGTTCTAACTTGCAGTGAGTCTGAGATCTGCTCATAGGACTTTCGCATGTCTTGTTCAGCGTCTGGTATGGCTTGATAAAAGGGTAAACTGAAGGATCTAACGCGCCAGTTAGTGTAACTCGTAGTGAAAAGTACTGTGTGACCCACATATGTCTAGCCATGGATAGCACGGTGACAAGCGGATAGTGATCTCAGGGGTATTTTCGACTTCAGTTGGGGGATATACTGTTTTCAGGCTCCACGGATAGCCTGCAGGATCTGGGAGGAAATGAGCTCCAAGCCAGTAATCAACACACGCTTGTTCCACATACAAATATCAAGAACAGGATATTGTGGCTGAAGTTTTACTTGAACAGGCAGCGCAAGCTCGTCTTTTGCTTTTCGGGGTCCGGTCACCACAGCACTGGCTTGTGGATATGGGTTTACATGAGGGTAAACAGAAGAATCTAGCGCACGTTTGACTCCATTCAAGCAAGGACACAAGACAACTTACAAATAATCAGCCACGGATAGCTACTCGGGAGTACCACAGATGAAGATAATTCGGCAGCCGGCGCCGAATAAATCGAATTGAGATTATGCGGGTAAAGAGGCGGGTCTGAAAACAATCAGTCCAGAAAAAAGCGCAACGCCAACGACTACTCACAAAGATTAAACAGGGGGTAAACTGGAGCAAGTTCTATAACGACAGATTTTTGTAGCTGAAAGGCGGCCGTCTTTTCAGGAGAAGAAATAACTGAGCATGCAATCGAAGGATATAAATTAAAATGAGGGTAAATTGCAGGATCTAATGTTCGAGCTGAGCATCATCTTAAAATCCAATCAATACGACGACTCACAAATTTCAAGTACAGGATAATCTCTAGCGTTGCTGAGGCCACAATTGTTCACCTCTGCGCATACGGGATAGATATTGAAATAAGGATAGGAAGCTGGATCTATTACAAAGTTAGCAGTCACCCATTAATCGCGAGCAATAACCGCTCACAGATGTCTAGACTAGGATATTCGGATCTCAACCCTCCTTGTTGACTGAGCGAAATGAGTATAGAATTTCTAGGCTGTGCACCGTTGACTTCATGCCATGGTCCAACGTTAAACCAGGGCATGCCAACCCAGGGATTCGAAGAGGTGCTATGCTGCAACTCCAGGTCACCCTTGTCCTGGGAAGCATGAATATCGAACCAAGGCCATGCTTGGATGGTAGGCACGATGACCCAGGGGCTATAGGAAACCCCAGACTCTGCACTGTCAAGTTCGAACCAAGGCCAAACTTGAACCCATGGCATTCCAGCCCAAGGATTATAAGAAGTAGTAGACGGAAGTGTCACTACTTCCGTAATATCGAACCATGAAGAAGATGAAGCAGACATGCCCGCCCATGGGCTGTATGATTCTTTGTGCCAGGACGCTCCAGAGGCTGGACTCGCTAAAGCGTCTTCCAGCATTCGGTAAGCAATGTCTGGAGATGGCAAATGATCAATATTGGACACAACTGACTGCCAATTGTCATCAGGCCCCCGGCTAGCGGGGGTCAGGGGCGCACTCTCAAGTATACGTCTACCAATGTCAGGCGAAGGTAAACGATCGATGCTTGTCACATCCGAAAGCCGATCATCATCCGGAGGTCCCCAGCTAGTTGCTGTAATCGGCGTCAGCAGCACAGATTCCTGCATGCGACGATCAAGATGGACAGAGGGAAGACGGTAGGAAGACGATGGAGAATACAAAGGCGGACTAAGTGGCCCAGCGGATGTGACGGACCAGGCAAAGTCGGACAAATTCAGCGGCTCTTGGACCCCCGCCTCCTCTAAGGGGTACTCATCCATAGCCTCAATCGCCGCAGCACCCAACGCAGCATCAGGGACAGGTTGGTATGACTCTGTCATTGACGCAGGGTCCAAGAGTGCGCTTGCTCTCCATGAATTGACGCGTCGACGGAGCTCGGTTTTCGACGTCTGCGGAGCTGCAGATTGTGGGATGGGAGACAATTGATTCGCAGTATGGTTTAGAGGTGGAGAAGTTGCTTGTGATGCTTTGTACGAATCCTGGAGCGCAGTGGAATCTAGCCGATCGAGGAGGGAGAGTTTTTTGGGTGCGTGACGGCTAGTTGTAGGCCTTGAGTTCGACTGAATGGTCTGATTATCCCAACGATCTTCGTTCACAATGTGCTCCTCTGCAAAAATAGTTTTACTATCTCCATGCAAGTGCAGTACAGATGCATGGGGCTGCGGAGCAGGAACGATGTTGTCATCACGTAGCGAACCGGCAAGCCAGGCATCGAACCAGCGAGCTTTGTTGAGGTCAATGTCGAATTCTATGCGACCACCGATGGGTAGTTGTTGGGAGCCATTGCGTGACTCGATGAGATGTGCCAATAGGTACTGCCAGGCATCGTCAGATATGCGTGGCGTCATGGTGATACCATTTTCAGTGATATGGTGGTAGAGACACAAGCCCACAATGCTCGGGAAATTGAATTCCCGTGCGATTGCAGTGAGTTGCCCGTACATCTGATCTAAAAGTTAGAGTATTCATTTCTCGGTAGTTGGGACTACCAACCGTAGGGAATAGGGGCATGAGGATCCCTTGAGATACGCGGTGACGAGGTCCCACGGACAACACGTTACCCAGTTGACCATGATCCACGGGAAAGTCTGGTGGAGGAAGAACGACGATTAAAGACTTTGAAGCCCGTAAAGGAGGTCGGTCGCGGTTATCTCGCACTCCCGAGTGCTGGTACGACAGAGTGGACGTCCTGCGAGATTGGAACTTAGAACGCTCAGGTAAACTCGGAGGATGATGCGCAGGCTGTTCCAGCTCTGCGCCAGTGAAAAGAGAAGCCGGTGGCAGTTGAACTGGTAAGGATTCTTGATCAGTCTCCGGTGGACTGAGAGGAAGTGGATGATTATTCCGGGAGGAATGAATAGTCGGTATGGTGTGGTAGTAAGGGTGGCTGGAAAAGTGGGACATTGTTTTTATGTCCAGAAAATTGAGCGATACTGAACACAGGCTATTAATGACGGGTGACTGTTGGCTCTCCAACGACCGATGTCAGTCTAGGCGGCTGGAGTTCAAGTCGCTGGCTAGCAGCGAAGGATCCTACGGGATAAACGTGAGCGAGTATGATAAATAAACCGGGTATAAGTATGCAGTATGTGACACGAGGTTATGGGAGGAACAGGAGAGCAAGTTCCCAGCGGGACCTGAGTGAACAGCCCGGGATTGGATCACACGAAAGACTGTGTAAATTGTCACGGAGACCGTGTCAAAGATTTTAATTGAGCGATACCAATACGTCTGGACAGTGAGAGTATGTTCACGGAGTAGCTCCAAGATTACAGTCTTTTGGATGAATTCTTCAAACGGCTTCCCTCCGGTCTGTCCACGGTGAACCTGGTGAAGCATGAGCCAAGTAAAAATTCCCGAAGCAAATCCTCCTACCAGGGAATGGCGTGTTGAATCTGACATGGCTGTTCACATGATGATCAATCATAGCCGCCGGTCGCGATGCAAGTACATACCAGGAATCAATCATCGACTGCCAACACCGCCACTCAGTGCATGTCAAAGATTATTTCCTTTTATGATTTCGAGCGAACTCATCACGTCTTTGACACGAAACTATAATGGACTCTAGACTAGCACAATTCGCAGCTCTCAACCAGAAGGACAAAGCTCCAGCTTATCTATCTCTGGTATCAGAGATCCTCGCTCGTCAAAATCAGTCCCTCATAGCACCTGATCTTCATGCGTTAGTGGAAACAGTAGTCCAGGATGCAGGCATTGTCGTCGGAAGACAAGTCCTCTCTGAACTGGTCAGAAATCTCGGTACCAGAAGCATATCAGACCACAACTTGCGGAAACGTGTCGTAGAGGAAACTCTCAGCACACTTCAGCCACGAATCGTAAGCTATGAAGAGCAAGTGCGTTTGCATGATTGCCCCTGAAGATACAGTCCGATAACATGTTCTGCAGGTCAATTCTTTACGCTTTCAACTTGCAGATTTGTTAGAAACGGAAGAGGAATGGAGCGAAGCCGCCCGTGTCCTTATGGGAATCTCTTCTCGGTGAGCCTCGCTCATCTAAGTATAGTCCCTATGTGCACCCCTCATCCATGAGCCTGTGGTAGATCACTACCGGACGAAGAAAAATTTCGTGTGAACATCAGGATAGTCAGGCTACTCCTAGAGGACGAAGATTCTGTTCAGGCAGAGACTTACTACAATCGCGCCGCTTCCCTTTCGAATTCGACATCAGACCGAGTGACACAACTCCAGTTCAAGCTCTGCCAAGCAAGAATTAGTGACTATGCACGCAAGTTCCTCGAGGCTGCAATGCGCTATCACGAGCTGAGCTGGCTTGCCGAGATCGACGAAGAAGAAAGACAGGAGATGTTGTAGGTCGCATCTAGCGATATTTGTATCTTACTGACAACACTAGGTCGGCTGCGGTGACTTGCGCCGTCTTGGCCCCAGCTGGTCCAAACAGGTCGCGCGTGCTTGCTTCACTGTATAGAGACGAACGTTCTGCTGACCTACCCTCATACAACATCCTGTCTAAAATGTTCCTCGACCACATCCTCCGCCCAGCTGAAATCAGAACCTTCGAGGAGCGCCTTCGGCCTCATCAATTAGCAAAGATTGCCATTTCTTCTAATGATCAGCTTGCCTCGACTATTGACGATGATGATTCTGCTGAACCATCGACAAGTACTCGCAGGGGACCGTCAACCGTACTTGATAGAGCGGTTATGGAACACAACCTATTGGCGAGCTCAAAAATTTATAACAACATCACTTTTAGAGGCCTCGGTGCTCTCCTAGACCTAGCACCTGGAGCCGCGGAGACAATGGCACGGAAAATGATAGAGCAAGGGCGTTTGAAAGGGTCGATTGATCAAGTCGATAAGCTCATCTGGTTCGATGCAGCAAGAGAGGAAGATGACGCTCAAGGTAAAGCAGGTGGACTTGGAGACGTGGAGCAGACAAACGAGGATACTGGTGCTCCGTTCACCAAGCGGTGGGACTTACAAATTCGCATGACAGCGGCAAATGTACGTTCCGGGACTCCTTTCAGACAATTCTCGAGCTGATTTGATTGACAGGTAGAGACTATTGTGCAGCACCTGGCTGAGAAGGGTCTTGTCCAACAGCCAGCGGTTACGGCATGAAATGGAGTTGCAATTCTTATAAACTACGATGTGCAGTTGGTGTCATGCATACAATGTCCAGTACATTATAATCAACCATACCAATGAGACACATTATACGAGCCCGTTTTCCAGTTTGCGACGCTTCTTGGCTCGCTCCCGTTTGGTCTCCAGCTCATGCCATTCACCTTCTAAAGTAGACAGGCTGTTTAGAAAAAGAAGAAGCGTTGAACGACTTGAGAGGCGTAAAAAAATGGATTCTAACGTACTCAACAGGTAACTCAGGTGGAGGTTGCTCCTCCTTGAAGTAGGGAGCTTCAAGAGCCTCAAGGGCAGTAACCCTCTGCGTCGGATCATAAGCCAGAAGCCGCTCGGCTAGGTCCAGGGCTGCAGGCGACAGCCACCTAAGATCAAAGTGAGTTCACTGAATGTTACGGGATTGTATCTGCATATAGGCGCACCGAGAGAATAGCTCGCGGAAATGACCATGAATTACATCTTTCGGCTTCACCAGCTCATACCATGGCAGTGCGGTGAGCCCTTGCCATCGCTCAGTAGACGGAGTTCCAAGAATACGGTAGATCACGTCCAGCTGATGAATTTCATCATTGCCCTGGAACACTGGCTTCTTGGTGAAAAGCTCCAGCATGATGCAGCTGAACAATACCATCAGTAAAAGGCGGTGCGAGAAGGTACGAGCGAAGTATACCCTGCACTCCACATATCAACTTCTGGTCCATATACCGTAGCACCGAAGAGCAACTCTGGCGGTCGATACCATAAAGTGATGACGCGATTGGTATAATCACTTCGTCGGCGTTTCTGGTAAAAGCGCGCCAGGCCAAAGTCGGCGAGTTTCAACTCCCCTCGGTTATTGATAAGAATGTTGGAACCCTTGATATCACGGTGGATGACGCCTTTGCGGTGCAGATATGCCAGCCCGGCAAGCATTTGGCTACACAGTGACTTCAAATTGGCCTCCGAAAATGAGAACTGTGTCTGAGACAAAACCCCTGTAAGGTCATGGTCCATGTACTCAAACACCATGTACACAGATCCTTGAAAAAGGAATCAGTATGCTGAGAGGGCAATAGGTCCCCAAAGAGTTACCATTTGATACCATCATCTCGTAAAGACGGACGACGTTCTGATGTCGTAAGGACTGCAGTAGCTTGATTTCCCGCATGGCAGTGACTGGAAAGCCATCCTTTTCTGCTTCCATGCGGATTCGCTTGAGCGCCACGTGGACATTGGTGATGACATTGCGAGCCTTATAAACCTTGCCAAATGTGCCTTCGCCAACCTGGGAGACAATGGCATACAGGTCCTTGCAGGTCGTCCCCGATGGAGAGGACGGTCGTGGCGTGCCTTCCGTGTCTGGCTCCACCGTGACTGTATGTGACTGCTGAGTAGGACTGATAGAAACATCACCACTACCTGCTGGTCTCGGTACAATAGAAGCCTTCAACGAGTCGTGGACAGCTAAAGGCGGGACCTGCATAGGCTGGGGAGCCAGAGCTGTCTTTGTGACAGGCTCGCGTGGACCAGAAATGTGTTGGAACGGCAAAGGCCGTGAGAGGATGCTTCCACGCATATCTTCGTCTCTATTGGTCACACCTTCATCGCGAGTACGCTTTGCAGGGACTTCTGAATGAATCTTGGGGGAGGCGGGGGATTTATGTTGAGGGGCGGGACCAGCTTCATTGTCGTCTTCGTCGCGTGGGAAAAACAATTTGACCGTTGAACTAGGCTCCCCAATGGGCCTAAATCCTGCCTTTGAGACCTTGCGGATTCTAGGAGAGCCATGATCAGCTATGCCGGATGCAGATGCAGATGATGGATGATAGCTGATGAGAGAATCGCCTAAATGATGTTTCGTAGACGTTCGTGGAACCTTAGCTGGAGGAGGCATTTGCTCAGCAGCTGGTGAGAAATGTCGACGGCGCTGCAAAATAATCAGCACCTATCTGGAGTAGGATTGAGTATCATTAAGTATGCTTACATTGCCCTGCTTTCCATTTGTCCTCGCCTTTCCATTGAGTCGCGCTTCAGAGTCCCTTGAGGTGGGGAGAGGACCACCATGTGGTTGCTGGATGGTGGTTTGTGATATAGACAGTGATATATCGTTGATAGAAGTTGCAGTTGGTAAACGGTGCTTAGGTTTGGGCCGGTCATCAATACTCCGGCTTGAACTTCTGCTCCTACTCCGGCTTACAGACGAGGCTGACGAAAAACTGTGTCGACGCCCTCTACGCATGGTCCAACTACGATCGGATGACCCAGGGGAATATGACTTCCAGCTTTGGGCTTCCCTGCCAGTTCGTCCCCTGTCAGTGGGCGTCCGACTACGACGCCGAACTGGACTGTAGCTATGTTGCTGCGATCTTGGAGACAAGGACCTTGAGTGTGAACGACCTCGCGAAGACATATGAGAGTAGTAAGAATCAGGAGAGCGCGATCGCGATCGCGTCCCCGCAGGTGATGGTGATCTGGAGGGCACCATTTTGGGTTTAACAGGGGAGGTACGAACAGGTTTGGCAGGTAAGGGATGGAACTCCCGTCTCTGCCAGCTGTAAACAAAACGGTATGAGAATGTGGAAGATAGCACAATATAAAACACAAAGCACTTGTTCAGGTCATCGTCATCGTCATTTCGGTGCTGCACTCTCTCCCGCGCCTTTTCTTTCTCCTTCTCTATCCGCATACGAGTTTTATTCTGATTTTTCTTGCTTTTGTTCTTGTTTCCGTTATTGCGATTGCGATTATGCTTGCCCCCTTGGTCGGCGCCACGTGCTTGCCATCCGGGACCAGGCTCCCAAGACCGCTCATCCTTGAGTGGCTCCTCCTGCATATCCTGCGTCCGAGGTTGCCTGTCTCTCCGAGTGTCCCAACCGTTGTCTCGTTGTTGAAACTTTCGATTATTACGACGGCGGTTGTGGTGGTGATTGTCATTATTAGGATGATGGTGATTATCCCCCCGATCATCCTTCCCCCGTCTGTCATCCGGTTGCCAGCCGTGGCCACGACCTCTATCCGTATACGAAGTAGACGCTCCCCAATTTTGTTGCTCTGAAGAACCTTGGTTCGTTGCCCATTCCCTACTAGTCTGGTGGTTCCAGTCATGTTTAGGACGCACGGACCACGGTGGATCATCATCGTGGATGTCGTAACTATCTCTGCCACCACGATGATGAATATCGGACGGACGGGAGTGGAAACGGTCAGGTGCTGCCAATGAGTCAGTGAATGAAGGAGGTTCCCAACTCATGGCAAGGGAATTTCGGGATGCGAAAGGAACGTAGGAGTCTGTTTGTTGATGAGAATGCGGACGAGAGCGAGAATAAGCTTCAGACTGGGTGTCTTCAACCCGTGAGACATGCAGAGACAGTCCGTCGTCCTCGACGTCGTCGATTTTGCCACGCTTGCGCCTCGATCTAGTGTGAGAAGCGTGCATGGTTAGTTTTCAAATGTCGGCGTTGAAGCGCTTGAGAGGTGGGTGAGACGGGTGGTAGAAGCAAAGACGTGACGTGTTGTTTTGAACGGGCGAAAAAGGACGTCCCCTTGCAGTTGGTGGAAGATAGACTGAACAGCTCGGGAAAAATGAATGCAAACGAACGCTCAAATCACACAGAGGGACAACAGAGCAACACTGAAAGTAAAAAGACGAGATTAACGTCCGCAAAGCGGTAGGCAGCGTGATTGAGCACAGAGAGCAAAGAGTCAGTAGGAGCGTTTCGGGTGCAGGGCGCAAGATAATTGAACTTACATAACAAGGAGAAAAACAAATCAGCAGAGGTTCGCAGTTATACCATTGACCATAGGTTCAGTTTTGAAAGGTCCTAGGGAAGCTTTGAAGTGATGAAGTATGCTCCCAGTGCTCCGTCCGATTTGTGTCACTGGTGCCACGGCGGCAGTGAGTCAAATAGTAAGAGTGGCCTAATGATCCACTCGAATCCCGAGCAATACACGACTCAAACATCAATTCAAAGTGACATCTGAAACGCCAGAGCGACGAAAAGCCAGGAAACGAATACTTTTACTTGATAGAGACGCCAAATGATATGGCTGTATCTTGAGATGTAGAAAGGCTACCACGTATTCCTAGTTCAAGGTTGAATATGATGTTTTATCAACGAGCCACGACTTTGGCCTCATGCGTGTGATATCACCCCCGAAACCAAGATTACTCGTAAGTACTGTATATATACTACACATACAACAGATAAATCTTTCATTGATTTATGCACTGAGTGAGTTGCGTCTCCGACTGTTCCCCTCCACCATCTCGGGTGCCCCGCAGCGCCTGTTCGTAGTTCAGGACAAGGCGTGCAAATTGCAGCTCCGCACTGCGGCCACTCAAACCCATCCTTGACGCACGCGCATTGTTCTTTTTAATCGTTTCAGCGTTGTTCCATCTCGAGAATGATGCCACTCCGCGAGCTGGGGCGAATAACTGCGAGAAATGAGATATCATCTAATAGAAAGTATTCAAGATGCGCACCTTGACTGTCGTGTCGATCCCACTGACAGCAACCAGAGGCAAGTGCGGGTGGGTTTCAATCACGTTGACCACCTGTTCGTCGCCTTCAAGAATGTCAACAAGTTCCCCAGTCGACTTCCGCCAGATGAAGAAGTTGCCATCATCTGACCCCGAAGTTATGAACTCATCATGAGGCCCTAAGAAATTCACTGGAGATGATATTCAATATCAATCAATACATCTGCATCAACCAGATCGCACCGTCTTTGACCGTTTCGATATTGCAGTGCCCAGTAAACCGCATGCGCGGATATACCACAGGCACATCCTGATGTGAATCCGCGTCTTTGGGGTTGAACAGGCGGTCACCCTCATCCTCGTCTTCCTCATCATCGTCATTATCACCATCCTCGTCATCTTCCTGCGATCGGTCATCAATGCCATCCATTACATCGTCTGCAAGCAATGATTCCAGTTGATCCTCGACAATCATCTCCATGTCCGGACCAGTTAAAGGCTCACCATGCGAAGACGGCGGCTTCGCTGTGTCGAACCGTCTCTGCTTTGCGTTAGGCGTGAGGATCGAGCGTGAACCTCGCTTGTCCTCGAAATTTTCAGGCTCGTCTCGCGTCGAATAAAGAAACACACCGTCCGAGTGATATGCTATGAAGTATTGGCTGCATCAATCCTCACGTCATATCGTCAAGTAAATGGACATACATAACAATACCTGTCCCCGACCTTCATTAAACCTTCATAATGCGAGGTTAAATAACTCACCTCATGCCCATTCCAGGCAGACATCCGCGCGCCAGTAATATGTTCATACCCCTTTCTTTCTCCATTTGCACGTGAGCGGCGTCCGAACCTCCTGACGCACGTCGTCGCACTGTCTGCATCAGGAGGCACACCCCATTCTGCATGCAAGTAACGCCCCGCATGCCTGCGGTCGAACAAGTGCGCCTGAGATCACGATTGTGAGAAAAATCAAAATATAAGAGTGAATTCCACAAGGCAGAGCAAGGGAAATCGCGGACGAGTGTTATCACCGCTAGGCTGATAATTTCCCAGGCACAAACATCAAGAGAGCTGGCGAGGGGAAAATATCAAAATGACCAACACGCACATATGGTGATTCACCGCCCACGACGAACTGATACGGTGTGAGCGGCGAAAGTGCAATTATTGAAAGTTCATGCGGAAGCATCACCAGTGGTGCAGGGCACGCGCCCGACGTGCATGAATGCGACGTACGCAAATCGTGTTGACGTACTTGGCCATCCTCAATATCTAATCAATAAAATTTGAAACCCAACTAGAATACACGCTACCTCGGCCACAGTAAGGAACAGATCGGGGCTATCCTCAGTGATGATGCGCTTCGTGCGCCCAGAGTGACAGCGCAGCACGCGAATACACGACTCCCGCGTAGTATACTCCATTTCCCTTCCCGTAGGCGATTGCCCCACCGCCTCGCCCACGTCGAATACGCGGACTTGCCGATCTCCAGAGACGGTCGCACTACCAACATAATTATCGTCATTCGAAAGTGAACGCAGTTGAGACTTACATCCTTGTAGAAAACGGAAGCATCTGCGCATTGAAGACATTCTGTGTATGACCTGTGCTGATTACACTCTGGCACGCGAATGGATATTCTTCCTGACTTGCAGCATTCGACCATTTCTGAGTCGAGTTGGCGGTTACGCTCGATGAGCGGTTTGGATCAAAGCTACTAGATGTGTCTGCACCAGTAGTTGAACATGATGGGTCCATTCGCCAGACTCGAATACTATAATGATATTACAAAGAACATACCCAAGTCAGTCATCCGGGTTGAGAACTTATTGAGCACACGCACTTCGTATCGTCTCCACTGGTAATCAACAGCTCTCCACCCTGCGCCCAGCTAACCGCGTTGACGCAGCTACGTAATGTAGGAGCAATCATAAGAACAGGTATGACCCCCGAGACCAGGCCCAAAGCAATTCACCATCCAGTCGCCAGTCATCGGGGTTGGACGATGAACAAGACCTGACAAGTAAGGCAACGCACCCAGTATGTCCCCAGTCTTCTCCTCCAAGCACACCGACCCTATCTAGCCTTCCGCTTAGTGCGCGCGCCACTCGCGCGCGCTTTATACGATTTACTGGTGCATATTTCAATGTGAGGGGTATGCGAAGCGACGTAGGGGATCGTAGGATTAAGTCGTCAACGTTATTGGCATCGTCCATGTTCGGTAGAATTGGATCTTCAGCAGAAAATTTACTGATTCTAGAAGATATAGTAGCGCACACGCTATTTGCGCATTCCCGTTATGTCATATCACCCCAATTCAACTTTTCTAACTGTTGTACAATTTCTAAGACTAGCAATGTTTATATATACGCTATTGCATCACACCAACATATTACAACCTCTACATCAGAGCATCGCAATAATAAATGATGATGCATGTGGATAACCTAAGCCACTTATAATTGGAGTGTTTCAGACCGTGCAGAAGGCATACATATGTCACCTTGTGGTATAAATACCAGCTTCGCTATAGTACAAGATTGCGTAGGAACCTCTCATGCAGCCTTGGCAAACCCAACAGCGTCCCGGCCAAGGTCATAAACCGTGTAGTAGCGGCGGAGGAATACATCACCTGAAGGCACTCATCAGAAGAAAGTTCATGGCAAAAAATGTATGAGTCATGTACCGATAATCCACAATGAACCCCAAGGGAGGTTGATATCCATACCAGTGAACGACGAAATGCACGTGCCCTGGACTTCCAATATGTAGTCGCTTCCCTTGAGTGGGTAGGGTTTGCCGCCGAAATAGAAGGTCAGTTCGGGAAGGGATGGGACTTTAGCACAGTCCACTTGGTATTGGCCGTTCCACGACTTGGTGGCGCCAATTTGGGTATTGAGCATTTCGGCAATATCAGTGGGAAGGGCGATGAGGGATGTGCCTGTATGCAATACAGTGAGAAACTGGAATCAACGAGATACAATAGGAGACTTGCCGGTGTCGATGGCAGCGCCTGTCATTTCAAGTTCCAGTGCATCGCTTCCAAAAGCGACCTTCTCAAGCTCAACTTCCCAGTATGCCTTGCGGCGGAGAGGGACGTAGTCGATGCTACCAACGTACGCGGCGTGGTCGACACCACCAAACGTGGCCTCACCACCATCAGCTTCTGAATCACCAAGGCGGAAGGCGAAGACAGGCTCTTCGATGAGACCTTGTTCAATCATATTGTAGAATGGAGGTGTGATATGGTTAACAGCGATGGTATTGTAGGCAAGGCCTAGAATACCGTCGAACCTAATTCAGGGTCAACGGCAATTCACCAGTACTGTCAGCGGAAATGTACATACTTGCCGAAGGCAAAAGTAAGACCAGGCTCTTTGGTGGCCTCTGCGAAGTCCTGGTTACGGATAGTGAGGTCGCCAATGGTGAGAACGTCTGAGGAGACGTAGCCCTCCATGGAGCCAGTACCGTACTGGATGGAGAAATCAGATCCATTGGCCTTGTACGTGGAGGAAGAGCTAGACTCATATTTAGCATGAAGGAAACACGCAATAGATGTGCACTTGGAGCTGGGGACCCAGAGGTTACTCGACCTAGAAGAGAGTAAACGTTAAACACAAGACAAAAAAGTAAAAGGAAAGTTCCTTACCCAGTGTCAAGGATAACCTTGAATGACTGAGGGGGCGTACCGATGACAATCTCAGTGTAATACTGAGCGTTCATGAAGTCTGAGAAATGATGTCAGTATGACAACAGAGAAAGGATAGTGCAGTCACATACTGGTGAGGGGGACGTTGTGTCCACCGTTGATGACCTCCTGGGTCCAGAAGAGGTCATCCTCACCAGTTGGTGGACGAATGTGACGGCCAGCACCGCCAGCACCCATCAAAGGTAACTGTTGGTAAGGCGCAGCGCCATACTTCTCCGCAAGGTAGGCCGTCTCAAGTGAATGACCTGGCGATACTTGTGGCAGCTTGTTAAGCTTTAGTTTGTGAACACCAGCTGAAGCAAAAGGAAGGAGGCAGAGCGTTGTGGCGAATGCGGAGAGCAACATTGTGTAAATAGAGAGAGGGAGACGCGAGCAAGTTCGCAGCAGTTGACGGTCTTAAATGGGGGGCTGACGTCCTCCCGCTGGATAATCCAAATTTGGTCATTTCCGGAGCCTGTTCGGCGATAATATTTCTCACGGACGCTAAGTTAATGGCCTGTGACGAGCCTGGGTGAGCCTCGGGTAGTCATGAGTTCATTGACCAACGTAGAACGTCTTTTACTCGCACAAGCAGTGTACGAGTACGGCGCAAATGCTTGGCAGCAAGTCTCAAAGCTGCTCTCAAAGCATCCCATCATCTCTCGCCCAAAGACCTTCTTTTCCGCTAATGTCAGCTTGTTTCAACTTTTTACTATGTATGGCGTACTCAGATCAAGTTCTATTGATGTAGTCTTGTCGCGATATATACTCTCGCCTAATGAATGATGCTCAACTTGAGTGGTGAGATGCTCGCACCAACCCAAGTTGTGTATGTCCTCATGAATATCCATATAGCACCGAGTTTGACGCAAATGCTCCACATGGTAAGCCCCAGTCAAATGCCACTCTAACATATTGGTTGAAGTACATATAGCTCTTGTGAATCTCAAGCTTGCCCAGAAGTTCTATAATGCACGTCTCCTGGAGTTGCGTGACTTGATTGCAGCAGAGGAAGTCAAGTTCAAGTGAGTACCTTAAACATACAGTTTCCGTCACACTAACCCTGCCCAGAACCATCGTTGCCGAAATTCAGGACATTCGGGCTGGCAAATGGGACGATAAGATTTGTGCCAAACTCTCTGGCACAGATTTCGAGCACGAAGCAGAACGCGACACTGCACCTACACAGAACGAAATAGCCGCCGTGCGTATTTTTGGCTGCTTCATCTTCAGTCTAACTCGATTGTGCAGGAACTCGAGGTCTCACACGACATCCAAGTGCAAGAAGGGGAACCCACCCCTCAGCCAGAAGAGGAGGAAGAAGCACCAGTCTCTGTGCAGGAACTCAAGAACATTGAACATGATCAAGCCCCTGAACCAGTGCCTGTAGAAATTTTCGAAAAAGAACCCCCCTCCCTACCACAACCCGAGCAACACGAACCTGAGAATGAAAATTATGAACAGCCAATCGAACTCGACGAACCCGTAGCCCCGACACATGAGGAGGAAACAGAACAGTCTGAATGGGAGCAGCAGCCCACGCCCACGTCCCCAGACGATGAGGCAAGTGAGATAGAGGCGATATTGACACCTGGTGCCCCGGAAGGATCCGTTGAGGAAGAAGCTGGTCGACAGTCTCCCGAACATGAGGAGTCGCCTATTCATGAGGAAGAGACATTCGAACGTAAAGAAGAGGAGGCATCCCCCACACAAGATATCAAACACTCCCACATTGAACCAGAGCAAGAGACATCCATGGAAGTCGACGCGGAGCAGAGTTTATCTGTTGATACTGAGACAAGTTCGCAGGGTGCGTCTACATTAGGCTTAACAAAATCCAATTAGTAATCCATGTTGCGTAGCCAAACGCAAGGTAGACGAAGTAGAAGCTGATGGCGCCGAAGAGCCCAACAAGAAACGTTTACGTGAGGAGAGCTCACCTCCTACACCAGGGGAGGAGGAACAAAGTTTGTGCCCTCAAAAGGACCGAGCATCCGCTAACCAAAGACTACACAGTAACCACACGTCCCCGACGTGACACGACAAGCAGCGAGCAACGCCCCTCCACACCCCTCCAATCCAGTCCATCTGGCTCTACCGCCCAATCTACAACTCAAGCTCAACCCATTACTAACAAGCGTTTCCAGGCTGTCATCAACCTCCTACACTCTCAAATCTCACAACACCGTAACGGTAACATCTTCCACAATCCTATAAAACCGACGGAAGCGCCCGATTACCACGATATCATCAAGCGTCCCATGGACTTGAAGACCATCAAAGCAAGGATCAAAGATGGAGTTATCAGGACCTCGAGAGATTTTCAGAGGGATGTGTATCTAATGTTTGCCAATGCGATGATGTATAATAGGCCAGGGAGTGATATCGCATTGATGGCAGAAGAGGTGGGTATTTTTCTTCGACAATCCATTTCTTTTTGGACCTGAAACTGGTATTGGTAGATGATGCTCGAGAGCGAGGGTCATATTAATTCCTTCCGGCAAACAGAAGGTTACTTGCGCAACGCCCGTGCGTGAACCAGTGATAGGGGTAGTTCACATGAATATATGCTTTGCACTGGAGACGCAATGCTTCTCGTACGCTTTACTGGGATGTCAGACAAACTGGCCATTGCTACAAGCGCTGAGTATGTTATGTCTAGTGTACAAGGTGCATGTATGTAGATAATCAACGTCCAGCACAGCAGTCAAACAACGACAGATAAACGATCATTAGGACAACATTACATTCGATAACATTTGATAACCTAGAACCACGGGTGATATACTTCGCTCATCCTCATCAATTGCACAGGATTTGTAGCGGTCGAGATCAAATTGGTAACGGTCTGTATGACTGGTATGCCGCCCATATTTGTGGTCGATTGGGCCTGCACGCCGACAAACCAATCAGAACAGGAACTCACACGTGATTCATAACGTATACCCACCGTCTCTCGCTCGATTTTACATGCCATTATCTCTGCACGCTTCACCACGCCCTCAATGTTCGCCGCACAGCTTGTTCTGAACGACAAATCGAACGTCCACGGATGTCCTTTTCCGTGCATCCACGTCATTACCTCGTCCCGAGCGAAGAGGCAAAGTTGTTGTTCAAGACCAAACTGCATTGTCGATGTCAGTGGATGAAGACGAAAGCGGGTGGGGAACGCACATCGGGTTCGGTAAGACACCTCCCAATAACCATGATGCCTGTCGTCAATAACCCCTCGGTGAACACAGGGCCCAAAAACCTCTGCATATTCGGGGTGAAGCGGAAGGGCACCGCATCATTAGACGCGAATACAGGAGCCTGACCTGCCAGACCTGTATTCCCAATCAATAACTGATTCAATAACTGGGGGTAAATGGGCATACCAGGCAACATTTCACTCATCGTCATGAGTCCTGTCGACCGAGAAAGATGGAAACGCGAGGGCGCACGGCTGGTGAGGCAGAAGACGAAGGTCATGAAGCTCGTTGCAGCAACTTGGAGCGCAAACTGCTTGCGCATGCGCCAAAGGTCTGCAGGCGTGGCCATTGCATTTATCATATACTGGGCGCGAGAACATGTGCATGAGGTACTGACTACATAAAGAGACAGGATGACATACTTTGGACAGAACATCATCTGGAACAAGTTTGGTGCCAATTTCATCCATGATGTCTTTTCGCAGGGTGAAATATTCTGCTTTGCTCGGCTGTCGCGAACGTTATAAGAATGAATCCAAGATGTGTTGTGAATGTACTTACTGCCCTGCCACTCTTTTGCTTGAATTCCAGCAGCACGCTCTTGACTTTCTCACCAGAGACGAGTATGGGGTCTTCACGAGATAGACCAGCTTCCTCGCAGTGATGGTCGTATATGTCCCCGAGCGTGATGTACGACGAATCTGTCTGCAGGAGGCGGAGACTAGGGCTACAGGAGATAGCAGCTGGAATATGGAACAGCAGATTTCGCTTGCGAGATTCCTTCCTGCGGACCAAGGCACTATAGTAGACAAGTTTAGTGAGTAGAGCATGTGAACTAGAAAGGATCTCACCAATTAAAAGTCCGGAACACTTGCGTCAGCCGCTCCTCCCTACGCCAGTGTCGGCCAGAAGGAAGCTGAACGGAGAATGATGTTCGCGAGTTGTCGTTGCCATGCACCGTGAATCTGCGCCAGCAATAACCATATGATCGACAGTTCTCGAATTTGGATCCGAATTGCTGAATCCGAATGAAGTTCTGATTGCTGTCCTTATCCTATAGTAAAGCCTGAGGTCAAGTCGACAATATCAAGCATGCAACTCACCTCAGTGTACTGACCCGGAACCTCGATGTCATCGAATTTGCCATATTGGAACTCAGTGAGATAGTGGCTAAGGAGGTCGAGAGACTGGATGCGTGGTCGAGAGTCGAGATACTTCTCTTGCCGGTCCCTCCATTGCTGAAGCTTTCGGATGTACTCGTAATGCGTGAGTTTACTCTTGACAAAGTCTTCTTCATATTCTCGCTACAATAAGGTCAGCCGTATTCTTGTTCGAGTGGTAAGTGCACACCCTAGCCGATCCAGTCAAGTTCGCAGCCATCTTCGAGATGTTTTGTACAGTATGTTGCTGAAGCTGCCCGTCATCCTCCGTCGTATTTGTCCGCATCACGTAGTTCTGGAAGTGTATAGTTCACGTTTGTTTGCGGGTAGCACATGAAGTACTTACCTGCACAGCGTCCAGCAAGAGCATGCAGATCAACCGATAAATTTCTTCTTCAGGAGTAGCCTTGAACCTCTGCAGTATCTGATCTACCATAGTCTCCATGCTCAGGATAAGCAGTGGGAATGCCGTTTTAAGGATCTGAACGACCTCATCCACATGTTCCCAAGATTGACGGACGACATAAGTTGGCTGAGTGTCAGACGCACCCGGAGCATTTTGAGCGGAAGCAGTGGCGCTCGTGTTCTGTGCTGTAGCAGGAGTTATCTCTGCGTTCGACTGGGCTTGTTGAATTTGGGTCTGGGCCTGGGAAAGCTGAGATTCGATAGTGTCGCTTGAGGAATTTTCCTTCTTGATTATATCTGCTTGAACTTCGGCCGTGGCGTCTTGCATCACTTGGTCGCTGTCAGAACGTCTGTTTGCATTGGCAGTCATTGCACTTTGAGCACGAGCTGCTGCTGTAACCAAAGCTTGCTTCTTGATGAATTGCATGTCCTCCTTCGTCGTTCGCAATGGGAAAAACAATGCCTGTAACCAGGATGAGCTCATGACGAGAAGTTAGATTCGAGTAACTGGATACCTGGGGGAATAACTTGGTAAGGTTCAGCAAGATATATCGTGCTTGCTTGACTTCGCGTTGACTGATAGAAAGACAAAGTTGTGGGATGAGCGATATCCAGTACCAAAACGCTGCCTCGCCCTTGTAAGTGTCGAACGCTCGGGAGATCGTAAATTGTGCGTCGTCTACACTCAACAACCAGAGCACCCGAGTCAGTAGGGGCCGACTTTTTCCATTCTTATACTGTCCAGCTGCCTGGAGGTAGCAACTGACAGCATTGGCAGCGTGCGACATTTCCCCGGGGAATTCCTTGAACATGCGATCGCTGTACCGTCCCCATTCCGCCCATGCCTTGGCTTGCGACATGTCCATCTGGACTGCTTGGCCGAAGGAGTGATTGGCGTCGTCGTTCCTCCCACTTCTCGCGTGAAACATGCCCTTCAGAGTGAAAAACTCGGCCTTCTGGGGGTTAGAGAAGTACATCAAGTTTGTATTATTGATGACTTCCAGTCCTGCTTGGAGATCATTTGGTTTCTGGTAGTGGCAGCGCGCTTGTTCCCGTAGTTTGAGAAAAGCTTCCGATATCTCGATATTCGGCAGCGTGTAAATTTTGTTTAATGAACTGAAACAGACATCGAGAAGATCGTGCTTCCTCGCAACATGGGCAAAGCGATTAATGATCCAAGCCGTTTCGTGGTACCCGCGATAGCCCGAGGTATTGAAGTTGCTTGTCGCGGAATTATTGCTTTGGTTGGTATTAGAGATAAGGGGGATGTACGCCTTGTTGATTGCGTTGAAAACGTTCTGTCTCCAAGCAACCAAGTCACTCCATGTACTGATGTCGTCTTGCAGGTTGGGAAGGCGCTCTCGCCAAGCTTGTAGAACCATCTTGAGATCCGAGGACTTCTTCTCCAGATTCTGAGCGGTGGTTGTAGAGAGAGAACCGAAGATCTGAACGGCTTCTTGGAGCTCAACAAACTGCTGGAAGTGTTGTAACAGCGGAACGTGAGCAGCCGACATGTGGAACGGAAGTGCAACCCATTTACGCAGCGACAGCTGCATTGCATCTTCGAGGATCTTCGTGAATTCGGTGTTCTTTTCCAGCGCACCAGGTACTTTCAGAAGAGCAATGAATGCCTCGAAAACTCGCTTTCGCGGAGTCGCAACGTCGGGTAGTTGATTGATCTGCTCCTCCAGGGATTCTTTCTGATCGGCCCAATCTTTCGTGCGCCATGCACTTTCAAGTAGGAGTTCCTGATTTCCTTCGCTCTTCGCTAAATCATGCAATGTGTCCCACTGCTGTAGTTTTTCTGCTGCAAGCATCCAGTGGTCTTCCCAAAGGCAATACTCCACTTCTGAGAACGCGATTTGGCTATTCTTCGCCTTTGTCATTGCCCCTTCATAACAGTTGGAGGCAAACTCCCACATGCCATTCTGTTCAAACGAAAGCGCCATGTTCGTCTCGAGGTGGAGACATCGCCGGCGCCAAAGACCATAGAATACATCCTCCTCCGTTAATTCAGCATAAACGTCTGCGAGCGAATCGTAAACCGTCTCTTTCACTGTGAGATCATCGTCTTTGACGGAGTCCAGAGATGTCTCCAAAATCTCCATTCCAACGTGCCATGCACCGTATGATTTTGCGAGGTATTTCACTAAGTAGGGTGGCAGAGTCATAGGAGGTGAGCAAGCGTGAATACCACCCAATAGAGTCTGGATGACATTGGGGCGCAGCTCGAGCTGTTTGGCATGGAAGTCCTTGCTCAGCAGGTTGATCATGTGAAGTGTCATGTCCGCCTGTTCTCGACGAGAAAGACATGCCCAAGCCGCAGGAAAGACTGATACCCAAGTGTCGTGGGCAACTTGGGGGTCAAGGAATGCCAATCTCTGCATGGCACGAATGACGGACGCTGCATTCTGTCGAGCGACGAAGTTGCCATTTAAGGGTACCATACTGATTCTTCGCTCCGAAATCAACGGCACTTCGCCGTCGACAGCCCCAAGAAGGAGATGGAGTGCAAGATAGATCCAGTTATGGTCCGCGAGAGGCTCCCAACTCTGAACTCCTAAGATATATGCTAGACGACCCTGAAGAGAACGGGGGATGCTACTGTCCAAAAGGTCCATAAATTGTTCTCTAAGCACAGGATCTCGAGCACGACAACCAAGGAGGAAACATTGTTCCAGCCGGGATGTTAAATCACTTCTACGCAATGAAGGTTCTGTGTAGATGTCGTAGATGAGTTCCAGGTAGCTGTGGAAGAGCGCATCGCTGCGGGTCTCAAAGCCTGCCATTTTCTGCAGCACGCTGACTTTGTCCTTCATTGTTGGATATGCTTCGTTCGTGTGAAGGGCCCAGTCGCGCATGACATCAAGTGAAAAATGACACAAAGTAGGACTTTTTGATTTCTCTGTGAGCGCAGTGAAGGCAGCAAAAAATGATTTCCGATGGTCGCCGAGGTGTAAAATGGTAGCTTTGCAAATCTCGATGATAGAGATGATGAGCCGGACACCATTTTCAAATCCGTTTGTAGTCGGGGTTGAACTGACGTGATCTTTGGCGAGTTTGCTGAAGAGGCGTAGAAGGGATGCACTGAACGGCTGAACGCGCTCCGCTGTGACTTGTACGACAGATTTGAGCATGAGGAGTATCCCACGGAGAGCGGTTGTATTCGTCAAACCATCCTCGACTGCTGTGTAGACCCAGGTATGGAAGTCTGACATATCACCCTGTTTCTCGTCTCGATCAGGCAAAGGGAACAGTTGCAGGAGATGCTCAAAGATGGGATGAAGGGCGTCATGCAAACCCGGATCATCTGTTGTTAGGCCTTTGCGAACCAGGGATTGGAGGATTGTAGCGTTGGCCAGATACCAGGCATCATCCTTATCTGCAGCAACGACTTGCAGCACTTTTGAAGCACTGAGAGCTTGGTTAACGTGGGGTTCTGAATCTAGTTCTGTCTGTACGGTGGCGTTAGAATTACACGGGTATGAAATGCGCAATGTATGCACCTGTTCCAGAGCACGCGAAAAAAAGTTCAATTTGACGGTCACGTCACTCCAACCTGAAGGCGCAACCATCTTCTGCAACAGCGACAGTGCACGAGGTAACAAAATGGTCCTAGATGTTGGCTCTAGAGGAGAGGTTGCAAGGCGAACGAGGAAACTGACAATACTTTCTCTGAAGGGAAGGGGGGTGACCCATGTAGTAGAAGTTCGTGACAACTCAACATGAGTGCCAGAATCCTGTGACTTCTGTTCCCAATCAAAGATAACCTGGGAGATATCTATGGAGAGTATACGAGATTCACCAGAAGCCGTGCCAGAGAGGCCAAGTTTGGATAGCGAGTTGACCATGTGCGGGATGAACAATGCACGAACGGGATAGAATAGGTGCGGTTGCCGGACGAGAAGTTGATAGATCATGATGATTTGTTGAAATCCATTGCCCTCTTCTGCGAGTAAACGCCGAGTTGTCCTAGCCCACTGAGGATATCCCGCATCATTGCCACCTGAACGAGGAAGAGCTGGTGCAAGAATATCCAGCGCCTGCTTGATAAGGAGTTTGCCGTCTGTATGAGGAGGACGAAGAAGGCCCGTCCAAGCTCGAAGGATAAATTTTTGTGGGGTATCAAAGGCTTCGAAGAAACGTGCAGCCAGCAGATACGCCGTCTGCTTCACTACTGCATCTTCACTAGTGATATAGTGCCATGCACAACGGATGATATCCTTTTTCACATCTTCAACGAGCTCTGGGAAGCGATGCACCAGCACTGTGGTCAAGTGTAATAACTCAATCATGAACATATCATCGGCACCCGAGAAAGAGGTCGTGTCAGTCATGGGCTGCCAGATCACTCGATGAAGAGATGTTACGAAATCGATGTCAAGCAGGCCCTCTTTGTTGGTGCTATTTGCTTGGATCAAAATAGTCGGCGTCAGAACAAAACGCAGGAAAAAGGTTTTCTGAGCCCATGGATATGACGTATCTTCAAACCAAACCACGAAGCGCGATAAGACATTGCGGCGATAGAAGAGATCTTCATTCAGCGCAACGTGTCGATAAAGGAATTGTGTAAGTCGTGTCAAATCCATTGCGATGTCACGAGTGTAAATCGCAACAATATCGAAAAGCAAGTCGACGCGAGGGGTTCGTTCCAGCGCTTTCATGAAAATCGACAAGATTGAAGATTGCCGGTGAATCGCGTCAGGGACCATTACTTCATCTTGTTCAGGCTGCAGAGGCTCTGAGCGCCATATCCCGAGGAGGACATCGATAATATACCCGTTGTCTGCAAGCCAGGTTGGCTGAAGGTCTGCCAGGTCATCGAAGAGTAGCAGGCCAGAGAGTAGGAGACTCCGATCGCCACTTCTCAAACAGTGCTCGACTAATGCTTGTGTGCGAGATGCAATCTCACGTTCGAGATTGGGAGCAAGCCTTGCTTGAAGGATGCTTCTCAGAGTTCTGACATAGCGAGGGAGCTGGAGATGGCGCATAAAGAAGTCCATCGCCTCTCCTGGGTAACGATCTAGATATTTACCAAGGGGCTCGGAGAAAGGACTGCGGCCGGAAAAGTGCATCTGAGCTTCCGTCTGGACTATGGCATTAACAAGATGTTCCAAAAAGATATTCGCTGCGGAAGGGAGAAGATGGAAGATGTTGGCCAACCGGACAAGTTTCGTGACACCTTCATTCTCAGCTAAGGGAAGTTTCGAAGATGCTTGTAACATTTGGGGGTCTGCAACGATGCGGAAATGATCCAAGAGCTTATGCCCGATCTCAACTTTAAAGTAGTTGATCAAGAGCTCTAGCAATCTCGCAAGCCCCTCCAAGCCAGAGACCGAGAGACGCTTAGGATCTGCAAGGTTCATCAAGATAGGGCGCAGGCCTGTCTGCAAGAGCTCTTTGGGAAGTCGGCTTTGATGTGTTAGAACCATACGAAGTCCTTCATGCGCAACTTCCTTTACCTCCTGTGAAGGGGAATATAAAGATTTAAAATAAACCCCGGTGACCCTGTATCATATGATGTTAATGACGCCAGGGAAATTGGGGCATGACTGACCTCTGCCTGGTTTGGTGCTGCTTTGAAAAAAAATCCGTCATAGGCATGGATGCAGTAAGGAGCTTGATGCAAGCTACTCTGAGCTTAATGATCTCGAGCGATCCTTGACGAAGATTTCCACGAGCGAGCTGAACGTCGTCAGCATCGGCGAGTCCGAGAGTTTCATGTAACAATCGGAGCAATTCGTCATTCAGCTCCGGAAGAGGTGGATCAAGACTAACGCAATAGCGCACTGCATCAATCATGCCCACTTGGATTGGAAACGATAATGCCCTCAAAGGTTTGGTGTATATTGCTGTCAACATACGATCCCGATGCGGTAAGAGAAGCTCGTGAGCCGACTTGCCAGTAAGCTCAACGAAGACATCAACGCAGATTTGGGCTGCTTGGCGAACTACTGGATTGGAGTTTGAGAGCTCAGAAAAGAAGATACCGATGATGTGGACAAGCTTGGCACGAGCGATGATAGGCACGTCCGCCGTGGCATCCAAATTCGTGTAGGTAACGCGCAATACACGTTTGAGGACCTCGATTACGTCAGTTACATCGCGGGGAAGATCAAATGGGAGATCCTTCAGGACGTGGAGCAAGGTTCGCACAAGTTCAACTTCACTCAGCCATTTGATACCAATATTAGGTAGGAACGTCAAAATCCTGATTCCGATGCAACCTGCGCTCTTCCGTACCCATGAATCGTCAAGGCAGACAGCACAGAAGCGTGCAGAGATTTGGACCAGTGTAGGAACGAGGTCTTGTGCAGTAGCACCATTCTGCGAATACATGACCACCAGGTCATTCAAGATTGATGTGACAAGTTCTTCACCCTTGTGCAGTTCTTCAGTATTGTCACGTGAAAGAGCGGAAGGCAAGGCCTCCAAGTATGACGAAAGCAGGGGACTGGGATATCGCTTGAGGCCAGCTTCCTTGGTAGCGTTCTTGCGAAGCTCCATTGAAAATACAGCTCGAGATAGCTCACGAATGTACTTGTCCGCGTCTTCTTTCACTTCAGGCATGTGTATCGCGTCAAATATCGCTTCCAGCGATTTTACAAACACCGCAGATTCGTCCGGTCCATGGCTATTCTATGGTACATCATTGAAAATTAGTCGAATACAATTCTATCCAAGCTTACTTACATCATGCAGAAGAGTGACAGTGCATGTCTCCAATAACGAATATGTCTGGGCACGATAGGCAGGTGCAGCCTTACGCAAGGTTCGAATTGCCAAGTTGATCATCGGAGCCAGTTTCACGTTTTCCATGGAACCACCGAAAGAAAGAGGAACGCTTGCGGCCTTTGAGAATGGGTTGTATTCGAGGGCAGGCTCTTTATACAACAAACGGCGATTGCGTCCACCGAGCTTGCCAAGAATACGTATGGTCGTGTGGGCATGATGATGACTGGCAGGCAGTGGCTTGAGGTGACTATGAAGCGCTTCCATGAGTTCTCGAAGAACGGTATTGAGAGTCGGATCAAGGAAATCCGGTGTCAGGTTGTCGATACAAAGCTCAAGGGTACGAAGACCTTGAGACACGAGCTCAGGAGTCCCACGTAACGCGAGTGCGAGGGGACGCATAAGATATGTGAGATGGGGTAGGAGATGGGTGAGACGTAGTGGCACCGTAAGGCAAAGCTCGACGATCATGTCCCTCGCATACCCTTCAGAGGCATGCAACTGGCGGTTTAAGCTTTCCAACATATCGGGAAGGAGTGGTAGAACCTCCTTGTAGAGAAGCTCGTAGCGGCCCCCTCCTCCGCCAATTGCGCGAAATAAGCCTCTCAAAAGATGGTAGTAGTTGGTTGACTTGGAGGCTTTGGCAGCGAGTGGGAAACAATCCATAATGAGTTTAGCTAAATGTGCAGCCAAAATGGGTTCGTTGGGCACAGGAAAAGACGTGACTGCACCAAATGCCATTTTGAACAGCCGAATGGTGATGACCGCTGTTTGATCATCGTATTCCCCAAGAAGTGACAAACGGTCAATGAGGAAACGAAGGACGATCGCTACCAGAGTAGGCGAGACGTTTTCACGACTGAATAAAATTTGGCAAATTTGTAAGAGTGCAGGTCTCTTGCGAGCTGCTTCAAAAAAGAACTCAATCTTGTGGGTCCAAACCTCTTGGAACACATGCAGATTGACCTCCAGCAGAACTGCGCTGAACCAGTCCATGGCTTCGGTAGCGTCACGTGGCTCGGTATCAAACAGGGCCATACATTTCATGCAACTTTCGAAAAGACGGAGGATTAGTGTGCCTTCGGGAACCGGGGCATCACATTTTTTCAATCCCACGAGGCAGACACGGAACCCATGAAGGAGAGTTCGGAAGAGAAAGCGACATTCTAAGATCAAGGATATCAAAGGGTAATTCGTTCATATCGAAAATCTTCTTACCATGAATAACCTCTTCTGGCTTCTCAGTTGCATATGCAGCACCTGCAACAGGTCGTGTCTTCTCTATCAACAGGAAGTCGACGCCTTCCTCTTCACCATTCTTGGCTTTCTCTAACCTCTCAAGTGCGTTGTCCAAGACCAGTGTCATCGCCTCGACCTTGTCGACACAAGTCTCGAACATAGCAGTCAGTACCCGTGCAGCACCTTGAGCAGTGTCCTTCGTTGTAATATTCTCGATCAGACCGAACATCATCTTGGAGAACAGCGTATGCAAGTTATGACTGAGGTACGGATTATGGATTAACGCGGAATACAGCTTCGCCACGCGCGCGAGCTGATTAGCCGATAGTTCACCTCGGACGTGGTGCACAAGGTCCGCGACCGAGGCGTAAACCGACGGACTGATTCGTGATGATCAACTATGGCTCCTCATTGGCTGATCGACTGAACTCACCGCAAAGTCTCTTTACTACCCACTCCATCTCCAAGAAGAATACGTTCATCGAAGAGTTTGTCGATCTGTGGTAAAAGAGCCTTCCGATGCTGCGTGCCAATCAAATGCCGTAGCACCACAATCAGATCCTAGAAGATGTATTAGGTCTGGTCACGTTTTTGATTCAGGTAACTCACCTTTCGCGCTTGTATGCCGTTGGAAGGCAAGTCTTGCATTAGTCGAAGAGCAGCCAGAATAAGCCTTTCTCCAAAGGAATCAAACTGTTCTCCAAAGCCTCGCATGACATATGCAACATAAGATACCATCTACGCAATGAATACTCTGGAATATAAAAATTGTTCCAGGGATCCATACCTTGATTTGCCCAGTGATGAAATCCATATACGCTTGAGGATTCTTCATAGTAGGTGCCATGCCGGACCAGTAAGATCCCATGGCTTCATAATCTTCTCTAGCTTTTTTCTGTGCGGGAGATTCGAGACCCAGAACCTCGAAGTTGAGGCAGAGTGTCGCTTGAATGACGTGAAGGACAAGTGGACGGTGGCTCTGAGAAAAGGTGACAACTACCATTCCCATCTCGGCGAGGACTTTGAAACTGCGAATGCTAGGAAGGACGACATTGGGATCAAGAACAGGGGAGTCCTCGCAGAGTGTTTCAAGGACAAGTCCCCTCATGTTGCGAAATACATCTTGAAGAATTCCCATGTATTCGGCGACCAGCTCTTCTGTCAGGGATCGAAATGACCGTAGAAGGTCGATAATAATCTTGCATGCAGTGACGCCATTTTCCTCGTTATCATGGCGCAAGGCATGAAGCATGCCACTAAGTAATGGCAGAGCCAGAGGTCGTATAGTTTCCCCGTAGGGTATGCGATGTATGATTTCAAGCAGCACGCGCCTGAATTGGTACTCCATGGTGTCTTTATGATATGCAGCTTCCCCAGTGTTCAGAATTTCCAAGAGAACTGGAATCATTTGAGGAAATACTCGCGCAGATTCAGCATCTCGGACGGTGTCTATCATTTCCCGTAGCTCGCATGCAACATTGTGCTTCGTTTTGAGATCTATGACCAGTATATTCAACAACAGAGAGCTGAATTTTATTGCAGGGCGCATACCTATACCAGGGTCTGCAATGCGAGCAGCCCGCATCTCTAGGTCTGCAGCTGTACCCAGCTGCGGTGTGTTGTCCATGGTCGATCGGCAGAAGAGGCCTTGCCCAGTGACCTCAAGCTAACTAGCAATCTTGACCCCGAAAATGTATTTGGCTCGATGTTTGGTCAAAAGTCACGTGAGTTTCACATGATCCTCACTTACTTAAGCAACCCAACCCAGACCGCCGCTCATATCAATCACTTGCCAATAATATTCCTTCAAATGACCAGCGTACCTCAAACATGACCCGATCTTGATTGCGGCACCGAAATGAAATCATCGCTCAGAGTCCCAGACTCCCAAGTACTGCTTGCCAACCGTTTTAGCAACGACAATGGCCGCTCCACTACCACTACTGCTACTAGTAGTACTAAACACAGTTCTTTGAGGCTCGTGGTCGTCAAGGCCAAGACGTTGGAGGCAGGTAGCTCAACGTTAAAAGGGAAATTGCACAGGTAGACATATAGCCGATGGTCTCAGCTGCTATCTCGACTGGGCTGTGCCGCAGGTTGTAAGTTAAATATAAACCGAAATCATTTTTAGAAACCGATAAGCTTGTTCGTTACAAACTCCCTAGCACCCCCTCACCGTGCAGTGTATATTTGTACTAGAGGCTGGTCCTCAAAACGTTCTTCTCCCCATTTTCGAGCTGGTCTCGTCCATTTCGCAAGTGCCACCACCGTTCAGGATGCCAGCCTACGAAACATTTCAGAGCGCCCTCGTGGTAATGCGTGATGGACAAACTCTATCTACGAGCGGATTTTTGGAACATCCCGACTAGTGAGTCGACTCATGTCTCCAATGTGTATTGACTAACTTTGCATCTTAGTCGTCAGATCGCATCTTTTTTTCTAGGTTGGGTTTTTATTTGCAGTCTACTATGCATCGTGACCTCGCCAGTGATGTGCCACCTGTATCAAATGTGCTACAAGGCCTTTCATGAGCGAAGGGGTCTGCAGCTAGACGCCAACTTTCGCAGCGGACATGGTAGCCTTTGGGACAAATCGGAGAAACCTCCCATGAACACACTTTCCTGGGGTGATCGAAATTCCAGCATAAAATCATTAGAAGAAGAAAATCATGCTCTTGTCTTTTTGCTTTCCTTCTGTTTCGCTTTTGCAAGTGTGGCCCACTTTTCGTCCTTACTATCATTCAATTCCAATAGCGGAGCTTCTGCTTGCGGTGAGCCACAAGGCCATCATCGTAGTGACACATATCTCATTCTACAGCGTTTCTTGTCGCATTGGGAGACATTTCTACCGCTTGTGCTCGTTTCACGGGTTTGATCATCATAAGTCTTGATCTACGAAAATTCGAGCTATGGTGGTGGGAAGTGCATTTGACTTGGTCTTGGCTTTTCATTGCTGGAGGTGAGTTTATGTTTATCCCAAATCCAACACACGAGCTTGACCAATAGTGTAAGGTTTCGTGGTCGCAACATGTGCTATGAGCGCAGGAGCAGTCTCGTGCGTGGTCTTGATGTTGTTTGTCAAAATTTTGGGACTCATCATAGCTGCAGATATGCACCACAGTTAGACACGTACTTGTGCCACAGCAAAAGGTCGGTGATAGGTGCTCTTTATGGCATCACTGTCTAACGTTACCATGAAGCTACCTTCCTACAGCCTTGACCATGTTCGTGATGTTTATGACTCTAGAGCTCTATATGATCGGCAGACCATTGTCCTTTATTGCTCCGTCATTCCTCGAGTTCAAGCATAGGATTGGAGCAATGACAGATACGAGGATACTTCGCGCGTTATCACTCTTGCTTTTTGACATTTTGAATCTGGTACCCGCAGTGAAGGTGATAGGTATCGTTGGTGAATTAGTTCCGTTTAGTATAGGGGCCCTTATTGTGCTAGGTATGTGTTTCCGAGACGAGCTGTTCCCCGTTGAAATGTTAACTATGAATGACTCTAGCGATGTTCCAAAAACGCCGAAGGATACCGATTCTCGGCGAACCGATGCCAGTACCCATGAGCCTTCGAGATTCGACAACCTGCAACATTCATGTTTCCATGCCTCCCAGACACAGTGCACAAACCTATATTCCTGGCCATCCATTCGCTGCCTCACTGGATTTCGCAACTACTCAGACCTCCCATACTTCTATTGCGTCGTCGATATCGTCCAGTCTTTACAGTGATAACGCTGCTGGTCGTAGTTTCCAGATTGGCGCTGGTGCTGGTGTGGTCAGGGTTGCCTCGAGATTAAAGTACACCCAATCTCGCCCCCATTTACTGGATCTGGCTGAGACCTACATTTCACCGGTTTCAAATCGTGGTCACGACGGAGCTGCGGAAGAATACACCAAGACCTGTTCCAGACTACCCTCTAATGCTGCTAGTGCTGGTTACATTCTGCCTAATCAGGATGAGTATGCGAATAGCTTAGAGTGTCAGCAAGGTCCGCTTACCGGCAGGGGTCTCCTTATCAGACCTCGCGTCAAGATCACTACTTCGTATCCAAGGCAGCCCCCTGCGGCACTGATGTCTCCGCCAATATCAACCGACTTTGTGGCTTACAGGTCTGATATCATCGGAGCGTCAGGCTCTCGGGATGTCGCCGAGAGACTGTCTCAACGTTCCTGTCACAGCACACTGCCATCTAACCTCAGTCTCGTGTTACCTTTGGAGAGTGCCCCGGCTTCAGTTGTCCATTTTCATTGTAACAATATAGGTACTTCTGTGCCTTCTGATGATGAAGAGTTTTGGGGCTCAGAGGATCGACATGATCGGTGGTTGGCATTTGGACAGAGCAGTTTGTCGCCTACCAAGCGAAGGCACTTTGATGATCAATCTCTCCAGTCGTTTATTCCCCAGACATCTCCTCCTGAACAATCGGTCACCAATGTCCCACACTCCTCAAAGCTACTCACTACGAGCCCCTTTGGAGAACAGTCTTTTGACATTCCTAATCTTACTGCGTCCCAGCAATCTATTCGTAGACTTCCATCGCTCAGTGTGCAAGAGGAAACTGAGGAAGATGACAGTCCCATTGATCCGTTCATCCCGACATTTGCAATGCACCGTCGTGCCCCCCTCCCTGGTAGAACACGCATTCGTGGACCACGTCCCCCTCCGAAAGTATTCTCTCCAACCCTACACTGACAATCAGTTCCCTTGGGATCGCTGAAGTAAGTGTTTAGACTCTTTTCAGGGTCAGCACACTGAACCACAATTGTGTCGTAGTGCCTCGGCACTAGCTGGTGGGAGCTAGGTATATTAATGACTCCAACGTGCACCTTTCATGAATCACTTTTAAGCTTACTTATTCCCTTCGTGCCCTCTGCGGCACACATCTGCAAAACACCCAACTTCTCGCTTAACTTACGCGCATCACGAACACTTACGAACACTTACAACTTCAGTAGTACACTCATCCTGGAGTGTATGATGCTCTCATTTTTTCAAAGAATGATTTAGTCGAACGAATTAGATCTATTGGTACTGCTAGTATGTCTGATGCTTTGTAGATATGGTAGAAATATTCATGATGCATATCAAAGCCCGACCTTAAGCGACACTAAGCGGTCGCCTAAAATCAAACACCGCTCGTCGAGCACTCATCGAGCACATCCAACCTGTCGCCAACAATACATTGTAATATTTGCTTGGTCACGCCAGTCCCCGGTTCTCCATGAACCTTCGACTTGCATAAAACGTATGGTTTTTGACCTCTTTCCCGGAGTCATTGAGAACACGTGACTAACACCTCGTGTTGATCGAAGTCAACGCGGGGAGCACATCATTCAAGTTATCCTGGAATCGTTCTTTTCGTATTAGTACACCAATTAATCAATTGACTACATGCCATACACTTAGCGATATTTGCCATCATGACTTCTACGACACCTTGTTATGTATGTTGCTTCACGCCTAGCACGACATTAATTGCTGGTATCGTACTTTGACAAAACCATTTCCCGTCTAGTAATTCTGTCTGGTCTGTCCTATTCACATAAGTCAAACATCGCACTCTCTAGCCGTTGATGAAACCGCCTCAATATTTCTTAGCAACGATACCAGTGCATCGCGACCTTCCACTAGCGAGAACACGTCCAATACCACCCTAACTGTACCAAGGCAGCTCGGAACGACATATTAATGTCTAGGATATAAACTGTATCAAGGTATCCCAGGTCCTAGTACCAGTCCAACAACCAACCAGATCAACAACGCCTTGCGACATCACTATCCTGGATTTGTTCTAATCGTAACCAGGTATCACCCACATCAGACACTACCCTCGTAGCCTGCAACGACGATGACTTGGATGTCATTGCGTCATAAATCCAACCTTTATTGTCGCTTAAACGCGTTGCCACAGCTTGCGTGCACATCACTGCCCTTGATTTGCTAATTTTCGCCAACATCACATCTGACATCACCCTCGCAGCCTGCGACGACGACGACGACTACTTGAAGGATATCTTCATCGACAAAGTCTCAGACACCAAAGACATCTGCGCTGACGAATAGCCTTTATACGAGGTACGGAAGATCATACCTGAATTTGCCATGTCCTGACATTTACATTGCAGCAGGACAATTATGCTATACCTACAATTGTCCACCACCTTGACGTCCTGCTCCAAAACATAACAACTATCGACATTATTGGTCTGTTTTGTCCGCCGAACATGTGACTACTGACAAATTCCGAACGACACTTATAGATACTATTAGTATTCGCACTTCTGGATTCGCCTAGTTCACCAATGCCTCGTTTTAGACGACGACTGCCAACTCCTTCCACAGCCATCCGTCCGTACTCTTCGATGATGACTTTGTCAACTTGGAGGACATCTTCACTAACGAAGCCTTGAAGCTTGTTAAGTTATCTGGTGACGGAAAGACCTCCCATGATAGCCACAACCATCACATCTACTGTACCCTAGGCACACCAAATCTAGTTGTCGACAAAGCTCTCAATATTGACAACTTCCTCTTGGGTCTGCTTGCTCTGAGTGACAAGTTTCATCTACACATGCTAACCTCGATCCGCCCTGGTACTGGTCACAAAAAAACCACACCCCGCTAGTTGGCTGATACCTCCCCCTCCTACGACGCTTTAATATCAGCCTCATAAACTCGAGTCATCAATGAACGAAGCATGTCGCTTATCTCAGTTTATTAGGGCAAACCTAGGGCCTCACGATTACACGCTGCTTGCAACAGCATCGCCTATTCCTGTCAACAGGACCAGCCAGTTATTTCTCGTAGCGACCGGATTACTTGTCGATTTCGGGGGTACTAGGTGGCCACCTTGCACAAGTCCGCGAATAGATTTGGTAGGGCTTACTTCCATTCTGGCTGGCAACCACCAAATGTCATCGAGATCATTACTTCCTATAGTTGATACTGTTTCGGTGACAAACCTGGCTCACGCATGAAGCCTGCATGGCACTCGCGATTTCAGCTATCACCACCTTTCGACCTTCACTACCTCGGCGACACATTTCTTGTCATCTCCAGTATCTTGCGCCCACCCATTGTAGCTTTACTACTCACTACAGGGCCAAGAACCATGGCCGTTACGATAACCTACCATGGTCATGGGCCATAAGTCGACAAGAAGATACGACGCATCAAAACATCAAGAGATGACCATCTCCTCGGCACAATGACTACGAAAGACACTACGATGCTCATGAGGAATGTGATAGTCGTCCAAGAGCGCTCGTGACGTCACGACGCGACCACTCTATGCAACTTTGGTTGTCAATCGGACCACGTCTGCTCAACGTACGTGAGTTTCAGCACCACTGTTTAGTATCATTTTTCTTAGTACGTGTTCCCTTAAAGGCCAGGAGCATTTTCCACCTTAATCCCAATGAAAATCAGACGGATGAAGTGAAGAAAAATCCAATTAGTATTTATCGATCCGTTTCGGGGCGTTCGTCGAACTATCTCAAGAGGCAGAAAGATAGGGATCGAGAACATTCAGATAAGATTATCGATGGCTTTAGATTTTTAGATGGGGCATTTGCATACACGATTTGAATCGAAAATGATATCGATATTTGCACAGCTAATGGCAGAAGATATCAGATTCATAGAATGTCATCGGATTCAGAGTATCACTATCATTGCTAACAGGTATCCTCGCCATACACCTCCCCCGCTACCGATTCCATCACGCACACATCCGATGCGAAGTATCATCGACCCGCCTCCAGCGCCACACTGACAAGAAACAAAGACTCGTGTTGGCGAGAAGCGGCTCAAGATATAGAGATTACACGGAACATACCAATACCAAATACTTGTTGACACTGGCAGGGATACTAGTTACCGGTAATAGACAAATGAAGAAAGGCCACCAAAGCATCAGAAGATGGATCAAAACGTTCAAGAGAGAGAATGACGACCTGTTGCAGCCTTGGCCGCCGTGGATAAACATATCAAGAGTACTTTACATAAACGGCTCAGTTAAGCCGGCCAGGGACTCGGAGTTACATGCAAATGTGATTTGGAAGGAGTACCGTCCGCATGCTCGGACTCTAGTGCTGCAGCAGTCGTCTGGCAGGCACCGATGACGGTAGAAAGTCACAATGAGCGTGTCCATCTTGTGTGAACATGTAGGAGTCCTGAGTAAAACCGGTGGTCACATGTTGGTTATGAACTGCGTGACTGTAGTGGCTGCGCAGGCGATACTAACACATTGACTACGATCTGCGATGGCGAACTCTGAACTGTTGAAACAGATTCAGGCGGGCAAGAGGTTGAAGAAAGCAGAAACAAATGACCGGAGTGCTCCTTTGATTGATGCAAAGGCAAGTAGTGGTGGTGGCGGCGGCGGTGGTGGTGGTATCGCCGCTGCTGCTGCTTCACGAGGAGCGACATCGATGGGAGGAGGTCCTCAACTTGGTGGATTGTTTGCTGGAGGAGTTCCTAAATTAAAGGCTAGTAATAACTTGGGCAAGTCATATTCATTCATCCTGTAATAATTCCATTGACACTTTGTATTAGCCAAACCTCCTACGATAGGAAAGCCACGGACTGCACCTCCTGCACCTCCTGCACCACCACCTCCTACTAGGGGTCCTCCTCCTAGACAAACCCCTGCAGCTCCCACGCTACCTAATCGACGTGCACCATCACTGCCAAATCGATCTGCCCCTTCTCCACCCGATATACCTTCTCCTACTCCTCCTCCCCCGCCACGTCGACCACCACCTCCTGCAAGGACTGCTTCTCCTGCTCGTCCACCACCACTACCTTCTCGGACCGCCTCTCCCCCTACTCGTCCTGCCTCCTCACCTGCTCGGACCGGTTCTCCCCCTGCTCGGCCCGCCTCTTCACCTAGTCAGCCCGCTTCCCCTCGTGCTCGTCCTATTTCCCCACCCAAACTAGCACCACATCCACCACGTTCAGTTCCTCCCTCCCGCAACAGTCTACAACCTCCAGTTCCACCTGCAAGGAAAGCCCCTCCTCCCCCTCCAGCCAGACCCTTGTCGATCGCTGGATCTGCCGCTCGAGCGGTACCCCCTCCACCTTCTCGTAGACCGCCCGGATTGGATGGTCCTCCTCCTCCTCCAGCTCGTGTCCGAGATTTATCGGAAGTTGACCCCCCTGCACAAACTCCACCTGTAAATCGCCCTCCACCTTCCCGTCCAGTCCCGCCTGCATCTGCTCCTCCAAAACTGCCTGTATCCGCTCCTCCAAAACTGCCTGTATCTGCTCCTCCCAGAGTCCGTACCGTTTCATCACCAGTCACTGATCCTCCTGCTTTACCTGTCGAACGTCTCGCCATCAATGGCAGTCCCAGGGTACCTCCATCTCGCAAGAGTAAGTCATCCTGTTATCTACTATTTTACATAGCTCATCATTCTATACTAGTACCTTCGCCTCCTCCAAGCTCTGGTCTACATACCTTTCCCGTGACTGACTTCCCTCAGCCACGTCCCTTCGTCCCAGCCAACAGGCGATATGGTGGTGGTCGATCCACTGGCAGCGATTTTGACCTGTCCATTTTATAGCCTGTTTTCCTAAAGTCTCGGTTTACATAGTGTTACTTAGATTATCATACATTGAACATTGATACATGTCACGATTACCGAGTTGCTCACATAACGCAGTAGCTACGTGGCGACTGGCCAGCTCTAAAACAGATTATTCACCCAGATCATCTGTCGCCAAGTGAAGTGCAGAGGGTATTGCCACTTGGCGCTCACTTGACAAATCGGTAATACTAAACCGCGCAGGTGACACGTATACACTTACTTGCATTATAAAAACAATCCGCTTCCTCACACAGCCAACTCTCAAATCCGCGAACGCATCGTCCAATGCGCTTCTCCTCTTTCGTGTCCGTGGCCTCTGCCATCGCTCTTGCGTCTTTGGCCTCAGCTGAAGACTCTGCCGAATCTTCCGACGTCCTTGTACTTACAAAGGACAACTTTACTTCTGCTGTCAACGCAGAACCTTTGATTCTGCTCGAGTTCTATGCTCCATGGTAGCTTTTCGTCGTCTTTTTGCGTGTATTCTGGCTGAGGTTTACCATAGGTGTGGCCACTGCAAAGCTCTTGCTCCTCATTACGAGGAGGCAGCCACGACACTCAAAGACAAGGGCATCAAGCTTGCCAAAGTCGACTGTGTCGAGGAGGCAGACCTTTGCCAGTCCCATGGTGTCCAGGGTTACCCGTACGTCCATCGTTTGCAATCTTGCTTCGCGCGCGCTGACTCCCCCTTCACAGCACCTTGAAAGTCTTCCGCAATGGTGAACACACTGAATATTCCGGTCCCCGAAAGGCAGATGGCATCATCAGCTACATGCTCAAGTACGCTCTACTCTCCCCTTGCCCTTTTGTCCGTACTAACATCATCCCCAAGACAAAACCTCCCTGCTGTTTCTGACGTCACCGCCTCCAACCTCATCGAATTCCAAAACTCCGACAAGCTCGTCGTCATCGCCTACGTTTCCTCCACTACAAATTCACCCGCACCCGAATTCAGTGCAACAGCTGAAAAACTCCGTGATGAGTACCTCTTCGGTATCACCTCTGACGCTGCAGCTATTGCAGCCGCAGGTGTCACTCCCCCTGCTATTGTCGTCTACCGCAACTTTGACGAACACGTCACCGAGTACCCATACCCGCCATCTGCGGCCACCACCACTGAGCTCGAAGCATGGGTTCAACAGCTGGCTATCCCTATCCTGGGCGAAGTGAATGGAGAGACGTATGCCATGTACGCTGGCAGCGGTAAACCCATCGCATACTTGTTCTTGGACCCAGCAGACCAGAAGAGCGACGAGACGATTGCTGCTCTTAAGCCTGTTGCTGCCAAGTATCGCGGCGAGGTCAACTTTGTTTGGATAGATGCGACCAAGTTTGGTGACCATGCAAAGGCTTTGAACCTTGCTGAACCCAAATGGCCAAGTTTCGTCATTCAGAGCTTGGAGGAGCAACTCAAGTATCCTTATGACCAAAGTAAGCCCGTTGAGGCTGAGGCTGTGTCTGCTATGGTTGGCGAGTACCTCGCTGGGAAGCTTCTTCCTAAGCTCAAGAGCCAGCCCATTCCTGAGAGTCAAAATGAGAGCGTGTTCACGCTCGTTGGTGACCAGTTCGATGAGGTTGTGTATGATGACTCCAAAGATGTGTTTGTTGAATTCTATGCTACGTGGTGCGTCGTTTTGGTCGTGGTTCATGACGCATCTCATTCAAGACCTATTTAGGTGTGGTCATTGCAAGCGCTTGACGCCCATTTGGGCTTCCCTCGGTGATCACTTTGCTGAAGTAAAAGATCAGCTGGTCATGTACGTCCTTTCCTTCAACCTTATCAACACTAACTCATTCGTTTATGCAGTGCAAAGATGGAGTCTACAGAAAACGATCTCCCAGCTTCAGTACCCTTCCGCATCAGCGGATTCCCTACCCTTAAATTCAAGCCTGCCGGATCGCGGGAATTTATTGAATATAGCGGGGACAGGGAGTTGGAGTCCCTCGTCGCGTTTGTGGAGGAGCATGCCAAGAACAGCTTGAAACCTTCTGTCAAAACTCCTGAAAGTGACTCGCAAGCTACGTTTGAGGCATCGCGAGAGGTTCATGATGAACTGTAATCTCTGCATGGGGGTCTTACCTTTGTTGATATCTTACACATCTTGAATGCGTTCAATATTCATGACTCGGAGAGGTTGTATGAGTGCAAGATGTAGCAAACTTGTGATGGCTCTGATATAATATAACGCAAAGCACAGTTGACTAGAAAATAAGTATTACAGTTTCACTACCTTGAGACCGTGCTTCCAGAAGGTGAAGTAGGCTGTTAAGGTGCAATGAGTATGGTGACGCTGCTTTGACAGAAAACACGTACGGGTGATCCCATCATCCTAAAGTAAGAAAATCATTGAGAATACGACATCGTATATTCTAACACGGAACTTACCCGATAGTTTAACAGGGCTACCATTCCGTTGGGGTCCATCTTCTCGCCAGTGTACTGAAATTTTGCTCGTCAGGCAACGCGTATAAGGAGCAAAGCGGAACGCACAAATTCGTAGTTTTTCAAATTACCGACTATCTTCTTGGCAAAGTCATTTGCTTTGGCCTTGAATTCGCGAAGAGCGGCAGCAGCATCTTCCGAGTCCTTCTCTTCCAATGTTTTCGTTACAGCCTTCACGTAATCCTGATATAAACATCCTCATCAGTTTCGATGTCTACACATATAGCAATGATATGATACCTTGAGATGAACAAGATATTGTTTTTTGTCGTAACTGGTAGGTTGAAGGCGGAAGGAATGGGCGACGTTATTGACGGTCGTCGCTCCTGCCTCGATTGCCTCATCTTGTTCTTCAGCAGAGGGGTTAGCACCTGCGAGAGATCAGTCATGTCCTGCTGTTTTTATTTCGATTGTACCAATATCGACATCGCCATCCTTTACTACGATCATCTGACAATCGACTTCATAGGCCATGCCGTCCACTTCTTTCCTAGTTTTTTTAGTAGATATGATATGATATGGCTTGAGCGCCAAGATAGAGCGTACATGGGAAACGCATCGGAAAACATCTCATCGCCTGTGATGATATCTTCGTAAAGAAGCATTTCTAAGAGATATAAGAAAGGTTGAAGAGAAAAAGAAAAGGGGTTCTGACGAAGGAGATCGAAGTTGAGGTAAAAGAGATCTTGAAGGTCTTGATCTTTATGTACAATCAGTAGATCATCATCTCGTGGGATACAAAAATATTGTCATCCGAATCCCGACAGCATCACAATCCTTCATGCTACCATGGACTATCAGCCAGTAGTCGTACAGAGGCATGCTCGGCCAGCTGCGGCTAAGCATAGTCCAGAGTCAAGATATTGGCGTCAATTTAAATACCCAGTGTTCATCAAGGAATACGCGCCAGTCACGTCTATACAGTTCTCTCCTTCTAAACCTCATAGGTATGCTGTAACAGCAGCAACGCGTGTACAGATTTATGCACCCCGAACCCAGAAAGTGACAAAGACAATCTCGCGCTTTAAGGATGTTGCACGCAGTGGCAACATCCGTTCTGACGGAAAGCTTGTTGTTGCAGGTGATGATACAGGTCTCGTGCAGGTATGATGCATATCATGTTCTGCTGTGCGTCCCTCATCATCCACTCTCAGGTCTTTGACATCAATTCACGCGCTATCCTTCGTACCTTGGACTCGCATAAACAACCAGTACATGTCACCAAATTCTCCGCCCTCGCATCCACGCAAGTACTCTCTTGTTCAGACGATACCACCGTAAAATTATGGGATGTTCCATCACAAGCCGAGGTAGTCACGTTCCATGCGCACACTGACTACGTCCGCTCCGGTGAAGTTTCAACCTCGAATCCGCACCTCATCCTGACTGGTTCTTATGATGCGACCATGAGATTATTCGACACACGGACCAGCCAGTGCGAGATGATAATGGGCGGGGATACCTCGAATGCAGTACCAGTCGAGCAGGTCAAAATGTTCCCATCTGGTACGATGGCCTTATCTACCGCAGGTCCTATCTTACGCCTCTGGGACTTGGTTGCTGGTGGCCGCTGTTTACGTGCATTTTCGAATCATCAGAAGACTATTACCTCGCTCGCATTTGATGGCTCTGCGAGTCGTCTGTTGACGGGGAGTTTGGATCACATGGTGAAGGTTTATGATGTCAGTTCGTACAAGGTCGTGCATACCATGCGATACCCTGCACCTGTTCTTTGTCTTGCCATTTCCGTGTGTAAACTCTACTTACTTATTCTGTTCTTGTGCTAACAGACAGCACAGCCGGATGAAACTCATATCGCTGCGGGAATGTCTGATGGCACGCTCTCCGTTAGACGGAGACAACCAAAATCTTCAGAAGGAGCGGATCAGCCCTTCGCTGCTGCTTTAAAATCTGGAGCCTTCGAAACATTCTTAGGAGGCACCCTTCCTACAGTTGGTCAAGGACGCACAAAGTCTAAAATGAAGCCCAAACCCACTGGAGATGTGGACGAGTTGAGAATCGAAAGCAGAAGAGCAAGGCGTCTGAAAGAGTACGACAGGCTTTTGAAAGGGTTTAAATATTCAGCAGCTTTGGATTCGGTGCTCAGACAGGTAATCTTCGGTCGTCGTGGTGGGCAATTTGACATTAATTTGTATCATAGAACGTCCCACCGACAACGACCTTCTCTTTGATACAAGAACTGATCCATCGTGACGGCCTTCGGAGCGCATTGGCAGGTCGAGATGATGTTCTTTTGGAACCAGTCTTGCGTCTTCTCGTGAAGCATGTTACCGATCCCCGTTTTGGTGAAATGGTGTGCGACGTCTCAAGTCTGGTCATTGGTACGTGATTGATCGTATTGCAATGTTGCTGACTCAACATATCCACGCAGAAATGTACACACCGGTCCTTGGACAGTCACCGCTCATCGATTCACTCTTCATGCGATTACGAAAGAAAGTTCTTGCCGAGATTCGGTTCCAAAAAGAACTCGTCAAAACAAAAGGCGCACTTGAGATGATTTTCGCGTCCGCTACACTGACTGCCGCATAGCATGCCACACGACTTGTACTCTACGCATATTTTTAATGCCCCATGTTCGTCATGGACATCCATGCAGGAAGTCGATCAGATGTTGAAGGATCTCCTTTTGTGATAGTGCTCCACTTTCTGGAGCCTGATCGGTGGCTGTGCCATTACTCTGAGTGTCAGCGTCGAGGTTGTCGCGGTATATTTGAAGGGTTGCGATGATATCTTTCAAGGACTGGTTCTTGCGCTCAAGCATTTGTGTAATATGGCCGCGAATCTGCAGTGTTTCCCAATTTATCTAACACGAGGTGTTCGAAAAATGTTGCTTACCCCATCGTCTTCCATGACTATCCATGCAATGATATAATCGACTGTCTGCAGTGTGAATAGTCCGCCCTCCAGTCGGCGCAGATAGAACAGATCCTCGTCTTCTGACTCGATTTCACCGCCGTCAGCAAGGGTTTCCTGTGTATTCAGTGTTCGAACTGGATGTTCGTTAGTAAATATTACAAGGTACATACCTTTTTTTCCGCCTCGATTTCTGTATCCACAACTTTCAGGCGATTGTGAGCATTTTCGCGCACTTCGAGTAGCTTGTCGGCTTTCTCATAGTTATTTTCCACAAACTTAGTAAGCAGACGTATTCGATCCGGAGAGTCCGATGGAATATTTGAAAATAATGAGGAAATAATGCCAAGGATATGTGAAATATCTTCGGAAGCTGTTGTTGGTGTATTGGATTTAGATTTCTTTGAACCCTGCAGAGTAGGCTTGATCAAATTTAACCATACTGAGAGAACATCGTATCTGTACCTTGCCCATGAAAGCAGCAAAGACTGTCTTCAGCCCAAGGACCTCAACAAAGTTTGCGCAAATGATGGTGCCTGCTACACCAGACATCGCATAGTCGAGAGTTTTGATGGCTCTCGATTTCGACTGCAATTTTTCTCTACCAACGACACAGGTTAGCGTTGCGTTGACATCCCAAGGATGCACCCACCTCATCATAAGAAGCATAAGGTCAACGCCTTCGCTCGCGAGGAAAAAAGACTTGACTTCAGGCTCAGCCAACGCAGAACAAAGAGCATCGAACAAATTCTCCATAAATTCGGCCTCGTCTGCATCAATTGGGTCACGCCTCCGGAATTGCTACATCATAAGAATTAATAACAAAGTTTGTAGTAGCCAACTGCAACTTACAGAAAGAACGTTAAGAGCGATTTCGACGCCATCTTTCTTGCCGAAATCTTGACGGATTACTGAATTATTCTGCAAAAGAATCGAAAGCAATTCTGCGGAATAGCCACGGTTTTCGTCATGGGTCTTGGACTGAACACGATTGAGTAACCAATTCATCATCTTGGTTTTCGAAACCAGTATAAGGGAAAGGTCAGGGTTAAAGCCAAGCATGTTTTCGAATACGCCTGAAACGTAGGTCAATAATGAATGATGAGAGGTTCGGGGCGCGAATACCGAGAATATGGAAGACACCCTGTCTGTCCGATTCTTCAGTCTCGTTTAAACGCGAAAGGTTGTCAACGAGCAACTCCAAGATTGAGTTCTCTAACTGCGTGAAATGGAAGACACAACACTCAGAAACAGGACCATGCCAAAATGTCGGGACGAACCAAAGCTTCGATAAGGGTCTTCAGTGCAGTCTGCGCTTCTTCGTGCTCCTCCTCATCTTCTAGTTCATTTCCAACATCTTCGTCAGTCAGCTCATGGATCACATCAACAACGTCAATGACGATATCGGCATTCTCATGGCTGAGAAGTCCAATGAGTAAACTGACAGAACCCGAGCGCACAAGTTCCGGGTAGGCCAGCACAGGAGACTGTGCCAAAGACAAAAGTGATTTGAGTGCACTATCGAGGTCTGCTTCAGAATCGATGAACCTGCAACAGTGTAAGTATAATCAGTCCTACTAAGACCATAAGACGTGCAATGTAGATTACTTTGACGGGTCATCCGGGTACTTTGAGCGTTGGTCTTGATTTTTGTTGACAGTTCGCTCGAATTTCAGTAGCGTTCTTCTTATGCTTGTGATCGATATTCCTTCAGGCTTCACGTCGTGTTAATATTTACACGTTCCGCAAGATTTTTGTATGCGCTCACGTCTTCTGTTGTCCCCTCTCCTTCAGCACTCTCAAAAATACTCAATATTTGCTTCTGTTCTGAAGTCAGTCCTCCTCCGTAGAACCGTCCTTCTTCATCCTCTTCAACAAAGTAGTCCGCGTCACCTCCTGGGGCAAACGAGGTATCAACCATTTTTTCCTCTCCGTCTTCTACAGTTGCGCGTCGTGACTGTTGGCGAGGAGCCGAACTGCTTTCAGGCATGTCAACGTCCATGGCCGAATCCTCCGGGTCCCCGTTTGAGGGAGTGTCGAGACGCATCTTCTTTAGCATCTCCGGGGTAGGATTGTCTGGCATCTTCCGCTTTGAGCTTGCAGGAAGCCTAGGTACCTGGAACACGTAAACGTCACAATATGCACGCAGAGTGCAGAACAACACCTTACTTTGAAAAGTTTGTCGATGTCCATGGTTCAGTATCTGGCGAATAGCTGGTGCATAAAGACTAAGTAGTACGTAACTAAGTATACATGCATACATGCACGTGATCTAACATCACTTGCTTAAAGACTCCTCTTCGAAGAACATGAAAATTTTATGTTCACAGCTGTCTTCATTCTAGTAGTGTTCATAGATGACTAAGGGAGACCAGAAGTCTACGTATGCAACTACAAAATTTCTACAGCTATGGTCATTCAGCTTATCACGGGACAGCGGCTCCCATACCTTGCTCAACAAGCAATTCGAAGAAGGCGCGCGCGTAGCAGGCCTGACTGTGAAATACAACAAACGAAGTGGATGCGTAGGAAATCAAGGAACAGTACCCACTATGATCGTGACTTTAGTACGCACGGTGTCCATTATCATAATTTCATAGTGGAAATACATATCATGGTGAGCTGCGCTCCAGTATCAAAAAATAAAACATACTGGCAATGTCGTCCCAGACTAGCCACGTGGTCCAAATGCACAGCGGCGATCGATTAGTAGGGCTTGCCTCTATTCTTCTTCAAGTCCTTTTCGAGCTGTCTAGCCTTTCGGTGCCCTATCTCTACAGGTCGGATAGCAGTATCATCTGCCTTCTTGAGCTTGACTGGACGGTTACCTACATATTTACCTGGGGTATGTTTGTCAGCGGCTGCAGTGAATTGGACAAGAGCACTTCTCACCATCCATCTCTTTCCAAGCTTTGAGGAAATCTTCTGGATCAGAAAAAGCGACAAAGCCATATTTCGCCTAATAATGTTTCGTGAGCAAAGTTTGTAGAGCACGACGAAATGTCCACACCTTCTGGCTCAACCTATCGCGTATGACACGGGCCTTCTGGAAAGATGTATATTGATTAAAGGCGTTTGCGAGGACATCATCGGAGACATCGTTACTAAGATCTCCTACGAACAGGCGGAACCAAGCTACAATAAAGGGTGTCAGTGGCCGACTTTCGTATCAAGTGACACACTTACATGGATTCCATTCTAGAAGAGTCTGATCTTCCCAGACCTTTCCACCACCCTTACGGAGCACAGTGGTGCGCTTTCCACCCTTTGCAAGTTTCCCACCAGCGCCTCCGCGCTTGTCGATCATAGCCCCGGGGACGTAGACACTCTGTTGCGCCAGTATACCGACATCATATTCGTACGCATTCGCTGGAACAGGCGCGCTATGGTTCGACGAAGATCCGGGCAAAGGATACATGGGACCTTGGTAAGGCTGGTGGTAAGGATTGACATCATAAGCCTGTTGCTGTTGGCTGAATTGAGAATATTGCGAGTCCATGATGCGTCGATGTTGGCACAATGAGAAGTCGGGGTTATGGGTTATCACTTCACTTATCAAATTGATAACCTGTGAGAATAATTAAAATATAATTAAATAAGAAAATCAATAAATGTAAACAACCGCTCTCAGAAACTTTGATTGAAAGGTGTACTCGCTGCCCCCGCCGTCCTCAAGATCCCCCAAGGTATGTCTCTATGACTGTTCACCGTCCCGAAGCACCGTCCAGTCCTTAACGACTGCCTACAATGATCGGATTGTTCAAATATGGCCAGTGCCCAATGGATGGACGATAGCTGCCCGGGATGCATATGTGCAGTCAGCTGACAATTCCTACCAGATGCCGTTCGTCAAAAAGGTGAAGTCCGATGCCTACTTCTCCCGTTTCCAAGTAAAGTACCGCCGTAGAAGAGAGGGAAAGACCGACTGTGAGCATTCTGTACATCTCTTGATCGCATGTGTTAATGTCTACTTAGACTATGCCCGGAAACGCCTCGTCACCCAGGCTAAAAACAAGTAGTGAGTTATCGCAGTATGAAGGACAGTGACGTGTTCTAACAGTTCGGAAGTAATGCACCAAAATACCGCCTAGTAGTGCGCTTCACGAACCGGGACATTATTGTCCAGATCGTGTATGCACGTCTACAGGGCGACTTCGTCTTGACCGCTGCACGGTCACAAGAGCTGCCAAGATACGGAATTAACCATGGTCTCACTAACTGGACTGCTGGTATGATTCTTTCCTGTAATTTACTATATGATATCTGATGGATAGCTTAGCATATGCGACTGGTCTTCTGTGCGCTCGCCGTGCATTGACCAAGCTGGGTCTTGCCGACAAATACGAGGGTGTCGCGGAACCCGATGGTTCACTGACACTGACTGAGGCATTGGATGACGAAGATGCTCCACGACCATTCAAGTGCTACCTCGATGTTGGTCTTAAACGCACTTCTACTGGACACCGTGTTTTCGGCGCAATGAAGGGTGCAAGTGACGGTGGCATATTCATCCCCCACTCTGACAAGCGTTTCCCTGGGTACGACCCAGAGAGCAAGTCTCTCGACAGTGAAGTGCTCAAGAAGTATATCTTTGGTGGCCACGTCGCTGAGTATATGGAGTCGCTCGAAGAGGAAGATGACGAGCGGTAAGCTATTCCATATGAAAATGAAGCATGCCATTTATAGTCTTTGCTCAGCTTCAAGAAGCAATTCTCCTCGTACCTCGCAGATGATATTGGTTCAGAAGATATCGAGGAAATCTACACTAACGCGTATGCCGCCATTCGTGAGGACCCCACCTTCAAACCTTCGGAGAAGACCAAGGACTGGAAGGCAGAGAGCCTGAAGTACAAGAAGTCCAAACTCACACTGGAGGAACGCAGAGCTCGCATCCAGGAGAAGATCGAAGCCTTCAAGGCTTCAGGAGGCGAGGTTGCTGCTGCCGAGGACGACGACGAGGAGTAAAATATTTCGTCTTCTCACTTACTTTCTGCATTCACATTTTCATCCACCCAGTCAAGTAGGTCATATGCTTATGATATCATGCAACACGATTATTGGCCAAAACATATTAAGATTCTAATATGGTCTTCTCAAGCAGCTTTTGCAGCCATGTCACGAGAGAAATTGAGGTCTCAGGAGTATATGTTTCTAGTAATGATAGTTGGCAACTTCCTCTGTTCAGTCGGTATGCCGACGAGTGGATGGCAAAATCCTTGTCGAATATGACGCGGAAGTTCCTGGAAATCTCCTTAGTCCATGCTGGACAGAGGAATAATGTTAATGTACTCACAATATATTTCCTTCCCATCTGCCGACCGCTTTGCCACTGACGAAATCGACAAACCACGTTGCACCGACACGTTCACAGACTTGTGAGCCCACTTCGCATAACCGGTTGAGAAGGCACCTCTCGACCTCGTCTGAAAGAAGCTGTACCAACTGAGGGATAGATGCAATCGGGAGTGTTGCCTGTGGCAAATGGGCTGTAAGAGATGATGGCGAAAGGAATGTCAAGCGAAGAGTTTGCCTGTTGTGAGGAACATAAATATATGCTCAGAAATGTACTCCAGATCGTAACTTGCCTGACGTCAATACGGAGGAGAGCCTCGCCCCCAATCCTTCTTGCTGTTTCACTGGCAATAAAATGCTCCACCAATTGGTGCCCGCTCTCGCCTACAGCGTCGAATCGTAACAAAGACTGGATACCGGCCTTGTGCAAGGCAGAGACCATTTTATCTAGCTCTATTTTGATTCTGTCACAGAATACCTGATATTGGAGGAGATCGATGATGGGCTGCAATAGAGTCGCCTTATTCGGAAAGACCGACGGTGGATGCTGTGTATTGGCTGATGAAAGGCGTTGAGATTTTTGTGAAGCATGCAAGGACAGGAGAAGTCCCTGCAGCGCGAAGTATATGAGATTACAAGTGGCAGACAAACGTTCATCACTCCTGTTGGATTCTTGAGCATTGACAGTATCACCATCAACCTACACAAGTTGAGCGTCACATCTTGGTCTGCAATGATAACGATAACTCACGAGTTCAAACTTAAGTTCCATTCCTTGGGCAGCGTCAATGACAATCAGCCGCTCGGCCACTCGTGCTGACGCTGTCGGTAGAGTGCTTGCCTCCTTGATCAAGACAGAGAAAAGCTCCTCCTCGACCATTTCTCTTTGCGCAATTTTAAGTGAGTCTTCCAATGACGCGTCCGATAGATATGTTATGTTGTTGGAAGCAGTGCGAAAGAGACCTCTGGAATCGGTGAGAATAAGAGAGACTTGGAGGCGGACCCGCTGACGGTGAGGAAAGACAAGAACATGTGATGAAGTTTCATATGTTGCCATGTGTCCCACCGCTCTTCGTCTGAAATGAGCTGGGGCTGAACGCATGTTAAATTCAAGACAGCAAGCATGATCAGGTGCTTACACTCCTCGAGTCCGAAAGAGACAAAGAAGTCCTTTGATGTTTTATCAGCACCCTTGCCCGTAGGTGCACCAAATGGGAGAGGTGCGGGCACCAATCCCCAGTTAGCACGCCGGATCTTGAGTGCATCGACCCAGTACCTTTGGCCTCGGAGGCGGCTTCTCTCCAGGTTGTTTGCGGCGGTCTTGAATATATTTGAAGCTTTTCTCAGAGCCTCATCCTTTCCACCGATAGTCAGCTGAGCATTGAACGCTTCCACTGAAGGTATAGGCGAAGGCTTCGTGACAATACTTGCAGTTAATGTAGAAGGAGGTAAAGAAGGGGCAGGAGAAGGATCAGTTGGGGCAGGAGAAGCCAGTAGCAACGAAAGCAGCTCTCTGGCATGCGTCATCTCTCCCAGTGCGGTACTAGCTTGCGAATGAGACTTCCGACGTTGCCGCCTAGAGGATCACATACAATAGCTGGGGCATGATTTCCATGCGCATTTTGAATAATTCCTCTGGGTTCATGTGGGCTTTTGAGATGCCTTCCTCCTGCTGATCTGGTTCGTCTTTATCGTCTTTGGTATCCAAGGCCTGAGGAATGGACAAGTCTCCAGTAGCCCTTAGGGCATCTTGGCGTTCAAAAAAATCTACACCGCGCTCGATGAATATGCGTCTCAAGTTTTCACCCAAGAGCTTGGTGGGATCTTGTGGACTGATGCTTGGTTAGTGATAGAATATAGTGACGGTTTCGTGACATACGGCTCAAATACTTGCACTCCATCTGGAGTTATGTCTAGAAGGACAGGTATGCGCTCTCCTTTATCATCCTTGTAAGGTCTTTCCAGGGAGAGTGTAGTTTTCTTCCAGGACGGTTGTTCCATCATGACGTCCACTACGTCCGAGTCGATTGGTGTCGTTGAGGACATTGCGGTAAATATGAAAATATACTATATGAAGATAACCTTTGATGAACAATGCGGATAGTCTTTGTCACACGTGCATGTGTCTCACCGCTCGATGGCAACGGTTAACGTTCAACCAGGGCTAAGCGCTAATGCTCGCACATGATGCATGGATCATATTGACTGCCAGCAGCGCCACCTACACCGGCACGTGCAAGTCGGACCGGCGACGGAGTCACCAATCTCTGTCACTCTCTTCATCTTTCTATTCAATTTCCAAGATCATCACCTGCTCCCATCATCCATGGTCAAGAACACTTCAGCTTCGGAAACCTCTAGTCTCAAGAGGAGGAAGACTGAGGATGATGATGGCGATCATATACAGGTTAAGAAACCCAGATCTAGAGTCAGGTTTGTGTCATTTTTCCCTTGCGCGCTTAGAGTGACCCAGAGCCATTTTGTCCGTAGTTTCTCCTGTGGTGAATGTCATCGTCGAAAGCAGAAGGTTCATTCATACTTTCATTCAAATTACATTGTTAAAATGTTCCCCATGGCAGTGCGACCGGCAGATACCGTGCTCTCATGTATGGTTCTCTCATGTTGTTTATTACCCGTTCGTCTGACAGTGTCCCTAGTGTATAGCACGAAAAGTACCCGAGCTTTGCAAAGCATACACTCCCGGAAAAACAGATCAGGATCTGAGCGTCCGCTTAGCCAGGCTTGAGCACATCATCGAGCAGGCTTTGCCCCAATACTTCAATTCACCGTCTCACTCTTCCTATTCAGGTGCAGACAGACACCAAAGTTCTACATCTGACGGTCAAGATGACGACAATCGTTCAATAACTGATGAGCAGGATCCAAGTGGCGGTACCTTCCACAGTGGAAAATGGTATGGCAATAGCGCCTCGGGAAGTGTAGCACCCGCCTCCGTTCTGGAGCAAGTGAATGTTTTGATGGTCATGCTAGTTCTATTCTCTGACATCCTTTTCACTAGCTGGCAAACGTCGTCGTTGCCAGTTCGATTCAAGAACAGTGGGATTCGCCTCATTCCACTTCTAATCTCAATGCTGGACCTTCCGGCCAGCACGGGGCTGGTCACGGCGAACATAAATCAGCCTTAGCGACCCCATCGATAATCGAATCTGTGAGACAAGACTCTGAACCTTCAGCAGCTGACAACCTCAAGAGTCTTGTCCAAGAATGCGGCGTGTCACCGCATAAAATTTCGGAGCTCCTCCAGGAGCTCCCTCCACAACGGTTTTCCGACGTACTTATTGATCATTATTTCGCTGCAATGTTAGTTGATGTCTTATTTTTTGTCCAGTCTTGACGATTTCCCCCCTTGATTGTAGCAATTGGACGAGATATCCCGTTTGCGAGGCTGACTTTCGGACTGCTTACGCATCTCTTTGCGCCAATGGGGTGGGCGCCAATACTAATGATGCACGCTTCCTTCCGCTGTTGTTCGTGGTGCTTGCTATTTCAGTACGATTGGCGCCTGAACATCTTGCTGGTGATGCGCGAACAAGAAGAGTGACATCTTTGAGATATTACTGGTCATGTACGTCACTGATCGAGTATAATGTGTTTTATGCCTACCCGTTTTCTGGATAGCTCGACGCTCTCTGCTTATTGCTGCAGCTATCCAACCGGATTCATTGGATATCGTTCTCACTCGCTTACTCGTAAGTGTCAAAAGCTATCTACGCGGCGAGGAGTTCTGACATAATCACTAGAGCGCCCGCTTTCTGACTTTTGATCGTCGAATTACGGAATGTTGGAGTCAGTTGGGTGCTGCTGTACGAACAGCTCAAGCACTTGGATTCCATCGTGACGCTGCGCCTACGGTAAGTTCGTAAATATCCTATTGGTCTGCCTGTTTTAATCTTGCGCAGGGACTCGATCCTGCTCAAGTTGAAAATCGACGCCGCATATGGTAAGGATATCGATGTCCCCTCAAGGTCTAAACTTAGGAAATTTTGAAGGTCATACCTTTACCACGCTGATCGTTCCTACGCACTTGTACTTGGAAGGCCTCATGCTATTCAGGACGATTACACTTGCACCCTCCCGCCTTTGAATATTGATGACGACTTTTCCCCTGCTGCCATTCGCAATCCACCTCCCCTTTCAAGCCCCACCCTGATGACCTTCGTTATTCTCAGGCATCAGCTGGCCTCCATTATTGGACGGATGGTACATCATTTTCAGAAGGTCAAGTCTCCCAGTCATTATTCTGATGTCTTGGCGCTGGATGATGACCTTTTAAAATTCGTTTCCAACTTACCACCTCACTTTTCGTTGGATCCCGACACATCTCTTGACGAGACGAAAAAATTCATTCCTGTTCACCGCTTCCTCCTCATTACCGAGGTCCTGTTCGTTCGCGTTGGCCTCCATCGTCCATACTTATTGCGGAAATTGAGTTGCGACCGTTACCTGCGTTCCCGAAGGGCGTGCTTCGAGTCTTCGATCAAGGATTTCCAAGTTCGCAAGGCCTTCCGCGACTCGATGCCAAAAGAAACCCGCGATTCTCTGAGCAATGCCTACAGAGAGTTTCAAACAGCGATGATCAGCGGCATTTATCTAGTCTTGCATCCCAAAGGCAAGGACGCGGACATGATGCACACCATTTTGGACGGCTTCCTGGCGGACCATGAGGGCGTGCGCGAGATGGACGAAACGACTCGGAGGGAGCTCAAAACTATCGAGTTCCTTAAGAACCGCGCATCCCAAATGGCAGAAAGTGCATCGCATGGTGTGGATGGAACAAGCACACCTACAAGCGTGCATACCGGGGAGCAACACTCTACAATCTTTTCCATGCCGACTTCTCGTTCTACTCTACCTCCATCCACACGCCAAGCTTTCACGATGGGTACATCATCGCCGAAAACCTTATCTCCCACGATGTCTTCGCCTGCAGTATATTCGTTATCACCTTCTTACACGCATTCCCCTGCTATGCAACGTCTGCAGCACAATGGATCTAACGAAAGTACGGGTACGCTTGGCTCACCTGCTGGCAGTGGGAGTCCGAATGGGGAGGAAGAATCCACTGCCCAGTCTCTCTTGGATCATTGGTGCAGCACTTTCAGCGGGGGTCCTGTGGTCGATGCGACAGCAGGCATGCCTGCCGCGGCTCTATCTTGGGGAGGGCCCGGTGGTGTTGAATTCTCAGGCTGGATAGGACCTAACAACAATCCAATGACCGGGGACCCTGGTTTGATGGAAGTAGATGGTTCGGACTGGAGTTACTGGGAGGCACTGGTCAATCAGATCAAGACTGGACCGCAGCTTTAATCTATGTGTAAATCATACTGTTGATCGGTTCATATTATTTTATAGTACACTTTTGCATTTTGCTGTAGATGTCTGGTCTTTTCTCTATTATTTTATTTACAGGCAGGTAGTAGTACAAATCTGTAGTCATATCTAAGTTCCTGATCTATAGAACCACCAACCACAACGTTGCCAGAACACATAAGAGATGTACACTCAGATCGGGGCCTCCGCGGCTACCTCTGCTTGAAGGTCTTATCTCTCGCGTGAGCTTGACTTGATCGATTATGGTGGGGCGCGAGATCATGCGTTTTCGAAGAGGAAAGGGGGTGGCGGGATTTTTAGTATCAGAGGACGAGGCATCTTCCAGGGTGCATTGATGTCCTGGTATCTCGCATGAACGTAATGGCCGGCTGCGAGGTGAAACGACAGGGCTCGACGGAACCGTGCTCTTGGGAGGTACAAGATGTCCAACGCCCCACGGAATAGGAGCCCCGCCAGGCTGCTTGCTGTTTTCGGGAAGAGTGGTATTACCAGAATACGAAGCAATCTTAAAAGCTCCATAATCAGCTTCTGCACGAAGAGGATTTACCACTGTGCTTACCGTGAATCGAGAGGTCCAAGTGGATCCAGTCGAGACTCCGTTATTCGAAAACTGGTATACCGGCATTAGGAACAGACTATGTGAGATTCGCATGACTATCCACCGTACCTGGTAAAAGTAAATGTCTGCGTTGGGCACTACGTTGGGGCATGGCCAGTCATACGATGTCATGTTGGTCCCATCTAGGTGTTCGACGACGGTCGTGACCAATGACATGTTCAGGTTGGAGCCGGACATGAGGTCTGTAGCAACCAATGTCAAAACAAAAATAGGACGGTAAATGTATTGGCATACAGATGGTGGCGTTTCTCCATGAATCGGTGGAGTCGGACCGGTGGGTATCCCAAGAGATGAGACAGGGTGATCCAGATCTGAACACGTCGCCAGGGCCGGGGGACACAGGTTCTATGGTGGCACGGGCGAAAGACGGAAGGAAGAAGAGGCTTAGAAGCCATTGAATTGACATAATGAATGAAGTGAACCTGCACTGATCTAGCGTCGGGATTTAATGTTGCACTCTCGTGAGGAGCGGTCAAGGTGTTCCGCAGGATCATGTTGGGAAAGGGCGGTTTATATGCCTTGTCAGCCACTATGTCAGCCGCTAGAGCAAGCTTGGTCAGATCTGGCAAATGACTGAAAACCTCCAGAAAGGATACTGAAAGGTCCACTAAACGATTTACGACTGCATGTGGGCATTGCAGAAAGTTTCAGGTGACGACTGTGGTGGTGCCAAGCCCGACGGACACTTGAAAACCGAAAGAGGCAACCTCCGCTACTTCCAGTTGAGCTATCACAGCAACTCGATATTTCTCTCATGCAGACCATTAACCGCTTTCTCTATGGACCGACACCCGAAGAGAGAGTGCGGGCATGGCAAGGAAAATTGCGTTCAGAAAGCCGACAGCTGGACAGGGAGATGAGGCAGGTCTGGGCACCCTGTTCTGTCGTGCTCATATCCCACGCTAACTTCCCTGGTTACAGTTGGAAGCTGCGACTGCAAAAGTACGCACGACGGTAAAGCAGCTTGCTACCAAGGGAGATGTGAAGTCTGCACGAATCCTCGCCAAGGAGGTCGTACGCAGTAATAAGCAGAAAGACAGATTATCTGTTAGTAAAGCACGTTTGGGATCGATCGGTACACAGCTACAGCAGCAGTTGGGCGAGTGAATACTCTACTCTTAATTTGAAGTATGGCTGATGTACATGGTACTACTCTGCAGCCATGGCCAAAGTTACTGGGTCGTTGCAGAAGTCTACGGAAATTATGAAATTATCGAACTCGCTCGTCAAATTACCCCAGATAAGTCAAGCGATGCGGGAAATGAGCATGGAAATGACGAAGGTGTGTGATGTTTTCTCCATAGCGTTCCCTTGACTATCTGACTTGTACCCTAGGCTGGGATCATGGAGGAAATGCTCGGAGACACTTTACAGATGGACGAAGAGGAGGAAATAGAAGAAGAGGCAGACGCTGAAGTTGACAAGGTTCTATTCGACCTCACTAATGGGAAATTGGGACTAGCTGGCTCAGTCGGAACGGAACTACCAGTACGTCTTGTTCTCCTCTTGAGTAGTTCTAGTCTGAATTTTGTGCCAGACACCACAAGATCAATTGGAAGACGACGAAGCAGAGAGGGTAATGGAGGAAGCGCGAAAGCAGCTGAGCGGCATATTGAGCGGCTGATTTGTATGAAATAGACAAAAAGTGATACCTGAGGGCAAACCAAAATCATTCGCTATTTTATATCTACTGTATTTCTTGAAAGTTGACCAATTAGTTGGAAACATGTGCTGGACACAATTTGATTGGATCTCGATCGATATTAATCATTACAGGAAATGTACGATAGTAATGTTAGAAAGGCGCGAAGCACAGGCATGCAGAAGTGGGTATACACCCAGTAGCAAGTCATGCATTATAACCCTCGTGGAAGAATGGTCTCGGTCCTCGCCATTTAGTGGGTCAACATGAAATGATTAGCTGGCCACCTGGGTTTAAGATAGACCTGAGTATGTAAGATGAAGAAGATCAAGTTCGTACCCAAGGAAAACTGATGAAGTTTAGGGCCGGTCAAAAGACAGAGAGTTACGTACATGATGATATATCAATCAAATGTAATGTATGTATGTATGTATGAATGAATGATTGTTGAAACCCGTCTTTGATGTTTTACGTTCTTTTTCCCCGGGCCCCGAACTAGAATAAAATCCCTTGCGACCGTGTTTCTCGCCTTTTCCTTATCTAACCCACCCATTGACCTTATTTAATCTTCTCAAACGTGGCCCTTCTTGACTCGGAGCCCACGGGGAATTTCAAACTCTTTCGTGGCAGCCTTCCACAGGTCTATCCTGGTCCATCACAAGTACTGCCTCCCCCTCCGTACGACTCCGAGTCTACCAGCCACCACTCCACAATCTTTTGTCGATCTCACCAGTTCCTGTAATCGATACTCCTGTGTTTGCAATGCAGCCGTCGGCATCTGCTATACCCGACTTCTACTATGCGCTTTTCGCGTTCTACGAACCCGCTTTGACCATATTTGGGTTCATAGGAGCAGTGCACGACCCTGCAACAGTGAGTCTCTCAGTCTCTCTTCCTTCAGTCGAACTTCCAATGACCACCTGTCAGACACACAATACGCAAGCGCCATGGCCAGCAGACAATCCCCCACCTACTAGTCTTCCAAAGGCGTCCATCGTGACTGTGATCCAACTGGCTCATGTCTGTGCCCTCATGGGGGTCGTTAACTTTTTTGTGTTAACCGCTATCCGGAAGCATCTCTCGACCCAACTCCCTATACAAGAGAAGATCGTATTTGCTCTCATGACCCCCCTTCTCATCGGCGACTGCATGCACCTCTTTGTTACCCTCTGGGCTCTCGGAGATCAGAGGTGGGATGTTTCACAGTGGAGTCCAATGCTTTGGACTACCATTGTTCTCGGTTTTAGTCTTATGATACCCCGGATCATGTGGCATCTTGGAATTTGGAGATACGTTGATACTCGCGACAGGCAACCTGACGTCACTACAAATGAAAAGGAATAGATGGATAAGAGAAATTCAAGGGAATATTATATACATCTTCACTTATATTTAGAGAACTTCTGCGATACACCTATCCTACGTACGTCACTGAAGACGTTAGGTATGCAACACATACCCACTACCACAACAACTCTGTCACTGTCTAGTATGGACTATGTACAATGTTCGACCGACTCTGAAGACTGGACATAGGGGCTGCAAGCGAATTTCTCGTGGGCCGTTTGAGGTTCTTCTTGTTAATCGCAAGGACGTTGTTCTGCAGGGCCACGATCTGCAATGATCTACATCAATGCACCGCGGCTTTATACACTCAAGAATACTCACAATTTGTTTATCATCTCCAAACTTGAAATTGTCTTGAACAACCATGTCTTCGTACTTCTTAATCTCGTACTTGTCAAGCTGCCCTTTCTTAACCTTCGCAAAATCCCATGCGATGACATACTGCCCTGTTGACGTAACAATGGCATTCTCTTCTTGTCCTTCGCCTTGATTGAAACTACGATTTCGGTAAAATCAGTCAGGGTCGTAGCTACTCCTGACCTGAAGGTACGTACCGTGCAACTGAGAAGCTGATGTCATGATTCATATATGCAACGTGCTCAGAGCGAAGTTGAAGTCTTCGCGGCATCGGCTTGGCGTTAGCGGGGAAACTTCTATCGAAACCCAGATTTCCGGCGTATCTCCCTTCCCCGATAAGAGTGTCGATGAGCAACAGGTAAGTCTTTGTTGTTGCAACAATCCACCGGCCACTGGCAGTGACATCGATACCAAGAATAGGATCACCCAGAGGTGGTAAAGCTGTCTTCGCATTCTTCCCAATTGTATCGAACAGTCTGATATCTCCCTTTTCGCTTGCCACTGCCAACTTCCCGCTGGCTGTCGTAGCGACCCCAGAGAATTTGTTCTTGCTGACGTACTGCTTGTATTGGCTTTCAACCATCTTGCTGCCAGAGATACGTGGATCTACTCTGAACAGCGCATTATGAGAAGCACCAACAAGAGTCTGCTCGCGAGTCGTTTGAGCGAATTTATTGTCGGGGGCAATGTGATCAACTGTGATATCTTCGTGGATCTTCCATTCTTCGACCACTTTGCCTCGTTCAATGTCCATGCTGAACAACGAATGGGGATCCAAAGGATTCTTGAGAACCATCTTCGTGTCCTGATCATGCAACATGACCTGCGCAAAAAATGATCTCAGGGCTTGTCATCGTGCGAAGGGATTGAAACTAAAGTACCTCCTGTGGCTTGAATTCTTTGCCCTTTGGCGTAGAAATTTTACTAATAGTCGCATAGTACTTCACTTGATCATTGTTGGAGTGACTGAAGACACCAATATTATTTCCACGGACAACATAAGAGCGGTCGCCCTTATATCCGATCGTTAATTGCGAGTTACGTTCCCCTTGTTGCATGGGAGAAACAGCATCTCCTTCTTCCTCCTCCTCTTCTTCTTCCTCCTCACTTGCTTCTAAGAAGCGACTCAGGGGTTTCTTGTGTGTGATAGTAGAATCCACATACCTTCATCAGGGTCAAGTTCAGTTTCAACCTCCTCTTCGTCTTCGTCTTCATCCTCCACGTCACGCATTTCAACGTCTTCAGTTGTTGAACTGATGACGTAGGCTTGCTCCTCAGGCTATGTGCACAATAAACCATTTGAAATATTGAAATCGCGAGATTTCTACCTTGGCTTTTCGAAATTCAACACCATGCAATGCTTCCCACAGACATTGAGCGAAGGCCGTCTTAAACGCGTAGTAGGCTTCCGTAGATGCAAGTTGCAGGGCCAAACTATCATATCTGCCACCGTTGGCGTAGTTCCACGTTAATGATGACGTTTTTGGAGCCCAGCGAGCATTCATATCCGAAGAGATTTTGTGAGAAACGAAATCGCCATCCTCGTCAGTGAGTATAAGCCAATAATCGAAGCTGCCAGGAGTGCGCTCAACGATCTTGGCAACAATTACTTCCTCGCGTTCGGCAACAAAACCTTCTACCTCCAGGTTCCAGGAGAAGATAAGACCTTCTTCAGAAACAATTGTTGGGAGTGAGGAGCTCGCAAACGATGGTCTCGCCGCTGCACTTGTTAGTTTATTCGGTATCATCTGTGGCTGGACCGTAGAATTCTCCACAGTTTCTGATGGAAGGTCCCCAGAGTCTTGTTGATTAATCGGCGACTTCCGGTTACCCCTAGCTTTTGTGACAGGTCTGAAAACGTTATGAGGGGGGCGATTAAGGGCGACATAACGAGAGGTGCTAACCGCCATATAAACTGCTCCAAGTCAGAATCCTTTGTGTTATCCGCACTTGCCTTGAACTTGCGCTCGTACATTGCACGGTACATGCAAGTCTCGAAGAACACACGGGTCGGTTCGTTGGTGCCTGAGGCTACGAATTCATACAGTTCGTCGATATCCCCATCGAGGTCACGCCAAATGAAAGTTGGTTCATCGTCCGTCACCCCAGACCGAAATTCAAGTTCTTCACTGATCAAGAACACCCTCTCTTCATCAGCTATCATTCGTTACGTGTGAGAGCTTGTATTAGATGACGTATACAATAGATTTACGCACTTTCATCTTCATCCTCGAGAAGCTCCTGATCGCCATCTTCATATACTCGTGTAATGACTAGCTGAAAATTGTGGTCGAGTGCGGGGACACGACGTATGGTCGCTATTGCCTCATTGTATCTACAATGAAATCAGGAACAGTTATATGATGAATCGATACAGCCCGCACATGCATTCCCTTGATGACCGGATGTTCCCCGGCCTGACAAGGTATAACTGGCCCATCTCGATCTTGACGACTTCGGCGGCATTGGGGTCCTCTGAGGGTAGCAGGGTTACTAGGCCATCGGACATATCTCCCAGCAAGATCGAACGTACGCCATACTTTTCCAAGGACTATAGTGAAAATGTTAAAAGTATGCAGATCAAATAACAACTGCACCTACGACTCTTGAAGATGTTCATAGTGGTAATAAGTATCAAAAGGGAGACTTTGTCCGGGTCACAGGACCAGACGGCGCGGGTGTGACCAGTCGCGTTATCTGTAGAGTCACGCGTCTAATGTCACACACGCCAACTTGTGTACCACAATCATAGTGACAGGCACCACAGGCACAAGATAACATGCCAGTTCAACAGCCACTGACTGCATCAAGAAACAAGCTTCAAGGTCTGAATCACTGCTTTCCAGTCTTTTCTATGTTGAATTTTGACGCTTAGACAACGACTTGGGAATGGGCAGTGCCGCAGCAACTCCGGAATTGCGAAGTCGCAAGCAGCATTCCCAGGAGGTTAGCACACGGAGAAATTTCTGAAATTTCTACTTATCACGCATGTGCAGGAACACGCAGTTAACTCTCCGACTTCAACCACTATATCAGAATCCAGTGGCAGTTTCCGCATGATGGACGAACCTCTGCGACCCACACTCCGCAGTCTACCATTCAATCTACACACTCCTCGTAAAATTAATATCCGCTCGGACATATCCTTGGTCACCTGCTTTGACCCAGCAGACAAGGAGCTATATATCCTTTGGGCGCCCGGACCTTGAGACAAGCCACAATGCCCCCAATCTTATTACGGACACGTCGTGTTCATAAATTCTTAAGGGTATGCAAGGGTATTAATCTAGTAAACGTTCCGGTGTTGTTACTGCGGTGAATCTCTGCTGAGTTTTAGCACGCCCGGCTAGTGGCACAGTCCTAACTCGGTGCCTCACAATTCAATGAATGACAGCGCTGCGCTGCGAAGTCATTGATGGATACTCTCTCGTCCTCCAGCATAAAACCTGAGCTTGTTCCATACTGTGAGGGCATCCACATCCACTTTCATCTTCTTTATGGCTCGTTCTATCTTAGCCAGCATTTTATTTCCTTTGACTCTCTTTTTGACTTATGTCACTTCGGCCCGCGCGGCCAGTAATTCTACCCAATGTCCTTCTGATCCTTACATAGACCCGAGTAACGATCCATGCAATGATCTTGGTTACATTGCTAGCAATTCAGCAACTGCCGTCGCCTTCAGTGAGTACTCAGTAACTCAGGGAATACATGTAACTTACCGTGACTGTGCGAAGGTTTGGTGCTGTTGATCGCTTTCATCCAAACTTACCATATTATCTACAAGGGCACGAGATGGATGTGGCCCATGGTCATCGGCGAATACAGTATGTCTCAATCTCACACTTGTGTTAGTTCTTCCTGATGTTTGGCTGTAGTTTACGGCATAGGCTTTGGGTTTCGCTTCGCTTTGCATTATAATCCTGATTCACTGGGGATTTACATTGCCGAATACTTGTTGATCGTATTATCTGTGAGTCAGCGTCAAACAGTAATAATGGTCGTTTGTTGATCCTTTATAAAGCCCTGTTTCTTCATTGCCGCGAATTACGTTCTCCTCGGTCGCATTGCCAGAGAAATTAACTGCGCCCATCACGTCTTGCTTCCAGTGAGGCGGCTTACCCTCATTTTCGTCTTGTCCGACGTCAGTACCTTTGTCATCCAGGTGAGTATTGGCTTTTTTCCAATGAGTTTCTCTGATGATGTTTTTCTGAAGGCGGTAGGAGCCTCAATAACTACATCCACCAATTATGATTCTGCTTTGGCAGGACTTCATGTGTGTTTCTGCACCCGCGTTTATCTTAATCTGAGTGAGGTCTAATCATCTTTGTCAGATTTTTTTGGCCGGTCTCGTTTTGCAACTGACCTCCGTCCTTTTATTTTGTGTTATTTACGCAAGATTTCTCTACAAGGTCCGCAGCAAAGAGCAGGTCATTTGGATGCGAGACACAAAGGAACGCTGGAATTGCGACTGGCGAACACTCGCCGCTGCCTTGGTGATCAGTTGTATCGGCATTCTGGTTTGTCTTCCATGTAAAAACCTTGCCGGCTTTAATAAACGCTTTCACAGATTCGTTCAGGCTACCGTGTTGCGGAGGTCGCTCAGGGCTTTCATGGCAGCCTCACAGAAAGTGAAGAAGCCTTCTACCTTGGTGATACGTTTCCCCTTTTGGTTGCCATCGTGATCTACGTTCCATTCTGGCCCGGAAGGTTCATCACAGGCAGGCTAGCGCCCTCCGTCAACGAATTGCCGAATCGCCAGGAGTCATTGGCTTCTAACAATACTCTAGATTGCAACTATGAAGTATCCAGTGCTAGATGACCACGGACCACACTTATATTGTTTCTCGGACTACTTTTTATATCATGACACACAGCACCATACAGGGACCTTGAGGCTCGGGAGGAACGATTGTCTTTCTTTTATCTGGTTTGAGTATGTAGAGACTATGAGGGAGTACTTAAAAGAGAACTACTGGACTGAATGAATTATTTATCATCTACAAGGACTGGCATAATTCTTATGGTACTGAGTATTTGATATATCACCGAACTGCCATATACTTGAAACAACTCCCGCTCGTTCTGAGTGACAGTCGGAATGCTTTTTCAACCTTACAGCCGTCGGCGTGGCGCTGTAATAATAAGTATATGCGGTGAATTCCACGTAAAATACCGCTAGTGGAAAGGCGTGTACGTGAGGATGAGGCGCAAATCACGGATCAGCATTCTATCAACGTTCCACTGAACGAGGAAACCTTACAGGGGCCAACTGCATAGGTGTGATGGCGCGTGACTCAGATCACGCGTCAACGGTTCGCGAAAGTGGCTCTTTGTTTTTTTCACTCATCGATTTGCTTGATCCTATTCTCGCTCGTTCTCATATTTTCTACATCCAGTTTTAATTCATCCAGGTCTAACACTTCACTTCATTAGATTCGTAATTTCGATTAGTCTTACAAATAAGATCATCATCGTATTCAGCACCGGATGTCTATCTATTCACAATTTCAGGTTGCCAGTGCCACTTAATGAACAATGTTTTTCCCGCCCACCCAGCGACAATCTCGCAAGGGTTCTAACTGAGGCTCAGTCCCAGCCCAACCAATCATTGTTTAGCCGACCTCGTTGCCTTGTGTCAGACTGAGCTGGACATGCTAGCTATATTCGGACTTGATTGCCGATTGATCAATGATACCGCATGATGGTCGGACAGCTTTATGACTCGGATCTTTGTCGTCCAACAGCCTCCAACAGGCATCAGATTCGTATTCGGAAGTATGTCATATTTTATTCTCTCCTGGACCTATGCTGGATTTTACTATAGTACCTAGACGATAACTCCCGCCGCATAATTTCCCAACTTGCAAACAGCATTCCGCAGAGCCTGATCACAGTGTTGGCGCGTACAGCGGTTTCTAAATTCAAAGCTGTGTACTAATTAAATAACACGGGACTACCTCTCCGACTTCAGAGCCTGGAAGCAGTTTATACATAAGACAGACGAACCACGCTTTACAGACCACAGTTTTCCAATTTGACCATGTATCGTGAAATTATTATTCATTCAGACCTACCTCTGCTTAATTGATTACTTGCTTGGACTTCGCAGACAAAGTGCCGTATACCCTTCGGGCCTTAGAAACATCCAATGGCCGTGACGCCACCATCACGCACAGGTACGTCCCTGGTTCTGAATTCTAAGAGGTATGATTCTGAAATGTTCTTGCTGTTCATTACCACGGTAAACCTCTGATGAATCCATGTTTGCATGGCGTGTCTCACTGCCTCGCGGTTCGCATGGATATCGTTTGGTGCTGTACTGAGGTGCATAATTTTAGATAGACACTATCTAAGCATAAAAGCCGAGTTTGTTGACTCGTGAAAGGTATTCTTCATCTTCTTATTTTTCGTCTTTTTCTTCTCATGGCTGGCCCAATCTTAACAAGTATTTTTTTTCTCTTGACACTCCTTATCACGTCGGCTCAGGCAGCCACCACTTCTGTAATATGTCCTTCCGATCCTTATCTAGACCCACGAAATGACCTCTGTAATGCCCTCGGATATATCCCTAACAATACGCTCACTGCTATCGCCTTTGGTGAGTGATCTTTAAGCCAAAGAAACACGTAACTTACGGTGCACAAGTTTTTGTGCTGTTGGTCGCTCTCATTCAAACTTATCAAATAATCTATAACGACGGAAAGTTTATGTTGTCCATGGTCATCGGGGAATACAGTACGTCGCAGTTATTTGCTTGTTTTGGTCCTCCCTCATGTTGGCCGTAGTGTATGCTCTCGGTTTTGCACTTCGCTTCGCTGTGCATAATAGCCCTGACTCATTGATGATTTTCATCTCTGAGGACTTGATGATCGTGTTGTCTGTGAGTCAGCACCAAAACTTGATTATGAACATATCTTGACCCTTAAAAGCCCTGTTTCTTCATTGCCGCAAATTATAGTCTCCTTAATCGCCTTTCCGCTGAAATCGACTGCGCCCATCACATCTTGCTTCCAGTGAAGCGGCTCACCCTAATGTTTGTCTTGTCCGACGTGTCTACCTTCCTCATCCAGGTGAGCATTAAAGTTTTTTTTGAATGACCTCTTCTGATGATATGATACCAAAGGCGATAGGAGCCTCGATGAGCACGTCCACGGTTCAAAGTTCGGCGTCGTTGGGATTTCATGTATGTGCTTGCACCTGACGTTTATCAGAGGGTCTAATAATATCTGTCAGATTTTTTTGGCTGGCCTCGTTATGCAACTGGTCTCCTTCGCTTTCTTTTGTTCCATTTATGTACGATTCCTCTACAAGGTCTACACTGAGGAACAGGATGTCTGCATGCGAGATTCCAAGCAACACTGGACTAACGACTGGCGAACACTCGCCGCTGCCATGGCGGTCAGTTGTATCGGACTTCTGGTTCGTGTTGCATATAGGCAGCCACCTTGTGGTCTTTAACTGATATCTGGATAGATCCGTTCCATCTATCGTGTTGCGGAGGCTAGTGAAGGTTTCCGCGGCAATCTGAGCACAAGCGAGACAGCCTTCTATCTAGGTGATACAATTCCCAATTGCTTGGCCATCCTCGTGTACGTTCCGTTCTGGCCCGGAAGGTTCATCAAGCCTGCGCCCCCCTACGTCGAAGAACAGAAGAAGGAGTTATCCATCTCTAGCCCTTCTATAGTGTAAACTATGATGCAGCAATAATCATTTTATTTCTCTTGAAGAATATGTTCCAAGAGACGCGCACAATACATACATGACACAAATAGGACTTTACCTACCTCCTGTTACTCTGGTAGTACGCAGTGTCAATGGTTCATATAGCAGTGAGTACTGGCGAGGAGAGTCAGCAGCACTGTACATTGATCGAGTCACGAATGCAAAGTCCAAATCAGATCAAGTCAGCTTCACGCGTACGAATGTTAAGTGAAACCGCCCCATCGTAATATTGTATTCTGGTGCACCTCGTAGTACGCTGCAGCACCTTATCCTCTACTGCAAGTCGGTTGACGGAAGTCCAAAATATGATCACAAGAAAGAAGTCAACTGTTACTAGTACTTTCGCGAACGGCACTTGAAGAATCCCAGAATCCAAGACTCCCGGCTTCTGCATCGAGTGGTCCCGATATGATTTCAGTTGGAGAAGGAGACCAGCATAACTTGGGAGGGTACGGCCTACTTGTCACAAGTTTGGCCCTGATCTTTTCTGATGCTGAGTTGCAAGCTCGAATGTTTTCCTAATGTCGATAAGCAATAAAACCTCGACGCACTTCTTTAAACGCACATCATGGTACGACCCTGGCCAGGCCGTGACACGTACTCACCCGCTGCTTGATTGTCCAGCTCGCGTTCTCGCGACAGAGCACCCATGGCTCAGTCTCAGGCTTTCACCTGAACAATGATATTGATGATCATCGAACTCAGCTGGATCCAAATGCCCATCGGCATCAAACCGGCATTGCGAAAGTAATAAATCCGACATTGCCCCTTCATTCCCAGTCATTGAATCCACATGTCCTCGGTCCCGTCGACACCAAATTCTCGGAATCTCGTGCGGAACATCTCAACTGCCGGGGTATTCGTACTTATAATCGACAATATGCCAACGCAGCTTCACCTTCGGAGGTACACAATGCCGGCCGATTTTGCTAGCCCTCCCCTGGTCTTTAGTTGGGTGTGCCACCATCAGTGGCATGTCGTTGGACATTCAACGGCTGAGATCTCTTCCTACGCGAATTTATTAACTTGGATTGAGATCCGTTCCCCCTCTGTTCCAGTTTTGACCAGAATCATGGTGACAACCCGATACAATGGCATTTACCAATGATCTCTAGATTATGGGAATATATGACAGGGACGGATCTCGGTCACCGGACGCGTTCGGGAGGTAGGCGCGAATTGAATTCGGCCGCATCTCGATCAGGGAGAGACTCTATTGAAATCTGACCAGTAACACTCTAAGCTTCTGCACCGAGGCATGCCGACCACGGTCCACAGGTCTCCCGTGCTGTAAGTGGTGACCTAAATAGCCACGGTTTCCCAAAGTTGTTTCTCCTAAATGAGGGCTTCTATGAGCAACACAGCATTGACACGAGTTTGCAGCAGAAAGAGACAGTTGAGTAGTGTGAGAACGAAGGCCGATTCGGACTTCCAGAGCAGATGCGAGTAATTTGATCACTCATGCATTTCTACCTTATGTCCGTGATCCCCCCTCTCCTCGGATTCCGCTTGTGGGCACAGATTCTCAAAATATTTTATGGACTTCATCTTCCTGTAGTGATACAAAAAAGATACTGATAGAAGCACAACAGAAGCGGAAGTTGATCGTGTCACAGCGCTAACTGTGGATTTGATGGGGATATTATTGAGCCATTGCCTGCCGTTGTTCTCCATTGTGAGGGAAGCTGCAGTCTGTGGGGAGGTGCTCGTGTCCCGAGTCGTGCAAGTACTCCCATGCTTCGGATTAATGAACCGGTCACTATCAATCAGTTGAAAGGGTCAAATAAAATGCACTGTTCATATATTATTTGAACGTGAACTTGCAACGATGTCGTCTAGCCTATCGGTGGAGTGATCTCTTGCATCTCTTCCTTACTCAGCCGCTTCCAAATGGGCTCAGGCCTGAGGGCGAGGAAGGAGATACGCATCGCCAAACCCATCAAGGAACTATTGTCGAAGAATGCTAGGTCTTGAGAACATGATATATTCATGTGTAAGATTGACAGCGCACCTTTTTATCATTGTAGTGAGCTCAGGAACGATATAAGGCCACTTGGTGGTGGCTTTTGCTGGGATTTTGTTCTTACAGCCTCCTTCTCTCGATTGCGGGCCAACATCTCCTGCAATACCGTTGTCTTCTTTTTAGGCTTTGTATGCGGGTCAAGTGTAGTTCCTCTTGTCGAATGTGCCACATGGGATAAACCAACTGGCTTGCAAGGACGTGACGAAGACGGTGTTAATTCCTCTTTCAGTTTGCGTTCTGAAACGGACAGTGAAGGGACCGGCGATGATAGTTCGGCTTCAGGGGCAGCCTTTGACTGGGGGAATGTCTCTCTCCTATCAAACGAGGTATAGGAAACAAAGCCACAACGATGACAAGTAATCTTGATGGCGTTTGAGTTCTTGTCAGTAATCTTTCTCCTTTTTCTTGGTCTGCAGAGTTCTACGGAGCCATCGGCGGCCAACAGATATGAACCACACCGCAGACAATTTGTGGCGGATGAAGAATCGAATTCTTCTGGGTAGAGAGAACGTGCTCGAGAAGCATGAAGGGCAGCAAGACTAGGTGAAATTGAAAGAAGTGCAAAAGGTAAAGCAGTCTGGAATTTTGTGGTAACAGCCATGGTGAGGTATGATCAATATTCCCACGAGTGCTTTAATTTTTGTTGTCCCAAAGAGGCAAGTGTTGTAGTGCTGATCATTTTCTACATTGAAATCTTTTTGTTCTTCGGATAACTGGAAACAACGGTTTGTCTACTGTTGTGGCCACTAGCTTCTTCAAAACGGTTTTGTACTCTTTGACCGTTTTAGTTTCGTCTTAGTCGCCTACGAGTCCCTTTCTTCCACTAGTAATCCCCTCATGATCGTTCCAAGCCGCCCTCAGCATCCACCACCTATCTCACATACAACAGAGCTGGCTCTGCATCATTTCTCTCTATCTTCTACACCCGTATCACCTCCAAGTACACCTCCAAGAGGTCACAGACCTTCAATCTCGAAACCAATGATCTGGTTGACTCGCAATACAAGTTCTTCTTCCAACACTTCACCGCATGGTGTCGCAGCTGCACCAATTCGCATATCAGAACCCAAGTTTGACAGCTCCTTGGAGATATTTAATATCAAGCGTAGTGGACCTCTTGGAAGCGGTGCCACAGTTGTGAGGACACCGCAAGAGGCGTTGTCTGGTACGAGTGCCCAATTTGACGATGAAGATGATAGCGAACAACGGGGATCGGCTTTTGAGGAGGCAATGGGGTTGCCCACGCGTTCTGGTAGTCCACCACCTGTACCGCCAAAGTCCTCCCTTGAGTCGTCAACTTTAACTACATCCACCTCGACACATACCAGTAGTTCATCGAGCCTTCCGGTGAAAGACACATCCGTACCGCCGTGTCCAACCCGTCCTCCTCCCCCTGCACCTATGGCGTCATCTACGATTCTTCGTCCAGTCATTAAGGCAAAGACCAGCCCGTCTTTGGCAGAAAACCTGCCACCTGTACCACCGCTGCCCGTTAACGTTTCTGCTACGCCACCCCAACCTCCCTTTGAACCTATTCTGCTGTCCCCTGTCCCTAGCAGTACGATCGATCCTTCTAAGATTATCGTGACCATAGAGACAAGTTCAGCAACGCACCGCACGACACTCCGTACTCTTATTTCAAGGCCTTCTTACCTCTCAAACTATGTCACTTCCCTCTTGCCACAAAAATCAGTTGCAGCATCATTGTACTCCAATGCAAGCGATATTTCCGAGCTTCCAGATAACTTCAATGCCATGTTTCATGATCATTTAGCGTCTTCTGGGTGTATATCCCAATCAACTATGAATATACATGTATTCCTCGACAGGCCAAGTGCTCCGTAAGTACCTTCCACTTCTAACTGTGTATAATCATCAATGCTATCATTCTAGATATGCCCACATTTTGACGTACCTCCGCACACCCCTGTTTATTTCAGAACATCCAACCATCATTCCTAGAGCCGTTCAACTTGCATCCTCGTCACGGGCAAGACTTGAGGCACTACTCGAGCTTCGTGATGAAGCCAATTATCTTGGTCTGGATGAGTTGTTCAAGCTATGCAATGACGAGATATGCAATAAACGCATTACGGCGATCCATGCACGTGCTGGAAGCATGAGTAGCTCTGCTTCTATCCATTCCCTGCACACCGTCCAGGAGGGTGGTGGACCTCACGATGTGTATCGTTCATCTTCTCGCTCCAGCGGAAAATCGACACGAGCGGCACCTTCGACAACTGCTGCACCTATTGAACGCAGCCAAGACAGAGAAGAGAACCGAGCAAATACCCCGAACTCCCGACGACCTGCAATTACTTCTTGGATATGATATGGATATGCTTGACAATTGGCATGGCTGACTTTTTTTTCGTGACCATCAGACTCATCCACGGGCATCTTGCATATGCATATACTTATTGACGCTCCTTACAAAATACTCACCGCTATGATATTGTAGAATACAATTCATTCGTTTTGATCGAACATTCCGAGCAATTCACAGGCCACATCGGAAACAGAAGACAACATGTTAGATTTCATACGACTAATGAACTAATGCTATAGTATAGCAAAACACGACCGAATACGAGGCCTGTAGACAATAACAGCATAACGGCGAAGCGAAGGAGGGAATGTAACAAGGGAATCGTGGATGACCGAATACTAGTACAGACCGTGAGTTAGTAACATAAAGGGAATTGGAAAGGAAAGCATGATGGAATATCAAATGGTTATGCGTACACATAAAAACGCTGCTGTCATCGCTGGATGCAGAGTATCACTTCTTCTGGTCTGCATAAGGGTTGACGCTATACACCTTGATGACAGGCGGGCTCTTGGTCAAATCAGCAGTCACGATAACCTTGCATACGAGTCAGCAAAATGCGCGTGAATCACCAAAGAAATACATACGGGAACGGTCATGAGCTCCCTGATGTCCTGAATCTTGTGGCCAGCTGGTGTGGTTCTCAAACCCTCAAACACTGGCTGGACCTTGGCGGCAGACAAGAGCCTTTGCTTCGAGGTTTCAGGTGCATTTTCAGCTTCCATGTCCCTTCCTAACACAATCTCATCTTCATCGGCATCATCCTCGTCAAAGAGGGCCTTCTCGTCATGCACAGAGCGAGATGCAACTTCCATTTTGACTGCGTGGGCCTCAGCGTTCTGCTTAACCTTCTTCAAGTGCTCGTCATCGCTGTTCTCTGCCAACCAACTAAGGACGTCCCTGTTCGACCAATATATTTGCAAGGTATGCGAGTGCTCATCATAAACGTGATTCTAGTTCAAACAATTAGATGTCTTTTTTATGGGTCACTTCTGAAACACTTACGTCAATAGGCATTTGGTCAACATGGACCCGCTTCTCGATGCCAAACTCGGGGACAAGAACATCAAACGCAGCATCGATGACACTAACAACCTTTGCTGGACGAATGACAGGACCGTATCGCTGGGTGAGGTCCGAGATTAGGACACACAAGTAAAGATGGGTCGACTGCTCCTGCGCCAACTTCGCCGAGTCCTTTTTGCTGTTCATAAAAGTCAGTACACTAGACCAACTATTGACAAAAATGACACAAACATGTTGCACTGTTGAGCAATCTTTGCAACTGCGTCACGGTCCATGGAGAATTTGGGCTCCACTACCATTCATCAGAACATGACACAGACGGTTACGATGCGTAACTCACCTCCACCCTGCAAAACTGATTCGAGTTGACGATGCACAAGAATATCCGCGTAGCGCCGGATAGGAGAGGTGAAATGAGTATAAAGGGGCACGCTCAAAGAATAGTGGTTATATTTCGCAATGTCGAGCATGCCGGCGCAGAAGTACTTGGCTCGCTGAGTAGCTTTGTGGGAGATCAGCTCCAACACCATGCGGGCAGTCGGATTTGTGATCGCCTCAAATGACCTCATGATGGCACCACTAGAGGAGACATCGACTGCAATATTGAGTCGATTGGCACGTTCAGCGAAAAGATTCTGTACAAAGTTATAACTGGAGTGGGATTACAGATGCGGCAATAACTCACGAGGCGTCTCTCGAGTGGCGTATCATGTCTACGAAGCAGGGCCTGCTCGGGTAGGTGAACTGCAATACGTTGCGCAATGGTAGTATTAGTTAGTAGCATGAACTACAATTGTTTCAATCAATCAGTTTTCAATATAGGCTTGGGTACCATTTAAACACAAACCTCTTCGACGACATTGTTTGCATCGGTATTCTCGGTCTGCTCGCAGTCCACTGGTCGGCCGCTTTCGTCTAGGGTAAACTTCAGGCGCTTAGAAGATAGACTGAGGGCGCCATTCTGGAAGCGCGAAACACGAAGTTGCTTCGCGAGATCATTCAGGACTTTAATGTCGTGTATGATCGCTGATGTACTGTGTTCCGGAGTAACCACGAGATCATCTAGAATGTGACCGTCGATAGCCTTCTGAGCATCGGTATATGACAGTTTTGCGGAAGATCTAACATTAAATAAATTCAATCACACAATGGACTAGAAACATGTCACTTACTTGATGACGGTCTTGCCCAACCACTTGTTGACGACTTTGCCCTCCTTGGTCATGGTAAAGACAGCAGAGAATGCCAGTCGCTCAACACCCGGATTAAGACTGCACGCCTCTTCGCTAATGGTAGGAGGAAGCATGGGGACGGCGCGTTGCACGAGGTATACGCTAGTTGCCCTCTTGCGAGCGTCGCGGTCAAGAGCAGTGTTGGGCTTGACGAAGTAAGAAACATCAGCAATATGCACGCCCACGTCATAAGTGCCATCGTCATTGGCCTTAATGGACAGTGCATCATCAAGGTCCTTTGCAGTCTCAGGATCAATAGTAAAGATGCGCTCTTCACGAAGATCCTTCCGAACCTCAAACTCCCTCTCTGGGACACTGTAGATGATATGGTTAGCTCATATCTTGAGAGAGGTGACCGGGAACCCACGTCCAGGGTGTAGGAGGCAGGCACTTAAGAACGCTGTCTGAGAACTCCTCTGTAGGGAAGTTGCAGTCCTTCAACAGGGCACTGGTCTCAACTTCAATGTCTCCAATAGGGCCAAGCTCTTCAGCCAAAGTACCGAATGGGTGGAGCGAACTAATGGGCTATGGAAGAAGTGTCAATAGGGTGAACATACAATTGACAAAACACACTAACGTGACGCTTGATACAAGCAACAAACAGCTTGTCTGCATAAGCCTCAGAGTTCTGGACAAAATCCGCAGGAGCCTGTTCAGTCGGAATGGCAATAAGGGGTACCCGCTTGTCAGTGGGCTTAAACCACACGATCTTCGGGCGTTCTACGGGTCCGCGCCTGGGCTCATCGCCACGGTCACCTTCACGTTCCCTGCGCTCAGCCTCCTGCTTCTCCTTGGTCGCAGCGGACGAAGGGCGCAACAAGCCAAGAGTGCCAGAGAAGAGTTGACCAGGCATACGCTCAACGACGGCAACGACATGCCCTGCAAACTGAGGCTTGACATCATCGGTAACCCTGACAGAAAACAAACGACTGAGTCAATTGCCCAACAGGAAAAATGATGCAAACCCACTCCTCATCTTCGAACAGCATCAAACCTTGGCCCTCAACCTCAACGTCATCCTTTTTCTTGTCGTCCCGGCGTACTGAAGACGACTTTAAGTCATATGCGGAATTCTCTTCCTTCTTGCGCTTCTTTTCTTCCTTTTCCTTCTTCGTGCCCCATACTTCATCAACATCAAGAAGCTCGACAGCGACAATATCACCCTCCAGGGCACGATTACGGTCCTTGGATCCACAAATATAGATGTCGGCGTCGAGAACCTCGGTAGCAACGTATGCGTCCGAGCGATTACGTTTATTGACTCGTAAGATCCCAACAACTAGTTTTCCTGCTGCAAGAAGTGGCGGCAGCGAAGCCTGAGGTAAATAAGGAGCGAAAAGAGATTTGCGTTGAGGTTGGTTGGATTGTTGTTGAAGCTGCGATTGGAATTGCTGCTGCTGCTGCTGTTGTTGTTGCAGTAAGCTAACACCGCCCATATTCAAACCCATCATATTCGCAGCCATCATGTTTGGAAGCATGTTGGGGAACGAGAAAGACGGCATCTTCTGATGGTGGCCTCCAGCCGCAGCGCGGAACTGCTGCAAACTCTGAAGCTGCGCTTGTGCCTGAGCTAGATCAGCAGCAAATGCATTGTTGCCTTGGATGGCGCCAACACCTCCATCTGAACAATCATAAACATTAGATGCGCAGGCAAACGAATATAAAACTTACTGATGCGCCAGCTAGAATCAACTCGAGAAGTGGTGCGAGAGTGACCACCAAAGCCAGGAGGTGGTGCAAAACCGTCGTCGAAACCGTCCTGACCACTGTAAGGGAAGCTGATTGACCCCTGAGCGGGACTGGGTTTGTTTACAACATTGACGCTGTGTCGCCTGCCGTGGCCACGTGGGAGACCAGCTGGCTGATTATCGAGACCAAGGCCAAGGTTGCTCATGCTATTGAATTGGCCCATAGGAGAATTGAAAGCGTTGACACCTAAATTTCCACCCATATTGGTTGGTAATGTGCTTTGGACACGCCTGTGCCTGTTTGGGACCAATCCTGGAGTTTGTAATGAAAGAACCTGGTTCGAAGCGAGCTGCTGCTGGTACAAAGCCTGTTGCTGCTGTTGAAGCGCCTCAATCTGGTTTTGAAGGGCAATCTATGCTAATTTTAGAGACACGAAGCACGCAGCACGACTGGCCACACACCTGTTCAGCCATGATCCCTGTGAAGTCACCTTCAGGCTTTCTGTGGGGCTGTTCATCCGGAGGAAAGTTAGGTTGTTGTTGAGGGAACTGGAATCTGACATCTTCCTCATTGATAGGCGGACCGACAGGAACATTGGAGCTAGTTCTCCTACGCGCTCCAAACATGAAACCAGGGGCAAGCTGCGGGCGACCAGTGGGTCCAAGAACATCATGTTCTTGTGCTGCGAGAGCAGCAAAACGAGGAGCCACGAAACTTTGAGACTGAGAGCGAGGCTGGTGCCCTTGTTGATGCTGGTAGAAATGTTCAGGGATTTCGCCATCTTCGAACGAAACTCCGGTACCATCTTCGGCATCTTCCATCATCGCGCCCAGGTGAGGCGAGAAGGAGTTGTAATTACCGGGAATACCGGTGGTACCCAGCGATACAGCTTTGCGGTGCCTAACAGCATCTGCGAGGTTAGACCCAGGGAAAGGAGCACCTGGCTGGAACACTGGTGCATTGACTGGAAGGATTGAAGGTTGTGCTTGGGGGGCGTGTATAGAAGCAGCGAGCGAATTATTGATACCAGGAGAGGAAGACTGGTTTGGAGGCGAAGTTGTCTTCAGGTCTGCAATGACTCTCTGTAAAGATGACAAAGCATCACTGGATTCCGATGCAGAGGGGGGTGCAGGTGAGGAGGAATGGCCGGTCATGCCGCGTGTACCCTGGGACGCAGAAGGTTGAGCTTTGCGGTGATTACCGTTTCGTGTGGCACCACCGGTCTGGCTCTTGCTACGAGGTTCGGGTTTCTTAGGCTCAGGAGGTTTCCTGTTGGTGTCTGAACCAGACTCTGTACCACCAGCAGTAGACACCCCTGTTTGAGGTTTCTTGTTACCAGACCCAGAAGAAGGCCTAGGTGCACCTTGGAGGTTTCCGGCTGCGGAAGAGGGTCTAGCATTAGACGAAGTTCTCCTCGAACCTCTGTTTGGTACAGAGGGTGGCTTCTTTTCATCCTTCTTCGGCAGGTTGTGTGTTTGAGTGAATTCGTCGGTCATTTCGTTCGTATCGTACGGAGGCAGGAAAGTATTACAGGAAGTCCAATGTTTTTTTTGGATTATCTGTTTTCTAGAAGAATGTGAACTGGAGTTATCTAGCGAAGTGTTCATCAGTTGGACAAAGTAGGAGTTTTGAACTGCTAACCTTGTCAGACACGAATGTAAAAATTATTGTCGTCTTTGCCCTGTAGGGCGAGTGAGGGATTATGAAGAGTGAATGCCGTGTAGAGGCGTGGAAGGGATCTTAAAGCTGGTCGTTGTAAGTCAACTTTGACCAAGTTGAGTTTCCTATCACATCCGCAGGCTACTATTTCCCACGCGACCCAAGTCGGTAGCGGAAGCAAGGTACCGAAGCAGATTAGAGCCGATCCCAATTATCTGGTATTGGTAGAAATACGTTTCTATCTGTCTATAAATCTCATAGCCCCTCTGCGGGAATGATCATACTTTCGTGAGTTTGTTTATGATCGCACTCGTGTACTCTACGGTCGAGGCCTTCCCACCCAGATCCCCCGTAATCGTCTTACCTTCCGCGATAGTCTATAACGTGCGCATCGTAAGAAATACAACATACGTGATACGAAAAAAAACTTCTCACAGTAAGAGCAGCCTCTTCGATCTTGGCGGCATGCTCATTCAAGTTCATGTGTCTATACAAGGTATCCCGGATCAGCTTAGAAGCCAACAACAGTTCCTGGGGTTCACGTACCTCAGCATCATGAGAGAAGATAGAAGGAGAGCTGTAGGATTAGCTAATCCCTTCCCTATATTTGACCGTCTTGGTATTGGTTATACACCCAAAGCGAAGATGACCTGTACCTGCAATATCGGGAGCCGATCCGTGCACAGCTTCGAAAATTGATGCATCCTATGATGATAGAAGGCTTCAGCTTAATCCGCTTAAAGGGAAATACAACCTACACGACCAATGTTACCAGACGGTGTCAAGCCAAGGCCACCAATTAATCCAGCACACATATCCGACAAAATATCCCCATAAAGATTGGGCATCACCATCACCCGGTTGGAGTAAGGTTGGGGATTTTGCACGACCTATAGAATGTCCTCAGTGGTGCTCGTCGTTACATCGGCCTCGTGTTTATCTACCTGTAAACAGACACGATCCAAAAGGTCTTCATCGTAGGCGATACCCGGGAAGTCCTTCGAAACTTGCCGACATGCGGACAAAAACATGCCATCCGACATTTTCCTGTGTTGAATCAGTATTCATGCGTAATTGTCGGTTAAGATACCACCTACATAATATTGGCTTTATGGACAGCTGTGACTCGCTTCCTTCCGCTAGCTTGTGCATAATGGAAAGCATAACGAGCAACGCGCTCAGAGGCATCCCATGTGATGAGTTTGATGGATTGGACCACACCATCCACAATCTGGAACATACACGTAAATCATACTCATGTATCATAGGGTGAACCCTACCTCGTGCTCAATACCCGAATACTCTCCTTCGGTATTTTCCCGGATCAGAACGGTGTCAACGTTGTCATAAGGAGTCTTAAATCCCTTAATCGAAACACACGGGCGAACGTTCGCGAAGAGGTTGAACGTTCGACGTAGGGTCAAGTTCAAAGAGACATGGCCCTTCCCGACTTGAGGATGTTCAGCATACATGTGAGTCACAAGTAAAAACAGTGCGCACTTGGAGTTGCCAGCGGTCCTGAGAATAGGATTTAGTGTGTTCCTTCATTCCAGCTATAATCAAACGCACCTTTCAGGGCAACGGTGTTCTTCTTTACAGAATTGATGGCAGCGTCCGGGATAACCGTTTTTCCACCTTTTAGAACGGGAGTGACACTGACTTCCTCCCATTCGATAGGGACCTATTGAACTTGTTAAGTCCCGTTCATCTCAAATCAAAGACCGCAGACACACGTTTGCAGCAGCGTATATATTTTTGACCGATTCACTGATCTCTGGGCCAATACCTAAACTCTGACGTCAAACAACTGAATTTCCACTAGACGAGCAACTGACCGTCTCCAGGAATCAAAGTTACAGTGTATTTTCCCTGCCAACTTTATAAGGAATATATAACAAGGATTATTGCAAGACTCACGTTGCTACCCTTGTGCCCAGCAAAAGCAGCAGTCGGGGACGCAGAAGCATACCGTCTGAATGGCTACAACGTAAACGTCAGTACCAACCGAATAACCAGAAAATATAAATCGGTCGACCTGGGCGGACCTGAAGGCACCCTGCGCAACACCAACAACCGACCGGTGAGCCAACATTTTGGTTTGGGAAAAGTCAAGGTGTGTCTGGAATTTTGGATGAAAAAGTTGTGAGCAGCCTTACAGACAAGTTCTATTCTGGGCACAACAGAAACACCGGATGAATCCGGCCCAGTCCGGAGTCCGGACGACGAGCGCGGGTATACATGCCTTTCGTTCAGCGCTGCATAACACTAAGTAATCTGAACAGTGGTCGGCTTCAGTCGGACTTTATTTGGTTAAGCTCACTTCGCAGGAAGTTAAGTACTACCACATTTGAATCGTGTCACTGTGGTAACCCGAGTGACTGACTACCCATGTTTAACTTATGTATGGGCTTTTACGGTAAATTTCAGACAAGTATACGCCGACTATTAGTCGATTTCCAGCATCCAGTTGACTATGAAAGCAGTTTATGATATTCATAGAGAGGAGGATCCGGCGGCCTACCGTGACGCCGTACAGTCTTCTCACTCCTGTCAGTCAAAGTGGATAGCCTGCGGCCGTCACTCGCGGCCGCCAGCTTGAAAGGCAGTGGTATTGCAGTGGTAAGTCTCTCACCTCTTCAGCCTATTCCGGTAGTCGCTGTAGTATTGGTTTACACCGCCCGTGCTGAACTTGGCACTATGACAGTTATTAGCTGTCACTTCGGAAGGGCAAAAATTCGAAACATTCTTTCAGGTAATGGGCTTTGGGGAGATTTGGTAGGGACGGCGGTACGGGCGAGCGCACTGTTAGCATGAACAGCCGTGACACGCCTGGGATGAAGCGAGCACTGCGCCACACTGAGGTTCCAGCCCGACGGGGGTGTCAAGACTAGTATGCACATCTAAATCGGCCTGCAGGGACGGTGAACTACCGGGTAAATCCTCACACTACAGTATTTGCAAGCTCATGTGTGGCCCCGGGACTAGATAGAAACATTGTGAGATGTGTAGTACACACTCGTGAACATAAATCAAAATCAAAGATAGGATGGTCACCGGCTCCGACGTGACTGAGGATGTCAGAGGCTTAGCGAGAGCATTTTGATGTACACATCGGAACCGCAAAGTGCCAGTATAAACATCTCGGCACCAATTTTTGAAAGAAAAGGTTTAATTTTCGCGCCATTGATAAGCACACCCTGCGCATCTGGAGCTCGATCATCAAACTGGCTGTGAAAGAGGCCATTAACACTAACCTGTAAACTGATCCGACAAAGCCGTGAATCAACGTCAAGTGTCGCAAATCCAGTGGAGAGGAGGCACACACATGTAGTCATGGGCTCATCCGCAGATCGGATCTGTAATTGATAGAAATATGCACGGGGATGAGTGCACTTGTCACAAGTAACTATGGGTTGTGGATCAACATTCCCATTTCCTGCATCGTGAAAGAAAAGAAGCAACTAACTCGCAGTAGAATCAGCATCTCGCCACGTCTCCTCTCCTCCGAGGACATCGTCTACTTGCTTGCGCTTCATACGCGAGCGGGAAGTCATCTACAACGCAGTCATATAAAAGATTGCAATATAGTTTTAAAACGACAAACCTGTTTCGAGATCGGAAACTCGTATGGACACGAATTGCATGCCCATTTATTATACCCTGTTTCTGAGGATATCACGAGCAGATTAGCGCATGTCGGGCAGAACAGCATGTAAAGAGGCGTGTATAGTTAAAATTGTCGAACAAAACTGATGATGACCTGGCGCGCACTTCAATTCAAATTCGAAGGTTGGTTGCATGAAATCAGAATTCAAAATTGGTAATCATTTCCAGACGGCGAGACCGTTGCTTAAGTTACCCGACTGGCGGAAATTTGATTCCAAGCAAAAACGAGTCAGCAATAGAGATCCCAATAGCCTATATATTATAGCTAGCACTGAGCTAGCACTAGAGCTGATCACCCCAAGTTCAAGTAAATTGCATCCCGGACTGGGGAGCAATTTTTGGAGGTGATTACCACGCAGCCCCAGGTTTATCTACTCATCCTGCAAACTGAACCTGATCATCACACCGATAATCATCAACAAAATCTCACCGACTCATGTCTCAGTTGGACCTTGGATTGCAACAGCATCCTGATGTGGGGTCTGTTATCGCTCGTCATCAAACCATAGACGACGCAAACACTCTCGCTAGCATCGATCGTCCCCCATGCGAAGACGAACAACTTCCACCAGTAAAGATTTATCATCCCCTATCAATCCATGTAATAGCCCTCCTCATGCCTGCGTCAATATTCGGAGTTCTCGCACGGCTCGGCTTGCAAGCGCTCACAACATATGATGGGGAAAGCATTTTCCCATTGGCTTACGTCCAGGCCACGGGGTGCTTTATCATGGGCATTGGGTTAAGAATGAAAGGGCCATTTGGTAATTTGTATGTGTACCTTCTCTCTTTTACACCGCCTTGCCTTTCATACCTCTCCGCAGCTATGGTCCGTTATACACTGCCTTTACCACTGGTTAGTACCTCTGGTATCAAACCATAAATCCTCATTAACCCGCCACAGGGTTCTGTGGATCATTAACAACATTTTCCGGGTGGCAGGTGGACGTCTTTGATTCGTGGGTGAATAGTGGCCAGTTCCACAGAGGTGGGCTTCGAGATGTAAGTAGACCCTTATCTTTTTGCGGTTCGAATCGTGATGGCGTGTTTCTTTTACGTTTGACAGTTCATGGACGGCCTTACGCAGACTTGGGTCACCCTCGTGTTGTCACTGGCGTCATTGAAATTTGGAGTATATGTCTGTGGAGTAGCTCAGCCTTACTTTTCGGCCCCTCGACCGCCGACCAAGAATGTCCGATACACGCTTACCATCCTTGCGATCCTCACATACGCAGCAACCTTTCCAGCTTACTTCCTTCTGCCACCCAATTTCCGCCACCAAGCGACAGCTGCTCTCCTATTTTCCTTCCCTGGCACATTAACTCGGTATCTTCTGTCCATAAATTTGAATCCCCGCTTGAAGATTATACCTCTTGGAACTTTCATCGCGAACTCGCTTGGGACCGCTCTCCTTGGTTTTTTCCATGTACTCCAAGGATTCACATCTGCAGTTTCCCCAAATACTTGTTCGTTGCTTCAGGGTTTAGGAGACGGGTATTGCGGTTGTCTAACAACAATCAGTACATTTGCTGCGGAGATTAGCGCCTTAAAAGGATGGAAGGCTGTTGCATATACCACCATCAGTTGGATTGCTGGGCAATTATTGCTGCTGGTTATCATGGGATCTTCATTTTGGGGTGGACATGTAAAAGAACAGATGACATGCAGTTTCCAGACGTCGTGAGTTGCAAATAGAGTAGAGTATTACATACAAATGTGCTAGGAAGAGGGTTCATGTGCTTGGTGTGCTCCGAGGTCTGTAGCTGTTCCTTATGTCCTTAAATCTTGCCAAGGTATGTGGTGATCGAGGCGTTGCAGCTGTGAACACGAAAGCGGAGTTTGAATACAGATCTGGAACTTGTCGAGAAGAAACAGGATGCAGACCCACAGCCCGTCAGCCAGTCTGACTTAAAGTGTGAACGTTATGTCCCGTCCACCCGAGCTTGAGGAGGAGCAGGTAGAGCTTGAGGAGGAAGAGGCTATTAGTGGTATTGGCGAGGGCGACGAGGTTATGGATGAAGCTGAAGAAGGTTACAGTGCGTATCAAGCTATCGTATTCATTCCGGACTTCATAAGTCGTAACTTTCTTTGCGCGTTTTTTTGGAGATGGGGAAATCTATCGAGAATGTGCTAACTCGATCTCAATTTTCAGCATCATCTACTCCTACATCTACCCTTACGTGGATTAGCTGGTTTTGCTCACTGCCCGGGCACGAGTACTTCTGTGAAGTCTCGGAAGAATTTATCGAGGATGATTTCAACCTCACCGGCTTGAATGCTATGGTACCATTCTGGAAGGAGGCAATGGAGATGGTGTTGGATGTGGAGCCTGGTACGTTGCCTTTTTTTCATTCGGTGGCGTCACCATCTTATTCGCTCCGAGACGAAGATTCGTCAAAAATACCCGACGTGTCAATCGTCGAAGCATCAGCTGAACTATTATATGGTCTGGTACATCAGCGTTATATACTGACGCGTGCTGGATTGCAAGCAATGGTGAGTCAAGCATATCGTACACTAACACACTTGATCGAGTCGATCATCCTTTCTCACAGGTTGATAAGTATGAAAATGCCCTCTTTGGCGTCTGCCCGCGTGTATATTGCATGGGCTGCAATGTTGTTCCTTCCGGTCGCTCTGATCTACCTGGCCTCGACACTGTTAAACTTTTCTGTCCCAATTGCAATGATATCTATGCGCCTCCGAGCAGTCGTTTCCAAGGGGTCGATGGTGTGTGAGCTGTGTCTCTGTTGACCGTTAGTACTTCTCACCGAGATCTTGAGGGACGTAGGGGCCTTCTTTGGAACGACATTTGCGCACCTATTTTTTCAGAGTTATCGTGAACTCTCCCCAGCGCCGTTTTACAAACCTTCGCCATCGCCGGGATCATCCATGTCTCCTGGGCGCTCGCCACACAGTGGCTCGGGTAGTAGCTCCTCGCGACCTTCACCCTTCATCAATCCAAATCCGCACGGGGGGCAGAAACGCCCTGCAGGACACCTTTATCAACCACGAATATATGGTTTCAAAGTTAGTGAACGAGCCAAGACTGGACCTCGGATGCAATGGTTGCGGGTGAGACCGGAGAGCCCAGAGGAATTGGATATGGTAGACTGGAGAGGTCGGTGGATAGATGATGAAGAGTATGACGAGGAGGACATTGATGAGGATGATCGGCTAATGGAAGACTTTGATGCGGTAGGGATATATAATCTCAGTACGGAGACATGTTAACTCATGCAAGTTGCTTTGCCTCTTACAGGAAACTGTTGAAGATGATGAAGAGGAGGAGGAGGAGGAAGAAGAAGAAGAGGAAGAAGATGGAGGTTCGCGGAAGCACCTAAACCGAGGTGAGCAATACGCCGATTCACCTCGGCCGCCCACACCCATCCATCTCCCTTCTTCCGCGCGGACATCGCCGACGTCCATTGCAGTGCCTTATATAGAAGACAACGTGGTTACCTCGGGGCGCGCCACGGGAAGGGTGAAAGTTGTACGGCAATACTAAGACGAGTGTTGTTGCACAGAGCAGGCTCATGACATTTTGCTGCACAGATTATCTAGGTCTCAAATGTCTTATTTGCACATCCATGACTGCAATCACAGTATAGATCACATAATAGTGTACAACATTACACTGCATACACGTTAACGTTTTCTGACTTTTAATATTTTATGAAGGTTGTGGGAATATATTAGACAAGAAACTGTACAGTACCATCAGCCACAATACAGCACACGTGACTCTTGGAAAGAGACAGACTTGAACGCCAGCAACAACCGCACATCCTCAAGATCTCGTCAAGAAAATGGCACGAAGCAGTGAGTGAATTTGGTCGAATTTTTTGCACTGCTGATCACGAGTGTCAACGTAGACATGCGCCAGGGCCTGAACAAGGGCTATCCCACAACCGCCATTCCCAAGACCACTCGCCCCAGCCACCGCAAGGGCATTCAATCGACAAAAAACAAATTCGTGCGGTCTGTCGTGCGGGAAGTTTCTGGCTTTGCGCCATATGAGCGTCGGGTACTTGAGTTGTTGAGAAATGCCAAGGTGCGTTGATCTTATCGTATACCAGTGCAGTTATTAAATACGTGATAAATATCTAGGATAAGAAAGCAAGAAAATTGACGAAGAAACGAGTGAGTATCATGGTATAATCATTTTGGATATCAAGACTGATGACATTCATTAGCTTGGTACACTCCTTCGCGCAAAGCGCAAGTTGGAAGAGCTCGGTAACATTATTCAGGAGAGCAGGAGAGCGCATTGAGAGGTCATATGCTGTGCCTACTACAATTTCATGTTATGCTATGGGTGCCGATTGATTTGTCATGGATGGTCCGACGGATCGCATGAGTCAGTCAGAGTGAGTAAGTCGGTCTTTGTAGATGATGCATCAATGATGTCTTGATGACTCGGATGTGTCCGGCGTACTGGCGCGTTACCTGCCGATGTCATTCAATGTCTATTACACCGACTGATTTCGGTGATTGCTTATATACCGATCGGAGCTGTTAAACTTAAGTAGACTACATTACGTATTTTTTTTTCAACTCAATCCCTTGACACAAAACCCTTTTCAATTTTTTTCCTTTTTACTTAACAGTTTGCAGTGATGTCCTTGGTTGTACCACCGCCTAATCGTAGTCGTGCTTCTTCAACCAACATACGTCCTCCACTCACCATAAACACGTTGGGAAGGCGTCGTTCTTCTTCACTCATTCTCCCTATACAGCAATCCGAACCATCCACTCCATCTGTGGATAAGTCACATCTTGAACCCTCTCAAACACTTGCCTCACCTGAACCGGACCAGAAACCTTCCATGTTCGCAGTGATCGCTTCCAACTTTTTAGATCTCTTGCACGTGCCCACAACTCACTCTATAAACTGGTCTACTCCTTCGTCTCCGCAGTCCACCGTGCAGGACGAATTTGTCTTGCCAATATCTGCATCCTCGCAGCAGACAACATTCAATGACATTTTTAACGACAAGGATGCACCAAGTACGCATGCTCGCTGGTGGCGCCCTCCGTCTGTTCGTTGTATATTCCTTCTTACCCTAGTCAATCTGATCTTTGCTATTCTAGGTGCACGCTCCTATACTGCTTGTGATGCTACTTTTCCCGCTAACAACGGCCGCCGTACTACTGTCGCTCTATTCCTTACCCATTTCCGTTGCTTTCCCGAGAACACTACCCGAACTCGCGGCGCTAGGCCGTGAGCTGCATGCATATTCACAGAGTGGTCCGCTACATTTAGCTCATGTCATCGGCGTCTTGTCTGTAACGGCAGTGTGGAAGCATGCCTGGTCGATCCCAGGCAGCGTCATTTGGGTAAGTAAACTCCATCTCATCTTATTTTTTGGTTGATAGACTTACGTTACAAATTAGAATGTGTTAGCCGGTGCTCTATTTCATCCCATTCTGGCTACATTGCTCCTCTCTGCATTGACTACGTTGGGTTCAATTTTTGCGACCCTTTTGTGTGTACCTTTAGCGCCATCTTTATCGCGTCTATTCCCCCGTGCACTGCAAGTGACCCGTGTTGCCCTGGAAGGAGAGTCTAATTTGTCCACGGGAAAAAAGTCAAGTTCGCCGACCTGGGCACGGTTGTCCGTCCTCCGCCTCGTTGGCGTAGTGCCTTGGTCGGGAATTAACATCGCTTGTGGTGTGTGCGGTGTTGCGATCTCCGATTGCCTCCTCGGTGCCTTCATCGGATGTCTTCCTTGGACGGCGGTCACTTGTCAGGTAGGATTGTGATTTGCTGAGCAGAGAACCCAAATGACCAGTGACGTCAGATCGGTGATATTCTTCAAACCGTTGCATCCACGACCTCGCCATCCCAGCAAACAGTGTCGTCACTGCTGACTTCGCCAGACATTCTTATCAAACTTGCCTTTTTGTCGTTCCTGTCACTTGCGCCTATCCTTGGTCGCGAGCGACTGCGTTCTTTGATCTCGGCATCTTCCTCGTCACAATCTAACAGATCAAGTCCTACTCAAGAGGACCGTGTCTCAAGATGGACATGGGTACAAGAATGGAAAATTCGGTTATCTTCGCACTCACGGACGCAACGTGAGGAGCATACACTGCTGGAAGCTCTCATTCAAGAGAAGTCTAGTCTTCCTTGAGGAATATGCCGCGCTTCATATCACGTTGATTATGACTTCATCTATTCATGACGGGATTCGGGAGCCGGGAGGTTACGCCCATCTTGCTTGCAACGACAATTATAATCCCACGACAAGAACGCGTTATCATCTGGCTTGGACTCCATTAAGCATCACCTTGATACCCTTGATTCATCTTTACCCAACTCAATACGTCCATCGACTTCGACTAACGCATTGCTTCCATCTGTCTATTCATCAAGTATAACTTGTACCTCGTACATCAATTCAATCGCATACAAGCTACGCAATTCACTGACATATAGCTACTAGTCTTCTTGATCCAATGGCGTTATGCCTCACTATTAGGGTGGTCATTGTTTGCCGACTTTTTTCTACTTTACTTCACGCCGCCTTTTGGGCGCCGACGGAGCCTGTGCTCCACTGATCATCATGATATATATATCGTTATGCTTATCGGGTATGATGTCAAGCACATCGGGAAAACTTACGAAGTGCGGAGTCAAAGTTCGATTGAGTGAAGGTTTCATTCCACTGGATGTGCCATAATTGGGGGTGAACTAACTCCGAAATGCACAGGGTGCAGTGCTCCAAACTCCTCCCAGCCTACCAAGTTACAAGCTCGGAGTTATCCTTGGAGATCAGGTACGTGAGTATAATGGTTTATGAATTATGTTATGAAGACTTTACGGCTGCGGAAATCGTTCTTTGTCCTCAACTAATCAATGAATGCCGGTGGCAAACAATTTTGTAACTGGGACTCCCCTCTGACCTGTGTGTCAGGATTCGCGCTCGTCGCGATCGGTTGTCTCATTGTGACTGTAGCCAGTCAAACGCAGCCACACGTGCGGTATACATGAGGTGGGCCTTCTGTACGTCCAAAGCGTGGCTGCTGACGAGAGAGAGGAAGTTTCCCAAGCTTTAATGACTTCCGCCTCGGGATAAACTCGAGGCGTTTCTATATATGAAGTACGTTCCTTTCTTTCTTTCATCATTATTTTCTTTAATTGTTATACGACTGCTTTGATCTTAGGCCCAAGCAAGGCGACAAACCATAATTGTGGTATCATTGGTGCCACATACCCCTCGACTTAAGAGGTCGTCACACTTAGTCTCCGTCTCCCACCACATTTGTTTATTCCGTCACGATGTCGGCACCGAAGCTGACCAGCCGAACTTCGAGTTATAGGAAGCCCGTCCCAAAATTTATCCCCTCGCCTCCTGCTTCTCCTCGCGGTTCACCGACGAGCTCCACAAGACGGTTTTCTTTTTCACATGTGTCCACAAATCAGGATACCCCTCCTGTAAGTGCACACACACGTGTCTTATTAAAAGAGCTGAATATTCACCGATTTACTCAAGCTGCCCCCTGACTGGCGTAACTTAATTGACCGGGCGGTATCTAGGGAAGGGAGAGCGACGTCTGGCTTGCCTGCTATTGACACAGTCATGGGCCCATCGAGCCACGACGCTCATGGGATCGACACTGATTTATCCACGGAAAGGCAGTCGCCCTCAACGCCTGTACGCTAATCCTTGGTAATCAAGGAACCAGGAGTTCACTCATATATCACAGGATTGGGGGACATCGGGAACCATGAACTTTACCCCTCCTACACCTACTGAGAGCTGCCACGATGAGGAACTCCTCGTGTGTCGTCCAAGTTCACCCACACCTTGGGAACACATAATGCGCTCCACAGCACGGCAGCCGAATTATCAAGAGGTGCGTGTCGTCTTCAAATATTTCCAGATCGAGTCTTCATAATCTATAGGAATATCGCCCACCGACACCCCCAATCCCCAACCTGCGCAAAAGGCCCAGATCAGTTGGATCCGGATGTGACTCGCCAACGCCCACCATCATATCGCAGCTAGTATGTATAATGTGCCTTACCTTTGAATAAGTTCTTCGGATTGACACCCGGTGCAAGGCACCCCACTCCACACTTCCCTTGGTTTCTCGCGAATCTGACCATGACGCAATTCAGTCGATCTCGATTGAGAAGTCGGGACCTCCGCCTGTACCTCCCAAACCGCTGCCGACACCCCCTGCAAGTGTGGTGACCCACTGTGATGTCTCCTCTCCTTCGAATCATGCTGGGCATGATAAGTTTCCTCAACCTCCCACGTACTCTCCTGGTCACGATAGGCGCCCTTCTACTCTCAACTCGACTCTTAATTTCACTTATAATTCTGACAAATGGACCGAGGGAACTGCGACTCCCTCTGCTCAAGGCCTGATTAAGACAGAGACCCCTGGGAATGTCTCTGAGTTTCCTACTGCCCTCCTTGATCGAGATGCCGCTAGTCGTGCAAAGCGCAGCTGGTGGAAGTCTGTCGCAAGTGGCTTCAAGCGTTTCATGTCTGCTCTGTGTTGTCTGTAATGCAGCGGGATGTTGAATTTCTTCGCGCATTTGCTATGTTTATTGGGACTCTGGATGGATAATACTATTTTACTGTAGCTCTACTGTACTTCGCATTTGCTCATTCTTACACTACCATTTCTCTGTAAAAACACTATGCAGCACATTTTTTGCGACTGGTCTGCAAGACAGCCTCTGCCACTTGACACCATAATCTGCCACCAGTGGGAACGTCATGATGACCATTTTGGTTCGGCAAGCAGTGGCAAATAGAACTCCGTCAACTTTTCTATTGGTCTATATACAAGCATCAGTACTCCAGCTGAACGTTTCAAAAACGTGTAGAATGTCTCTATGAAACCTACACTGACTATCTTAACCGGGTATCACAATCTATCTATCTCGCCCGGCTTGAGTTCATGGCGGACGTTCCAGAAAAACACCCCACGAGCCGCGAACTTTATGAGTCTTGTCTCTCCGGTGCCCAAGATCGGCCGTTTATTCCGCGACTGAGGTCGGACCCTCCTTCCTTTTATCCACTTCCGCATAGTCTTCTCGAGTTTCGAAAGCAAGAAGGGGAGGAGGAGCGGGAGCGACGCTTGTATGAACTATGGAAACGCTTACCCAATTCAAGCTATCATGGATCGGAAGTGACTGCACCGAGAATGTTTCCTTCTGGAGAGCCATTTATGGCACAGAGAGCGGAGGATATGAGGAAGGTGTATGAGGATGAGTTACTTGGGAAGTGTGGAGGTCACACAACGGATGAACGGCCTAGTCATATTAGGTGGCCCGAGTTTAGGCGGTATGCCGAGACCAAGGAGGCTGGTGAGTACTTTGTTTCATGTTTTAGGTATATCTTAAAAAGACGGTTTAGAACTTTGGTCGATATTCCACGATGAACTGGATCTTGACGGCAATGGCCACCTCGATAAACAAGAATTGGCATTAGCATTGAGCACAGCCGGTGAGATTGGTATGGTCTTGGATGACTTGCCCTTATGATCTTCCAGGGATATCACTTCCACTCTCCACGCTTACTGACTTCATAACGTATCTGACTTGTTCGCCACATTCACATACTATCAGCTTTCGGGAGTTTAGGGATTTCTTATTATTATTACCCCGAAAAGCATCTGCGGCTGAGATATACCAGTACTATGAAGTCAAAAGGTTTATGGGGGATGATGGGAGGGGAGCGGTACGGGTAACGATGGAAGGTTTGCCATTTCATTCCCGTCACTGATTCGAAGGATGAATATGATTTCAGGTGACGTCAGTCTCAGTGCGGAGGACAAGCCCCCGTCTCTTCTATCACTATGGGAAAGTGATGATGTGATCGGAGACGATGAATTCGAGGAAGAAGAGATAGAGGAACCCCATGATTGGTTGCAAGCTCATACTGCCTTCAAGTTTCTCATGGCTGGTGGAATGGCAGGAGCTGGTACGCAACTATGACTCTTGACTTCGCCCTGAGTTGATATTCGTCGAAGTATCTCGGACATGTACAGCACCCTTTGATCGAGTGAAAATTTTTCTAATCACTCGCCCCCCTGAGATGGGCGGAACCGCGATTCAACCCAGGCCAGGGATGGGAGGATTAAAAGCGATCGTGGGCGCAGTTGCACGCATCTATTCTGAAGGCGGTGTACTTGCGTTCTGGACGGGTAATGGCCTTTCCGTGCTGAAGATATTCCCTGAATCGGCTATCAAATTCTTGACGTATGAATCAGCTGTATGTGCCTTCTTCTTCTGACTTCCGGTCTATCTGGACATTATATTTTGCAGAAACGAGCTTTCGCACAGTATTGGGATCGTGTGGAGGACACGAGGGACATTAGCGGAACGAGCCGTTTCCTCTCTGGAGGTCTGGGCGGGATTTCAAGCCAGCTTAGTGAGTAACACGGCTTCCCTTCTGTTCGTTCCTTCATCTTATCACCATGAAGGTATATACCCAATCGAGACATTAAAGGTATGGAACAAAGGAATTCCCAGATAGACAATATAATGAACATGTGCCTGACAGACACAAATGATGAGTTCGACAGGCGGCCAGAAACGAAGCCTCGTGGATGCTGCCCGGAGGGTGTGGCAACTTGGCCGCTTTCGAGCCTTCTACCGCGGTTTGACGGTTCGTCTTGCGTTGTTGGTGTCCTTGCCTTCCATCTGACCGGAGACAAGATCGGTCTCATTGGAGTTTTCCCGTCAGTATGATGATGCCTTGCAAGGTCATACCATTAATCGAATCACAGATACTCGGCGATTGATATGAGCACCTTTGAGGCATTGAAATTGGCATATCTACGATCGACTGGGAGGGACGAGCCCGGTATGCTTGCTCTTCTTGCCTTCGGGAGTGTATCTGGAAGTGTAGGTGCCACGAGCGTGTATCCGTTGAATTTGGTACGGACGCGGTTACAAGCATCGGGTTCATCAGGACATCCCCAGCGCTATAAGGGTCCTTGGGATGTAGTTACAAGGACATATCAACGGGATGGATGGAGAGGATTTTATCGCGGATTATTCCCAACGTTAGCGAAGGTATACTATTGTGACTTATGGCGTAGCTGCCATACTAATCACCGTCATAGGTCATTCCTTCAGTCTCTATATCATACGTTGTCTATGAACATAGCAAGCGAAGGTACGTTTTTTTGGCTCTTGCTCATTCGTGGTACGGTTGATGTTTTTTTTGCCCAGGCTCGGTGTATAGACGTCTCTATATTTCTGCTACCTTAGATTGAATTATGATCTTCTACATATTTCATCATTTTGTACGGCCTTCAATGCATGGACTCTCCTTTCACAAATTTACAGTGCATTGTGGTCCGTCGTGTAGTTGATCACTGACCTGGTATACACCGCTGGAATATTGGTCTCTGCTTTTTCCTAGGTTTGGAAAGAGCCTAAGAGCATTATCACGCATGATATTAGCAAGGTCCACTGGTCTTTCGGCGAAATAATTTTCCAGGTTTCCTGTGTACCATCTGATTGACTTGATACTGACAGCTAAAATAGGATCATTATCAGTTGTGTAACGCGTTGCGCAACTCTTGCAAGTACCTGGAAAATCAGTTCCGAAGAGGAGGCGGTCAGACGGTACGAATGTAGCCATTGCGGCAAGCGTCGTTTCGTGCGCGCTAAGAGCAGTGTCGAAATAAAAGCTCTTGAAATCTTCTATGATCTCGTCCGGCGTCAACGGGCAGCCCATGTAATGCGAAAGGGCAGCAACGCGTGGAGCAAGGAATGGTGTGCTCCCACCCAGATGTGTGAGGATTATATTCACATTATGAAAGCGTCGTTTCTTTCCGCTAACCACCAGATGGGCGGCAGCTTTGTAGGTCTCATTCGGGACCTTTTCAGAGTGAGCAAGAGCATTTGTTTGGACTCCACCGAGCTCACCTCAGAAATTGGGACACCAAGCAAAGGGTGAGGATATGGAGTAGAGGAAGGCGTCTGAGCACCATGCAAAAGCACGACGGCATGTCTTCGGTCTAATTCCTCCCAGATAGGATCATACATGTCGTCGGCGATATACTCTAGTGTGTTATCGTGTCATTTTTTGCAGCCGGTTACAACTCTAAGAGCCGTACTTGCAGAATTGCCAACCCCATAGCTCGACATCAGAGTCACTCCATCTGCACCAAGAACATCAAGGGAGAATGCTATCTCCTCTAACGAACCTGTATTTCGCAAAGGACGTGAGGCCAACGACATGGAAAGAAACTTTGGAGGAAAAAGTACCTTCAACATCATCCAGAAGCGGGAGGCCAGCGAGAAACCCGAATCTGCCAGGATATGCGGCGCATAATTGCGATGAGTGTATATTCTGCTGCCTTACTTCCGCACGAGCTTCCGGTCCAGATGAATTGGATGAAACCGGAGGGGGAGAAAGAATAGCTGTTTGAACCCCCAGGTTGTCCATGACAGCTAAACTGGTCTGCGGTCTCCAAGGTAAATTTTCATCTGGTGTTCGGAAGCCTACTTTCGAACTCTGCTTTGCCTTCTTCTGAGCGTCGAGAAAGAAATGGTGGTGAACGTCGATACGCATATTCTGACGATAAGTAGGCAGTAAGTATGGAGTTGTCGTCGTAGCACAACCTCACCTGAGGGAACATCTTGGGTTGGATCGAAGTCGCCGATTCAGGAGGCTCCGAGCAGTACGCGTGAACAGCTGCCTTTGATCACTCAGCTGGTGTGCTTACAAACTGGTAATCACCAAATAGACGCGGAAGCAGTCAGCAGATTGTTGATCGTTACAATGCTCTACCATATATTGCTTTGCATGATCTTCTCATTAGTTCATCGGTTGTCTCCGCCGGACCAAGCGAGGCACTATGGAATGGTGGATGCTGCTTTGAAACGATCCAAATACTGCATTCGGTGTTCCCCGCTGGATAAGCGCTATATACTCGTGCAGATTTCTTGGATGAGGGTTCACAGAAGCTGCTAGTGTGTGAGCATACGCACATCATGTACGTCAGTGTCGAGATCAAACTGGGGTATGCATTTCCTTGACAGCGAACTGACGTAAATTATGTAAGAGACAGGGGAAAAAATTACAGGTCCAACCAGGAATCGAACCTGGGTCACAAGAAATCATATTTCAGAATCTTGGGTGATAACCGCTACACTATTGGACCGTTGGGGATAGGGCTATTATAATTTATATAAGATGACGAATTTTTGATAGAAGTCATCAAGATCATCCGAATCTAATCATCAACCTCCTTGTCAAGTTTTGTCATGTTCCCATTTCTTGCTTTACTCGACAGTGAGCACGTCGACGAGGAGCTCCTCCTTGCGGTCTCGCGTGTTGCCCCAGTCATCACCTCTGGATCAACTCCGGAAAGCACAATCCGTTACCTTCTTGTGGAAGATAGTACATCTACTGATGTCAATCAAATCATTACCTTCCTCGACAATGGCACCGACAAGGCCATTGTGCCTCTTTCTCTTGCAAAAAGTCTACTTGGGACGGTGCCCGCTCATCGTTTACTCCTTCTCCTCGATGTTGCTAACGTGAGCGCCGTCTCCGACTCCGTTCGCAACGCTGTGTCTGGCGTCTTGCTTAAAACATCTTCTTCGAGCGACTTTGGCCTCGATGTGGACCTTGTCCACTCCGTATCACGCTTCTTCGTTAGCGCATCAGTACACGTTTTAGCGCCTGGCCTCCCTACGCCCTCAATCATTAGAAAACTAGCAGCCATTGGCGCATCTGTAGTCATTCCTTTCTCCCAGCTCACCCTCGACTCCACTTCCCAAGAAATGATCAGTATTGCAGATGCATTCCTCGCACCCATTATTTCGGATCGCCCCGACGGGCTTTTCCCCACAGTAATATCTTCTGATCTCCATGGCAAACGCTCTTTAGGCCTCGTCTATTCGTCTTGTGAGTCGGTTGCTGAGTCAATCCGCACAGGCAAAGGCGTGTATCACTCCAGAAAACACGGTTTATGGCGCAAGGGCGAGACATCTGGAGCCACGCAGGACGTCGTGCGCATCCGCGTAGACTGCGACGCAGATGCGCTCGAGTTTAGTGTGGTACAACACGGCGTTGGTTTCTGTCACCTTAATCGCGCTTCGTGCTTCGGCGATTTAGACGGACTCGCCGCCCTCGAGCGTACTTTGGTCTCACGTTTAGTTGACGCACCGGAGGGTTCATATACTCACCGGCTCTTCAATGACGAGGAACTTCTGAGAGCAAAGATCATGGAAGAAGCCGATGAACTGTGTCGTGCAAAGACGAAGGAGGAAGTGGCATTCGAAGCTGCTGATCTTATATACTTTGCGTTAACACGGTGTGTCGCTGCCGGGGTGAGCGTCAAGCATATCGAGCGGTCACTAGACAAGAAGGCGATGAAGATCAGTCGAAGGCCAGGAAACGCGAAGCAACAGTGGATACCTAAGACTGAGTCCCCCAAAGTAGAATTGTCCAAGACGGAAGCGCCTAGAGCTTCGTCAGCACCATTTATCAACCGGAATGGGCCCATTCAAATGCGGACCGTTGATATGTCTGCTGTATCTCCCGAGGACCGCGCGAAGCTTCTCAAGCGACCTGTTCTCAAGTCTGATGAAATGATTGCTAAGGTCAAGCCCATAGTTGATAATGTTCGCACTCACGGAGACTCGGCTCTTCGTGAGCTCACCGCCAAATTCGACAAGGCTCAATTGGATACCCCACTTCTCCTTCCGCCATTCTACCCTCTTGCACCAGAAGCACAACAGCTCGACCCTGCTGTGCGTGATGCTATTGACGTTGCTTACAGCAACGTCTACAAATTTCATGCTGCTCAAATTGATGGTGCTCCACTTATTGTGGAGACCATGCCAGGGGTGACATGCACCCGCTTTGCCCGCCCCATCGCGCGGGTGGGACTTTATGTTCCAGGAGGCACTGCCGTCCTCCCTTCCACGGCGCTTATGCTAGGCGTCCCAGCCCAAGTTGCTGGTTGTGAAAAAATCGTCATGGCTACGCCACCAAGAGCTGACGGAAGTATCTCCCCGGAGGTGCTTTATGTTGCTCATAAAGTGGGCGCCCATGCCATCCTCAGAGCTGGCGGGGCTCAAGCAGTTGCTGCTTTGGCATATGGCACCGAGACCGTTCCAAAAGTTGACAAGATTTTCGGGCCAGGAAATCAATGGGTTACGGCTGCGAAGATGCTCGTACAAAATGACACAGATGCACTGGTGTCAATAGATATGCCTGCTGGGCCATCCGAGGTACTGGTAAGTGATTTTGGCTTTTCAACTGCGGACGTACCGTGTTCGTTGTCCTTGGAAGACTAACGAATACGGTACTTCCCCCTAAGGTGATAGCAGACGACACATGCAACCCTGCTTTTGTCGCCGCCGACCTTCTTTCACAAGCTGAACATGGTATCGATTCCCAAGTTGTATTGGTCGCTTCGTCTCTCCCGGAGACAGTGCTTGCGGAAGTCGAGGAAGAAGTGGATAAACAAGCGCATGCCTTGGGTCGTGTCGACATCGTTCGTGAAAGCGTGGCAAAAAGTTTGATCGTAAAGACACAAGGGCCAGAGATTGCTATGAAGTTTTCAAATGATTACGCTCCTGAGCATCTCATCTTACACATGAGGGACGCGCCAGCCTGGGTCGACCAAGTGAAAAATGCAGGGAGCGTGTTTGTAGGACCGTACTCTCCGGAAAGGTAAGCAGTTCTTTTCATCAGACATACGCTTTCTGTTGATCGCATGACTGTAGTTGTGGAGACTATGCCTCGGGCACGAATCACACCCTTCCCACAAACGGATATGCACGCCAGTTTAGCGGTGTCAACACGCAGTCTTTCCAGAAGCACATAACGTCGCAGGAAGTCACTATGGATGGACTGCAGAGGTTGGGACCTATCGTAGCGACTTTGGCAGACTGTGAAGGGTTGCAAGCCCATGCAAACGCAGTTCGTATCCGGTTGGGGATGTAGTGATACCCAGGAAATTCTGGAAAGTGGTGAATAGTAAAAACTTTGTATCGTGGGTGGTACATGAAAAGACGTGTATTTTGTGCCTCTATTAGGTCTTCTCCAAAAATTGTCGTGTTCGTACATGGTAGGTGACTTGTCGGTGAAATCGTACAAACCTTATGCGTTCCATTTGCGTTCCATCATTCGATTGCGAGCATTGTGGTTGCGATCTGCTTATTGGATCTTCTCAGCGGAAAACAGGGATCATCGGGTCTGTCTATCCTAGATTTTTATCGTATCATTACTGTGGTCTGGTCGACCGGCCATGATTAGTGTTGCCGACGGCTTTCCAATATTGTCTATTACTTTCCACGGATGCATAACCTTATCCTTCAGCCACAATTTCAAGCTGATAGTGACCTTGTAAACAAGGTAATCATACGCTCTTCCACGTTATCGTTCCGTTTGTTAGTGCTACCATGGACGTGACGGCTTTCTAGTCAAAGACTCATGTAATCAAGTTTGGTTGTTTTCTTCCTAGCACCCCTCCTTCACGTGTGTATTCAAGTTTTCTGCTCGTTACCAGTTTTGTCCTTGTGTATTGTGTGCAGACAGACCACTACATTGAATGGCTCGGACTCACTTATTTATGTGTACACACTACGTCGTTGGCCGGAGGGAGTCATATACGACTCGAAGTAGAAAGAAAATTGTGCAATGCACCACGGTTGGTACAGTACAAGCTTATGATCAAAGTCGGTAGGGGTTGACGTCAAACAGAAGAGAGGCATGACTGCGGCAGTCGAAATTACTCAATAAATGGGCCGCACATCATTACCGCAGCGCATTATGCCTTCCGGCACTCGCGGGTCCCGAGAGAGAAACATAGGAAATATTATAGCTGAACACTCTCACCTGTCGGAGGTTCAGCATGTGGCACGATTCAAAAAAACCCTTGGTCAACAACTCATGACGCTGACAAGTGACATGGCGTGAACAGACAACCCCACGACTTGGCAGGAAAGCGACTTTTACGGACCAGGCACGAAAGCCAGTCTAACCACGCCCGATTTAGATGGGTAATGTGTCTATTGCGGCCAGGGGACTACTAACGCCCATGAGTGTGTAAGTATGAAAGCAGATGCATGCGATAAAACTATGAGTGTGCCTAGTTGGTCCTGTAAAGTGCCCGCTTCGCGACCTTGACGATGAGAGGTGTGTCAGGGAATGCGAGTGCCTCCAGGTTGGTGGCATACTAATCAAAAGTATTAGTATTGGGATGTGGTCATCATCTTGACACGTACAGGCGTAGGGACATCAGCACCAGTTACCCGCTCAACTGGAGCATCAAGGTAGTCGAAGGCTTCGCTCTCGATGATCTGTGCGCAAATTTCAGAACCAACACCGAAGGCGGGGAAACCACCCTCGACAATGAGGAGACTGTAACAAAATGATTGAGTAATGATTTATTAGGCTAAATAACTGCCTGACCGGTTAGTCTTCTTGACTGATGCCTTGATGGTATCAATATCCAGAGGACGGATGCTACGGAGGTTGATAACCTCAGCCTTGACGCCCTCCTTTGCCAAGATATCGGCAGCCTCTAGACTGTGAGTGACCATCTTACTATGTGCCACGATAGTGACATCAGTTCCTTCACGCTCGACCTTTGCCTTGCCAATGGGAAGAGTGAAGTTGTCTGACATGGCTTCTGAAGACATGGGGAATGTGACACCGTACATCATCTCATTCTCGAGGAACACGACTGGGTTAGGATCTCGAATGGCAGACTATGGTGTTGTCAGCCATACGGATAAGAAACTGTAGAGAATAAGAACCTTGAGAAGACCCTTACAATCCTCTGCGCTCCAAGGGCTGACGACCTTGAGACCGGGAATTGAGCCATACCAGGCTGCATAGTCTTGGGAGTGCTGTGCAGCGACACCAGCGGCAGCACCGTTAGGGCCACGGAAAACAACGGGACAGGGCACGTTTCCACCGGACATGTAGTAAGTCTTTCCAGCAGAGTTGACGATCTGGTCAATGGCTTGCATGGCGAAGTTGAAGGTCATGAACTCGCATCTTTAAGCAAAATAATGAGAAAAACACGTCAGGAGGAAAGAACTGCATTACATTGGTCGTAGACCTGAGAGTGCAGCACCGACAGCAATACCGGCGAAACCCATCTCAGTAATGGGAGTGTCAACGACACGCTTCTCGCCGAACTTGTCAAGAAGACCTTTGGTGACCTTGTAGGCACCATTGTAGCGAGCTACCTCTTCACCGAGAATGAAGACGTTCTCGTCACGTATCATCTCCTCCTCCATAGCAACATTGAGTGCATCACGAACTGTCATCTACAGAATGATTCAGAATTAGCGTGATGCATGAGAATGGCGCGCAACTCCTACCGAGTTTTCACTTGCTGTTGCATATCCGCGAGCGAAAGCAGCACGTTTTAGAGCCAATGAAGGACGCGCACGAGCATTTGCGATAGCAGGAGCAACACGAGAGAAAGCAGTACGGGCGGCAGCCATTGAGCCTTTTGGAAGGGAAGCGGAGGAAGACTTGTAAGGAGAAAGAGTGAGTGAAATGGGAGCAATTTTGGCACGGACGAACGCGGAATTGAAATATATGAAGTGAACCGATTACACGGCGCGGCGCGCTCCCGTCATATTTTTCCTACAATTTATGTCTAAAACTAAAACAAACCGATCCGCTACTAGCTGCACGACCTTGCTTTCCGTTTCTTTCCTTCATTCCACAACGTCCGTAAATAATGCTCCGTAACGCTCTGTCGGCGGCGACCCGCCCTGCTCTTCAACAGTCCGTAGGTAACTGAATTTATAAGGTGGCGTGATGTTTATCTTTTTTTTTCAAGCGAACTGCAACCACTCTTTCGGCTGGTTTTCCAAAAGTCACGCAAAGAGTAAGTTCCACGCCCAACCGAATAACATCCCTGAATTAATCGTATCATCTCAGCTACCAACCAAGTACGGCGGCGTATATACGGTGCGCGATTTACCCTTAGGTATGGTACTGATATTAAGTGTGTTCAGGTCACCCTCATACCCGGTGATGGTATTGGCGGTGAAATCACAGACTCTGTCAAGGAGATCTTCGAGCATGTAAACGCGCCCATAGAGTGGGAGCAGTATGATGTTTCCGGTGTATCTTCAGCAGGGGAAGACCTCTTCAAGCAGGCAATGGAAAGTCTCAAGCGCAACAGAGTTGGTCTCAAGGGTGAGTTATTTTCTCACTGAGTCACAAAACCAACATTTATCTTTGTCGTCATAGGCATTCTCTTTACGCCAATCTCTCAAACCGGCCATATCTCATGGAACGTGGCTATGCGTCAACAGCTCGACATCTACGCATCTGTTGTGATGTGCAAGTCTCTCCCTGGATTCCCCACACGCCACTCCAATGTAGACTTCGCTATCATTCGTGAAAACACCGAGGGTGAATACTCTGGCTTGGAGCACCAGAGTTATCCTGGTGTAGTGGAAAGTCTAAAGGTATCTACAAGGGCCAAGGCGGAGCGCATTGCGCGCTTTGCTTTTGACTTTGCCCTCAAGAACAACCGCAAGGTTGGTTATCATCTCGTTTCTGGCCGCAGCTGTGTTGATAGACAAGCGCTCATTTGTAGAAAGTGACCTGTGTGCACAAGGCCAACATCATGAAACTCGGTGATGGCTTATTCTTGAACACCTTCCGTCGAATTGCGGAGGAATACAAATCTCTAGGCATTGTGTCTAATGATATGATTATCGACAACACGTAAGACGCCTCTCCCTTTTCCGCTCCAGTCGGCTAACCCCACTTAGTTCCATGCAACTGGTGGCCAAGCCTGGTCAGTTTGATGTCATGGTCATGCCTAACCTGTACGGTGCCATCATCTCCAACATCGGTGCCGCACTCGTCGGTGGTCCTGGTATTGTTCCAGGATGCAACATCGGCCGTGTATGTCGTACACTTTGTTTGGTTCTGCCGGGTACTAACATTTATTCAGGACTATGCCCTCTTCGAGCCCGGATGTAGACACGTTGCATCAGACATCATGGGCACCAACCGTGCCAACCCTACTGCTATGGTTTTGAGTGCTACTATGATGCTCAGACATCTTGGGTACGTTGTCCAGCATAGCTCTGTTCTCATGATTCTTACGCACTCTCGTCCTGCAGTCTCGATTCCATTGCCAACAGTATTGCAAGCGCAACCTTCGATGTCATCAACGCCGGAGAGGTGAGAACTGCAGACATGGGTGGTGAGTAATCTCCCGTGATCTGTCAAGACTCGTTTTCACATTGCTTCACCTGCAGGTGCCGCGACGACATCAGAATTCACTAATGCTATCATCAAAAAACTTTAAGCTGTCTTTGTAACTAGGTCCCACGCAACAGGTGTAGGATACGGGGTCGACTGACGACATGCTAGATAGATGTGAGACTAGATATAGATCGGCTTCGCGGCCGTCACATACGGTATTCAGAACACTCATTTATGCTATGGATGATGCATTAATGGATCAGATTCATTGCTGTTATTGTCAATGTGATATCATTATACCCCGGTCCATGTTGTCCCGTACTCTTCCAGCGCCATCGTCTGTGCCTGCTTATGTTCCAGTACACTGGATTGTGTCCTACCTGCGTCCTTCTATATGCGTTACCACTTTAGCTTTAGCAACCTAGGTGGTTGAGTGATATCGATGTGCTCCTCACTTAAGAACTCGTATTAATCATCGTACTCCTTGAGTCGCGGTCGGCTTGTCGCGGACAATAATTACTACGTAGTACACCGGCTGCCAGGAACCTCCAGTCAAAACTACCCCGTGTGGCCACGGATTCTGTTAATGACTTCCCTGTGGTTGTATGAGTCAATAACGATCTCCCCTATAAGGCCCAATGGTCTAGTAGTATGATACCCGCTTCGGGAGCAATCCCCAACACAAGGTGTTGAAGTTGCGGGTGGTCCCGGGTTCAATTCCCGGTTGGGCCCCTTTCTTTTCTCAATATTTTTGCTATTCAGTATTGCACAATACTCGGCAGGGTCCACCATAGTAGGGCATGTAACTACCTATAGGTGATCAAGTCCCCCTACTGAAACACGATTCTACTACACTGACACTACGAGGGTCAATACCATTATGCCACCGTCGGCTAGGTCCAATGATCATTACTGTAGCCTCGTAGTAGTTCCTGGTGGATAGCAAGTAATTACGCTCACTAGTAAGTAGGATGATCAGATGGTGATAGTATTTTGGCACCGTCGAGCCTACAAACCCCCTAGCAAATAATTATTACCTTGTCGCTCACAATAAATTGATACATCGGACACTTGAGGCGACCTTGTCCATAGAAATTTGAGCACGATGGGGCTTGATCCATCTACAGATGCAACAAGAACTAGTAATTAGTTTGGTATTAACAAAGTCGTCTGGGAAGAAATATGTTTTTACTTTTTTTCCTGATAACTTTTGACACCAGATAACTAATCATATATCAATGTCATACCCACTGGCGTCGAGAAGAATTGCTTCCACGGGATCAAATGCTCTGTGCTTGCGATAATACCAGAACTCCTTTCCTAGGTGCCAGCCCTGTTGGACGGCTACGCTAAATCGCGCTCGTAGGCTTTCAGGTCGGAATAAATGACAAGTCAGTTGATGAAAGAAACGCCAGAAAATGGTTTTAATAGGCAACTTCAGCATAATAATCTGCCTTACTATGTACGAGCGTCATGCGAGTCAAATATAAATGATCGTGGGTCTCCCTTTTACTGGATAGGCTAGTCAGTCTTCGTCCGCTTCCATCAATTACGGTGGCTTATTGTTTCCTGCTATGCCTACTAGCTAAAGTTGTCGCCGATACGAATGGCAATGCCCATGTTTGCTTGTCGTCGTCCGATAACATTCTGCAGACCTACGTACACTCGAATAAATATCAATAACCTCAAAGTTGTCAATGTTTTTTCCACGCGTCAGCAAATAATTCGTCACAGCCAGCTGACTGAAGTCCAATATACGTAACTCATATTTACTGGCATGTCTTGACGTCCCAGACGCCAACAAAACTCGATTCCCCCTGATATGAACTTGATAATTTCGTAATTAGTCCTTAAAACCGCGAACATGTGCAGGGCCCCAATGGTTCCACGGCAATGACGTTGTTGCCGTCCCTTTGTCGATGTCTTGAAAGAAAACCTTCGTGGAGATGAAGAGAAGACCAAAATTGTACAAGGTAAGACACAGCAGTCAATGTTCAGGGTCCGAGGACTGGGCTCGCGTCTGCGACTGGGCCAGAAAGGCGCACTCCTTGTCCACCGGCGTGAAAGGCAACAGGAAACATACCAACAATTTTGGCGTCTCGGACATATCCTCAATTGAATACAGCTTCAAATTATCGGTGACAATGAGCAACCTGTCATTTCCGAGAAAACAAAAGCTGTCTGGGCTGGAAGGTGAATCCTGTAGTCCGTAACTGAGAATGCTCTAAATAAACTTTCAATTTACAACTATATGCTTGAATGACCAACTCACGCTGGATGTCGTCGAGTGCTGCCAGTCCCAAATTTGCAGCTGCCACGTCTCCGAAGGCACGATTCACAGGCACAAAGCAATATGCCTCCCATAACACTTGAGGTCTCCGTCTATTAAATATGATTCGGGTAGCTCCAGAACCAATGCCGGTCCAGCAGCGTGAGGGTGAACATGACCATCATCCAGAGCTGCTAGGTAAATGTAGGTCGTCTTGTCAGCATTATACGCGATGGCGAAGAGATTTTGTACTGGGTCCATCAATACATCGAGTTCCACTGCATGTGGAAATGGACACAACGTTCTTGATGACTAGTTGTGTCCGATTGAACTTTCATAGTGAGTTGGTCACCATCAGCCCAATACCATCCAACCTCTCACAACGAACAATCGAGTTCCACGAGTAGATCAGATGTTCACTGGAAATGTATTTTGGCCTAGAACGCATTTCTGGTGGGATAATTGTTTGAAAAGAATGGACGTCAAACTTGAACCATGCGTGGGCTCTATCCCTCAAGAGTTGCAAGCGCTCTGAAATAGCCTAGGGCATGATCATCGTCCGTGTCGGAGATCCCGGGGAGCAAGCATTGACCGCTGAGTTCGACAATGCATTGGAGCTCGGAGGTGGACATAAATGTCTGGCGAAGGGGCTTGCATACCTGCAAAAACTACTGACTCAGTATGAGATTTCGTCTGCGACTCGACTCACAGATGTGCAACAAGAATATCTCTGCAAGAAAGGCTAGAATGTATACCCGAAGTTCTTCTGCGAGAGATAGGAACACTGATTTAGGCTTCATTTCATGGTCCACTCTCTTGACAAGGTGGTCAACCATTGTACCAGTGAGTGGGGAGTATTGAAAAGTTGCGCTTGGATCAATGCACCTGAGTACTAAGCGTCTAGATTGGTGTGCAGTCCCGGACGTAATCCGCACGACACTAAGAATCTAATTAGACTGCCCTAAAGCAATCGAAGATAGAGTGTAATTGACATATCAAACATTTTTCATACTACACACTTACTGTATGTGCATTGTGTTCATGTTCCCGGAAAACAATCGAAGCCGCAATATTCTCGAAGGCTAAGGATCTGGGTAGAAACACCTGGACTAGCCACAAGATTTGAACACCAATATAAATCCGGATGATCAACGACTAAAAATCCTATGGAAATCATAAACCGTAGTGGCATGCTGCAAAGGCCGGTCACATCGGCATACCATTGAGATCGCTGAAGAAAAACCAAGGAGCCTACAATCTCGCAAAGTAAACCATTTGGATTTTCTTTAACACCGCGAAAAGATCCCTGTAAACCCGTCCAGTCGAATGTTGTTGCAATTCATAGCGGCCCAGACATGCAAAGACTTCCCATATAGTCTTGAGTCATGGAATCTAGGAGTAGGAGATCTCCCTCAATTTCACAGCACGGAGACAGGTGCTGAAGAGGACAAGCTCTTCTGGTATCCATTATTGAGCTCACCGCCTAAAATATCGTCTGTTGATATTGCGGTATTCATTTCGTCGGCGAGCCGGGAGGACGATAATGAGAAACATAGGTATCTCTCTGGATCGCTGATACATGACATGTACTGTAACAGAGTGATCATCAGTCAACGTTTCAACTCGGTACCACGGAGTATTGCAGTTACGATCACACTCCCAATGTAGTGCGACGTACATGACACGGCTGGCAAATGCAATTTACGATCAGCCTCGGAGAGTCACACACTCCAAATAACTCATAGCTGTGGCAGTCATTATATTAATATTGAATCGACGAGCTGGTCAAGAATTTCGCCCCTACAAATATTGAAGCACAGTTTATTAAACGGAAGTGCATGCATCGAAACAAAAATATTCGTCGCGTTTATCACTGAGGTTGTCGGAACATTTACTGTATGCAGCTGGTCAGAAGAAGAAAAAACGATGTGCGTAAAGTGACACACCCAGTATGTTGATGCTGACTGGGAGGGATGACTGACCGGAGCGTAACAACTCATCCAAGGTTGTTGGCATGCCACCAGAAAAGTCGGAAATGCACGATATAATATCACAAACTAAATTTACAGCGGTTTCCATAATTATGCGGAATCCAACTTTTTTTGGGGGGCTGGTCGGAAACATTCGGGCAGGACCCCGAGAGATTATGAGTGAGACACTACAGTACTAGCTGCCTTGATATACCATGTCTACAACAGAGGCTGAGGATACATCATTCAAAACTGTTTTCTTGATCAATCTCATAGTTTACAACCCTATTAAATTGTGCTTGGTCGGGCGTGATATTGTGACATGCTTCATGAATAGCAGTAAGTGTATTGTTTGTAGAGTGACGGCGAACAAATGCCTTAATGGCCGAAAAAGCCTCCTCGATAGGATTATAGTCTGGGGAGTAAGGCGGAAGAAAAACCAAGCACCCTTCTAAAGCCAGGTCAAGTCTTAGTACCTAAGTGAAGAGCACGAAATAACTTACGAACTTCTTCCTCAATGAGCTGACGAATTTCGTCAGTGTGATGAATGCGGCAGTTGTCAAGAACAAGCACACTCCGTGGCCCCGGGTAGGTATTCATTAAAGGAACATATATCCCATGAATCAGTAACTTGATCTGCGGCAACATGACAAAATTTAACAAACCACGAGCTCATGAAGAAACTCCACAAAACGCATGCTTGTCACCGAGCCATGTACAATATCATGAGTGATAATTCTATCAAGGGTGAGGATAGGAAGAATTGACCATCGTGTTCCTCGGACAAAGGGTCTGGATTGAACACAACGAGTTCCATGTGCTGGGTATCCCATCTGTCGATCTAGTGTGTGCTTGTTCTTCGCAGCCTCGTCTCCAAACATCAATATCTCTGAATCAGGGGCAATCTCAGCAAGCCTATTCATGAATGCAGCGCATTTTTCCTCGTTTCGCTCTAGGCCATGTCCAGATACTTTTTTACGTGTGATGCCGAGACGTCGTAGAGTTCGAAAGAGGGTGGATGATAAAATCTTCACGTGTTTGCGTATGAAGAACTGACTATGAAGTTCATCTAGGAAGACTGGACTGTGTAAATAGGCTACAGTGGGATTTGATGTAATTGATGTCCTCGTAATTGAGACTGCGCCGAAGGCCTAGTTTGCGTAAATTTGAGTTGGTAACATCAGCAAGTTTGTCGTAGAGCTGTAGAGTTTGGTATACAAGGATTTTCGGATGCCGAGAACCTCACAGATTTGTTTGATAGAAAGTCCTTGTACATGACGGAGAACAGGAATGCGAAGCTTTAGATCAGACGAAATAGCCCAGGGAGGTATATCTTGTTGTGTGGTGGTTTCGCGGTTCTGGGGTCCTAGCCCCAAAAAAGGTTGGATTCCGCATAATTATGAAAACCACTGTAACAAATACCTCTGCCCATCCAGGCTGTCACCACGCCTCAACGCGACAATACTCCTCCAAAGTCCTATGTCCATGGCCTAGACGCATACTAGCCCTCTATATCGGACATTGGATTATATTGTTTGTCAAAAAGAAACATGCAACCACGATGAAAATCGATTCAAATTGCACTGCACTGAATCATGCAGTCAAATGCATCGGTGTTTTGGACACCTGCCAGGAAGAGGACTAGAGGCGTTCTGCGGATGTTCTGCGGCGGTGACATGTCATTATGACAATCCAAATTGAATCAGATTCAGATTAAAATTCAAAGTTCAGGTCTACATCATCAAATGTGTTGTCCTGATCCAATGCAGCCTCGTACTCCTCCAGAGTCATTGTTCGTGCCTTCTTGTGTTCCGGTCCTTCCGACGTACCAGGTTGTATTGGACCTTCGGCTGCACTCGAACCATGATTGACTTCTAGCTTTACGACTTCACCTTTCACAGCAGTCTCGGCGACAGTGCTTCTGTCCTTCTTGCGGAGTGACAAAATTTGATCGCAGCGTACCTCGCCACGTTTACCCCACCCATCTACATCAGGTCTGAACTCAGCATACAATCCGAAACCTTTATTATTAAGCTCTGGGGGTGGGAAGCTTTCGGCCAACAATCGGAGGGCGCCGATGACGTATGGCGTCGTCTGTCGAAACGCACGAGATATATATGAAAATGCTGTGCTGGGTAGAACCGGCGAGGTGTCATCGAGAGCACGCCATGTCTCGTTCTGTGTCTGATACAGGGGTCTGGCAGAATTGCCGCGGAACGTTAGAACGTTTTGAAATAGACAGACAGGTTGACGTACATTCTGTCAACGCGTTACGCTGTCAGTAAAAGGCACCAAGACCTGCCATGAAGCATACCTTCTTCCCATTAAGTCGACATAAGGTTGCGTGCTATCCTTAATAGACTCTATTTCCTTCTTGCGTGATCTGTCAAAGAGTCCTAAGGACACCCCCTTCGATATTGCATTCATTTCAGTATAAACGGAAGCTTCGTGACGTGTGAGTACATTGAGCGTGCCCACTAACCGGTACCTACCAATGCTGAGTGCTTCCTCCCGCTCAAATCCTAAACGCTCCGCCACTATGGTTGCCCAGGCTGTCATCAGTGGCGCTCGATTGACAACTGTAGACTTTGTCTTGAGAACCTAAAAAAAGTCATGCTCAGCATCCCTGATTGAACGAGTAGAGAACAGGCCCGTACCGCCTCATCCAATACCTCATTGAACTCCAAGCTGCCGTACGCAGCAGCTTCGTCCGGAGGTCCATCTGGGAGGAACTCGTTCAAGTCGTCGTCCCGCTTTCGTTTCTGCTTGACTGGTGTAGTCTAGTATGTATCTTAGCGTGCGATTTCAAAACAGCGGAATGCAGACTCACCACGGCCTGTACTGAATTCGCGATCCTCGGTTCAGACGGACCTGCTACAGGCTGCTCATCCAAACCCCTGGATTTGCCACTCTTGAGCTGCGCAGTGTATCCCGCTTTGCGAATTGCAGCTAGCACGAGTTTCCGCGTTTCCTTGTCTTCCACACCACTCACTTTTAACTTCGCATCTGTAAGCTGCGCAAGGAGGCCGGTCGTATTGAATTCCTTGTACCTGAGATCACAGTCATTCACACAAACTTGCTAATTGAGCAGACAAACACTTTGCTGGCTACTGCCATTGCCTTGGGGACGGGCACATCGTTGTTGGTGAGGACTTTGAGAAAGGCGGGTAGAGTTAATTTTCTGTCTTGCGAATACATTGCGTCTCGAACTGACCAATTTCAGTAATCAAGACCTTTCGATCCCAAGTTCAACATGAATAAATAAATCTAATACTAGCGTGTTACAAAATTCAGCCGTAGCCACCTGCATAGGTCCTGTAACTAGACAACGAATATTAAAAATGAACTAGCGTCGTTACCAAATTCCGGGGTACAAGTGGCTGTGATCATTGGATAACATTCATAGTGTGAGATGCGCAAGGACTGGCCAGTTCTTTGTTTCCGCGGAAGGAAGTCATTCCCTGACCATACACCACACCCGAGTCAATGCAAAGTTGCAGTATTTCTCAAGTGAAGAAAGCAGTCACTGATGGCGCACATCGCATAAGCACCGGAGCAAATTATTACTGTGGGTCTGAGTTAAATGCATGCCTCCTTTATTCGGCTGCGTCCCAACAAAAACGGATGAGGTAGTAAAGTACAAAACGAAATAGCTTCTACTTGTCAAGAATGGTGGTCTCTACAATGATTCCAGTCACACGGTATGGATCTGATTCATTAACAAATTCAAGTCATTAATGGGACAAATGAGTAAAAAGATGATATACTGACCAATGTTGGAAGCAGGACGACGGTCCTCTAGGTATCCATAACCCTGAGCAGCAACGTGCCTTGGCACCCGGATGGAAGCACCACGGTTAGCAACACCAGAACTGAAGTCTCCGATGTGACCAGTCTCATGGCGGCCAGTGAGACGGAGATCATTGTCCTCGCCGTAGACAGCGATGTGCTCAGCATGTCTCTTTGAGAGTTTCTCAATGGCCTCATCAATGTACTTCATACCTCCAGGCTCACGCATGGCCTTGGTGCTGTAGTTTGTGTGGCAACCAGCACCGTTCCAGTCCCCGGTAAGAGGCTTAGGGTGGAAGGAGACCTTGACGCCCCACTGTTCAGCGATGCGAACGAGAAGGTAACGAGCCATCCAGAGGTGATCACCCATGGAGATACCCTCGCAAGGGCCAACTTGGAACTCCCATTGGGAGGGCATGACTTCAGCATTGATACCACTGATGTTCACGCCGGCATACAGGCAGGCACGGTAATGAGCCTCGATGAGGTCACGAGCGAAAACTTTGCCAGTCCCTTAAAAGAAGCCAGATCGACGATAAGGATGAGCGGATATGGGCGGCTAATGGAAGCGTACCTGCGCCACAGTAGTAAGGGCCCTGGGGTCCGGGGAAACCACCCTTTGGCCAGCCAAATGGCGAACCATCTGCATCGAAAAGGGTATATTCTTGCTCAAGACCGAACCAGGGAGCTGTATCCTTTGCGAGATCCATAACCTTTTTGGTGTGGTGGCGGTAGTTGGTTCGGTTGGGGGTGCCGTCATTGTTGTAGGTCTCAGCGAGAACAAGAATGTTGTCACCACCTCGGAAGGGGTCCTTGAAGATAGCAGCGGGACGGAGGTAGACATCTGAGTCAGTACCTGGAGCTTGGTTTGTAGATGAACCATCGAAGTCCCAGATGCGGAGCTGGCCAATATCAGTGACCTTCTTGCTCACTGTCTGGAATCGGAAGATCAATAAAGATTAGTGGACGACAACCATTCGCGATGACCGACCGTGGTCTTTGAACGAAGACCGCCATCGCCATCAATCCAAACGTCTGTATATTGAGATTTGTATGAGATCTGAAATCGATAACGGAACGAAAGAAACTTACACTCGGCTTGGATCTTGTCGCCTTGGGGCAAGGCAAGGTAGGGAGCAAGGAGGTCGTTGTGGTATTGATATGCCATGGTTGTTCAAAGGATATGATTTATAATGGTCCTCAACGTGTTAGACGTAGGAGATGAGAGGAGTCAAAGTCTTTGTGGGGGCGCTTTAAATGGAGAGAGAGTCACTAATCCCTTTTGTTGTCGTTTGTTTACTCAAGGCACGGTCTTTTTACTGGTTACTGATTGGATGATAAGAAATCATTTGTGCACTGCTCAGAGTTCCTTCAAGTTACAGCCTACTTTCGACCCTGCATATCAGTATTGTATTTCGGATCATCTACATGTCGACTAATGTCACAAGTAGTATACTACTGCTCCCTCCCGTCTGGATTGACCCATTTCTAGATCCAATGGCCAAGGCTCTCCGCAACTCCAACGGAGCATGTGGCCAAGAGCTTCTCAGATCGGCCGACATGGTGCTCCAATTGGGCTCCAATAGTACTTGTTGTGCATGGCAGCGGCCTTCAGCTTCCGCGTTACGCTCGACCCGGAGCAATATCCTCCCAATTATGCCAGCATCACATCGACTTTTTTTATCAACGATCTACATTTTGGCTCGCGTGTTTTTTCGGCGTGTATCACCGAGTTGCTTTGGTCTGCGAGAGTTTAGTATATTCTCGTGGTTTTTCGGAGCTCGCTCGTCATGTATTATAGTTCAAATCTTGAAGATCATCCCATGGGTCCATGTCATCCATAATGATCCTTCAAGTTCGCATTTCAAATTTCATCTTTCATCCACATAAGTTAAACAGTTATTAAATGAACTGCTGATCATCTGTTACGCCCCTGCGACGTGGATTGGATGTAGTGGTCACCTGCCAACAGTGGTGGCGCAAAGAATCACCAGTAATTAGCCAGCTGAAGGTCTAACGAAGGACCACATGATCTTCTTTAACCACGAGACCATCTTCAATTAGCAAGGCTAGTACCATACGACACTAAATTCCCGCGTGGTGTACCGAAGAACTGCTTAGAACTGCAGGACATGTGTCACCGCTTCCTCGTCGCCTTTCTTCTTCTTCCACCAGTTTTCACTGCTGCAGTATAGCTTGCCTGCCGAGGTTCTTCACCCTCACTTGCTTCGCTATGCATGTTAGTTCCACTCACAGGAGAGTCGGGTTTGTCAACAGTGAGGGTACTTTGCTCGTTATCTGCTTTTTTTTGCAAGTTTTCTTTCGAGCGGGAGAATTTACGAATACTGCTGATCAATAACTGGATGAACCATGTTCTTGAAATAGCCGCAGGAGTAACCGAATTTGTATCCAGGAGGTGTAGACTACCCGAGGGATCCAGCTGCTCAGTTGATAAGTAAGCATCTTTTTGCAAAGTAAATTTCAATACTTCACGTACAATGAATACGTTGTCTTGTTCTACGACCATATCAAGCATTTTTCCAGGAACAACATTACCATCTTCATCTCGACGAGGGCCACCACCAAGGTTGACCTTAACCTGTAGGTGAAAGCAGGTCTGCATTTCTGGATCATACTTTCAGACATAAATCCCACCTTCCGCTTTCCTTGGAGTGGTTCCATCTTCGGGCCCCAAGCTGCAAGTCTGGCATCTCGTATTGCCAGCTCAACGCGCAGCAGGTCCCGTTTGTAATTCAACGTCTGTACGAGATATTGAAGCCCAGAGGTGAGGATAGTGAGGAATACAAGGACAGTCTGAAATTCAAAAATGAACTCCGGGCCTCACATCCGAACAAAAAATGACGGATACCCCTAGGCCTGGCCTAAACCTTGCATAGTAATAGCCCGAGCCTCTCCATTTGGGCACACCATTTTTGTAGAAAAAGTCATACCTGTGGGTAGTCAAATAAACATCGGAACTCGGATGAAGTCCGAGTCTACCTACCGCTTACGTCCCTCGGTATCCTTCAAAATGGCAGCAATAACACCCAGACGCGCAAACTTTTCATGGATGCCCTTCACACCAGGATTTTTGTCTGGACTAAATATACACTTAGCAACCAATGGCGTATGACACGGTAGTGCTCAACTGGAGTTGCATGCTTTTCTTCCTGTACGCCTTATTAATCTGGACAAGGGTCGCCGTCGAAGGTACATCCAGCCAAGAGTAGAACGTGGTACCCTTGCCTACGGAAGTAGAGCTTTAAGTTTCTGTGGCTAAGCACTAAACAGTACTCAGGACACACCCTCGGATGCTTCAAGAGCAGTGACTAGATCAAATATTTCATGGTCTTCCTTCCTGTCTGCATGAGATCCTGCATTGAGATGCGTAATGACCTATCTTACTTTGGTCCATCTGCTTGCAGCGAAGATAGAAAAAAATGTGTGAAGCGAGCCCCGAGTCAGAGAATGTACTCGTGTGCAGCCAGAAGATGATACTCACGCTGAAACTACAGTAATTAGCACAGCAATAAACGCGACGAAGACGAAATTTTTCATCTGCCACAGTTACGGCTACCTATTGCCGCGGTCGCAAGAGTGCAGTAAGAATAAATGGGCAGGGAGAACTTGAAAAAAGTTAGAACTGAAAGTCAGAAGAGTGTTAGAAGCCAACCCAAACGTGTCTGTCACGTGGGCGTTTAATTCGCTTCTTCGTACACTGTACAGCAACAATATTTCCATGAATCATGGCGCCACGACGCAAATGTCCAGTCTGTGGGTCGAAGCAGTGGCACAAGGACTCTTCGAGCGGCCTCGTCGCCTGTAGTGAAGGGCATGTCATACAGGTGCATGCGAATCCTTATCATTTGCACAAGTGCTCCAGAAGTTAACAATTTGACAGAACTTCAGAAATGAATCAGGCGAAACACAGGATCTAGGCAATTACACCATGAGAAAGTGCACTCTCAAGTCGGGTTGTAAGAAGGGGGTAAGGCAGAGCAGAGCCGATCCTAAGCGTGAGTGATTCAAAGACCTCAGTAATGTTGAACGTTTAGCGAATCTAAAATAGTCTATCACGGCGAACGTGCACGATTTCATTATTATCAATGTTTGCAGCTAGTGCTACGGAAGCAGATTGCAGCATTGATTGCACTTTGGGATCTACCCCCCGAGTTTGAGGTTGGTGTTCTCCGGTTGTTTGGAGGCCGTCACTTCATTGACTCAGACTGTATGCAGGGATATATGGGCGTTGCATTTGACTCTTCTGCCGAGACCACCCCCTGCGGAACCTTTCCACTACATGCGGGAGCAGAAGGGTAATGACTCCAATGCCGCCGACACAAAGCCGTCATTAGACAAATACGAAGAGTCTAGATCCGATGACGACGACGACGACGGTCACCAGTCATCCTCTTCTAGCAGTGAAGAGGAAGACCTGGAGCTTGCAGAGCTTCTACGTGAAAATTCTGAATTAAGTTCTTCTGATGAGGACAAGGGAAAGGACCATGATTCCCAAAAGCAAGGGGTCCAGTCGAGTTACCGATTTGTCGGTACATATGACCGCCCCGTTAACTGTATTGTTGTTCTTGTGGTCGCATGTTGGACCATGCGCTTACCTGTGATGTACAGGGATTTCATTGAGTAAGTCGTGTCTTGTATGCCCTTTTGTCTTGCAATTGATTTGACCCATACATGTAGGGTCATTGAATCTTACAAGCTCCCTTATTTGGATTTCCTTCGCCTGCTCCCGTCCGATATGACATGTCATCTTACGAAGCACGCTGTTCGTGCGCTCTCTCCTCGTGTAATTATCATCCCACTTTCTACAGAATCGAACTGATCACGAGAACGTTTCCAGTTTCCCCCAAGCACGCTTTATATCCACCGCCTTGCCTCTCGCTTGGCAAAGCTCATGTATGCCAATTATGGCGTGTTCACACCAGAGCTCAACGCGTCGCCTGTCTTATGGCGGGTTGTGCAGCAATGTCTTGGTGGCACTCGTAAGTTCCCCTGAAGTTATGAATCATGCTTGTAATGAGTACTTTTTCCCCTAGCTATATTGTACAGGCTTGCAAAGAGGCTCGGTCATATCTTGTCGCTGCCGTTAACACTGCACCACAGCCTGTCACCCACGTTGTGTCGCATCGCCACGGGCGATCCCGAAATTCATATTTACGACAACGTTCCGCCGGAAGTAGCGCTAGTGGCTACAACAATAGTTATACTGAAACTTGTATACGGCCTCGACGGGAAACCGAGGTGATTGGTTTATATTTGTAAGACATGCAGTGGAGTTGACACAGGTCAGGCTCCCACGGGATGTAAGGGATCCCGCATCCACCCTTCCAGACGTCCATGGTTACCTGTCGGCATTCAGGAGAATGGATGAAGTGGATACTCGGCATAATGAAAAGCGATTTAGCTCTAGGGTTCCTATGTAAAGAAGCAGGCACTAAGGTCCCATCACAGGCTGACTAACTAGATGATGCCAGGTCAACCGGCGATATGGATCTTGCGACTATGGACGAATTCCTCGACTTTTGCGAACGAGTGTTGGTGAAACCGCAAAAGGGTGAATCAGGTTAGACATTTTCCTTCACCGAAATGCGTGGATGTTATTTATAGGATGCTGAATAGATCAACATATTCTGGACAATTATTTCCCACTGTCAACTAAAAGTGAAGGTACTCGATTGGAAGTAACAGCCTTTCAGAGCATCGTTGAAGGACTGTCAGCCACAAAGATCAACATAGGCGAGACGACAGTTCTACAACCCGGAGAATCATACACTATCTACCATTCTCGCGATGTCCTGGGAAACCTCCCAGAGGAGCAGGCGCTCATCATCACAAGATCAGCTAAATGGGTTGGCATCAGTGATGATTACTTGTGCGAGGTAGTTGAGCGGTTTGAGCGGCGACTGCGGCGATGGCATTACAAGGAGCGAAGACGAGAGAAGGAAGAGCAAGAGTCAGAAAGAGAAGGGCTGTTCGATGGGATGGATGATTGAGGACAAGGACGTCAGCCGTCTCCAAAAATAGTGGGCGATACATACTACGTGATCAGGCCTGTTACGCATTGTGGCACAGTCATATGCATCATCAGCAGGGGTAATAATAAACAATGATCAATACTTCTCTTTGCAGGGTCGACTCACACGAACTGGAATTGTCCAGGTACCCTTGATCTTCGTGTGAGCAAGTATATAAAGACGTGCGCCTACTAACTTCCAGTGTCCACAGGAGATCGCACACATTCGTAGTTCACAAACCAGTGAATTCTCAAGTCTAAACTATAAGTAGCGGAGTTGACACAGAACCGGTGGGAGACGCCGTGAAACGTGCTAATTCGGGTTCTTCCCATCTGCACCGTTAGACCATTGAATCAATCATTTGCCTTCCAGTCCCATTTGTAATGTTCTAAAGCGTTTAGCATCGCTTTCTTCGGCATACTTCGCTCTTTACGCTTTCAACCACGACCAATATGCGTCGCATGACCTCCGTCTTCCTTGCGAGACGCGTCGACAAGCCTGACGCAGCGTCGTCCAACGACGTCGACCCTCTCTCACAAGAAGCTACGAAACGAAAGGCTAGCATGAGAATGTTTCATTCGCTTTCTCGAAAAGCGGTTCCCCCACAGCTCTTCGCTAGCGGTTCCTCATCCTCAACATCCTCCGGTTCTGCAGAGCTGCGTACTCCCGACGATGAAGAGTTGCCCCACGTACGCACACTCAGCCAGAAAGGTAGCTGGAGGTCGTGGTTAGGGGCAAAAAACCACAGAGGTGAAGGAGATACGAAAGCAGCTTGGCTCCCACCTTTCTCGACGCCAGGGATCGCATTACGTCCTCCTCCGACATCGAACGAGACGGATGATGCGTCATCTGAATCTGAAGATGGTGCAGATCATATTCAGGATCCTCCCACACAGAACCTTGCTCAGTCTATCACGCAGGCACGAAATAGTATGAGAGTCATGATTCTCAACAGTTCCTCTGACTGTGATCGACCTTCTTGCCCTCCTCTTTTGGATATTCCCCATAACACACCGTTCCCCCGCTCCTGTCTTCGTGTGGGACATGTTCGTCGCCGAGATACCCTGGAATCTAAGATGCATAAAACAGTGCTCTTGAAGAATCTGGAGTCCCTTTCCCCTGCAGACTCTGACGCATGCGGTCTGGCACCCCTTGGAAGCCGGCCCGTGACTATGGTGAAAGAAGCACCGGTATGCAATCCCGATGTCGACATATGGCCGAAGAAACAGTTTTTAAGGAGCAATAGCGAAGGTCTCGGCAATTGGGTGGCTCGCCCTTGTTACGAAGATCGAGTTCTTGTCTGGACTCGCCAGGAACCTTCCGGTCAAATCGTCACATCCAGAATCACTGGGTCACAGTTTGGTGTCGCGGCTCTCGAATTTTCAGATCCATTACAAATACTAGCAGGCTTGCTATCCGACGTTGATGATGGCTTCGGTCCATCTCCAGAGCTTCAGTCTGAGCCGTCTCAACCTGCCTCTGGTAAGCTTCAGAAACTCACACTTGCGTATCTTTAGTTCATCATCATTCCAGGGGTTGCCGAAGTCGCATTGCCATCGACGGCAAAACTTGACATTCCCGTTGCCGTCGCAGATTTTGATTTATCGCCCCTCACGCTTGCAGTTGACTCACCAGAATCTAAAAAGGAAACTGGGAAACTCAAAGCAGTAGAGCCCACGCCTGCACCCGCTGTCAAACGAGGCGTCAGGTTCGCGGAAGATGGCAAAGACGATCAGATTCCCTTGGGCTATGTCCTACGCATCAAGAAAAAGCGCGAGGAAAAAGCGAGGTTTCTTCGCGAAGAGCGTGAGAAGCGACAATTGGAAGAGGAGCGGCGCGCACGAGGAGACAGGCGCATGTGGGAGGAAGAACGCCGGCTGCGGGAAGCACAAATGAGAGAGCAGGAAGAGGAGCACAAGGCTCGTGAACTCCACAGGAAGAAGATAGAGGAAGAAAGACGACAAAAAAACTTCGCTTCGGAGTTACAGGCTTCGCGGACTCGTCGAGAAGCCTCTAGAGCTGGTCATATCTCCTCTTCACCCTCCCTGGTTCGGGACATAGAACGTGACAGATCTGCATCTCGTGACACTCACTCATCTGGGTTACCATCAACTCTCCAACGAACGGTCTCTCCTGCAAATCTCTCGCCTTACGATGGTTCCCCTGCCAGCTCGATGCCTGCTACCCCGGGAAGCCAGCATAGTTTCTCGAGGCCTCCATCCGTTTATTCAACTTACACATCATCAGACGATGCACGAGGTCGGGATGGGCGACACATTAGTAAACGCACCTCTGCTGCATTTGACCCGTCAAAACAATTGTCGTTGCCGTTGTTGAATCCTCGCGCATCACTTCTACCATATAATCCTTGGGGCAACATGCAGGTTCCGCCTTATGCCATTCCGCCAGTCCCACCAGTTCCTGCCGCTCCCATGATGACCATGCCATTATATTCCTTGGACCCTTTACTTCCCCCTTCCCCTCCTTTCATGATGAACCAATTTGGTATGACGAACCAATTCGGAATGCAACCGTACTTAGCCAACTCTTATCAAGTTCCCTCATCTCCACGACAGAGTAGCTTTTCAAACCACAGCGCAGAAGGCGTCCGCCATGCATCTCGCGCTGCTCCTAATTCTCCTGGGCACTTTTCCAAGCACCAACGGCGTGCCAGCGACGAAACACGTGGGCACCCAAGTAGCAGCAATGTCATAGCTGATCGGAAGTACGGAAGTCAAACAGACCTACGAGACAAAAGGTCGTCTTCTCAAGCTGCACACTCTTCCCGCACCAGTGGCCTTCATCGTTCCCATCAGCCACCTGTATTAGTGCACGCTCACACCGCACCTGGAAGGCCAGCTTCGACGTCCCAATCCCGCTCGACATCAAATCGGCGTCAGAGTGTATATCCATAGGTGCAAGGACATTTTATCACGGACTCTTAATACCGCATCCGAACCCTATCTCTGGTGTCACGCTCATTTACTTTCACTCATGAATACCCATCTTACACATCGGAAATCATCACAGCACAGTTCTATTGTTTATGTTCAATCGTACTCTCACTATACGAGCGCATCGTATCATTATTAATCTTCTAGCATTCATTCTACATGGTACTGCGAACATATCTCGATGTGCTCTTGGCCATGTCCAACTTCATGTTTTCACTTTATCTACTCTCATGTACAATGCTCTTAGTAGAAAATGCTTGCCATTATAATGAGTGCGATACATAAACTTACTAAATGCCTTCATAGTTGACATAATCGTATAAATAGCCATAATCAACCCCTACCCCAAACCGCCCCATGGCCCCCTTATTCTTCGAGCAAGCTGAATGTCGCGCTGCATGATTGTTACACGTTTTGCGTGTATCGCGCACAAATTACTATGCCACTGTTAAGATAGACTTAAGAAACACAAGATCGGGACGTACGCATCCTCGAACAAATGAACCAGGAACGCCTCAGTAGCTTCTTGTAAAGCCATGATTGCTGAGCTCTGCCACCTTAGCCCAGCCTCTCCTCTCTCGTAGTTCGTATCTGTCATCATGTCCATCGCAATTTCACGTACCTGAAGGTTCCATTCAGCACACCCAGGCTGAAGCACGACTAAATACATACCACGCGCGAGAAAGGAAGCCTGCGCAACAGCAAGTCTGTGCTCCGCTGATACTTTCGTATTTCACGTAATGCGAGAGTACCAGGACGATAACGACGTTTCTTCCGCTGTTGATCCTCCTCTGCGCCTGCGTTCGAGGCTGTGAGGGTGAGCTTAAGACGCGTATGGACGCGATTGGACGCGTGCATACCTCGTTTTTTGCTACTCATTACAGAAGCGGGGGCGGGTTTCTCCCTTCCGGTGCTCTTACGCGCTGTTGGGTGTTTGGGCCGCTTTGAAGGCCCGGGTTCGTCTGAGCCATCCTCTTGTGTGGCACTTTGTGGTCTCTTGCGCTTCTGTACGGTTTGTGCCATTTAATTTGAATAGCAGCGCAAAATGGAAAGGATGAGAAAGAACAGGTTTTGGTTTACAGTGTAATAAATGGCTAGGAGGACTCGGAGTGGACGTTTATGTGTGGTCGGCGACAAACTCGAACATGCTTTCCATTTATGGTAAACAACAATGCTTCTGCGGCGTGATCTAAGCGCTCCTTCAAGTTGTCTTTCAACTCTATCTATCGATCATGGTTTCCCCAGTTATCACAGGATACTATCGTTATACTGATATTTTCTTCGAATGGTATGACGGATCTAGTGGATTACAACTTACTGACGGAAAATCGTGAATTGTACAGGCATCAAGCCTTACCAGAGGCAGATCGGAGTCCCTTGAGGGCATCGTTGGCACAAGATGCCTTTGTTCATCCAGATCACCCCCTCCACAAAGAAGGCGTCGATGGAGCTGAACTATTCTTGGGTAATTAAAATCGCCACGTCGCGCAGCTCCCTATATCTGATCTCCATCTAGGGACACTCCAGAGTTTTGAGACGCGATTGCTCTTTTCCTCAGCCCAAGTAGAATACCTGAGATACTGGTTGCACGCCATGGGCCTCACCAAGAACCTCATATCTCTTCCTTACTCCGATTGTCTTCTAACCGAATCCAGCTTGCGCCACGTCTCACCCGTCACATTCAAGACCAAAGACGAGCTCAAGGGTGCTCTCAAGGTATGTTGCACTAAACACCTCAACACGTCATTTCTGATTAAAGGATCCTTCAGCAAATAGAAAAGAACAACAAGCGTCTGAAGGGAGCGGATCCGATGCTGAAAACGCGTCGTGAGATTTTTGAACGCGTCCGCGCTCTCTGGGCAGAGAAAATCGGCGTTTGGTGTGCTCTGGACTTCGAAGCATGGGACAGGGACCACACCATGCTCACTGAGTTTGGATGGAGCTTTGTCCGGTGGATCGATGGCCAGCAAGTCGAAGAACAAGGACATCTCATTGTAAAGGAATATCGCCATTATACCAATACATTTGTCCAGAACAATCGCGAGGTAGGAAAGTCGAGACGTTGCTGCTTGTAACTGACCATAGCGCGAATGATCTAGCACTTTTCATTCGGAAACAGCGAACTTGTCAATCGAACTACTTTCAGGACCCGCATTCAGAATCTAGTAGCTGACCTGCAAAAGGATGGCCCACTTTTCTTGATCTTTCACGATAATAACCAGGACATCAAGTGAGGGGATGATTCAGAGTTCACGCTTCTGACAGCTAATACTTTGGCAGATACCTTAAATCTCCTACCGTCAATGCAGACTTGCCTAATCTCAATTTCTTACTTCCCGATGCAAAGCCCGACAGTGGTGTCTTTGTGTTAGATACGTCCGACTTATTCGCTGCACTAGAAGGCGAAGGAGGGCACAATAGACGTTCACTAGAGCGAGTATGCAGGCATCTGCAAGTTCCCACTTCATTCCTGCACAACGCAGGTAATGATGCGCATGTACGTTTGGATCAATTCAATTCAAAACAAGCTTGACTATCAATATGTTCAGTACACTTTGCTAGCCATCAAGGAAATGGCCTCCGGCGACCCTCTAGATATGCAGAGGGAGAAGAGGTGGCCCAACCGAACAGGTAACATCTCTCATCCCACTGCTCCTCAGACCGGAGCCGGAGTGAAGGTCAAATTTGAGCCCTGGGAGGAAGATAGCGATTATTCAGACATGGAAGGTGTCGGACCTACCATCGACAAAACCAAGCCTGAGGAGCAGCAGGTTGCAGCGTGAAATCTCTTAGCTGGCGCATCACAACTGTACTTGCTAGAAACACATCATTGTTCGTATATTGTATCCGTAATAGTGCTCAAATGACATAATAGGCTAATAGCAATGTGTGCTGTCCTGTCCTGGAGATTCGCACAGATGAGAGGCATCTAAGAGCTCGTGACACTAGTAATAGATCTTCAGCTAGTCTTCCTTGGCATCTTCATCATCGTCATCGCCGCCGTCACCGCCATCCTCGTCATCAGATCGGACATCCGTAACCTCAACATCCCTTAATGATCTGCAATGTACGAAAATGAGCGACAAAAAGACATGGAGACTGGATGTGATGTATGACCTTATTGCGATGCGCCAGATAAGATAGTACCAGAAAAGATTGAGCAGCTGGAGAAGGAAAATGGGAAAGGCTATTTGATATTTCATCCACCAAGTTAACCAAGCGCCGGTTTCAGGGGCCCATACACGATTGCTCTCGCTGCATGCAACCAGTAAGATCAGGAACCCGGTAGGTAAAAGAACACATACTCGATAAGATCAAACTCAAACCATACAGACCAGAGGATGACAAGGTTCAGCCAATGCCGGAAATAGCTGAAAGGGGGTTGGTGACTAAAAATGAACACATAAAAAGCACTCACGTCCATGCTACGAGGAAAACTGCAAGGGAGACCACTTTAAGTCTGTGAAATTCCATGTAATTAAGTAGCTTGGAGAACTGTCGATGGCATAGGTCAGATCGTGAAAAACGCGTTCAGATTATGAACACACAGCCAGGAAAGCATCCGGTATATCCATACTCATATAGACAGCATGACCGATCAATGTCAAATTGATGAGATAGCCCCATCTGTTCGCAATCAGACCGATGATCCAGACACTGTGATACTTTGAAACTTACCCAATTAGCCATAGGGTGACGAAATGATGCATGATGAGTTCATTGTAGTCCTTGCGTGGTTTCTCAAGACGTAGGAGCAGTACGATAAGCTGCTGACACCAATAAGACGCGTGCATGAGGAAGTAACGTTTAAGTTCGGGTTTCATCTGCCAGTGAGGATAATCTGGAATAGGGGTAAGACAATCAGACAAGAACATGCATGTAAGAAAGTTGTATACCAATCCAAAAGTATTCAGTGCGATACCACCATGTCGGAAGTTGACCCATGATGCGCTTAGGCCAAGTTCAAAAAAGGTATGGTACAAGATGATGATCGATAAACTTACGTAGCCCCATGCACCCATGACCGCAAAGTATAGAAGAGCATATCCTTGTTCACCGAACCTGTCAAGTTTTGCTCGCTTCTTTATGCCAAAGTAGCGAGCGATAGGGTGACAAAGGACAATAGTGACGAATTGGCGTACGAATGAGTAGAAAACGACGTGGAATGCAAGAAAAACCAGGTCTAGATAACCTTTAGCATAGCGTGGGTCGTCGGGAGAGGAATCAGGAATTTTGTATGATATAAAAAGAAGAGGGGCGATTGGATTGGGGAGGTCTGGAGCAACGTATGGGGCCAATAATTCCCAATTGACATACAGTAAGACGGGTACCATAAGCATCTTGAAGGACGAAACTATTTAAAGGGTTCATTCCGGAAATGACATAGGCGAAAGAGAGACTGACCTGGATTTACAACCCATCTAGCGCTGAGAAGGTCAGCGATAAAGCCTCCTTTTTGTTTGAGCATACGGAAGCCATCATCGCTGGAGACAGGGGAGTCACAAGACTCTGGCGTATTGGACCCCAAAGGTCTATGAAGTGATGTTTAAGACAGAAAGGGTAACAGATAAAATACACACGTTTGAACCATGAAGGGGCCTGTTAGATGGTGACCTTTGTCAGTCCTGAATAAAAATGAGAACGATACGATTTAGAAAAGTTGAAACATACCTACTCTATACGATGCAAAGAGGAAGCGCGAGGGCGTCTTTTGTGAAGTTTTTCGTTGACAGAGCCGTGCGTAGACATGTCTAGCTCTAAATATACTATGAGAGTCCCCCGTGTAAATATTGTTTGACTTGAGAGGTACAAAGTCCGAAATGAAACAAAGTCTTGATTATGTCATCAGTCACTAGTCAAGTCATAAGCCCGCAACTTGCTGCCAGTGATCATCACAGACTATGTTCTCATCTTTCGGTCTTTTTCAGTCACTGCCATGTCCAGAGAGAAATAATTGTAACCGTCCATCATGTATTTTTTCTCACAGCCTAGATCTGCTTTCACATCATTCGCTGAATATTCCCGTACAGAAAGCTCAGCCCCTCCCACAGACGTCACCATCTACCGACGTCGGCCTTCATGCAAGACCCTCAAAGCGGCCATTTCATGACCTAACACAGGGTCCATCTTCCAGTAGCAATGCGTCCCTAAGCGGACCCCCGACACAACGTCTCAGAGTCGGCACCACAAAGAAGCCAGTCGCTGTCCCTGCCGCATCGCATACTAGTGTACGCACGTACCGGCAATTTTAACACTGAAACTCATTCATCTTGTCATATAGACCGGCGTACCGATTATTAGAATTAATCCTGCGCAATCTCAAGTCGCCATCCCAGTTCGTCAAGCAATGCTAAAGACACTGTATGAGCACTTTGTCGTCCTTTACGAGACTATACTGCCCTTAAACCCAACTCTTGCCTCTGAGCATGCCCTTCGTCAAGAGGAACAAGTCTACAGCAAATCTACTAAGTTGACATATCGCAACGTGCGCCCTATCCATTGCCAGTTCGCACATCTTAAACTGTCATTTAGGCTGTCATAAATTCAATAGCAGCTTTGAAACGACGTCTAACACCTACGTCTATATCACATCCTTCCGTCGGAACTGAGGAAGATTTGGCAGCCCGCGCGGAATCCAGGAAAAAATTAGATGACCTCCAGGTAACTCGGCTCCTTCTCAAACCAATCGTCATGTCTTTGGAGGCCATGCGGACGTGGGGCTTTATTACTGAAATGCCTGAAGGACTTGGAGGCGATCAACCAAATGCTGAGGATAAAATCGTTCAATGCGAACGGTGCACCCAATCATACATGGTCAAAACCAATCCCACTGCAGAAGAATGTCAATATCACTGGGGAAGGCTCTTCACGCACAAAATCAATGGTAATCAATTCTCATAACGCAGCAAACATTCTTTGACGTTCTCTGAAGGCGAGCGTATGCGTTCCTATTCTTGTTGCCAGAAGCCAGCGGAAGAAGGCGGATGTACCAGAGGCCACCACGTCTTTTATGAGTCTGCAGCAGAAAACCTGCACTCACGTCATGCATTCTCATTTACACGTCCATCAATCGCTGATACGGAGACGGATACAGCCTTAGATGTCGTGGCTTTAGATTGTGAAATGATTTACACAACGGGAGGTATGCGCGTCGCTCGTGTTTCAGTTGTCGATGGCTCTGGGAAAGAAGTTTTCGATGAACTAGTAAGAATGGATGACGGGGTTGAAGTCATGTCAGTCGTTCACCCCTTTTTGGTGCCTGCGATGGTGAACCCGATCATGTTTCTTACAGAGACTATAATACACGATTCTCAGGCATTACTCGGGAAGAGCATGTGCAGGCTACACTCTCATTGTCTTCTGTACGCAAATCTCTTGACGCATTCATTAACCGTGATACCATCATCATCGGTCATGCTCTTCACAACGATCTTAACACACTTCGGATAATCCACCACCAGTGCGTTGATACAGCTATTATCTTTCCTCATCGTGCAGGTCCTCCATATCGACGTTCTTTGAGAGATCTGTACGTCATTTCTCATTTCACTCCGTGGCACCTATTTACGGAATTACATCAGGGCAAAAGAACACCTGGGTCTCACAATCCAGGCTGGTGGAGGAACAAGCGGTCATTCTTCAGTGGAGGACTCTGTAGCAACACTTGATCTTGTGAGGTGGTATATCCTGAACAAGCTAAAACCGATTACAAAGACGTAGATACTATCATTGCCACTACCGTTACCTCTGGGTATCATCCACGCATATCTCGCAAGACATTCGCTATCCGTAAACCACTTGTGTCAGTGTGACAATAAAATCCAAAACGGCTGAGGTAACTTTCAGCGGATCAACGGGCCTTGAAATGCTATAGATACAGCAAGCACCACGGGAAATAAAATGAGTCTAACCGCGTGCAGCTCCCAAACGACCTATGATGTCTTCAGAGGACTCTTGTTCTTCGACGCTATCTGACTGCGTAACCTGTGACGTGCATTCGTTCAATTCCCAACGTTGTAGCAGCAAAGAACTAACCACGCGCAGCACCGACTTCTTGGAGGATTCCTGCATCTCTCCTGCAATTATGAGCTCATCCAGGATCTGCCGAGTGATATAAGAAAACTACATCATCAATAAAAGTTGACGACGCACTGCATACGCTTTCTGGAAATTGAAAATGCTGATACAAATCAGTGAACAAAAGGTCTCGCATACTACGACACTTTCAAAACGCACAGGTCCAACTCGCAGACCTAGATAATACCCGTCCAATGAGTACATCATCTCAAAACAGCACGAATAAAAATGCACATTTCCAAAATATCGGTCCAAAACCTCGACATAACGGTGAATAATCTCCAACGTGATGAGTTCGTTATCCCCTGAGGTTATCCCACAAACGAAGAACAACGATGCATATCGGCGGTATACAACCTTGGTGTCTGGGTCATCAACGTCAGCTCTCCACTTTCCCACATACTACAGAGAGAACTCGCCCTTGTACTCCAGGAAATTACACATCCGCGTGCGCCGAGCCAGCACGAGCTGAGTGACGTCCTTTACGATCTTGACTTTTTGCTTGGGCGGCAAGGTGGAAAACCATTTTGCAAGGCGTACTTTACCTGGTTATCTTATAAGTCAATAACACTTTGATGGGTTGGAGGGAGGTGACAGGCCTTGTCGTGATACTAGTAGGATGTAGTTGATCATGAATGAAGGTGCTTCTTTGTGGCTGTGCTAATGCATGATACAATGATACAACAATTTTGATAACAAATACATGTATTCCACAAGCATTCAATATTTTCTCAGTACTGGTTGCTGCTGGTATTCTCTAAGTGAAGTAATATGACTCTCGCACTCTCAGCTGCAGCAGTTATAAACCCATGAGCCACACGAATCCATCATCTGGTACGGATCAAATTGACTTCGGGCGAGTCTGTCAAGGTAGATTTCATCAGCTTCCTGAGTACATGGAGAAATGATGGAGGGCGGTCATATTAGATCAAGAAACATTCATAGGAGCCACCGACCACTTCCTTGGAAGGGTTACGTGGTGGTCCCTCGAACCACGTTTATAGTCATCCCGCCCGATCATGATGAATTGAAACAGTCATACTCACGCATGGCAGTGAATGAGAACCGATGTATTCATTGCTTGGCTGCTGGTCTCTTTTTAGAGTGTGCAGGAGCTGGCGCTAGCTTCCGCTTTCTCCGTAGCTCCCAATAGTCCATGATCCATGTCTGCACCAACCCAAAAGTGGCTGAGGTGACCCAGTAAAGAATGACGCCCTGAATGATCAGGTTGAGCTAATATACAAAACGAGCCAAAGACATACTTACCCCCGGTACCATGGTCGCGACAACAATACGGCCAACAGAGATCAATCTCAGCGTAGACTTAATAATCTTCTGAGGTTCGATTACAGTTTCCCCTCGAGCGACGCGATCTTCCTTCCACTTCTGAACTTTTTCCTGACGCTCGCGTTGTGCATCGGTTATAAACCAGCGTGAACTTTCGACATTGGCTAGAGTTATGAGACCGAGTGCAATTGGTAGGGTAGCTGTAGGGTCCGCATGCACCAGTGTGGAAAGCGTCAAGAACGACTCGGAGTCAAATGGAGTGGGTGCTTGTGACAACCGGTTAAGCACTATTGAAAAACCCATGAACAATGGAACCTGTGTGATTATAGGTATTGCCATTGTGAATCCAGGACTACAGCGATACTCTGAAAAAAGTTGTTTTCGACGCGTGGTCAACTATGGAGGGAGTTAGACTGGGGTGAGAGAAACACTCGACGACTCACGAGTTGCTTGACGCGTTTGCCATGGGCTGCTTGGATTTGTTCCTTCGTACCGCGAACACCAGCTTTCTGCATTTCAGCGAGAACTAATTTTGAGACACCAGGTTTTAAGGAGTTGATTATGGGCATGACTTCTTCCTCTGCACGTCGCTGTCTCTGCTTTGCCTAAGAGGAGAAAGTTATTTGACGACACACGGGCTCAGCCAGAAAGACACACCCATATTGAAAATGGCACGGTCCAGATGAGACGCGAGACGATCGTGCAGATGATAATAGTCGTAGAATACGGAGGGAAGGACGGTGGTAGAGGCAGAGCGGTGGCTACATCCAGAAACCCATTTGTAAGTGTCTCGATGCTAACAAACGTTCGTCTTTGGAAGTTACGAGGTTGAACTTTCCCGCATGGTCGGTGAAGTACGGTGACTGCTCGTCGTGCAGAGCAGTGAGCGAGCATGAACGAGCATGAACGAAGTTAAAGCGGAACAAACTGGTGATAGCAAATCAATAACGGTCAATAGGAACAGTTTTCACTTTATGTCACTGCGCGTCAGGCCTTATGGTAATCTCAGGCTAGTTGTCTCTCGTTCAAAACCCAACACAGTATGCTATTCTAGCTATAACACCTCCCGACTGCCATAAGTCACTGCGATTCGAAACCAGATATCATGCAGATGGCCGACTCAAATCCTCAATCAGTACCATGCTTATGGCTGCTGTTTCTCCCCTCTGAGAGGCGCAACAGCAAGAAGTATTCTCCTGGTGCCATTCGAAATCCAGGCGAATATCTGATTGCAGTGAATACAACTTCACGAATCAATGGCGCCGCGTTCGGTGGCATCGATAGATGAAATCATACACACAACAGATTTCGAGCAGTCAGATTGGCCAGCAGATAGACTTCCAGCTTCAAATTGAAAAGTAAAAGATTTGCGGAGAACATGGTTCGGTTTCTTCAATTGCCGCGAATCAACTGATGTCATTTTGTCTTATAGACAAGTCCGATTGCCACGCAGGGCTAGTCTTTGTGTGGAAACATCGACGTCGCAAACTTCTCTAGCATTGCGTAAATGTTAGTATAGATGAACATTCTTGCTATCTCAACCACCGATTTTGAGTTAGTCTTCCTGCTCAATGTCGAGCACGCTGACACAAGTAACTTATCAGGAGCAATCTTAGACAAGCCAATTAGATAACGTACCCCTCTTCAGAACTCCTTTCGGCAGGGCAATATGTCGAAAAATAGAACGAATTACCAACAAAACCTCCAGGATTGAATACGTGACATCCCGAGTATGTCAACTTGTACTTCTCGTACTTGTCAGCCAGAATCACCTAGGGATGGCATTATGATTTAGGCGTGTGAAAAAAAAAGCTGCTTACGGCGGTCGGAAGAGGGTATAATCGGAGCGCGTGGTCGAAGTCTGGCAATACAGGTTGAATATGTGTAGTCAACGGGGTAAGGTGACTTTGGTCTAATATCGATTGGACCAACTGCGCCCGAGGTCAGTAACATTTTTTACATGCGAATGCAAATTCTGTACGTACATATCGTCTCAAAACTTCACCAGTGACATTTGGTTTTATGCCAATCGTGTTCCTCAGCATTCGCGCCATAGTATCCTCCCTAAATATAACAACCTCCTGACCAAAAAACTTCAAGCGGCAAGGATTGCTAGAGAAGTGGACTTTCGGAATCTTGCTGCGGAGATGGGACGTAAAGGTAGATAGAATTGGTCTGCGGGGAAGGGCACTGTTACCCGTGATATCTAGAGGTCCGGGAACAAAAACAAAGTGCGTTTCTCGAGTAATTTGAGGGTATGATGCTATCAAATCGGCCAGGGAATCAAAATTTTCTGTTCGATTAAATTGAACGAGTATTGAGAGCGGTCATGAATCAACCTGCACAAACCTTGATAACGCTGGATGTCTCGACCGCCTCCTTGTATTATTGATTTGCTCGTGAAATTACCACACATAACGATAACCTTAGGGATAAAACTGTTCTCGATGCAGTTATCGAACATCTTCTGAAGTCCAACGAGGGTTTGAGGGTGGTCTAGCCAAACATCTGAAAGGAAGAAGAAGTAGAGGTCGGGGAGTTCTTCACGAATCCGACGGGCGAACTGTGACTGCAGCACGGTTAGCCAAGGTTCGCGCCGAAAAGTGAGGACAGCTCACATCTTCAAGTAGGGAAGTTGAACCTTGCCCCAAGAAGTCGATATGACCATAGATTGACCTATTCACTGTGAGCAAGCATGATGACAAAACTAAATGAACATACCTAGCAGTCTCCCGATCCTCGCACGGAGGTTGTCCCATAGCTACGACCTCGAGGATTCCATCCTCATTGTATTCCCCTTCTACAAGGGCGAAGCATCCCTCAGTATACAATCCTTCACCTGGTTCGTCCTAACAAAGTCATAAGAACAACGTCATCTTGGAATCCCAAGGTTCTCGCCATTTTGGACAGATCAAGCTCGACGCTTCCGTCCGAGTCCTCGACACATAACTTCCCTTCTTTGTTGTGCGCAAGCATTCCCAAGAGCAAGAAGCGTTCGCCAGCTCTACCAAGCAGTTGCTTTGTGGATTTGAGCTGATCGAGTCATGGATCAGCGTTGGGCCCTCGATATCAGATTATTGAGTACCGTGACAAGATGTTCTCGATCTCGAGATGGAAGAGTAGACGGTGAGAAATGTTCGTTTCGTAAGATGCTCTGCTTGATTATATGCAATCGGTTGCGTACTGCCGCTATTCGCGAGTCTGCGCTACCCGCGACAGTGAGAGGGCTAGAAGATCTTGATCGAAATGAGATCCAAAGTTAAAAACAACTTATGATACGAACACACTTCTCAAATGTCCCTCTTTCCTGAGACCAGTGCCATGATGGCATTTCAAATGCGTCTACGAAGTAGAGGTGGCCATCAGGGTCTAGTAGTTCTTCTGCTTCTCCCGGATTGCCTTGGTCCTGCAACGCGTCATAGACTCTCCGCAAGATGTCCAATGAAACTTTCATGGCAGCATCTTTTATAAGGGTTAGCCCTGCTAAACACCACTGATTTTACAAACGCATCACCATCTTGTTTGTTATACTCCCTTGCAATGGTCTCGATTGAGAACTCCACGTCGTTGTCTGCTATATCGTGTCTTTCAAGGATTTCTTCCAGAAATTGTAGAGTATCTGGACCTAGTGAATGGCTGTATTTTCGAAAGACCTTTTGTCGTAAATACAATTAGCTGCGAATATCAATTGTTATGATGGAGGTTTGAACCTTGATTATCGTGAGCTGTCGACCATCAGCCATTCCTGCGCATGTGCGACAACGAAAAAAAGGATGGTAACTTTAAGTTCAAGATTATCGAGACTCGACAGGGTGTCCACACTCGGACGTGTTTAGAGAATTTGTTACTCACGCCGAATTTTAAACACCTCGAGTTGCCTAGCAGTCTTGGAGGTCTAGAATGCAAGATACAGTTGTATGAGATCTTAGTGAATTGTGATAAAACTTGCAGACAGAACAGTAACCTTGATCAGAAGATAGTTACGGTGGTGCTATAATATTGGAAGAGACGGACAGCCTCCGGTTTAGTCACGTGTCACTAGTAGAGTCTGGTTACTAATATGCAACCGCTTTGTGCTTCTGCGGTGAGCCTGAGGCAACATGTTCGCGACGTTAGACCTCGATATCAGACCTGGTTCTGGGATCGGGATGTTTGAGCTAGGTGTGTTGGCAAAGGCTCTCCGAATGAGAACAAGACTCATTGCCATTTGTTTGTATCTGTACCTTACAGGTACTTCCCTTTGGGCAGTCATTGACATGTTGCGCGGACTTCAACATCTATTCCCTCAGGTTGAGGTCAAGTTTGATCCAGAGGACTCTGCAACAACGCCAGTCATTCTTCATCTTCGTCCTCATCTGGACCTCTTGTTTTCAGGATACCATCAACGTCTCCATACTATCTGTGTAAGGAAACTCAGGGAACCTCATCCACCGGTGGTGCTTCGCTACAAAGATACAGTCATATCGACATCTACAGAGCCTTTGGTCAGAGTGCATGTTAGCCGTACTTTTGGCCCAACATACCCGGGAGATGAGTTAAAGTATCCTGGTATATGGTTCAGCTTCGATGACGATAGTGTCAACGAAGGATTCAAAGGGGGCATTACACACATAGAGCAACGAACACAGGAAGTAAAGCGTATCTTTATCAGACAAAAAAATGTAGATGGAGAGGAGCGCGACGCCTTGGACGAGGTACTGCCATGCCCAATCATGCAGGGTGACATTTCCAGCGCGGTTATTAAGGTCATTCTGTTCTACTTCCGGCGTAATCAAACTAATACCTCGATCAAATCAGATACATGATGGTGTGCACTTTAGTTTCTTCTCTTCTGCCTTGCTTCTCCACGTCCGCATTGGAGAAACTACAGCTCAAGACCTGACGATTGATCTCGGACCTCCCTCTCGAGTTCATCACAAGGAGGACGAACGCATGACTATTCATTCACCAAACATGCAAGCATCTGACGATGATGGTAGTACCGATTGTAAATGAATTTAAACTCCTCAAAAACATCACCACTCAGTGTCGATTATCTAGATTTTTATAACTACTTCCATCATGGCGTGGACTTCCTAATATCCGGTCAGACTCATATTGTGCGAAAGATTATCATACATTCGAATATGGTACGACACATATAGCTTCTTTGTGATCTTTTTGCAAAACCCGTATAGCCTGGCTCCCCGCTCTTTCAGCGATATAAACGATGTCCCTGGCAGTTGGAGGGCAAACCCGAAGATGATGAAGACGGTAGCTTGCCTCCTTTTTCATTTTATTATTTGTGTTTATCTGAGCATTATCCAGATTCACCCCCCCGCAAGCACTTTTATGACAAGGTTGCCGGTTCTCAGTTTTACTAGATTTATTTAGTGCTGATCCAAAGTGTAGTTCGAGACAATCAGGCGCTTCCTCAGTCCTGGAGAGATGCTACCCTCCATGTTACTAGACCGCACAGATGAATATGATAACATCACGCTACCTAACTCATCAACCCGTCAGTCGTCAGTGCCTTCAACGTATCTGTGAGACTGACTGTTTTACAGGCTTGTATGGTTATGACGGTGTGATTTTGGAGGTGAATGAAGCATCACAAGTCGTTACTGTAATGTTGTTTTAAATTTCAATGTTGACCCTGTCTCTACCGGATCCATATATCTGTTTATACGCGGGAAACATGATCCTTCTTTCATAGGAGATTGCAGAGAAACTGTCATCGATGGCAACATGACACCCACATTACCATCCACAGTTTTGGAGACAGCTGTAACATTGTATTACTATGACAACATGGACACGGCAGACGTGGGCTTATCTGCTTGCCCTTTTCTCTTAGTTGCAGGTGAACTACCCCCCGCGTTAGCCTTATTGCTTCCATCGATGACGTTACAGCAAGTCGGACAGCTGCATATCTGCATGACCTCGATAAAGTATTCTTCCGAACAGAAATACAAATACGCATTTCACATTTCCATTGTTGAGCCCGGGTTGTTTCCACACGCATACATTTCTGTAAGCACCCATAAGTACGCAGTCTAAGGTCAAAACACGAGGTATACACCATACTGAGTGCGTGGTTTATCGGTCGGGTTTTGTACTGACAACACAATGAGAACATGAAAACCCGATGTCCCTAAAGTAAGATAGTGTGTCCTGGAGGACGCTCCCCCGCGTCACTGATCAACAACAATTTTGAGCGCCTAGAACGAGTTGGCCATAGCTCGAAATGGAAATACAAACATGGGCCATGATGGCGCAACTTGGCCCTGATAATAATAACACATCAGCACAATTCACAACCTACCGAACCATCAAACGTTCGCTGTAAAAATGCAACTGCTTCGCTGCGCTAAGTAGAGCGCCTGTTTGTTATGGAAACGACAGGCAACCCTGCTGAGAGACTTTCTTTAAATACTGCGACAACTATGGTGCTATTGTCAGATAGGGATAATCCGAATAGCCCCTATATAAGTGTTTGTGGGTTTGTGTGGAGAAGCGAAGGACTAACTTATATGATATCCTCCACCTCGCTGTTCAATCTGCTTCCGAGAGTTCTACTGCGGCTGCTATTCCCCGTTACACGCTGGCGCCTAGTCCAGGGTAGGTTTTGCCAGTTATAACTGGCAGAACAATGAACCAAAGTAGTTCTGTCAGTGTGGCCGCAGGTCGGTAGTGATCATCATCGTTTACATTATGGTCCGCGACCATAATCTCATTATCATCATCTGCTGCTGCAGGTTCCACGAATCCATCGTCAACACGCTGCAGTTTCCGCAAACATCAAAGTCGAATGCTTTTCCTTTCAAAACTTATTTCTCGTCCGCATCCCAGTCCGAGTTAAACTCCACGTCCACTATTTTATCCGCGTTGCGAATACCTTCCAGTAAATTAAACTCTCTCATCAACCCGGGTCTTGGGACCTTCGAAATTGTCACCAGAGACCGTCGCAAGCGGATGAACATTTTGAAGCGTCCTGGAATTAATAGTTCTAACCATCTTTATAGGGCTCTTTTGATACCTTCTACTGAGAAGGTGATGCAGCCTCGAAGCGTGAAGCTCGTGCTACTAGCAGCCAGTGAATTGATATCAGATATACAGATGCTGGAGTCCTTAACACCGGGGTGTTTGCGACCTACAGGTTGGAGATGTCCTTGATAATCCCTTCTATCGTATCTTTCCACACGAAACTTGACATTATCACGGAATGACAACGCCAAACAAGCTCGAGGCGACTTGCGAAAACGCGACTGTTTTAGTACTTTAGACTGTTTCGTGTAAAAGTTTGTTATACAAAGATCTCGGGCCAGACAGTCCTCAGTTCTTCCAGATCACTGATCTGCGGGATGCCATTAGTATTAATATCTCGAACAAGTTTCTTCGCCTTTCCGCCATCCACAATTTCCAAACCGACTTCGCAAAAGTGTACACAATGACCCCAGCCAAGATCTTTAGCACTTGTGACATTAGGCCGGCTATCGTCGATGAAGTAACATTTAGATGGGTCTGAAACATTCGCTTGTTTCATGGCCTGTTTAAGACAGAGTCGACATCCACAACTAAACAAATATGAAGAACTGACATTATGATAATATTCTGGTTCCGGTTTGCAAGTAAAGCCGATCTGCTCGTAATCACAATAAACAAGGCCCTCGATCTGGTCCTCTAAGTCTAATATCTTGAGCACTCGTTGTGCGTGCTGAAGGGTCGTCTGGGTCATATATCAGAAGTGCGTGGATTAGCACTTACGTTTTTATACGCATTCGTCAACGCCCATACACGAACTTTGGTTCTATCCAAATCCTGGAAGAGCTTTCGTAGTCTCGGGTCTGCTTTGATGAGCTCGTCGAGAGGGAGTGTTCCATCACATTTCCGATCAAAATCCATGGGATCTTAAGCCTTATGTTTATTCAGAAACTGGTGCTCGCGACGTAGGTCCTACCTATGTCATGATGTCGTGTTAGACCGCGAAGTGCAAGTCCGTACTGAATGTAGTATTTGTGATGCAACTCGGAGGCTTCGTCATCATCGAGCCCAAGAGTGAGGAAGTATGCTGCTCTTTCCATATTGATCATTCAGGGTATGTAGGGAATTCAGACACTGACGAACCATGGATGCGCTGACCCATAGCTTGAGAAATCTTGGTGTTGGCAGAATATAATGTATTGTCAATATCAAACCAAACGATTGATCTAGAATCTTTGACACTAGTCAGAGTACGCGATGCAATACGGAAATAAAACTGACCTTCTTCAGGTATATCTGGAGACATCGTCAGTGAGGGTATGAAGATTGTGGTATACATCGGATCACGCTCTTCAATGCTTTAGATCCGGCACCATCACAAATTTAGAAATTGATTCTCACGCTGTGAACTCCGATACCACGGTCTCTGTACCTCGTAATATCGATAGACGGACGCCTCAACAGACAGTATCCTCAAGACTGACATTGTGAGCACGAATTTTTACATTTTTTGATATCAGGATGGATGCTAGAAGGCCCTGCGACATATACATCCCATAGATCGTCGATTTTGGTGGAGATCAGAGTTGGATGGCCATCCTGCCTTATGGATGTGACTCTTAAGCAGTAACTGACTCAAATCGTTCTAGATGGCCCGCAGCAGACAACTCGCACCCGGCGTTGGGCGCTTCTCGCGCTCTCAGGCTGCTTCACGCCGTGGTCTTTACAAGGGTCTCAAAAAATCCGACAAGCCCGCACCCACAGAAACTCCCGCCTTCAAGGAAGTGACAGTGGGCGGCGACAAAAACAGCGGCACGCGTCTTGTACCCACCTCCAAAGCACCCCGATTCTATCCTGCAGAAGATGTGCGTCAACCAAAGAAGAGCCGAAAGTCGCCAAAGCCCGCCAAACTTCGCCCTACAATCGTCCCTGGTACCGTCTTAATCTTACTCGCGGGCCGTTTCAGAGGGAAGAGAGTGGTTTTCTTGAAGCAGCTTGATAGCGGGTTGTTGTTAGTGACTGGACCTTACAAGATCAACGGCGTTCCCCTCAGACGGGTGAACCAAGCATATGTTATTGCCACATCCACCAAGGTTGATCTCGGTGAATTCAAGGTGCGTAGATGGCATCAGAGCGAGTCTGAGACATTGCCAAACTCAGTACATGTATCAGGTCGATGCCAAGATCAATGATACTTATTTTGCAAAGCCCGCTACCAAGTCAAGCTCTGCAGAGGCTGAGTTCTTCGAGGAGGGCAAGCCGAAGGCAAAGGAAGCCTTTCCAGAGGCCAAGTCTGCCGACCAAAAGGAGGTCGACAAGGCTGTCATTGCTGCCGTGCAGAAGCAGGAGAACCTCGCAAAATATCTTAAGGCTACCTTCGGCCTGTCGAAGGGTCAGTTCCCTCATCAGATGGTATTCTAACTGTAGAGGACGCTGGGATCATGGAGCTGGGTGGGTTGACGACATCAGATATATGATATGCCATACTGCAATATTTCCATTACTCTTTTCATTGCTTTCTTTATGCAAGTAGGCCTTCATGAATCTGTACTATCAGCGCTCTTAGTTTGCATGAATTCCTGGGTGACATGTTGTATTACGTTCGATAAGTGTGGCTGTGCGCCATTGCATTATGGCACCACGCTGGTTCTTGACTTCAGCAACTACGACTCGGTGAAGTTGGACGACCAGGACTACATCATCAACTCGAGGTTTACGCGTTGGCAACATTCCGCTAGTACATAGTAACCGTTGAATTTTCCTCTCCTTTCCGACATTCCTTCTACCCTTATTCCTGGCCGCCCCTCCTGGCTTTCTGTTTTATCACAAGTGTCCTACCCACAGAGCGTGTCGATGACTCGAACACTTCTGCGGTATCGCCTTAGTATTGCCTTTAGCATGATTTTTCTCCCGCTCTGGTTCTATGAATTTAGCCCAACTAGCTTGCGGTCATGGTTCACGCTGGTGTCTTCCCTCGCTGCAGTGGTCGTGTTTCTGTTTGTTGTGAGAGCGTATATCGCTCCTTACGTCGTCATGCGTTTTTCCAATCATTTACGCGTGCGGAGCGTTAGTCTTCGCTCAATTCGCGGTCTATACTTCCGTCGGGGGAGTCGTACGTGGCATGTCGAACGCATTGGGTATTCCTTCCGCTCGTCTGGGGAGGGCAAGCCCAGAGGAATACTATTCCAGATTCAGGGTCTCAGAATTGAGATCGAGAAAATATCACACGAACCACCCGCTCGGACTAAACATAGGCGTAGAATCACCCTCGTGAACTTGTCGCCCTCCCCACTGGCTCTACATTTATGGTCCATCATCTCAACTGTATATTGGGTGTTCGACCCGATCATCCGCCCTGCCATTCGCATTTCTGTCACATCTATTTTGAATCAGGTGATTCACCGCATTCCTACTCTAACTCAAGCTCTGCGTCTGGAACTTGAATCAGCTGTCATCACACATTCAGCCATCCCAGATGCCCAACTCGTCATCGAAGGAGCAGAATTAAATGCACATCTTACTTTCAGTCGTCTCCAGGTCCCAGTTCCCCATTCCGACAAAACCAATGGTCAAGGGGACCACAGACCATCTGCTGCAGCGTTGGCCATGGGAGCATGGAAGTCTCGTCTTGCGATGGGCTTCAAACGTACATGGAGACGTGCTTGGGATAGCACACTGGGCCAAACAAAAGCCTCCTTGACGTTCGATTTGATGGTCAATAAAGTTATTGGTGACACCCCTATCCATCGTGAGTGTCCATGGTTAGGATCGATGAATGCCATTAATACTATTTTAGGTCATCTGTGCGGCGAACCCATTATATGTCTATCTGAGACAGTGACTCTCAGTGGGGCTGCTCGATTCAGTCCAAGAGACGGGAAGATAGAAGCGGGGAGTGTCGAGATTACTTTGCGTGTTCCGAATATCCATATCTCCATCGACCGTTGGGAATCCATTCTTGCAAACCTGGAAACCAACAGCATACAATGTCCTACTTCACCCTTAACATCGCCGGTTCCGCTTCAAAGCCCCATGCTTTCGAGTGAAAGTAGCTCTGCAGTGCGTATCTGTAGCTGTGTCGATGTTCAATATTTTAATGCTTCACTCGAGTCCTTCAATCGTCCTCACTTTTCATTGCCGCCCGCTCGTTTTCGTAAGAGAAAGCCTCACATGGTAAGCCAATATAGATCTTGACGAGAGATAAAGGTTCATTACCCTACTATGCAACATAGTTATTGTCCTTGTTATCCAAGATCCAAGTGGACATATGTTCAATCAACGTCACCAAAACATTCAAAGAAGATGTTTACAGGGCCTCTGTGCAGGATTTATCTTGCGTGTGCGGTCCAAGCGACCCTAATCACAACTCTTCCCACTGCGCTTGGCTTGGATCTCACCATTCGCCTACTTCTCCTTACGTCTTACAACTCAAAATCAGGGAAAGTGCCCTCAGCAGAATCAATAAGGTTTTTACTGGTGGCCTCCAGCTGCTTCTTGTCGGTACCTTAGATGCGTCCTTCACTGCATTGGAATGGCCTTCGTCCCTGCAACATATTTCACCGGGTGATCCAAATCGGCCTTTGTTGATGATGGATGTCACACTCGCTGAATTTGCTGTTACGGACCGTTTGGATGTGGTACATCAACTATTAAGCAGTCAATCAATATCATCTCCTCCCCGCGCGTACCCCGCACTCCCTGAGACCTTATCACCTATTCCCCGAATTATCGCCAATATTGAAGTTGGCCGCCTTTCTGCACGTCTGATCTGTGTGGATGCAATGGGCTCTCAAACGCCATTTTCCTTAGTCTTGGAGTCCAAAGGTCTTAATGCGCATTGCACGTCGACGTTTCGCACGAAGCCGTCCATCACATGCAATTCTGGTCATGCGTTCTCTGATCAGACTGGGTTGTACATGGTACTGCAGTGGGACCTTCATATGCAACCTGTTTTCTTGAACATAAACACAGCTTCTCTTTCGCGGAGAGCGTCAAGGCGGTTCTCCACACACAATCCGAACTCGGAAGGGTATGACAGCCTGCTCTCCCTCGAAGCAATTGAAGCCAAGGGAAAGTTAACTGCCGTAGGGGAATTTATTGATAATGAACGAACCGCGTTCAATTTGCTGCGCACCAAGTCTCTTTTCCTCGACCTACACTGCTACACAGAAGGGATCATATTGGAATTGTGGCACCCGCAGTCTGTGGCCGCTGTAATTGCCGTTATTCCCTTGCTCCTGGTGAAGGAGAGCACGCCTACGCCCTCTGATAAACCCTTCGTACTGCCTTTGGGTTACGCCGTGTCTCTGTCTGTTGCTCGGCTGGTCCTTTTCGTCACAGGTCAAGATATCAATCCCAACGCTGAAAGTGATGTCACATGTGGTGTCGCGTTTAGCACAGGCATAGCGATGCGGTACTGTTCCTTGCATCCAGAACAAGTTCAGTCTGTAGAGCATGCGAGTGAACGTGCGCAGAACAGGCATAAGCTATATCTTCCTGCAGACTACCTCGCAGAGGCATTGGTTTCCGCAAGGGCCTCTGCGGCATCCACTGAAAGTGCTGCTTATGGGAAATTGGTTATGTGGAACACGTCTCTGCGTTCAGCTGCTGCTGACACATATTCGATGGACGACCCATATATCTTTGAGAAAGACGATCCTGCATTCACGGGAAAACAGTTTGTATTCTTACACAGAATGGAGATCGACGTCACTTCCCGAGGGACCAGGTTACAAAACCCGGGGATTTTGCAGTGCAGTATGCACTCTATATCTGCAACCGTCGATGAAGTCCGGGTTTCCTTTGACTTAGGTCATGTCACTGCCTCACTCCTTGCACTCCAAGTATTACAGAGCATAATACCTATATCACGACCTGCAAAAATGTCCAGTGGTTCACGTGTTCTGGGCTTGAGCTTCCGGGGAATGGTCAAGGCACTGCAGATCCGGTGGAATTTACCAGGGCAACAACCTGTGACACGGATCAACTACCTGGAGGCGACCGTTAGCCCTGGGAATGCCGAGTGCTGCTTTGATTCATTCGTGTTCTGGGTTCCGATGCCTGCAAAGCCGCATCGGTGGAAGGAGATAGAGGAAGGTAAATGGGAGGAACTTGGGCGTTTGCATAAGTGCACAATTAGCTATGGAGGTAAACCTGATGACGCTATCCTGATTGAAGGGGACAGTATCCGCTTTGCAGTCCCTTCAGGATATGTATTCGCGGACTTACTCCTTGCTATTACCCTGACAATCAAGGCTTCGCGTCACATACATCGTTTAGTCACCGCAGGCACATACTTTCCTTTTCCTCTCCCAGAGGCCGAAGGTTCGAAGGTTGTGCCCAACATCTCGGTGTCCATTCGTGCCATATGCTTGGAGGCAGCAGATGACCCCTTCGAATCTCAGCTCGGGTTACTTTGGAGAATTGGCCTTGACGCTGCTAAAGAACGCATTCAGCGAGAAGATGCATTTGACGCAAAAGTTGCCGCAATATTTGCTGCAGAAGGAGTTGACACTTCGCCGTCACATAACACTGCATTCAGCTCAGACTACCAGTTTGATGCGGGTCATTCTATCTCTGTTCATGAGGCCCGGGAAAGGTTACACATGCTTCATTCTGTTGATTGGCTTCTGCGACATAAACAACGCAGGCAAAAAAGGGCAGTCAAAGAACAAGATTTCCACCGAGATTTTCGAGGACCAAATCCACTGAGGCGCCCGACTAATGTCCCTAATCTTGTGAATGTCACTTGTAGCCACCGTACACCACCCTTATTCCGCGCCGTCATCTATGGATTTCAGCTACAGCTCTCTCAGCCATCATTTCCATTGGAACAGCTACCTGACTTCCTGCATGTTCAAGGCCAGGGCGTCCCCAAGGACACCTTTTACACGCTCCTTATTCCAATGCATCTTGATGTTTCCTTGACATCTCTTCGAGTCACACTCCGAGACTATCCGTTGCCACTCCTGTACATCCCGTTTCATTCTGAAGGCAAAGACCTGTCTGTCCTGAGGTTCATTTCTGACTTGGTCATTTCCGAGGACATGGGACCATCGCAATCTGTCGAGTGGATTCCCTGTACCATCGGCGGGGCTCAAGGTGGCTTCGGTCCGAGTAGCCCTCTCATTATTGAAATTCCCAAAACTATCATGCCTGTCAAGACATACGCTAATCCCACTGTCAAAGTTATGACCGATGGAGTAACAGCCTTTGGTTGGGGCGTGAGCTACAGCGCAACTACTCAAGATCTTGTTCGGGTCTTGGAGAGCTTAACATCAGAAACGCGTGATCCGTCTCCCAGCATTGGATTTTGGGACAAGGTACGTCCCACACTTCTCACTGCTGTTTATGGATCTGAATTTTTTTTTAAGCTGAGACTCATTTTTCACTGGACTATCGAAGTGTCATTCACCAACGAGGTCAGGCTTTACATGAAAGGTACGGCCTGAGCTATCGTCATCTATCACATATTTTGATTTATGTCACTGCGCTAGGTACACGTGATCCATACACCCTTCACGATGAAGGTGCTGGCTTTGGACTCTGTTGGAAAGGAAATTCCAAATTACTCATTGGATTTCCGAACGACGTCAATGAACTTATTCAGGTGTCGAGTGATACCATGTCTATCATCATTCCAAAGTAATGTCGTCTCAATTTACACCAACGAAACAGACTGAAAACCGAGAGTAGGTTCCATTGCGAGTGGGATGCTGCTCAAAACAAGCCGGACACCAGTGAAGTATACCGCGCCGCGCCCGGTTGCCTTAAAACTTGTGCCAAACTTGGTTCTGGTGTACGTTTTGGAGTTGGTGTCATCTTAGAACGGTCTTGCAGCAGCGAAGATTGTACATCTTGCTGCCTTAGTTCCCCCTTCGACCGTCATTGCCGCTTTTTCACCTTCCGGCCTCATTATGATGTGCAGCTTGTGACTACGAGGACGGACATGCGTACCCAGGTTAGATCGTTCTTCTGATTGCCTCCCCCCGCTGATTGTTTCTTTAGACACTTCACGACTCCTATAAGGGCTTCCGATCAGACTTTATCCACCTATCCGTGTCTTTAACATCTTCCCTGCATTCACATACCTGTACCGATCCATCCAGCCCGAGCAGTTTCCATTTGACACCGCACGCGTTTGCTCATTTCTGGTCTTGGTGGGCACTCTTCGACGCCAATTTGTCCTTGCCAGTCAGACAGGGCTCGTACTATCCGTCCAAAACAGTGTCCCCCAAGTTTGCTCGCCACCTTGCGACTATGAAGTACCGAATAGTGGTGCCTCGCCTATTCATATCTCATGTTTACATTGATGATACGAGAGACTCCTGGGTTTCTGGAACCACCTCCTTTGTGGGCACTAAGGCCAATGTTGGACATTTCCAAGCAGATATGCACCAAAGAGACCAAGAATCCATTGCTCCGGGCGACAGTCATGATAGCATTAAGGTTGTGCGACATAAGCCTTTCTATGCGGCGGAGGTGGTCATGAAAGACATGGACCTTCGTGCCATGCTCGCCACCTTTTCTGAGCCCCTGAAGCAAGCCATTCCTTTGTCGTTCGAAGGCAATCGGGACGCCAATAACTCCACAAAACCGCTACCAACAATCACTCCTTCAGAATGGATTGATGCCGACGATTTCGTGGAAACGGATTGGTCTTCCAAACATGAACCAGATATACAACTCCTTCCATTGTTGCTTTGTTCCAGATTGACTTATTTCAAGAAAAACGCCACTTCTGGAGCTATGGAGGGTAGCAAATTTGGTGTGGAGGATACGCACACATGTCTTCTTGGGAGCGAGTCGTGTAAGCTATTTGAAGTGCTTCTCTTACTCGTCTCTAGTGCCTGATAATACGAATGTAGCTGTTCCACAGATCGAAATCGACCTTGCTAATCATCGAATCGCGCAACTCCGGGATCTTGCCGCCCTTAACCCTCATGCCAAAGAAGGGGTACATCTAAATCATCGTCTGTGAAGCAATAATGTACTAAGTAAAACACCAGACCTCAACTTCTCTGCACAGGATGATGGCCTTGTTACAAGACTATGTGAATCATTTACGAATGACCGAAATCCCTCACGCGGGTTCTCGGAGCAGCAATATTGAAAACTATTATATGCCTTCTGAGACTGTTGAGGCTGATGAATGGGCAGAATTTGAGAATGTCTACCAACTTCATGCCCCCAAGGTTTTCATGAACGATTCTATCCGTGATGTCCGGCGTTTTTGGTATACTTTTCCGATCTTGTTGCTCATTACAATCTACAGGTTATGCTACAGTACTATAACTGTTCAAAGGCACGACAGGGATTTGAGTATCACATGGCAACACGGTCCGTGAATCGTTTTTGACATACATTCTTGACTTTCCCCTGATCGTTTATGGCCTCTAGTGCTGTCAAGTTCATCAGGGACCAGGCTGAAACTGTATTATCAACTGGGCCCCCGACCGATCGTGAGAAGCCCAAGGGCACCGTGAATACGGCTCAGACTGCTGCAACTGTTCTAAAAAGAATCTTGAATCGGGATCGCAATGATGTCTTGATTGAGGTTGCGGATGACGTCGCGGATGGAGATGGTGCCGTCAATCCTCTTGTTGGCTGGGACGAAGGAGTGGCACTGCAAAAACGCCATTTCTGCCTGCTTTTGAAGCCTCAGATCGTTTTGCGCAGTGAAGGAAATACTGATTCCGTTTCCGTCTTAGCTGCTGTTCAGGCTAAGCTACAATCGTTCACGATCATGGATAAGTCTAACCTGGAGGATCCGGTCAGCGGTACCATCATGACTAGGTAATGTTCGGACTTTGGGTAGTTATATCGGAAGCCTCACTTTATGACAGGAGTTACATGTCTTTGGATGGTCTCCAAACATTCTGTCCTGTAAACTTGGCATCTTGTGGCGACGGATGTGTGCCACTTGAAGTTCTCATCGACTACCGTTGTGAAAGCGACACCTTTGACCGAATAGTCCCCCAGACAAATGCTACGTGTCAGTATGATCGGTTTAATCGCCTTCGTCTGCGTAACAACGTAACATCGGTTACTCGGACTGCGCCGGACAATGAGCATCGTCGAGGCAAATATGCTCATTTACAGAACGAGACAGTGAGACTAGCGTGTACAATTTTTTCTGCTTTTTACTGACACACTGACAGGATCTGGTCCAAATCCGTGTTCCTCGGTTCACTGTTTCTGCCAGCGACCGTCACTTCCAGTCGATATCTAACATTATCACAAACCTCATACTTTTCTCCGATGCCGCCCACAAAACTCGGCTGGAGAAACTTGAGGCTTTGCTCTTTGCCTACGACTTTACAGACTTTATATCCGTGGCAAATGTTGTCTCTGATCTACAAAGTCGTCTCAGAAACGCCCTTGAGACGCGGAGAGATGCTGAAAATCATGCGCTATCGGCCATCTCAGAGACTAGGCTCGAAATAATCAAGCTCAAGGCCCACATCTTCCTTCTGACTGAAGAACTCAATCTGATATTCGACGCCATTAAGTTAGCGCAGGATCGAGCCGATGAGCGCTCAGACCAGAAGTCAGCGCTTCTGCTTCTAGCTTCTTCTTCGGAAATTTCGTGGCAAATGCTGGATGATCACCAAGAACTTCTTGCAAAGCTCGCAGTCCGCGACATCGATTTCTCTTGGCTCAGTAAACAAGACAGTTCGACAACGACTAATCTCATGGTGGGAGACCTCCAGGCATTTGACGGTTCTCCTCATGCTCCTTGGCCTGAGATTGTCTCCAAATTTGAGGACCCATCTAATCACCCCATGTGCAAGGTGCGCCCTCTCACCTCGCTGGTCTCTCTTTGACAGAACACATTTCAGAGAGGAGTCTTTCTTGATGCTAATTGGGCAGTGCTTGCCCCTGTAGGGGGAATTACTATCTATGAAAAATTTCAGCTTGATTTCCATCCAATCAGACTCCAGCTAGACGCCAATCTCGGTCAACGAATCATGGAATATGTTTGGCCGGCGCGGAGAAGCAGGAACAGTAGTACCGACACTACAGCTACGTGCGATGTGCACCACCTCAAATCCCGAGCGTCATTGGACTCTTCCAAACTTCTCAGCCAGTCACGCTTATCGCTGGATTCCCCCAGTCTCAGTCCTCCTTTACGTAAGTTGGGCTCCTCAAGGTCGTTCACAGATCTGCGAAGTGCAGCGGTAGACCCTATGATCATGCCATTTCCTGTTACACAATCCAATCAGCGTTCTCTGACAGCAGATGCGCTGGATGAATCTCGTCGACATAGGCACGCAATAATACGACAGGTATCATTGGAGCACAAGACCGATTTTGATGAGATGAAAACGCGCTCCTCGCAAAAAAACTTCGTGCTTGTTAAGATCTCCAGGTTAGTTCACAATAACGATTGTACACGAGGAGGCTGACGTCAATTTCTTAGTTTGGAGTTACTGCTAAGCATTATGAAGGCTTCATCTTTTGAATGCCGTGATGCACGCATTCGAACGCATGCGTTAGAGATCAGAAACCAGACCTGGAGTGTATGTTTCATGATCTGTGCTCAGTATTGTCGACTAAGCTCAACGCTGTAGTTCGAAGAGCTAGTTGATCAGTTCATCCCATCGGATCTCACGTGGAAAGGCTGGGTCAGGATAGCTTTGCATCAACCATTGGTTCCGGTCTTCCCTGTGGCTCGAGAACTATTCTCAAAGACGAAGCTAACAGCTTCCAAAAGTGTCTCGCAGCTAGATCCTCAACCCCCTCGGAAAATGCTGAAGTCAAAAACAAAACGAACAGACACCAATTCGACAGCTGCACCAGCGAGACCGAGGACATCACCCTCATGTGGTGTCGACCCTAGTAGATTTATCGGAATGTCCCTCACGGACGAGCCCACTGACATGGATGAATCGACTCCCGCCCCTACTGTGCTAGATGTTAATCGTCCGTCAAGTCGCGCTCGGCTGCTCAGTGTTTTTAGTCGCAGTAAGAGCCTGGACAATAACCCTGATGTAAGTGATTCTGCTTGACTCGTTACAGGCTATTGATCTATTTGTTTAGTCCGGACGCCAGTCTCGTGATACTGACTCTGCAGTGTCCAAGGAAGGTCCCTAATATCTTACTACTTTCTTTTAATTTATTTCGCCTACTTATTGGTGCTATCGTAGTATCTTAGTATCTAGTATCTATCTATGTACTATATCATCTTGTATACACGTATCAGGCCCAGGCCCCATCGATCCCGTGACGTAAGGTTTTGGTGTCAAGCACGCGAACAGTAGTAATACTCTCACCCCCGCCGCTACGGTAATGGCTCCAGAGGGCCAAATCTCCTACTTCTACCCTTCAAGAAAGAGACGTACAAACCTTCCATGCCTTCCATCAGGATAAGGAAGACCCCATCCACATATGCTCTCCTCCCCGCTAGATTCGACAATGATATCGAGGCATTACCATCGCGGTCCCTCACGCTACGCGGGCAGCAAAGTATGGGCAACATTCCCAGACCTACTACAACTCACAACGCGCAAATGGATTCTACTCCGGGGAACAAGCAACGTTCGAGGAGCCACACAACAAGTGGGGTGTGCGAGTCTGTCTCCCGCCCTCCCATTAACCGCGAAAGGTCTGGGTCTAGAAGTAAGGTGGTTGAGCACGTTTTAGCCTCTCGTAGGCCATCCCTGTCACCGCTGTCGCCATCACGTCACGGTTCTCCCGGTCATGGGACTATCGGGGATAGGTTGCAGGTTTCTCAGACCGACATTCCAACCCACAGCCAACTCGGTGTCAGGACACCCAGTATCGTAGAAAGCGCACCCGAAGTGCAGCAAAGTCAGCAGCTTGATGAAAGTGTTGTCCATGATGACATAGTGGATCATTTGGATGCAATCGGTATCAATGGATTTCTTTCGGTGTTAGGTCACATTGTTCTTATACCTCCAGATCCTCAGGTCGCTACTGTATCCAGTCTGGCCAATGCCGCCAATTCTATTCTAATGCGAGTGTTCTTTATGTTCAAATGGGTTAATCAAGTTTAACGATTGTATCAGCCCTCCATCAAGCTTCTACTCTCGAAAACCAGTAATTGCGTTGTTTTATCCAAGTGGACCACAAGGCTATGATGTGGAATTAGCTGGGAATGCTCAATCTGAATCTGATGACATGGACGAATCATTGGACAGACATGTCAAAGATGTCCTGACCGGTCGATCCAAGGTCAAGCGTACACTGCAGGGCGTTTGGTCGTTTTTGAAAACTCGTCAGTGTATCCTCAGTCATTTGTATTTCGATGCTCATCCTCTTCGCAGCGATAGGCGTAAGTCTGTTGTATAGCGACACAATTTATCTGTAGCTTACGATTGTAGATCATAACGGGCATTTACGGTTTTCTTGTTGGTACGGAGATATTATGTTCTATTCTTGGGTACTGACCTTTTACAGTATTCTGGGGGGCTGCGCTTGTGTTATTCTTACTGAAGTGGATTAATTTGCATAATGCAAACACTCAAGGTTTTTGGGTTGAAGTGTGCTCTCAGATCGTGTGTGGTCCGTCATTGTTTATTTCCTCTCAACTTCCATTATCATTTCTATCAGGTTTATTCACTATCACTGGTATTGGCCTGATCCCTACGCGTGCTCTCGACACATATAGTGGGCTCCTGTGATACTTGGTCTTAAGGCAATAACCAAATTTTCAAACAGGAATCTGTAAAATTTGGCACTACAAACATAAAACAACGAAGCTACGAGATAGAGACGGTCTCCCTCAGCTATCCGACGTCGATGATTTGCCCGATCCCGCTTATGACCCTACCTTCGTCCATGTTCTCACTGAACGGGAGCAACAGGATTTGCATCATCGTACGTACCTAAATTTGTGGTGGCTCATGATAGGCATCGCTCACTTCTCTGACTAGAACAGGTCAAGTTTCGCGAGAGTCAGACATGGTACCGCCCGCACGGTACTGTGACCCACCGAGTAAGTTCTTTCATATCTATTTTATAACAATGCATTCTTGACACTATCTCGAAGGCATTTCCAATCAAGTGCGTCCTTCTGACTTGGGTTATATCTCTGCTCATATCGCAATACGTATCACAGTACGGCACTCTGGATATGTCTCTTTATCGATGGAAATTCTGCCTTTCAGGTAAATATCGTGAAAAGCGAAATTACGCATATTTACTGGTGCTTAGGTCATACTGTCGAGTTGCATGTGGTCTATGAACCGGTAACTCTTTTCTGAGCTTAAATTTGTGTCGCTAATTCCGCGACAGATTTGAACGACCGGCGTGGACTACAGGTTCGCTCATTCCCGCGTCATTTTTGTGCGGGATAATTTCGGCGATATTGATTTGGCGAGGTGGCCGACTGACCAGACGCACGGAGAAGATCGAAAACGACCTACGAACGGCACTTGCGATAAATAACCACAATGGGCCTTTGCGCGTGTCATCCATAAATATTTCGACAAATTCTCCCAGTGATTTCCCCGGTACAAATACCTTGAATGGCATGTCTCCGGAGAAGCGTGATGATAGTGGTACAATCACTGCTTCTCCAGAATCGCCTGCTATTGTAGAAGAGATGACGAAGCCCACGATGAAATAGATGACTGACAACTCATAAACTTACTATTATACCTTTTTACCTTTACTCCCGTATATTAGGGTATACCTTAGATCTACGAGACGCTGGATATTGCATACCAATGTCATTTATTCAACGGAACACAATACGGTACATTAAGGATTGTTGAAATCCGACTACTATGAACATAGACGCGCTAAGCTCCTACCTCACACTCCTGAGGCACTTTGCGGGCCCACAAAGCAGCAACTATCTGTTGCCCAGTCCATGTTGACGACGGAGTCGCCGGACATCATTATTTTCTTTTTCTTGCGACAACTACCCAAGGTCAAGTGTAGGCCAGTTCCCCTACAGAAGGGCCATAATAATTTAACCACTTTGTGGGCGCTGTTGAAGCGCAATGTGCGGAGAATTAGATGTTAGCTCTAGCCCAGCGTGCGGCAGCAACCAAGTTGGCCAAGGAAGCTTCGGTTTCCTTCCAGCCACGAGTCTTCAGACCACAGTCCTGTAGAAAGGTATAAGCGGCGAGTTTAAACCGAATACTCGACATTCCACTTACAGGGTTGATGAACATGAGGTGGTCGGGAATGATGGCCAAGGTGGTCTTGAGACGCTCTTTGATTTCCTCCTCGCTGGGGACACGAGGCGAGTGGATGTCATAGACACCGGGACCAATCTGGTTGGAGTAGCCGTATTGCTTGAAGGTGTGGAGGAGCTTCATGTCACTCTTCGAGAACTCAATAGAGATGACATCGGCATCGAGACGCTGGATGGAGGGGAAGATGTCACCGAAGTCGGAGTAACAGAAGTGAGAGTGGGTCTGAGTAGCATCAGTCACACCAGCGGTGGAGAGCTTGAAGGTGTCCACAGCCCACTCCAAGTACTCATCCCAGTCAGAACGACGTAGAGGAAGCTAAGGAGTCTTGATTAGCGGCAAGTTAATCTGATCACATGAAGACACTTACACCTTCACGAATAGCAGGCTCGTCGACCTGGATGGCACTGATGCCAGCCTTTTCGAGATCAATGACCTCATCACGGAGCGCAAGAGCAAGCTGCTGCGACTGCAGTTTACGTGGGACATCGTCACGAGGGAAGGACCAGTTCAAGATGGTGACAGGGCCAGAAAGCATACCCTTCATGGGCTTGCTGGAGACGCTCTGTGCGTAACTGCTCCACCTGACGGTCATCGGCTTAGGACGGCTAACGTCAGACACAATGATGGGAGGGCGGACATAACTGTTGGCAAAAGAATGAGGCTCGATTATTCAACTTTCCTTCTAATCAATGCTCACCGAGAACCGTAGCTCTGCACCCAGGCGTTTTGAGTGAAGACGAAGCCGTTCAGCTGTTCACCGAAGTATTGAACCATGTCGTTACGTTCAGGCTCGCCGTGGACGAGGAGATCAAGGCCAACTTTCTCCTGGAACTTGACGACCATCTCAATTTCCTTTGCGATGAACTCGTCGTATTCAGCCTCGGATATCTCACCCTTGCCGAGCTTGGCACGGGCAGTACGGATCTCTTTGGTCTGGGGGAAGGAACCGATAGTGGTGGTAGGGAACTTGGGCAGGTTGAGGTGCTTGGCCTGAACTTCCTTGCGAGTGGCGAAGGGACTCTTGCGGTGGTACATGTCAGGAGTAATGGCAGCAACACGCTTGCGAACAGCGTCGTCCGAAGTGGACTCGAACTGGCGACGCTTAGCAATGGAGACCTTGTTAGCCTCAAGGGCAGCAGAGACCGCGGGGTCTTGAGAGCCAGAGAGAACAGCTGCGATGGTAGCAACCTCGGACGCCTTCTCAAGGGCGAACGAGAACCAGTCCCTTTGCTGCTCAGTGAGCTTCTTCTCAGAAGCAAGAGTGACAGGGGTGTGCAAGAGAGAGGAAGAGGTGGCAACGATGACACGGTCAGCTCCGAGAACAGCGATGGCAGTCTGTGCATACTTGATGGCAACTGCAAAGTCTGCCTTCCAGATGTTACGTCCAGAAACAACACCGAGAGAAAGCACTATGGGGGTGGACTTGATGGCAGCAATGACCTCGCCGAGCTGCTGGGGTGCACGGACGAGATCAATGTGGAGGCCGGCAACGGGAAGCTTGGCGATGAAGTTGATGTTGGAGTCCAAGCGGTTGAAGTAGGTGGTGAGAATGATCTTGGGAGCGACAGGGACAAGTTCAGCGTAAGCAGACGCATACTGCTTGTCAAGCTCGGCACCCTTGTCAAGAACAAGGATGGGCTCGTCGATCTGGACGGATTGAACACCAGCAGCCTTAAGCTCAGACAGGAGCTGCTTGTAAACAGGCAGGATCTTAGGGAGCAACGAGATAGGCTGGAAGGTAGCAGGCGCCTCCTTGCCGGCCTTGGCAAGGATAAGGTAAGAGATAGGGCCGAGAACGACTGGGCGAGTGATAACGCCGGCCTCCTTAGCCTCGTTGTACTCGGCAAGGGCCTTGTTGTATAGGAGCTTGAAGTCAGTCTCCTCGGACAACTCTGGGACGACAAAGTGGTAGTTGGAGTCGAACCTGAAACACCAAATTAAATCAACAACACCATTTAGGGACAATGAAACTAAGACACGTGCCATTTCTTCATTTCACAGGCGGGGACATCAACGTTGCCAGCCTGACGACCACGGCCCATAGCGAAGAAAACATCGAGGGGAGAGAGTCCGAGACCCTGGTAACGCTTAGGGATGGCGTTGAATGCCGCAGAGTGATCCAGAACGTGGTCATAGAGGGAGAATTCTCCACTATGAATAGATTTATCAGATTAATAAACATAACCGATCTCGAAAAGAGTACCGACCTGGGGATCAAGTCGACGCCTCGTGCTTTGAGGTTAGTCCAGCTGGATTTTTTGACATCGGCAGCAACCTTGAGCAAATCCTCTGCGGAGATCTTGCCAGCCCAGTAGGCTTCGACAGCCTTTTTCACCTCACGGTTTGCACCTATGAATAGAGTGAGATAGGTCTAGCTTATGGTTATGATTTATGTACCGATGCGGGGGAAACCAAGGACACTTGAAGATACCATTCTGAATGAGTTATGGATGTAGGAAGAAGGAGATGAAGAGACTATCGATCAAGCTGCGCGATTTCGAATTATAAGTCATCTGAGTTTACGCCTGCCCTGAGTTCACAATAGCAATCGATCAAAGATCTAATCAATTGCCACGACATGCCAGCTTATCTGCCAGCATTTGCTAGCTTAGACATTCCTGAGAGCACTTGTGTTCTTCTCCATCATCTCCCATGAACATGGGAGTTCATCGCATAAAACCCCAACATCGTCTACTATTTCGCACACGCCTAAACACTCTCCCATTCTATCTCAACGTCGACACACACTATCTTATCATACTTTAACATCTGAACAACTCACTCAGCGCTTTTCACATCAGAAATCCGATGGCTTGATTACTACAAGTCAAATTTAGACTAACGTACGCTAGGGTATGTATGATTACTATAGCATGTACTAATCAGAATATCTTAAACCGTGAAACTACGTTGCGAATCGAGAACCGACGAGATTGCTTTGGCCTCATCTTGACAGGTATGCGAGCAAGCATCGGTTCATCAAGTGTCTCCCCCTCAGACAAGTCTGCCACGTCAATGGCAGGCTCATGGGCGCGCGTTTCCGGAGTAATTGGTCCCTCGCTCTCTGCCCCTGAAGAAACAGAACGCATAGAACAGACTGATAGGCTATCCCGTGACTCGTAAAGTCGATAGTCTTGTGACCTGAAGGTTTGAATATGGAGATGTGAGGGCGTCCTGTTGACGCTCACGGGCGGTAGGTCGCTAGGTCGTCGAGATGTAGGCGCGGAGCGGCGATAAGCCCACTCAGGATAAGGGGGACCGCCGTCGGAATGGAAGTTGGATATCGTCGATGGACAATTGACGAGGGTTGTGTCAGCTACGACTTGATTGAATATCAAACCCGTCAACGGTGTGGCGCGCCTATAGTAGTCATCTTGAGCAACTTCTCGCACGTTGTCCGACGCGTCACGGAGCTCGGCGTCGCTCATGTAGAAGGTATCAAGTTTAAGGATTTCTTCTCTGAGCTCAGGAAGGCTGATTCGCGAGAACGGTTGTAGGCGAAAGATGCGCTTGAGGATTTCATTGAAAGGTCTCGAGATGGGAAGGACCTCGCGAAGGAAGTCCACGTTGTAGAGATATCCGAGGAAGCCCTCGTCTGATGGTGTCGCAAATCGCCAAGGGTTGCGACCTGAGACCATATTCACAAGAATGATGCCTAATGACCAGATGTCCGTGTGAAGCGGCGAGTAATGAGGGTACTTCATCTCACGACTAATACATTCTGGGATGTGGTGTTTCAGATAGTGCATCTATGCAATTTGATATCGGGACATACCAGGACTCATATAATATGAACTGCCCACGCCAAACTCCTGGCTGAGACGATTTTTTGTCGCTAACCCGAAGTCTGCGATACGGATATCCAACCCACCCTGGCGACAGAGAATGTTCTCTGGTTTCAGGTCACGGTGGTACACACCCAACTGGTGACAGGCGTGTACACCATCAAGAAGCTCGACGAATGCCCTCTTGATGAGCGGGACGTTGTTCTGGTAGATACGGTTCTCGATGATGGCGGTGTAGAGGTCCCCACCCGGACAGTAGTCGAGCACGAAGTAGATGTAAAGTTCTTCCTCGATGATCTCATGAAGGGTGCAGATATGTGGCGACGATCTGGATACTAAGGAGTGCAATAAGATCTCACGTTTCTGGCATACGAGGCGCTCAGGGGAGAGTTCCGTTTTTGACAAGCACTTGATTGCATAGTAGACAGGTTCGCATGGGTCTGATTGAGCATCGAGAGCACGATAGACGTTTCCGTAGGAACCAGAACCAATCATATCGACAAGCTCGAAACGACCATTGCCGACGATCTGACCTGAGAAGTTTGGAAGGGCAGCTTCGCTATAATCCATTGATGCTAATCAGTATGTTGAAAATAACGAAGTTCGGTTCCAAACGAGATGTGAATTCGAAGTCGATTGTTGAACTTGCTAAGCGTCAGTACTTCTTGATTGATGAGTCGACGTTGAGGTTAGTGTCAAAGGATAAGAAAGGGATTGTACATGGTTTTATACTCTCAATTGTCTGTCTCACTTGCAACTTGGTGGTGACGATGTTAGCTATAAGTTACCTGAAAAGGTATTCCTCCTAGAGAAATGACGACATACCCGATTAGTCCAAATCACAAGTCGCTTGCATGTGATCACTGATCTCCAACTCCCACAATGTTCTGAAACTCCCGAGTCATGCGTGTGGTAGCTCAAACCAAGCTAGCATTAGCGAGGGACGGCAAGCGGATGTTATTCATTTACATCTATTGAAGGCGAGCTTATCTTGAACACTATTAATTCCAACCTCACGGTATTCCGTATTTCTTTTGCGACAGCCGGTCCTACTCGGAGTGCTACTATTGTTCCTGCTGGTTTGTTTCAATGTCTTGGACTCATTTAAAGACTTGGAAAGATCTCTCACAGCGACAAAATAAAGTACTTGCCGCCGAGTCTGTCTCGTGGTATTTACAATACTTCCAAGTTGCCGAGAGCTGCGTTCGTCTGCTCATCGAGAATTGCGGTAACTTCAAGTGAACCTATTTCATACTATTTTCAACAATCTGCTGAATCGCCCCCACCGCATGCATTGAAAATGATGCATTATGCGCGATATACTATGTACTATCCGCTCACACGACTTCCTTCCGCGACGAGTTTCTTAAGGCTTTAATTTACCTTCGGGTGCAGATGTGGATCATCCTGGTATCGATCATAATGTGAGTCAATGCACTTTTACGTCCATGGCACATAGACGTTTGAAAATATTTTTTCGACAAGAATTGTGTTCGACGCACTGCTATCATCAGCTCTCAGATATCAATATTGAATCCATCCCAATGGTTTCCGTTGGAAACTATCCTATCGCAGGGACTTTCCTATGATATATGTTTCCTGACGAACATTGCAGAAAAACAGCTTGTATCATACGTCTGCGGTGCCACTGAGGTATGTTATTCTCTTTACAGGCAATGAGCATATCATCAACTCCCCCCGCAGACTCAAAGGCAGTCGGGAGGGCATCGCAATGATCATAACTGGCGGACATGTTCTTGATTGGGACAACTGGGAGGCATAGTCCCCCTACCTTTTCGAGCAATAGAGGCAACACTCACCGATTTGTACTGCAGCTTTTCTGGCGCCTTGATCGCACAAACCATGACGAAGCAACATGTTAGACTGGCGCAGCCGGTAAGGTGCTTGTTTCTGGCAGATAGAAGCTGATGCGGTTGCAACCTAATGATGATTGTTACCTACAACAAGGCCCTGGGCTCCGGTGTTCGACAGGCGAAATGTAACTCAAAGGTTACTATCAAGACCTGGCAGCATCCGATGCATGGTATGATTTCAAGACTTGTAATCGCCACAGGAATATCTGATCTCGAGACATGTAACACGCGCTCGATCGTATGGTGTGTACAATTTTCCATCCATATTCTGGTATACTCAACCAACGTTGATGTAGGTTGATGGAATAAACTGCAAGGATGCAAAGAAGTGATGATGTGAAAGAGTTCGTTAGTCCATTGTGGGAGACGGGTATGGGAGTGATGAAGGGAATGTCTAAGAAACATTATCTTATCCAGAGACGGTAGTCCGCGGCGGCAACCCGAGTAGCTTCGTGCTGTAGTTCGAACTTTGAAAAGGTAGCAACCAAAACGCAAAGTGGAATCGAGGGACGCCTGGGTGTGACAGGTCCTAACGGAGTATGCACAAGCACCGTTGCGATGATGGCTAGGGACGCTCACACCTGGGAGCTTACGGTTTACATCCATACGCAACACACTGTAAGCTCCCAGATGCGAGCGTCCCTATTAGAACCCGTTTCATCATTTGACATCGGGTACTGGTCACGAGTTATCAGAATCTGGCCCCATAAAGGCTTAACTAGCGGAGACTACTCGTCATTAACTTCGTCACGGGTCTAGTACGGCCCAAAAGCATGCGGTCCGATCCCTACAGTCAGTTCTTAAGGTGTCTCAAAATTGCAAATGAATCATCCCTCTTGATCTCCACTTTTTTTTTCTCATCATGTCTGATAACCCATCGTTTGTGCTCAAGGGCGTTCTGGACGTTGAAATCCAGCAAAAGCCAGTTCCAGAGAGTGAGTCTATCTTTGGATGGTTCCCTCACGCTCGCTAAATCGTCTTATCTTGTGAAGTTGACCGCAATGAAGTCCTTGTAGAAGTGAAGAAGACAGGTTCGTTCACAGAGCCTCTGTCCTTTAATTTTCTCCCCAAGGCTCATTCGACATGACAACAAGGAATATGCGGCTCAGATGTACGCCCCTATCTATTGTTTTGAACCAGGATACAAAGTTATCTCCAGGTACACTTCCTTGTCCATGGAAGGATCGGAGATTTTGTTGTAGAAAAGCCCATGGTAGGTCAGTTCCGATAGGATCCACGACCGAACCTCATCGTTAGCTACCAGGTACTGGGTCACGAGGCGGCAGGCGTGATCTCGAAGGGTACGTCTATAACTTACCTTATATCTAAAATAATATTTTATCTCGACCTTCGACCATAGTTGGCTCTGGCGTAACCAATGTCAAAGTAGGTGACCGAGTAGCTATGGAGCCTGGCGCAACATGTCGCAAGTGCGAAGCTTGCAAGGAGGGTCGCTACCAGGTAAGGATAGTTTTGCGCCCCAGATTTGCTTCCTGACGGTCCCGAGTAGCTTTGCCCCGACGTCATCTTTGCTGCCACTCCTCCCACAGATGGCACTCTTGCTCGTTACTATCGCCTACCGTCTGATCTTACTTACCCACTTCCACCAAACCTCAGTCTCGAGGATGGAGCGATGGTAAGCGGTTGATCACATGGCATCGCATTTTACTTACATTCGACTCTGTTCTAGATGGAACCTCTTTCCGTCGCAGTTCATGCTGTCTCGAAGCTCGGTGCTTTGCGGTCAAACCAGTCCGTCGCTGTCTTTGGTTGTGGACCGGTTGGACTTCTATGCATGGCCGTCGCGAAAGCTCTTGGCGCTTCCCGTGTTGTCGCTGTCGACATCGTTCCTAGTCGTCTCGAATTTGCAAAAGCATATGCTGCAACTGACGTGTTCCTACCTCCTCCTATGGAGAAGGACGAATCGAGAGTTGCGTTCTCAATACGCAATGCTCAGGCGATGAAGGAGAAGCTCCGAATCGCTGATCGTGGACCTCAAGCAATTGACCTGGTTTTGGATGCTTCTGGTGCGGAGGTTTCCATTCAAACTGGTATTCGGATCACCAAGAGTGGTGGCACCTTCGTACAGGTAAGTCGAAATCGGCAGCGCTGAAGGAATTGTCTGATTTATTATGAGTAGGTCGGCATGGGTAACCCCAATGTCAACATCGACATGTTTGTGGTCATTGGCAAAGAACTCGTCATCAAGGGCTCTTTCCGATATGGCGTAAGTTTTTTCTCTATCATTATTTCTCTCTGAAACACTACCTAACTCTTGTTGAATGAAGCCCGGTGACTACCCTCTCGCTATAGCCCTTGCTGCTTCAGGCAAGGTTGACGTCAAGCCTCTTGTGTCGCACCGGTATGCTACCTGTCGGAATAGCTGTTAAATGTTTATCGTGCTAAGAATTCCAATAGCTTCCCGTTTACGCAGGCGCGCGAGGCATTTGAAACTACTCGCAATGGCAAGAGCCCCGATGGCAAGGGGGTCATCAAGGCCATCATCTCCGGACCTGATGTCGATATCAACGAGGCTTGAAAAACCATATAAAGTATCATGCATTTCCATCTGTATTGTATGCGAACTTTTGTTGTGATGGTGGTCGTTACATTGAAAGCAGCAAGACTTAAGTTGATCGATGATAACTTTCATTCATCTGCCCATGACACGTGACACTTTGTGTCCCCGACGTTTGAACTTTGTGAATTTGAAGCATTAACTTTATTTGCTGCTTCGAGCTCGGAGGCTCAGACATTTCACGACTGCGTTTGGCTCTAGCAATAGAGAATAGGTTGGACACGCAAACCCAGTGCTGTTTCAAATTTGAGTTTGTCTATCATGACTGGGTTCAGCGTGCGGAATGCATACTACCTTCGTGTTTCAGCAAGTTCAGTGATACCTCTGTATGTAAGTGCATGTCCGTACTCACTACGCCACTTGTTCTAACGACCGTCATAATCAGCTCTATCTCGATGAAAGACATGTAGACTGGATGTCAGACATGGTGCTACAGCATGTTCTGGCTGATCTGCGACCACTGTCAGTCTGTTCAGTTGTGGCTCTTGTGTATGCTTCTTAGATATTTTCAGGGTTCTGCCAAAACTGCAAGCTGAGAAAGATATCCACTTTGGTCCCGGAGCTTCGAGTGGAAGGAAGGGAGCGGTGGACGTTCATCGGGGAGGTGCGGCTCTTATGTGTGCGAAACTACAAACACAGTATTATAACTCACTTGCAGAGACTTATCAGGCCGCCTTTTTCTTCCAGAAGACGGAACCACATAATGTGATCATTAAGGTGCGCGCAAGCTGACTGGAATGTATTTACCCCCCTGACGCTTCTTAGACGCGTTCATTTGTTCCAGCACCCCCACTTCCTTCCAAAGTTGATATACCCCCACCACAGTCGGGAAAGTCCAAGACCAGAAGTGGGAAGAGAAAAAGCAGAGTGTCGGAGAATAAGGATGCTCAAGTAGCTTCTTGGCGCAAGAGACGGAAGACGAAAGGTAGATCCCGAGCACATAGTGATGAAGAAGAAGAGGAAGAGGAAGAAGTTATAAGCCTCTCAGACGGCGATAGTGAAGCGGATAAGGTACAGGGGGCTTCTCGAGAAACTCCTGCGACGGCTCGACGTTCACAGAGAACTAGAAAGGTTCCTATGGGGGGCTATTGTGACGACGTCGAGGACCCTGTGGACATTGGTCCCGACGAACTTTTAGATGTGGAAATGGCTACTCCAACAGAGACTAGTCGGCGAGAAGAGGTTCCTATAGAGGAACTCAGCGATAACGATGTCCTTGTGATGGATCACAGCGCTGAAACATCAACCGCCGTTAAACAAGAAGACACAGAAAAATCCTTGGAATCTACTATGGAAACCACTGTTGGTTCGGAAACCGTTGTGATTACTTCCGAGCCAAGTCGGCCGTTCATAGAGATCGACGATCAAGACGACAAAAAGGACAAGCTGGCACTGAAGCTTAAATATCAAGGTTTCAACATCTTTGGTCGTTGTCTCTGTGTAGTCGTGGAGCCATGGCCTCCGATTCGATCTGCCACACGAGCGCCATCCGCAATGCCTTTGACGAACGAGGCCCTAAGAGGCTCGACCATTGCACCTCCTGATTTCGTGCCTAGCAATAACAACCAAAGAGCCCGCACGCCTCTCTTCCTGCCAGATCTTGACAGAGGTAGAAGCCTGACTGCTGTTCCTTTTCCTCGAGCAAAAACCTTGCCTCCAGTTCCCCTTTTTAATGACCCTGCCCCCGATTCTGATGACGATGGCTACGGTAGTGATGATCTTATGATATTCAGTCAAGCACTCAATGCAGCTAGTGGCATGCATGTTGCAGCTGCAGATGACGATGATGAGATGGATGGAGCGGTATTATTCGGGGACGCGGATGAGGTGAGGGAGTTTTCGTAGTAAAGTAGTAAGGCTACATCGTCCATTAGGTATCTAATATAATCCGTAATTTTATGCACGCCCTATTTCTCTTAATATTTCCAACCTACGTGCTTCAGAGACTTGTCTGAATCCTGCGTTCAGCATGTCGAAGAGACCATGTCCCCCCGACAATGCACGAAGACGGGTTGAGTAATCCAGCATGCGGCTCAACGGTGCGACTGCGTAGATGGTACGTTTGAGCCGTGGGGTGTCGTTTGAAAACTTGGATGATGTAGAGGCAGCGGATGAAGGTGATAGTTCTTCTGGAGGGACGTACAATCCATCCGTGGAGTACGCAACTACTTCGTCTCCATCCATAGCTGACGTGTCGGAAGCAAGGTCCAAAACTTCGCCACCGTTTTCAGTCAGATCTTTGACAACCTTTCCCATGGTGTCCTCATGAAGAGATATCTTGAGCTTGATGAATGGCTCTAACACAGGACCCATTCCCGCTTCTCGTATCCGAGTTCGTAGGATGGAGGAACTAGCACCGGCAAGAATGGACGTTGGGATGTCGCGGGGAAGATTGTATTCCATGACATGGACCTTGATGTGAGAGAGCGGCAGGGATGTATGCGGTGAATTCGATAAGGAGCTGGACAAGCCCCGAGCGATATTAGCCATAGGATCCAGTTGATCCCGGAAGGCATCCGGAGACAACATAGGTTTTCCACTTGGGCCTAAGACAATGTTACCATCCCAGATCGGATCTCCCTGCTCGTCATCAGTGAGGGGTTCCACCGTCATCAGGATTTTGATCGTGACTGGTTTTCCTGCAACTTCAGTGGCCCAATTATCTACATTGGAGCCAAGCCCAGGTCCCAGAGATTCACGATAGCTGACGCGGCGGCTACCCAATTCAAAATTAACATCCCATTCGTCCCGTAGTCTCCCCTCGACTATCTCGAGATGTAGGGCCCCTAATCCGTGGACAAGTAATTGACCCTCCTGCATATCAACCCGAACAGAAGGGTCCGTGCGAGATAAAGCGTGCAAGGCTTCTTGTACAGGGTCAAGGTCAGAATGGGATTTGGGTATGACGGAGGCCGACATAACCGCGGGCGGTTGAACAACTCCTCGAAGGGATGTTTGCAATAAGTTAGATGAGCGGCGAGCATCAACAAGAGTGTCGCCTGTGCGAGTGAACTTCAAGCCTAAGATGACTCCGACGGAGCCGTACGGCAGGGACTCGACTTCCTGTGCTTCCGCAGCGTATAGGAGAAGAACCTTTGAAATTTTCTCTTTCTGACCACTAGTAATGTTAAAGACAGAACTCTGACGCTTGAGGGTTCCTAGCACACTCAATGAACAATACTCTGCACGAATCATAGCGAACTTACCCGAATATACGCGAACGAACGTCATCCATCCTTTGCGTTTATCCCAGCTCACTTTCCATGCTAGGAGGCGCAGTGGTCCATCAGCTGACTCCATGTCCAAGCGAACGTCCATCGGGCTTGCCAGGAGCTCGCCAACGTAGTTCATTACCAATTCTGTTCCAATACTTTTCATAGCAGAACCGCAAAGAACAGGGAGGATCTCATTGCCTAGTGTAGCTTTACGAAGATGCGGCATGATTGCAGACACCTCGACATCAAGATACGATGAAGGTCCTGGCGGCAGAGCGAGTAGGTGCTCCATCAACTCATCAGAGTACATCGAGAGGTTTTCCAAAAGGGTTGTTCGAGCGGCTACAAGGTGCGGTATTATAGGATGATTTGCCGGAAGCATGCCGCTTGTCTTGAGTTCTTCGACCGTTCTAGGAAGGGATTGTGTAGTAGAGTGACCATCTTCCGACCATTTCCAAATCTCCCATTTTACCAGGTCGACCAGTCCTTGAACTCCTGGTTCCGCTCGCACGTAATCTTCAGGATGGAAGGAAGCAACTGGCAATGCTAAAGCCATGGGGTTTTGGTGCAGCCTATGGGTAAGCAGTGAGACCAACGACGACCTGAAAGAAGCACCCGGTCGGTCAAGTTTATTCAGAAACATAAGCCTGGTGGGAACACCATATCTAAATACGACTTCAGAAGGGTAAGCTGTCGAAATAAGATATGCACTTACCGATCCAGTTGTCGCCAAACGCCCTTGGTTTGTGCTTCAACTCCTTCCACTGAATCAATGAGGACGACAGCCCCATCAACGACGCGGCTTGCACTCTCCACCTCCATACCAAAATCAGCATGACCTGGTGTATCTATGAGATTAAAAGTCCATTTGTTCCATTTGACTGGAATGCTCGCAGACTGGATTGTGATGCCGCGTTCTCGTTCAGCAGGCAGAAAGTCTGTGGTAGTACTGCCAGTGTCAACTGAGCCAGGAGCTGCCAGGTAGGCCGACTTGTGTAGTATCGACTCCGTAAGCGTAGTTTTCCCAGAGTCTGTGTTATTTTAGATTGGTTTATAATACTGGTTCTGACGAACGCACCAATGTGGGCTACCAGCGCCATATTTCTGATAAGAGAAGTCTCATGGTGAGCCTGAGTAGCCAAAAAGCGTTGATTTAGAAACTTCAGTTGGTGGTCCCTCAGTGGTAACCATAAGACCCTACGGAGCATGACCTACGGATCAGTATACGGAATAATCCGAGGAGGTTTCGAATCTTCGATGCATGGCCTTGTGAATTTAATAAGACCAAACAGCCCGCCTTCCTTTTTGTTTGCAAGTTGAATGTGCCTTATCAGTACCCTTCCCTTATCCTCACAACGCTCATGTCTTCCGACGCTCCCAAAAATTTTGAGGACCGATTGCGACAACGCGCTTCTATCACTACGAACACGAACACGCTCGAAACCGTACCCGTGAACTATCAACCTCATGAAAATATTCCGAATACGCCACTTGCAGCATCCACAATATCATTTCTATTAGGATCTATCTTTTCTCTTGGTTTGACACTCTTTCTCACTGGAGGCATTTCTGATCGCTGGTGGGCCACATACCAACTTGGCTTCTTTCTTGCTGCCTGGTCTGGCTTCCACTGGGGAGAATTTGCAGTTACAGCAGGCTGGAACCGTGATAAATGCAGCGTTGACTGTATGTTTGTCTTGGTAACTCTGAGAGATATTTACTGAAGGATGTGGCAGCGTTCTTACTTGATAATGGCGCTATGTATCATATTGCCAACGGGTCTGCTCTGGTGGAATATCTAATTATATTATACCTAAAACCATCGCTTAAGGCTTACCACTATATCTCGACGATTGGTTAGTTGTGATTGGTTCCAGAGAATGAAGCTAATACATCTCCCCTAGGTGTAATCATGGTTATCATCGGACAGACACTTCGTGCATCGGCGATGATCCAGGCTTCGACCAACTTTTCTCATATTGTGGCTCTCCGCAAGCTGCCTTCGCACCGACTAGTAACTAATGGTATATACTCGTAAGTGGAACATCCTGACTGTACCATTACATATACTCAAGTGACTATAGGGTGTTCCGTCATCCATCGTACGCAGGATTTTTCTACTGGGCGTTAGGAACCCAGCTGGTTTTGCAAAACCCTGTCAGCTCTATCGGCTTTATGCTAGTCTTGTGGAGATTTTTCTCGCGTCGTATCAAAGGTATATATTCATTATATCAGTCGCGGATGCAATGACTGATTTCGGAGCAGTTGAAGAGAAGGCATTGATAAATTTCTTTGGAGAGGAATATGAAAACTATAGACGAAGGGTCAGCACCAACATTCCATTCATACGATAGACTCGAGAGAGTATTCAATCAAACATATTTTCGTCTGACGAGTTGGACCTACACTTCCAGGGTCTTCCTATACTGCAAGTAAGTTCCAATCATTTCGCTTAAAATATATGGTAAGTAATTCATGGAGAAGATACATTAACACCATCCAGATGTTTATGTAACTGGAGAGTTTAGGGTTTGACTTATATCTAGCTAGTGGTCTCCGACTTCGGCAAATGTCTCAATGAATAGTAGGGTAGAACATAGGGTTGATGGAGATTAATGCATATATGACATGGAATTTTGTATAATGCCCAGCTCCCCTTATAAACCACATCCCGTCTACTCCTGAGTGATGGTCGTGCGGTCGGATACATAGATACCATCCAAGAATTTACGGATATCCTTGTTCCGTACGCGGCAAGCACCCTGAATGGAGGCGGCTAAGGTAGCAGTTTAGTTGAAATCTCATGAGTAACAGAGAGATCATGCACCTGATTGCGAAACATTCTCAATATCATTGCCCTCAAGAATAAGCTCATCTTTTTGAGCCTTTGACTCTGAAATAGAAACTCCACCGAGCATCTTTACGTGTCGTACAGTCTATTTGCCTTGAGTAAAGCTGAAGTAACGCCATGAATAAGGATTCACCTTCTCTCCCAGGAAGTTACGGATCTCGATAGCGTTTCCACTATCTTGGATGATAGCGTTGATGGGGAAATGGGCATAGACAGCGCGCATTTTGTAGAGGAAGCCCTAAGTCTTCAGTGAGCAGTGAAAGACGTTCTGCATGTGGGTGCACAAACCTTAGTCACACCAGTGACCATGTTGTTAATCAAGCTCCGAATTGTCCGTAGACATGCAACGTGCTTGCGCCCACCTTGCCACACTGCAAGAGTGACCTTACTGCTCTTCTTGGTCTTTAACACTCGAATATCCATATCAACGTGACGGACATTCTTCGTAAGGGTACCCCGTGGGCCAGTGACTTTGATAATGCGTGACTTGATTTCAATTGAAACACCCTCAGGGACCTCGAGTTCTTCGGTTTGGAGAACGTCCCGCATCTATGTGCGAAGTCAGCTACTTCATTCGATATCGAGACATCCTCGATGCGGGTAGTCAATCCATCATCATCCCGATGTCCAATTCTCGCCAAATTTCTCCCAGAGACGTAAAGACGAACACCATGGAGGCTGACCGAGCCGCATCTGAATTCAGCAAGAACTCACCTTGCGATCGTTGGTTTTCTTGAGGTCGGTGGGCGGCTGTGTATGTTCCGGGGGTGGACAGAAGTGGCGGACAACTGCGAGCGGAGTTTAAAGTCCAATTAGAAGCGGCTATTGTCAGCTGTCTGTCGCACTGCTTCTTCACTCAAACCACCATCATCGTTTCCGTTGGGCTTCGTGGTCTGTCATTGACGGCTGAGTAAGACCGCCATTGGAAAAACGGGTTTCTAGCGCCAGTCGATCGTTCAAGAGTTTTGTGTTTTTACCAAGATCTTTACTTCTCACTTTCTGGGTGAGATCGTGCTGCATTTGCGGTGACTGTCTCGCGCTTCGTTGAGAATTTTAAAAAAACGACTGTCCCATGTATTCTCAGCCCCACATGTACGGGCAGGTGGCTTATGCACCACCACCAAACTATCATCAACCCGGATCTTCTGCTTACCCTTATCAGCAACCACCTCCACCTCCCGCGCCCGTCTACTTTGTGGATCCCAATTCTTTTCGCCGTGATTATGCAGCGCGACTGGCAGAGCTCACCATTAACTCCAGACCTATCATTCAGACCTTATCGATGATTGCTCAAGAGTATTCAAAGTGGGCTGAGATTGTCGCTCAATGTTTGGAAGCCCATATTCGAAGGGTGAGTCATCGTTGATATCGTTTTTGTGGCATGTTGTTGTCAGTTGGGTAGTTGGCACATGGCTCTTATCTGTTAATTTGCTGCATCGCTTTGCGGTTCTACCATGTATTTAGTTACTGTCTCGTAGTTTGAGTAAAGATATCCTCGCATGGCCTGGTGGCCCCGCTGCACGGCGGATGGAGGACGTCGTACTACTAAGAATTATGTCGCTGTTCTCAACGTGGCAGCTCAACGCTTTTCTTTCTGATGCCGGTTGTATTATGGACATGAAGCTGACTCATGCTTTCCTTTTTGGTGTGGTTTTCTCGCATCGCTAGGTTCCTCCGTGGATTAAGCTCCCAGGTTTCTACTTACTCGATGCGATATCGAAGAATGTCTATGACCCGTATACGCGCCATTTTGCTCCCTTCGTCATTGGTTTATTCCTGGAAACTTACCAGCAGGTTGATCAGGCGACTCGCAGCAAGATGGAAGAAATGCTTTTGACTTGGCGAACTGCCTCTCCGACCGGCAAGGAACTGTTTGGTGTCATTCCACAGCTTGCTATTGAGCGTGGAATATGGGGTGGAGATTCGAATCCAACAGGAGTGAGTTTAACTTTTGATGATTCCGCTGCTTTAGTAAACCGAATATACTTTCTTAGGCAACATCCGGCCAGATATCGAGAGCACAAGTCCTGAGCGAACTTGAATTTACCCTGAGCCAAAAGGAACGCGCCCTGCAATCAAATGCTTGGGACACCACTGCACAGAGGCATGTACAGATTCTGCAACAGGTGCGCATCGTCCTGCGTTGACATTGTCTATACGCTTATCTCGAGCAATTTAGCTGCGCAAGCTTGTTGAAGCAGGTGTTTCTCAAGATGAGCTCCGTCAAATCCTGACCCAGCTGAGATCTTTATCACAAGGCCCTCAACCCGCCGCGGCCGCTCCTCAAACAACTGCTACATCATATCAATACCAAGCTCAGCCTGTATACCCTCGCCAAGCTACGCAGCCTGCTTTTCCACCTCCAGTATCACAACACCGTCCATCTACTACTTATACATCTTACACCTTGCCATCCATTAATCAACCTAAAACTGAACCGGTCGACTCTGCATCTCTTTTATCGAGCGTGAAATCTACAGGTGTCCCGTCAACTGATATCGCTGGACTTTACAGCGCTCTTTTGAAGGCCGGCATTGTGGCCGGCACTGGTACGCCCGTTGGTGCCGGAGCGCCTGCCACTTCTGAGGACACTACTGTATCATCAACGTCATCTGAAAACTTGAGTCGGGATGCTGCAAGAGCATATCGCAAATCAGTTTTGTCGCAGAACATCAGGCTAACGAACGCTGATATTACAAGGTATGGTTGATACCTTTCGCTACTGGTTAGTGTTAACGCTGTAATGCAGAAAACGTCCTAATATTGACCGTTTGTTGTATGATCGATTACCCGCCCAGTGTAAGCAGTGTGGTATCAGATTTTCGGATGATACAATAGGAAAGAAAGAGATGGAGGATCATCTTGACATGCACTTCAGACAAAACCGTAAAGCAAATCAGAGCCTTGGCCGTGGACACAGTCGCAGTTGGTTTGTTGACCTTGATGTACGATTTCCCTTTTTGTTGTACCCTAAACATACTCATCATCTTTCGCAGGATTGGGTCCATGAAAGTCGTGTGGATGTTAAGGGTAAAGGTCGTGCTGATGGTCCTCGACCTACGACCAATAAGGCTGCACTTGCGGTAGATGCAGCACGACGTGATGCTGAGCTGCGCACACAGTTCGTTGTTGTGCCATCGGGCGACGAAGCGAAGCCCTTGTCCTGTCCCATATGTAAAGAGACTTTGAAGACAGAGTTTCTAGAGGATGACGAGGAGTGGGTCTGGAAGAACGCTATCAGAAAGGACGAGAAGGTGCGTCGCTGCTTGTCCATGAAATAAGGACTTCAATAACCGTCTTCATTGGCCTAGATATATCATGCGACATGCTATTCTGAAGCTATGAGTTCGATGCATACTCTGGCTTCGAGATTACGTCAAGACACGACCAGTCGAAGCAGATCTGGCACGCCAGATGCTTCCAGAGCTACGCCCCAAAAGGGCAACTCAGGTATACGGTCTTCCCAGTCCCGATCCCCCGACTCTAAACGCAGTACGCTCAAGCGCAAGGCGAGTGTAGATGATTTCAGTCGGTCGTCTGTAAAAATGGAGAGTAATGGAACACCGCCTTTGAAGAAGATGGCGCTTGCAGCCTGAGAGTTGGATTATAGACTTTCCACATCTTTATTGGAATACTTATTGAGCATTATCACATGTATTAAACAAGCGCATATCATATACATCATGATTGAATTGATTTATAAGTGAGGTGACTGAGTTTTCAGAATTGTCGTTGAATTGTTATTATAAATTCGGTTGACTTGCAGGCGCCGGCCCAGTACATCATAGTAAATGCATTGTGGTCTTTGTTCCACGCGCTTTCCGCATTCTCCGAGCAAGCTCGTTTCTTCGGCTGAATGCAACAACTCAACCAACAACTAGTACGTTCCATTCGATGTCGCTCTCAGACCTTTTGTCGCTACACCAAAGTTTTGGAAGTGGGGATTTCAACCGCAGTGAGGATCCTATCGTCCATCATTACCCATTCAAGTTCAAATCTCCCTTACTACCCGAAATCGCAGCCCCATCTCTCCCAAACACTCATTTGTTTGAAACGCTGAAGAGTATCGACGAATTCTCAAATAACCTGACTCTGAGAGATGTCGAAATGCAGGTACGCCATCATGCCTAGCCTGTCCCACTTTCGTGAACAAACCTATACTAATCGTTTGCACGCCACCCCTAGGCTCCTCTATCAGAGGAACTGACCATCGTTGTCCTTGATACGAACATACTGCTGGACTATCTTGATGTAATACAAGTATTCGTCACGGAGGTTGAAGAGCAGGGATTGCCTGTATTGATTATTATCCCTGGTGTCGTGATTTACGAGCTTGATGGGTGAGTATGGTGGCAAATTGCATGAAGAGCGCTCAACTGATATGATGATTTATTAGGCAGAAGAATCGCGAGAGACTCTCTTGGTTTGCCCGTAGAGCATCATCATGGTTGCTGAAAAAGGTCAAGGAACGGAGGTCGGTCAAAGGTCAGGCCCTGAACGAGACGTGCAAATCCTCGGGAAATTGGAAAAAGAGGGACCTGGATGCCGTACTAGTGAGTATTGTTATAAGTCCTTGTTGCATCTTTGATGATAATAATTTTGATGGTAGGAATTTGGTTCTGAACGTAGCAACGACAGCTTGATTATCGATTGTTGCAAATATTTCCTACGGCAACGACGAACGTTTCTGTGCAGCAAAGACAAGCTTTTGACCGTGGAAGCTGAAAGTGAAAGTAGGTATATGAATATGATCTGTCATGCACAAAGTTCTCATACGTAATTGACGCGGGAAGGTGTGTTGACAATATCGCCCGGCCGCGACACATTTTCTAGTCGTGATATTGCTCAAGCTCTCTTTGGGTTCGAGGCTTCTCGCTTCAGATTCAGTGGATATCGTCCAACATATCGAAATTCACTGGAAAATTTAATACAAATAACGCCTACGCCAGAACCAGATGATGACGGAATGGATGTTGACGATGATGCCTCTTCTGTGCCTCAGCTTTCTTACCCAAGCCATTCACTGGATCTCCTCCACCTGCAAGTGATCGATTATTTCACGGGGTTGCTCCTGGACCTAGTTGTTCGTGTAGCGGGCCCTGACGTGCGGAGCTTTGGCTGCAGCAACTCAGCATCAAAACATGCACCTTCCTATTCAAGAAAGAGTTTCACAACTTGGGATGCTCCAGATTGTTTGAACTACCTAGGCGGGAAGAAACGCCTGCCTAGGACTAGTCCAAGGGTGGACACCTTCATGACACGGCCGTACGAAGGCGTGGGGGCACGGAGAGGCCAAGATTGGTCCCGACGGGACTGGGAGACGGCGTTAAGGGGGCTGAGGGAAATAGGCGATGACTGGCAAGAAGAATCTATTCGTGAGTCGGTACCTGCCGCAGAACTTCACATCAGCCGTGTGTTTACGATACCGATGCGGCCAACTGGGCTGTGACTCCCATGAAACCGCCCGTAGCCAGTGATACTGATGGAGATGTAGCCTGGGCGTGAGGCTATGGGACCTATATGATACTAGTTCTATAGCTAGAATTGCTTAAATGTTGATTTGACTGAATACCTATTTTATCTAATCACAGTCCAAATTCGGCAAGGGTGAAATCGTTCTCGGTTAGGTTCTTGTTTAGCGGTTTCTCTCCTCTTCGCTCTCTTTTTCCTCCTCTCCCCGTCAAGAGCTTCATGGCTAAACGACGTACAATTTATATTCTACTCATCCTCCTCGCTCTCGTTCTATTCGGCACTGTCGTCGTCTTGTCGTCCATCTCCTACTACCTTTACATCAATACCGCAGCATATCTTTCAGACGGGGAGGTGCCAGTGTTAAGCAATACAACTCGCTGGAATGCAACGGAACATGGAAAGCTTGAGAGGATACCTCGTATCATCCACCAGACTTGGAAGTCAGAGACACTTCCAGCTGACTGGAAACACCTCTCTGAGGCATGTCGAAACATGATGCCTGACTAGTCCGTATCCGTTTCATCTCCGCTTCCTGTAGTGCTTATCATTATTCCAACAGTGACTACATGCTCTGGACTGACGCCAGCTCCCGCGAGTTCATCGCAGAGCACTACTCCTGGTTTCTTGACACGTTTGACAACTACGATTTCACGATTCAACGAGCTGATGCTATTCGTTATTTTGTTCTTTATCACTATGGAGGAATATATCTCGACCTCGATGTTGGATGCCTGCGACCACTGGATCCATTACTGGTATTTCCCGTCATTTTACCCAAGACAATACCCGTCGGCGTTTCCAATGACCTCATGTTTGCGGCAAAGGGCCATCCTTTCCTATCCCAAACCATCCACAACCTTGTCACATTTGACCATTCTTGGATATTAAACTATCCCACCGTCATGTTCTCCACAGGACCCATGTTCCTCTCCATTCAGTACAGCCTTTACACTGCGTCACATCCTATTACATCCTATGAACCAGGAGATGTTCGAATCCTCCCAAAGTCTCTTTACGGCAAGAACGCTAAACCAGAAGAAGCTCCTCATTCTTTCTTCGCCCATTATTACGGCAGCAGCTGGCATGCCGATGATGCCGCCTTAATCAGCTTTTTGAGTACATGGGGTAAAGGAATGATGTGGTTGGGTTTGGCTATACTAGTCTATGGCATCTACAAGCTCGCGTTTCCTAGCAAGCAACGCAAGTATAGCCTCAGGAGAATTGGGGGATATGATGTCCTATTGCCTAGATGGACTCAGCGTAATGGGCGCTGGCACATCGATATGCGGTGGTCCTTCCTTCCAGCATCTGGTGCTTCTACGCAACCATCATCTCCCGTTGACTCCGCTCTTCAGTCACCATTGGAAGAACATGTTTCATTACTTCCCCTTCCCTTCGAGTTGAGAGCGGACTCACCCGCACTCACTGATTTACCTCCTGTGGACATATTTTCGACTCCGAGTTATCGCGCGCCATCATCCTTTCTTGATACTGTGCGTCGCGTACGGGATCGTGCCACAGGTTATTTGAGTCTATCACGAGAGCCACCCGCGTTGCCACGCGCACCATCTCGTAGCCGGCGGCAACGATCTAGGGGTGTCATGTTCTTCCTCCCGGCTATCTTTACTCAGTCCCAGAATATAGACATTTCCATGCGCAGCCCGCCTCCACAACCATCTTCTGGACGGAATTTACCCCCTGAGAAGGTTTGGCAAGGGGCTGAAAGCAGGGTCGGGGATGAATCAGCCGAATTTCATCAAGGCTGCTCTCAATCACCTCGCCCACAATTGGAGAACCGTCTTCCGCATTCATCTTCGAGTCCGCTTATTGATCTCGAACAGCAAAATTCATAGCATTACGATGAGACATTTGACTTTATTCGATACTACTCACTACTCTAGTAAAAAAAGCTATTACTAAACCCTGCTTCACCTACGACACTGTGGAACGCGTTTAGATACCAGATTCTGCTTTTGAATGATCATTTCTACGTATATATATCTATATATACTGCATGGGACATGGCCCATGATAATTCGTACACAGACGTGGCGGTTTGGAACTACTCTAATTATTCACCAAATTCTATTTATATTTCGATGACAAATCATTATGCTGTGTGCGAAATCCCGAATCTAAATATATGTTTTCAAGTCCGTGCTCAAATGTGATATCAGTCATGCAGAATTAATTGGTGTTCAAACGTCAAGTAAGGTTTGTGCGCTGCTCAGTGAAACACAAGCGGTACCGAGAGACTCGCGAAGGAAAATAAGCAGCCAACCTTGGGTCTCCTGCTCGACGTGATGCTCGATATGTTGCATTCCAGCAGCTACACTTCGTTTGTCATTCAAATAGCAAATAAACTAGTGAAATAAACTATTATTGAAGGGTTTATTGGTCTAAAAAGACTGCGACGAGATCCGAGACAGGTTTGAGTCAAAATCTAGATGCTGCAGAAAGTCGCCCCTACTTACTCATCGTGATGATTTCTCCGGTAAGACGGCGACGGATCTCATAGACACCGATAAAGTCAGCATAGCTATTCCGCTCACAGCATAAGTAATGGACGGCCCGAAGGTCCAATATGAAGCGCATGCTGACAAGCAGCAGTCAGTCAGCCTTTGCACCTTTTGGACATAACTTAAAAGCTTACCAAGCAACGGCCCTATTGCACGACCCAGCTGACCTGATGATCGGAATTCACCTAGTGCCTTGCCCTTGGCCAACTCAGGGTGTTCGGCTACGGGTTTTCCCGTATCTTTATTGAAGCCTTCGTTACACTGAAGGGAGGCGTGTGCAGTAAGCGAGCTTACGACTGTCGCGGAAGTGAAAGCCAGGCAGACCGCTGCGGCTCGAAGCAGTCCAACGGCAATCTTTGGCTGGGTGGATACGAAGTGAGGCAGGATGGCTAGGAACACGAGGCCCAGTGCGCAGCTCGTGACCCCTCGTTGTGCCATTTTTCCCTCTCCTACTTTGGAGATAGCACGACGGACGTATCCTCCCTGTAAAAGAGCACTGATAATGCCAATGGAGCCAATTAATGCTCCGTTCTGTGTGTTATTCCAATCAAATACTAGTTATTGGAGTTTGAGCGTACGATTTAGGGAGTATTTTAACGCTCACGCACAATCGAAGGTAAGGAAAGTGAGGGTGAATTCCACGCCTGAGAAGATTCCTAAGAAAAGGAAATGGAGCTTGCGCAAGACCCGTAGAAGTTCAGTCCTCTCTTGTACACTCCGCACCATGGAAGCAGCCTTCGACTTCTCGTTGACATGAACTTCTAGAAGATCATCGTTATCGCGCTTGCCAGGCTGGGTATTTCGGGTCTCGGGAAGGGCAACTGTCAGGAACAAGGTCTCTGCGACAAGCAGCACGAGCGTCAATATTGCCGGGACCGCGTAGACATTCAATTCCATTTGTAGAGACCCTAAAGATAGGGGAACTGGCCTCGAGGCGAAATAGGCACCGATTGGAGGCCCAATACAGAAACAGATAGCAAACGCGATCCCAACGTTGGCAAGGGCCTTAGATCGATTATTGGGCGTTGAAACATCCGAAAGGATGGCGCTGTCAACAATAACGGTTAGCTCCAGTTCCTGGATTATGACGAAAAACTGACGTAGCAAGCTGCACGTTGCCTTCACTAAGACCCCCAATGACGCGGGAAAGCATGTAAGAAGCAAAAGTGGTAGACTGGATCCAACTGGCGGAAATATGTTCAGGAACTTGATGATAAGATGACTTCAGCAACTCACATGATCGCAGACAATATGTTTCCTATCATACTAACCAAAAGGACGTTCCTGCGCCCATACTTATCGGAGAAGGATCCTATGTGCGGCGATACCAAGAACTGTAAAGTGCTGCAAATACTAAGTGAGTGCAACTGGAAATGTAACTCAAAGACGTACGAGAAAGCAGAACCCATCAGACCACCTTCAAGGAATTATCAGATCACCATGAACCTTGTCGTATGGCTTAAACTAGACCAACCAAGGAAAACCACATCCCATCTCTGGGAGTTTTGTAGTGGCTTATAGAAGATGCCTCGCACCGCCGAAACAAACCACAGCGTTCTGGAAAGGAGGCCATTGGGGTCGGAGATTTCTCTCTACATAATCACTGAATCAAAACTGGAGACACATGGAATGGGTGCTCACCACCGTATACCACTCGATTATGCGAGGAAACAAGGGTAGAGGAATTGTAAAGGCTTTGCCAAGGCTTCAAGTTAAGACAATTTTCAAAACTGAGCACATTCACTCACCAAAGAGATCAAGAATGAGCGACAGAAAAACTATACGTTCTACTTTCCCCATATTCTCTTTCCGAGGCGCAAGCTTAGAGGATAATATTCACGACCCGCGTTGAACGGTGAATATGATAAGTCAAGTCGAAAGTTTGGCGATTTAAATGACGGGAGTTCAGTTAATGGGAAAAGTGACTCGCAAACCAGCTGCAAGTAATAATGTACCAAGAGCGTCACTTGTTTAGAACGATGGTGTGTGCTGAGGCGGTATGTAGGCCGTGCGGCTGCATCGCAGTTCATCTGATCATCACACAGTGTGCACTGGTGATCAGTTGCGTGGGTACTTCCCCCGAAAGGGGGTACAATAAGTCAATAGTCCCCACACCTACTACACACACAAGACTTTCTGCTGCTATGAATCTAACGTATTCGATGCTTCCATCTCTGTGCCATCATCATCTAATTCGGCAACACCTCCTGCTACTACACCTCGGAACTGCTGGTCTTCAGAGGCCTGAGTAAGACCAGTCTGGAAATGCGAACTTGTCTCAGTCTTGGTGACCTCTCGCAATGCCATCGTGGCATACGCGGCCGTCCCAAGTGTTAATGTGATCTGAAGCGCGGAAAATTTCCCATCGTCGACGACAACTGGTGGGTCAAATCCGAGGAGCTTGTCTTCGTCTGCTTGTGCAAGCGGGACATCTGGGTCTGTGTACCTGAGTGTAGACCATGAGAGATCTTTTGGAACCTGGAGGATTTTTCGGTAGGAGCCATTAAGAGTGTACTCTCTGGGGATGTTCTGTTAGTTTCGCTTACGGCAGGACAGGTCTGCGTACTTTTGTTTGCGGATGAAGTTATCCGGGTCGAGCCCATCCAAGCGCAGGAATTCCCGATAGCGCTCCCCGAGCGTACCGCCTGGGTAATCAACATCTCTACCTGGGAGGGGCATGACTACGTCGAATATTGAGTACCGGTGGGCATCTTCCTCAGTGAGTATTTTGATACTGGGTGCAACATAAGCAGCCTTGGCAGCTTTCTTGCGCTCACGAGAGCTCATACCTCAAACGACAAATCTTCAATTAGAAGACCATAAAAAAAGAAAAGAAACCAACCTTTTCCTTCTGGCATGGCTTGCTCCTCATTACCCGCATCATCGTCCACTTCCATCTCATCGTTCTCTCCACTCTCTCCCTTGGCGGCCGGTTCGCTCTCGAAGACGAGATCACCAGGTACCGCTTTGTCGGGACCATGTATGCGAATTCGCTCCGAGACGATGGCATTCCACACGTAGGATTGGTATGCATGGACATACATGAGCCGCAGGTTTCGAGGAATCTGAGTTGAACTACATGAATAACAACAATATTCCTCCGACAAACTCTTGACATACCGTGGACAGGGCACCCATTGCGTTCCTGGTTTCTCCACCTTGTTTCTTGTAGCTCTCGAGAATGCAGCGCTCCGCAACCACCCGTCTGGGCATTAAAGCCAGGGCACGATCCAAATTACCATCCACTAACCATGCATCACGGGCTGCGACAACTTCAGGGTGTTCTCCAGGCCGGTTTTGGAGGATGAGGGAGACAGCTTTGTGCCAATCAGATTTCAGAATTGCCAAGCCAATGGAGTGAGTTGGCACTGCGGCCGTCCCAAAGCGCTGCATTCCTGGAGTTGTATTTCAGACGAATCAGTATTTTGCTGGATATCAAACTCACCGTAATAATTGATGAATCCTTTGTGCTTGATCGAGTTCATGGCACGGTCAAGAGTTCCTACATTTTCTACCTGAACATTACTTTGTAACCTTGTCAACCAAACTTCAGAGCAATACCACTTGAAACATACCGAAGTGTGATAACGAAGGCATTTCCTTTCAGCATGCCAAGCTCTAAACCAGCCTTGCGATAATTGAAATCCGCTATTCTGACTCCACGGTCGCCACGCTGGGATAGTATCTCTTGCACCGACCGCCTGTTGGATTGATTCGCAGATTTCCATACATCCTCCACAGTTTTGTTCCCGCGTCGCAACGACACACGCTGGACAGTGACACCGCGTTTGTCTTTTGTCCCTGCGACAGCCAAATCTTTTATGTTTACATGGAGAGTACGTGATAAGTAGCCGAGAGCGTCTTGGGTATCACGGTTCGTTTTCTGGAGAGTGAAATGAATATAAGGAGGATGATTTCCTCTGTCTGAGCGTTCGCCTCGTCCTATAAAGATAACAGAAGAATGATAAGAGATCCCTTATAACAGATGGTGAAGCACACCTCCACGACCACCACGACCACCACCCCGACCACCACCGCGCCGTGACCATTTTATAACTATGCGAGATCCATTGTCCCCAGCAGGGGTCGACATGTCAGTCTCGCTGTCAAGCTTTCCGCCAAATAACTCTCGAACAACTTGATGCAGAGCCGTCCGATCCGTCTTGGAGGAAATCGGCTGCAAAGGGGTTAAGAATTGATAAGAAGAGAGCCTGGTCATCACGTCTTACCTCGCTGAGGACTTTTCTATGATCTTCTCTGTCTCCTCCCTGCCGGCCACCACGACCTCGACCACGGCCACCACGACCACCACGGTCACCGCGACCGCCTCGGTTCTTTCCTCTTTTCACTGTGTCATCGTCCTGTGATGTATCCGCTTCTTCTGATGGCTTCACGGCATCTAGGGTTTCAATACTACCCTCTGTGGTTTTGGTAAGTCGACCTCCCCAACCGCTGTCGGTCACTCTTGGAGGCTCGCGTCCTTCGAGGAACATCGTTTTCAGTTGGCCGATAGAAGCCTCGCTGAGATACGGAGCCAGTTTTTCTGTGAATTGATCGTTCCAAGGTGTGTCCGCCGGAGTGGAATCGTCCTTGCCCTTTGCTTCAGTGTCAGCAGACGGTTCTTCTGCAGTATTCGACTCAGGGTTGGTGACTAGCTCCTGGGGTTGAGCCATTGAGGCCTCAGCAACGGCAGTGCTAGAACTTCCCTCGTCGTTACCTTTTCCCTTCTTCGAAGATGACTCTGGCATGTCCAACGACTTGAGATGGATAACCTGGTTATCTTGATTCACTTCGAATACCAAGAAGTCTGTAAACCTATGACACATTCATGTCCAGTTGTAGTTCCACCGTAAACACGAACACTTACCGTTGTTTTATGATACCGCTGATGGGGGGAACATCCCGGCTTATGTATTCGGAAATCCCAACATCGGTCTGAAGGACCTGACGAAGGCCGTTTGACGCGAACGAAGGTGCTATGCCAAGGAGAGCATGGCTAGGAGGAAGGACGCTTTCAGCTGCAACTGCTGAAGAACCCTCTTTTGAGTCTGTAACAACAAAAGCCGCACCCGTGAGTGGGGAGGTATCTGCGACGATGTGCTCGTCGGCGTCGAGTTTGGTGCGTTTGGGTGAACGAGCAAGTTCTTCGTCGTTTTCACGTTCCCGGATAGCTGCAGACGACATTTGGTTGATCGAGAACAGTCAAAAAGCCTGAGAATAGATAAGATAGCAAACCCAAATTTATTTCCGATTATCATAGATTTCGAAATCAAACTCATCCTGCTAGTGACCATCATGTCGTTTCCTCATCTTCAGACATACGACGAGCGAGCAAAGAAACATACCAATAAAGCCGCGAGGGCTTTGCTCGCAGTAATGGAGGAAAAGCAATCAAATCTTTCTGTTAGCGTCGACGTGACTAAATCCAAAGACTTCTTTGACATCATCGAGGCAGTTGGTCCTCATGTTTGTCTTATAAAGGCATCTGTCACTTCTTCAGAAATCTCACTTGATGCTTATGGCCCTACCGAAAGACCCACATTGATGTACTGGAAGATTTTGACGCGACTGTAATCGAGCGCCTCCGAGAGCTTAGTGAAAGGCACAAGTTCTTAATATTCGAGGATCGTAAATTCGCCGACATAGGTAAGATATTGCAGATCTCGGATGATAGCTTACTGAGTGTCACGATTCTCAGGAAATACCGTGGCGTTACAGTATTCAAAAGGGATCTACAAGATCGCGGACTGGGCTCATATCACCAACGCTCATGCTGTTCCGGGGCCATCGATTATCACTGGCCTCGCCTCAGTTGGCATTCCCAAAGATCGGGGACTTATACTCCTGGCAGAAATGAGCTCCAAGGGTGCATTGACCACTGGGTCATATACAGAAGATGCAGTTCGCATGGCTCGAGCTCGCAGGGATTTTGTCATCGGCTTCATTGCTCAACATCGTATGGAGGGTATTGGTGCATCTGATACCGACGACATCGCGGAGGAAGATTTCTTGGTTCTCGCGCCAGGAGTAGGCTTAGATGTCACAGGCGATGCTATGGGTCAGCAATACCGCACTCCAGAGCAAGTCGTTTTTGAAAGTGGTTGTGACGTTATCATTGTTGGAAGAGGCATTTATGGCAAAGGTGAAAATGTGGATGCACGGGAGGTTCTTAAGCAAGCTCAGAGATATCAAGTTGCTGGTTGGGAAGCATACAAAAAGCGCGTCCAACATACATAAGTATGTAGTAGGGTATAAATAACCACACGAGCTTACCTGGTAACAATCCCATATTTGACTTGATGGCGCCCCACATCTTTATCCGACACCACCACCATCCAGTGTCTTTGTTTCCTGTTGTCTTCTCTCTTCCTCTAGTGCTTCTCTTTCTTCTGCCTCTACGACTTCGACATCGAGAGGGAATGTGAGTATTGCAGCAACACCCGTCAGTTGATTCAGCTCTGTATCCTCATAAGTACGATATACAGAAGCACGTTTAGCCACATACGTTGGCCAGACTCGTGCATGCTCGAGAACATGACAACTTCTGCACCCTTTTGTTGTACTCCTTCGACGAGTTCAACATATGTCTTCCGCAACTTCGGGTCACTCGCACTGTCCGAATTACTTGAGCTGCAGTATGCCAGTGTGACACACAATCATCTCACCGGAAAAGCTCGTCGGAGATGAGGAGTGTCCCTATGGCTCCACGATCTGCCGCTAAACGGACATGATCAGGACCATACCAGGCACGCATCTCGTCCACACCAAGCATCTTGAAGAACCTGACAAAAGAGATCAGCATCGATAGTACAGCTACTCCAGGCGCACACATACTTATCAAGGACTATTCCCTCGCGCGCAAATTTCGTTTCTTTGAGTTGTGCAACGATCTGTAAGTGCAATAAACACACCTATACGACAAAGTCTTAAACAAAAGGCCTACCTCTGGACTCTTGAGAACTTCAACTAGACTGTGGACATGCGCACTACTGACATGCACTTTCACGGTCTTTTCTCGCAAAGTTTTGGATAACGTTTTGTCCCCTCTTCTCCCTGCTTCTATCACCATGGCATTGAAAACGCCTTCTCGTACCCAACCTGGGCTTGCAAACACAATTGCCCGCAGACTAGGCGACGTATAAGGTATGTGTCGCACAAATGCATCATAAAGTGTGGCATAAAATCTCGCCATTGCCTTCTCGTATTGAGACGTTCCAGGTGCAGAAGCCTTGCGCGGGATGGGAACCGATATCCGATGGGTGACCAGTGTCATGTGTTGTGAAAGGAGACAAAATGCAGCTGTGCCTTCTCCGCATACAACTGCGCCTACCTCTGCGCCGCGTCCTGGCACACAAGATTCCTCGACGCGAGCGAGGGCCACACTGTCCCATCCATCAACCTTCTCGATCCGTACATCGCGGTTACTCTCAATGTCAAGCGTATGAAACGCGCCCATCTTCACATGTCGATTTTCAGATGCAACAGGGCCAGAGATATGAAGTGCCGCAGTTGTTGTGGGTGCTGCAGATGAAGATCCTGCAGGAGATGAAGCTTGATCTGATGACGACGAAGGTGCTCCTGATGAGGAGAATTCGACTCGGGATACCTGGATAGTGAGGTTCAACTTGATACGATGGGATTCAGTAGATCCAGTAGCAGATACATTCTGTATGCGACTACCAAATATTTAGCATGTAAGGGAATCGCTGATCACGCAAATGTCCTACCGAATTGCTGGTGCTCGCACAAGGTCACCTTGCTGTATAATGTTGTAGAGATGCCACATATCTTCATCGTCCTCGGGTCGGAGGTTGACATAGCCCTGTTCAAATCAATTATCGATCATTTACTAAAGAACATCCTGAACAACTCACAGACCTGTTTTTGTCGACATATTTACCGACAAGCTTCATCGTGGAGAGTGATTGACGTAAAGCTTGGAGCTGAAGCTACGCCCGAAAGGTGCCCTAAACAAGTAATCGCGTTTTGTGCCCTTACTGTTCACTGAACTTGCTATCATCCTCATAATTCTCCAGATATTCACAGAGTTAGTAGTGGAAATTATGGACAATGTGTGAGTCAGAAATGAACACACAGCAACTTCCTCCGACTCATCACGACCAGAATACATTCAAAGTTAAACTCTCTAGCATCGCGTCTCGTAGAATCCAATGATTCCCGGGAGGAAGATGAAGAAGACGACGATGTTATATTCGCAGAACTTGAAGCAGAGATAGAGAACGATGCTGATGCAACAGTGCGAGATCGGGGCCTGGAGCAGCTCAGGCTCGAGTGAGTCGTGCGTTCCATTGGTGTTCGCTACCCGACAAACGACATAAACGTCTGCAGAATGCAAAGAGCCAAAGAAATGAGAGAAAATGCCCATGGGAGATACATGGAAATCACGAATGAGAAAGAAGCCATCCGGATAAGTGCGTGAGTTGCTCACTCTGCTCGGCTCGTTCTTGGCTACATCATCGTGCTTTTAGGAATGAGCCCCACTGCGTGATTCATTTTTACCATAGTAATTTCAGGAGATGCGAGATCATGGACAAGCACCTCGCAGTGAGCAAATTTTCGTGCCTTGAAGAAACCAGACTGCTGATGGACTCATCAGAAACTCGCGCCGAAATACTATACTACACGTTTTATTCGTGTGTTCGTGGAGAACGTCCCATGGCTAGTTGAGAAGCTTGCCATTAAAGTCCTTCCGTGCCTGATGTGCTTCATCGACGGGGTCTCGAAAGACCGGTATGTCTTGTGGGTTCGTGTCAATGTCATTTAGTCACTCATTTATTCGTAGTCTTATCGGGTTCGAAGAGCTCGGAAATAATGACGCGTTTGAAACTGCGGTACTCGAGCTTAGACTAGCGAGCAGCGGTAGTGATCTTCTCTATACCTCGTCATCTATGTCTAATTGACTTTCACAGGTGTCCTTCAAAAAGCACGAAATGCTTATGAATCCGGTGTCACATACAACGTCTCGTCGTCTTCAAACACAACAAAATTACGAAGGGGTGGGCAAACGGATCAGGATGACGACGTGTTTGATCTATGAAGGTTTGCTCCACCACTCTATCTGTCATATCGTGTTCCTAATGCTATGTCTAAATCGTGCCGATCACTCTTCACCAGGTGACTTATACCTCCTAATAGCCCTCACCCTCGCTTCAGCATGGTTGACGATGGGTCTCGGATACCCCAATTTATCAGCAACCTTGACCGGAGGGTTGTGGATATCTACATTCGTGGACTAACATCAGTTGAAAGTCAAGCAGCCAGTCAACCTACACTTACCAGATCCATAAAGATTCTTTAGCTCTGGTACGAATGTCCTTATAAATTCACCTGTTGGGTCTGCCTTGGAGGACTGTGTATAGGGATTGAAAATCCGGAAATAGGGCACTGGATCTACTCCAGTGGAGGCACTCCATTGCCAACCACCGTTGTTGCTGGCAAGATCACCATCTATGAGCTTTTCCATGAAATACTGCGAGCGCTCGTCAGAGAAGTGCACGAAAATGAAAATAAGGAGACGAGCTCACGCGCTCTCCTAGCCGCCAATCCAACATAAGGTCCTTCGACAGGAACATAGCGACAATCATGCGCATACGGTTATGAGTCCAGCCTGACGGTCTGATGAAGCAGCACCAACGAATATACATAAAACATACCCATAGTGTTTATCTGCCTCATCGTGGCATCGACGATAGGGATGCCAGTTTTTCCCTCTTTCCAGGCGTTTAAATGCACCTCGTTGATCTCCCACTTAACATCAGCAAACTTCTCCTGAAAGGGTCGGCCCATGGATACTCGCGGGTAGTGTGCGAGGACATCGGTGTAAAAATCTCGCCAGGCTACTCCATCATACGTCAATTATGTGTTCGGGGCAACTGAAAGTAACGAACCGAGTTCCTGGACCCAGCGACCTACGCCTGACGACCGTCCAGCCTCTACTTTCTGGATTCTGAGAAGCTTCATAGTTTGACGAACGCATTCCCTGACAGAAATGACCCCAGCAGACAGATAGGGGCTCAACCGCGATGTAGTGTCCTTGTCTCCTCTGTCACGGGCCTCATCATACAAGAGGATTCGGCTGCGTTTGTCGGAATTCTCTGCCCCATCAGCCAGGGGATCAACTACGCCAAGCTGCGTCGCGCGCGCTTTTGTGTATAAGAACCGGGAGAGCATCTGATAAATGTTTAATTGCGAGTTCCTCTTCTAGTGTGATACTTGCCTCCTTAGCAGAAGATGTTCCTGCTGGCCATATTTTGGTCATATTGGCGGTCTCTTCAGGATCAAGTTCGAAGCCATGAACAGATACGGGTACATCAGCGTCGAACAACGGCTCAAATACGTGATTCTCCCTGATCGTCGAGGGGTTAGGTTTTGGAGATGGGAACTCGTTCAAATAATCTGAGAGGTTCGAATTTAAAACGCCAATCCAGTTTCGTTGATATGGCGAGTAGACCTGAAAGGCACAGACTGAGAATAAAAGAACAGGTGATAGAGAGATCATACCGTGTATGTTCTACCATCCTTCGTCTTCACGACGCCTGGCTCAATGATACACCTATCGGGAACATACGTAGGCCTGATGCCTGCGTTCTTGGCTAAAGAGCAGACTTCGGTGTCACGCCGAAGCTCATCAACCTCGTATTCGATGTTCGCAAAGAGTCGAGTGGCCTGGAGAGTCTGCAGGACCGAGATAACACGGGCTGGCACCGTCGTTCGTGGCGTATGCGTGATAGTGTAAAGGGGAATATTTAATTTTGAGAGCTCGTCCTACAAAAGCATGGATTAGCCTCAAGTAGTGAGGTAATAGGGACGTTTCACCTTCACTCGTGAAAGGTTACGAAGAAGAAAATCGATTCTATTTCTACTCCTGTCGTGTGCAATATAATCCTGGGGACTCAGGACATGTAAAACCACGAGCGGGATTTGATCTTCGACCGCCTGAGCAGACGCAAGGGCGAGAGCTTTGTTATCGACAACTGTGGCAGGGCGTCAAAATAGACACATATGTTGAAAAGAAGTAACACCTACTGCGCAGGTCTCCCATCCTCATCCAGTAGACTATTGATTGTCCTTTCAAGGGCGTCTGTACGACATTGCGCAATGCATCCAGGAGCCGTAGGAAGGGCGGATCAGCCTGAACGGTAGCTGCAGCTTCTGCTGTTGCAATCTTGATAGGCGCAAAGGGCCGGGGAGAGTTAGCGATTCTGCCTTTCTCTGACATCGCAAGTGGGCTTGGGCTATGAGTTCTCTTCATGATGGTCGTAATGAAGAAAGGTGTATGGACTCCCTTCTAGTCCGGTTCCTTTGCACTTGGCGATTAGTAGTCTGCATCGTAATTAATTCTCTGCTCGGCCATGGCGGTCGATCGCACCGTGACATCATTGCCCGCCCTCGATGACTAAGCGCGCCTGTGGTTGCTCGCCTCTCCGACAACTCGAATAAGTCGGTTTGAAACCAATCAACTAATATACGGTACGAGTCCCAGTGACGCTAGTTCAACATAGTCTGTACCTGGCCGATAATCGCCTGTGTATTATGTTGCGCAAGGTGGAATAGAGCTATCATGTATGATGTGAGACGGTAGTCTGCAATTCGAACTTTGTAAATTCATGCCACCGTTCTGTCAGACTATCATTCTCGTATCTTATGTGTCAGAGGGCAGATATTTCCGTACTACTTGGCTCAAGGAATGTCTTTCGAGACAAGATATGACCTGTCGTCATACCTCCATTCATAAAGCAAGCTTTTGCCTGAATTTAGTACATCAATAAAGTGTGATTTGCAAGCGCTTACCAAAGCCAAATGACCACCAACGACAGGGCGAGCCCTAAAGCCATACACAGCGCCATCAAGTGTCTCATACCAGTCTCCCAAAGGCTGATTACTTTCACCATCAGCAGCATACTTGTAGACACAGTCAATGAACATGTCTCGCGTCGTCGCATTCGTCATAATGGCGGCAGTCCACGACTCCCAGTCGGATTTAGTGTACGTATGGCTATGGCTCTGTTTGTTACGTTATTCACTCAGGTCGAGAAGTAACTTACCGTGTATCCAAAGGGACGCCATAAGTATCTTGAGAGGATAATTGTATGCGTGAATCATTGTTCCGTGTTGATTGCATGCGACTTACTCACTGACAACCGTGGCATACCATGCGGTTTCTAAGACACTGTTCAGAACTATGCAGAGCCGTGTGACAGCCGGACCTACGCTTGTCATAGACAGACTCTGGGAAAACATTGGTGCCGAGTAACTTGTCTGCATACAGGTTGTATGATAAGCCCCAACTTGACGCCGTCAGCAATGTTCCGCACAACGCAGATTTCGTACAGGAGACCTACGAGCTTTCATTTCCATAATTCAAGGTAAGGTGCAGCCCGTCGCTCGATGTGGCATAGTCGAGTATTTGCGGAACATAGCTCTGTACGATTGACTGAATATCCGAAGAATAAGTCTATATCAATCTCTATAGAACTTCAACAATAACGTACACTGTAGTTTTGTTGATTAACAGTGTCGCCCAATATGCCCGAAATTACAGACATAGCCTGGATGCCTATCACACCCTTGATGGCTAGATTGGTCTGGTTGGCAAGAGCCCCCGCAAAATCATCTGTGCTAATCTGATTTGCGGGAATGAGGGCTTCTGCGACGAGGTATCCGGTCCATTGGTGAAGAAGGTCCGTCTGTAGACAGTGATGAACATATAGGGAACAACGTCATGGTGAGCACTGACATATTGGGTGATCAAGGAAATGTCATTAGATCTTTGAGTGTAGCTCAAAGCCATAATAAGCATGTTTCCGCATTCTGAAAGCACGGGCACTAAGAAAACGAGTAATATGCAAAGAGAGAGAGAGAGAGAGAGAGAGAGAGAGATCACCTTCGAGAGGCATGGCTTCATCGTTACCAGCATTGTGGCCCGTTGCATTGGGGTACGATGAACCTAATTCATGATCAGAGGAATTAGGGACTCTCAGTGAATTTCTGTAGAACACAAACCAAGATCGTGGGCAGCCCAAGCATTGGGATATTGACCAGTAGCTTGGTACTCAAGGAGGCCAAGCAGGAGATATTTTCCAAGTGTGGGATTGGTGTACAAGATAATAGGCCATGCAGGCATGATGACATCCACAGTGTTCACGTTCTGCAGTTGTGAAAGTGAGTAACCTATAGTTCCAAAGCATATAACCTACGCCATCGCTCGAGATCTCTGAGGTGTTCTTGTCAGATAACTGATCTGGGATGAAGAGAGTAATGGGTTACCCTTCAAGAACATCAGGATATTATCTGTATTCCAACTTCCATCACCGTTCTTCGACAACGTGAGCTCCAAGGCTCCAAAAGCCTGGCGAACTGACAGTGCGACGACACCAGCATACCTACTTGAAATGGTCGAGGCGTCGCTCTGGACCTTCTGGTCAAACGCTTGCGCACGTCCCAGCGCAGTAGAGTAGTTCCCGATGAAGTCATAAATCTGGAGTGTAATTTTCAAAATTAATGACAAGTCAAACAATGTTATAGACGCACCAAGTCTGCGACGCTTGTGTAAGCGCTCCAGAAGTAGATACTTCGAGGTTGGTAAACGTCGTTCGCGACGATATACTGAATTGCTGGATCTCTCACATGACCCACAGTGTATAATACAGGGACGGTGGCAGTGGTTGACACAGTGCCAAGGTCGTGAGCGAAAGCAAACACTGGCCAATTGTCGCTGACGGCGCGGAAATTGGTGTCCCCAGTATTGGCAAGAACACCATTGTTGATGAATTGGGCTCGAACAATGGCATCTTGGCCGGTTTGGTACGTCACAGAGGAAGACTGACGAAGAGATCAGCACGGGAAGGGAAACTGTGGACAAAGTGTGCAGACATTCGGAGTAGAGTAATAGGCTGCTCCCTCTAAAGAATGATCTGAGTCAGTCAGTCAGTAAGATGTGCTCGTCACTCACGTTGGATATGGTTACTGTATTCGGTGTACAATTCCTGATTCTCAAGCATGACTTGATGAGTCAAAATGTTGCCGGTAGTAGTGGTCCAGTTGACCGTCAGGGAGTCATCTCCGGATACCCATTCTGCGCTTATGTCGGTATATACGCTGACGGTATGCGACCCTCCATCATTAGATACTGCGGATAGTGCCAGATACGAGAAGGGGATGGACTGCTTAAGGATATCTGTGGGCTAAAAATAACTTGCTGCAATGCAAAAGCAGAAAAAACACCGCATGCACCTCCACAGGACTAAGAAAATTCACATTTATGTCTACAGGTCCGGCAGTCATCACGAAAATACTTTGCGTTGAAGTGAACTGCATGGTGTATAAGTGAGCTCTCATGCATACAATCGAACCACAATCACCTCTAGGCTTTTTTGGACAGCAGATTCGGCACCGGCAACAACGGGATCGCCCAGGAAGGTATACGTGGCGCTATCAACTCTGATATAGCCAGCCCATCCAAGAGTCTAGACGACAATGTGTTAGTCAATGTTCAAATGCGTACAATCATGATGAACAAAACTCACTGATCCAGTCCAAAACTGGGGCCAGGCACCGTTGAGTGCTGTGCCAGCACCTTGAGGCAACCATGCCGACAAGTAAGGCGACCGAACTGCGAGCGGGACAGATGCGGGGTTGAAAGGAGTGGCATTCCAAGAGACAGCAGAAGCTGTCAGTACTAGTGTGGTCAACGAAAAAGACTTTGTCAAACCCATGATAGTCTATGGGTATAAAAATCAGATTGTGGAGATCATCATCAGGGTCCCGCCTGATCGGACTCCGCCATTTTATATTCAGTACGACCCTAGATTCAATGTAAGCGGTGGCTGCTTCGAGGCATCGTAACTGCTAAAAACAGACCGTCATCTTAACGACCCAACGCGCACCATACGGCACCAACCGTCCTGTATATGTACGTTCTGCTGTATCAAGGCCTTCTTATGTCAAGCTTCATACTTCAGCTTCACATTAGACTCCTACGATGCAGTCCTTGCCAAGCAATTAATCGTGCTCGCATATACTCCAGGGAGGTCGTAGCATCGCCCTCTCGGGGCTATCCTCGGGGTTCATATCTATAATGGCCAAGTACAGAGAAGAAATCAACTTGATCTTCCGGAACATCTCACAAACATTTACACAGAAGCCTTAGCGACGGTCCATGCAATTCATTTCTGTGTATTCTCATCACTGATCTACCGGATGAGAAACGCACAGAAAGAACTGCAGAAGGATGTCTTTTCGACAGATAAGGGTTGCGCAGCCTAGTTAGAAGTAGCATATCTTGAACAGAATCGTCCACCTAGGCCCTCGTAGCGTACCTCGTGCAATCGATAATCAAGCAGCAGCTGCCATCAGCGCAGAATGGCCACCGTAAGTAGATGATGATGATCGTGAGATGAAGACTTGCAACGTAACCCAGACCAAGTTTACAGCCACCGCCGTCTACTAATCATGTGACCGCAAAACCCAAAGAGGCGCGCAAACGGTCTTGCACACGGCACCCTTCTCATAACGAACCTTTCCGTAGCCTGGCAGGCTTGTTTGTGCACCCAAGCACTTTTAAATGGACCTCCCTACACCTAGGGAACTAGACCTTGAAACAGAACTCAGAAAACGGGATGCTCAAGTCGCTGAACTAACGGTAAGGTACTCCCTTTCCAGGCGCCGATTCGTTGTATTGATAGACCCGGACTTGTCTCGTCTAGGATGAAGTTACACGTCTTCGTCGGCATCTTGCTGCTCAGAGCGGTGCATCGACCACGGATCCTGTTACGTTGCCACCTGCGCTAGTCTCTGTGTTGTTACCACACATCAACAAGGCAGCTTCTAGTGAAGGAACGGGAGTGGCTTCCTCGTCGAGTACGGTTAACACCGCGCTGACGCAGAGAGTACGCATACTGCAGGAAGAAAATGATGAATTGTATGAAATGCTCAAATCCGGGGAGACTGGAAAGCTTAAGGAGGAAGTTCGCGGACTTCGACGAGTGGTGGAGAGATTAGAAGGAGCTTTGCGAGGTATGGGTTTATTGGCTCCTTTTATTTTGATTGCCACTTATATGTGGGACGTTTCACTAGAATCTCATCAAGTAATCGCTTCGTTGTCGTGAGTAACTTCATATGCCAGGTGGATGCACTCTCACACATTAGATACAATAGGTCGGAACTAGACAAGTCATACGAAAGCTTCCAAACTTCTCTGCGTCAAATGAATGCTAATCACCATTCATATGCGCCTCCGCCTCGTGACCTATATCACCCCGCATCCACGAGTAATGGGGTGATCAAGCTCCCCCCAACTGGACCGAGAGCTCACAAGAAGCCGCGTCTCTCAGAGCCCAAAGTGTCACCCGCACGTTCCAACATCTCTCTTCCTCCAACAAAACCCCACATTGTCAATGCACGCCAGAGTATTCCCAGGGACCACGAGCCTCCTCGCTCGCCTCGCCTCTCCCCCACAGAGCCCCGTTCAAAACCGAGTAATGTGAAAATGGAAGTAGATGAAGATGCACGGACACGTCCACGCTCTCCGAATGATAATAGGGACCGCGAGCCCCACCGGCGGGACAAAGACCGTGCACGTGAACACGACGGAGAGCGCGACAGAGACCGGGACCGGGAGCGTTTCCAGCGGCGCAACGGTGGTGGCGGTGGCGGCGGCGGCGGCGGCGGGGGACGGAGGACTCGAGGATTTACAGGTCATGCGTATACATTTGGAGATCGGACGTTGGCGGAAAGAATGGGACTTTAACCAAACATTGACTTTCATGACCGCTGCATCTTTGGACCTTCAAAAACATGATTTTGTCTTGGTTCGCAATAGTGTATTTGGTGCGGTTCTCAATTAAATCAAATCAAAGAATTGTATTGATAGCTGACTTTACTCCTTTTCTCTTTTGCTACAGCTGTATCCCTACATCTTCCAATCCTCGTTGTTGCATTACTATGCACAGATGATCATGATTGGTATTATTTAAACATTCGTTCTTTATGCTACGCTGTACTTTGCAGTGCACAGGCGTCATGTATTATGGTCGGGCACCGCCTACACACCGAGAAAAGCCTTAGTCGTTCTCCGTTACTCCGGAGAACCGCAAAATAAATATCATTTTTCTTGGATCGCTCTTATCATTGAAAGGGGGAAGTCTGACCATGCCCTCATCTATCCTAGCTAGGTGACATGTGATTGATAACTGCACTGCACGCTTTTATCGGCCCCGTCGCAGTTCATTTCCTCGCAATCAGCGCTCAGCGGTATTCTGGATCTGATTGTGGCCATGTCCGTGCCCGACGCTTTCGCCGTATTGCGCAAGCGCAGCAAGCCCGGGCCACGACGGCAAACCAAGAAACACCCGCCTCGCTAGGCCCGTTATGTCAAATAATTTCGTTCAACGCACGTCCTGACTTGAAGCGCCCGGTGACCGGTGACCCGCCTACTGTTATCGGCTCCCAAGATATGTTGCGCTGTTATGTCGGATCTAAAAGAAAATTTCCTCCTGCCTCGTTGCAAGTCCTGTATGACGCTCTTAAGCGCCTACGTCACCAGGGGGGAGTGGCGCTGACCTAAAACGTCAGCTGCCGATCTCGATGTGATGACGGTGTACTTTTTGCTTTCTCTGGAAAAATCTTGGGACGTCATAAGACAACGTTATTCAAGTAACACTAGATGTTCCTTCCGGTACGGCACTGGTCAGCAGATGGGGATGTGACGTTTAGTTAGGCCACAAGAGGCAAAGTCGGAAGTTTTATGTCGACGCTAAAACCTTGGACCTTGGACTGGTAATACATGTCAATGCCAAGCGGAGTAGATGCGCACTGAACGGGCGGGTCGTGTGACTGATCATCGGACCAGCTTTGCCTCATCTGGTCAGGCTAGCTGGTTGTGTACATGTGGTCTCGTTTCACTTGTCCGAATATCGTACTACACATAAAATTACTTCCGATGTACGTGTTACGGACGCCGTAGAATTCCGAGTCGGTTAGGGGGTTCACGTAGAATTCTAATTGAACTTTCCAAGATGGCCTAACTCGAGTGGGTACAAGCTTTGTTTCAAACACAGTTTAGCATTTGTATCAGGAGGTATTAGTACGAGTACTGGAACACGATAAAAAAACATTATGGTACTGGTTGATGCGTGTAAAGTAAGTACGAACGTTTTGTGAGTTGGGAGACATGGTGGTGGTGGTATTACATCAGTGAGTGTGGGTTGAAGGAACGAAAACGAAGGGCATCGAGCGCGTTAAGGCCCGGATGGAAAACATAAAAGAAGGATAAATATTAAAGAAAGAATATACGGTTATGTGCAAAGAAGGTCGTTGGCAAGTGATGTCGTCCCAATGATGTTGATGTGTACAATGATGGCACAAGACGCAGTTGGTGCGACCTTATTTCAGGTTTATAAAGAAGCGAGCTCGGCGATGGATTCTGTCATGCACACTCAGACTCGGCAGTCTCTGCGAGGAGTATTGTGGATGGCAAAGAATTGCATGCAAGTTATTGCGCCAGGAGTACGAGGAGTTGATTCACAACGTGTCCTCGAGACGGAAGGTGAGAGGTCGAAAAGAGTGTGATGAGCAGGAGCAGTTGCAGATATTGAGTGCACGACAGATTTTCTGTCGGTTGGAGCGAGCATGAATGCTGGAATGGGAGGAACGGGTGGCGGTGGGGACGCGATTGAAGGACTAGGTGGGGGCGAGCGATAACGGGTTGTTGAGCGAGTGAAGCTGCGCCTCGTAGTGCGAGTTGGAGTAGGAGAAAGGATAGGGAGTGATGATATTGAAGAGTTACTTCTCTTTCCCAAAGCACGTTTGCGGGCCCCAAACTCGTCGTCTTCGCCAAAGAGACCTTCCTTTGCCCTCCTGTCTAAACGGTCATGTGACCTAGACGCGTTAAGAGTATTTTGAAGAAGTGGTGAGCCTATGAGGCGAGGGGGGATGGGAGGTGAATTATTTGGGGGAACGGTCAAACGGGAGCTACGATGAATGGGGGGCGGTGAAGGTAAAGGGGTTGGTACGAGCTCAGGGGAAGGCATTGGAGGAGGAGACTGAGAACGACGAGGAGACAAGGACATGATTATGACGCTGATGATGATCAAAGGGGTCCTGATGGGAGTACATTTTTATTGAACTGGTTTTTATAGAAAGGTGAAGATAGTTTATTCCGAAAGAGCAAGTCAGAGTCACTCTATCGATCGACGTAATCCTTACCATTCACTCGGTCATAATTGCCTAATTGGGGTTATCACCCTCCGAAAACTACCTTTGGGAAAGCGAACTACTTTGACGTGCACTAATCAGATGTTATGATAAATTAGTATTTGTACTAGAATACATGAATCAAAGGCCTACTAGTACGCCGCTCCGAACTACGACAAAGCAAGAGATGGAGTGACAGCAATCGCGCAGAACGCGTGGGACTGGAGTGACTCACTTGGAAACCAGGGTAAGTCACCAACAGGAGTTAAATACGTCAATATTATATTTTAATATTAAAAAACAATTGTCACGGCGTGTGGGTGGTGGAGATCCTCTAATTAAAAAAAAAGCGATTCGCATATGCGTCTATGAATTATCATAATCAAAGAACTCCCATCCATTGTCCCAATTAAGATTCCTCAGCGTATCCAGCTTTACCCATTGTCGTCTCAATCCGGTTAAAGTTAACTCCTCGGAAGTTGGTGTTTGTCTTGTACCTTTAAACCACGTTACCCGGTATACCTCGTAACTCGCTCGGAATATGAGCTCTACCGACGAGTGACATCGAGTCGCCACCACGTGTTCCTTTGAGGCTTTGTCCACGTCTTCCTTCCACATTCCTTTATACTACTAGGTCCTTGGTCACCATAAATTCGCTTCTATGTACTCTTTCACCCGCGGTTTCAAGTTTAGCAATAACCCTGCAGGCGCACTTTTGGCCGCCGGGTGATCTTGTAAAGTAGTACGTCCACGTCAACCCCTTTGCATTTCACGTCATTCTTTACGATCATGTCTTGATCACCGTCAGTCCTACTGTCCTGCACTTTTGCCCTGCAGCTTTGTGACATAGCGCATACAAGGTTACGGTCGAAAGTGTAGTACACGCAGCATCCACCAAACACTAGCCCACATCACCATGTGTGCCCGTCTACATCTAGTTTACAATCCAGTTTTAGATCACCGTCAGCCCCAGTGCGAATGGTTCTTGCCGCTACCGCTGCAGTGACGTCAGGTGGTTGACACCAAGCTAAGAACAGCTAAATCTACCCCCGCATGTTCTATCATGATCGACATTCTCCTTCTCTACGTTTTCACTATGTTATCCTGCATGTTCGCAACGCTGTCTCTCCTTCCGCTCCTTACCCTTTCCGCTCCTTCATCTTCTAGCTATGGAAACAACCTACAGTCACCAACCCATTCCGAGATCAGACGCAGCGCCACTGCCCTGTCAGGGACCCACGTGATGACCTACTATGTTGACTGGGCCCCCCGAACCAACATGAACTACGCCCTATTCGACTACATCGACTTCGCGTTTGCTCTCCCAGATGCGGCGTTCAAGCTAGTCTTTGATTCGCCCGATGCGTCCACCTTACTTCGCAACCTCGTGACGGATGCACACGCTGCGGGGACGTCGGTCAAGCTTAGTATCGGAGGATGGACAGGCAGTCAGTGAGTTGTCAATACCCCTGACTTTCCCTCTGCATTACTCATAGACTGTCAGTTATTTCTCGCAAGCCGTGTCTACAGCTGCTAATAGGGAAACATTCGTCAGCAACATCCTCGCCACGTACCAGCAATACAACATCGATGGCATCGACATCGATTGGGAGTACCCTGGACAATCTGGCAGACAAGGCAACACCGAAAGCCCAAGCGACGAAGAGAACATGCTCGAGTTCCTAAAGCTCCTTAGGTTGAAGCTCCCCCCAGGAGCGAAGATATCGGCCGCTGTTCAGAACACTCCCTTCGCTGGCCGCGACGGTCAACCCATCAAGGATGCGTCTGATTTCGGGAATATAGTTGATTGGGTCTTGCTCATGAATTACGACGATTTTCAAGGTTATTTTGCATTTTAAACGGTAGGAAAGTACTGATGCATAGTAAAACCATAGCTGTAACCCCCCCTGGTCCGAATGCACCCTTGTACGACGGGTGTGGAAATTCCACTCAGCCATCCCAGAACGCAGTAGCTGGATACAACGCCTGGACATCAGCAGGTTTCCCCGCGAACAAACTGGTTCTTGGTATCCCAGGATATGGCTACGTCAGCAACGTCGGTATAGACCATCTTCGACAACGCCGTTCTCCCGAAGCCCCGCGTCTTCACCGCCTCGCCAAGCGTACCACCGTCAATGCTGACGACGACCATCAAGTCCAATTCAACGATCTCGTGACCAAGGGAATCCTACAGCGCAACGACGACGGAACGTACGCCGCCGTGCCCTCAAGCGGCTTCCAGCGTTCCTGGGACGAGTGCTCTGCGACGCCTTTCTTACATTCAAACACGCAGACTATTCCGTACGACGATCCAGAATCCCTGGCCATGAAAGGCGCGTTCGCAAAGAAGACGGGTATGCTGGGAGTCAACATGTTTGATGTGCATGGGGACACAGATGAGTGGGATCTGATTACGGCGACGCGGAATGCCTTTTTGGAAGGACCATCTACTGCGGGATCTGGGGCTACTTCGGCATTGACATCTTCGAGTTCGCCGTTTGAGCCATCGATGCCCGGGGATCAGCAAGCACTGGGTGGACCCTTGACATGAACGCAAAGGCACGGGCAGATTAGGCTGTGCGTGCGGGTACTGCCGTTCTGTACTTACCTTGCTGTCAAATGATTCTAGACTTGTACATTGTCTTGGTACCTATTATTAAGTTGGCAGATCCGTTTATATCGATCAACATCTGATTCTTTCTCGACTCACGATCAGTTCATCAAGAAGTTCGAAGCAGGGCGGGGCGTTCGAAAATGGGGAAATGAAAAGATGAACTTCTGTATGAGTAAATATGTCACGTTCCCTTGGTCATCATCACCTCCCTCCCTATCGCCCTCTCCAGCGCTCAGTAAAAAATACAAGAGCGTCGTCTCCGATATAATATTCGTAGCAAGGGGACATCAATCTCGACCCGGTCGCGACTTAATTTGCGCGGTACCGATTGAACGGTAGTCGGAAAGTGGAATTGATATGTCTACCGGCCGGTGCAAGAAATGAATGCGATAGACGCATACCAACCCTATCTGTACTCCCGGAATATGGAGACCGGCAACGGATGGCCCCGGTTTATGTGGCACCTAAAATCTTCTTCAACCCCTTGAAGCAGCCGGAACCGGAGTTCTGGGTAGCGCGTCTATTCGAAACGAAGACCTTCCGGAGGTCTTCGCACATCTCGTGGTTATCACGGGGTGACTGCGCACGACCAAAGAGGACAGATATATTGGTAGAAGCTGGAGCAGAAGGGAAGATGGAGAAGTGAGCGTTTTTGTTGGTGGTTGTGCGAGCCATTGCGTTAGGGTGCTGCTGGTGCGATTTAGATATGGTGCTCGGAGGTGGATGAGGCTGTTGCTGATGAGACACCCATGTCGTTGCTTAAGTATAGTATCTCGACTTGGAGACCTTGTCGATTGCTGCTGCTCTGACGACCACGTGTGACAAGGACGAGGAAAAAATCAAGCAATCAGGATGGCGCCAAGAATTACCTTTTCCATGAATTTTAAATGCAATATCCGTGCGACCTACGGGGAACAAGCGATTGAAACGTCCTCCAGGTTAGAGTCATGGAAACAAGGCCGAAATAGGAAAAATAGTAAGACAGGCGGTTGTTTGTGTTCATTTGGCAATGCCCTCCCAAATCAACAACGCACAATATCATGTGCTTTCTAAGTGAACTTGACTCATCTAACAATTTTTGCTTGCATGCTGCACGTATTGTTTGTCGGTCAAGCGCGTCGATTAGTGATTATCAAGGTATGTGTTCACGCAGCTGGAACTGCTTGTTGCTGATGAGGTTACAAGGGCTGAAACCCTGTCTCTGTTTCAGTATCACTACTAATACCGCTCAAGTGTTGTGTCAGTCAATGTCAACCGGTTATCACAGGGCCCAGACCCCAATATTTAATCCCGTGCACCTCTATGCATATGAATTATCGGAGGCCTGGACTCTTTCCATCGAATTGACGTATTTGAATATATCGAATGGCGGGGAAAGTGCCTTGTCTTTGACAGGAGATACTGAGACAGCTGTCTGTGAGTTTGAAGTAACTAACAACTGCTCGGCATCAAATGGAAATAAGAACGTTTAATGAATACCTCTCCATCGCGATAAACCAATCAGCGTATCACAAGCAACGGTTATGTCGTACCTCCCACCTACAACCCTAGCCGGCACGCCTCTCCTACTTTCCCTCAACCCCAATAACCTAGCATCATCCTCCAGTTCCTGCTTCTGATAGACATTAAACCATGGATCCTTCCAATCGCTATCCGCACCATCATCATACCTAACTCCCCTCCTGATCATAGCCTCCCTCATAGCCTTTGTCAAATACTCCTGCACGCTATCAGCATAAGCTGTGGGGGCTCTGTCCAGCACCTTCCTCCTCATCAACCGAATGTCATCATCCAAAGCCAATAAATCTGCCTGTGAGAGTTGGAGCAAGTCGCGCAAGTCGGCGCCGCCGATGGTTGCTTGTGCAGGTATCTGTATTTTGTTGGAAGTTTGAGTTAGTTCTGTTTCTAGCCGGCATATGGCACCAGTTAACAGAGCCACTTCGCGTTCCTTTCGCTGAGCCTCCAGGGAGTCTTTCGACATCGCTTCTCAGCCGTCGTAATTCACTATTTTCCATTACTGTGTTCGGATGTGAATCTGAGGTAATATGCTGTTAGTCCATGTGAATACAGAGTATTGGAATATACAAACTCAAGGCAGGACAGGACATGAGGTGGAATACAAGATGGTATTGCGATAATCAACTGATGGATCATTCTTTAGTGCAGAGACGCCTAACAAACAGTAACAATCTGTGGTCAACACATACGTGCAGGGAAGGTTCGAAGCGGCCCGGGCATGGGTACCATTCATATCGAAGTACAAAAGAAAATTCAACGGCAATCTCGGTTTATATAATATCTCTAGTGTCCTAACGTCCATCATGCTGCGAACGGAAGTCTGATGCAACAATATGGCGATCTGATGCATTTCTCTTGTACTCTCCACTAAGCTGCTGCGCTAGTAAAAATGCGCTGAAGGACTGTCCAAGGCGCACGATCAACTGCAATGCTCGCAAGTGCCATTCAGAATTAACCCGCCTTCTTCAAGTCTGCACGAGAGTCGCGAAGCGAATCGAGGAATGAGCCGAAAGACTGCCCAGTGCGAGGAATGAATGAATCGCGGCGAGCATACTGTATAACGAAGACGCGATCTCGGACAAGTTTGTCTCGCTCCGCACATCGTTCTCAAAATCAGATGGTTCAAGGAAGCAGCGCGTCCATGGACGGGCAAGCAGCAAGGCCTGCTAGATGAGCTTCGCCCGTAAGAAGTGATTTGGCTTGTCTTCAGTAGTGATCAGCAGGTCGTGAAGCCCTTCTGCCTTGATTTCGTACGTGGAAGATGTATCCTGGCTTTGACCGCGCCTCCCTGTGACAGGGAATGTAATGCAAGGCAGATGCAGTCTGCAGTTTGCGAAACCAGGGGCGCTCAGCTGGTCAAGCAAGGCATAAATTACCGAAGCCAGCTCCACTGTCACGACCCTTTTCATGGAGAGTACTGATGTCTCATCTTCGGACAGAGATGATGACACGGGCGGCGAAGCATTATAAGAAGTGATATCGGCTGGAAGATAGGATGACGTTCCAATCCAATCCAATCCAAGGCAGAGATGTCGCCTGAGCAGGCCACAATCTCCTGCAAGAGCCCCCCGAGAGCATTTTGCCATAGTTGACAAGTAAGTGCACACCAAAAACACTGAATAATGAATATGCAATGTCTTCCTGCAACGTGGTGACACGCATCGACAACCACTGAAGTTTCTCTCGGGCGTCTGTCATTCCCGGACGGAAGGTGATGAGGGCCCGTGGATCTATACCCACCGCATTTTCCAGTTCTTGCATTATCATGACGGATTCCTTGTGATTGAGAGAGCGATCATTGAGATATAAGGTCCAATCCCGCTGATAAAAGAGATTCTCCTACGGTCCATCCTCGTATGTTCCAAGCACTCTTTGCTAAGGCACCAGCCTTTAACCGGGATAGAATATCTGACAGGTAGACAATAGTAAGTACCGAATGGCGATACTATACAAATATGGAGTTGAACGATTCCTGGAGCTCGGCAATGTTAGTCTTGTCAATGTAACATGTATCGCTCCACGCCCAATGACGTCCCGCGCGGCGGACAACCTTGCAGAATGACTGCAACTTCACGATTCCACCAAGTGCGTCCAAGACATAGACTGCTTTGTCCTGGATGTCATGTAGAAGCGGTTCCTTCCCTTCCCACCTGTGCGATAGCATGGCACAGCTAAGGTACATGCCGACCACCTCTTCCACATGCTTCATTTTGGGATCCGGATATTTCATTTTGAATATCAAAAGCTTGTTGTACTCTGTGCTTGTTTTGAATATCCTTGCCAGTGCTTCTCGATCGCACAAGAGTCCGGTAGTGTCAAGTACACGAAGCGGACGGTTGTCGAGTTGAGCGTTAATGACTGTTTGAATAGCACTCTCTGAACGGAACTGCGCATGTCCCTCGAAGGTTACGATGCGTTCTATCGTGTTTTGGTTCCATATCTGAATGTCGCGATGACTAAATGTTCACCAGAAGGTGAATAGCGAACGCAGAGGACAATATCACTGCAATAAATAATTCGTTCAAGTTGCAGCTGCACGCGTATCTTTGTCCGCCACAGCTTCATCGTTTCGTCTAATGATCCAATTGTCAGAATAGCGCCATCTGGAGAAAAGTCCAGCGAGTAAATTGGCTTGTTGTGTGTGGGCTTGTGTGAGAGATTCCCCAGTGTCATCATCCCAGGTGATGAGATGTCCACTGTCATCACCGCTTATTATCAACTGCCCGTTCCCTGTTACCGCCACGGCCCGCGCCCAGTTCCTATGCCCCTCCGTTTTTTTCAACACTACGGCATTCTTCAAGTCCCACAGACGAAGCGTATCGAGCCTGTGACCATAGTATGCTTTCTTTATGATCTTCATACGTCTGAATAGGTGTGTTACTTGGAATGATTGCTTTTTCTGCCATTCCAGTAGGCTTGATGATGTTCGAGACGGGCTTACTGAAGCTGTGAGCCTTTCCTCTAAGCCGGAGCTGCTGCTGTGCACAGGTTTTCCTGACTGATTTTGTCATTACGTCCGTCGTCAAACACTGCCTCGGTAATGACGACACCCTTTGATACACATTGACACTTCCACCGAGGGACTGGGAGTGGCATATCGACCGCGTTCAGTACGTCGGATTTGCCATCTAACCCATATCTTGATCCATGATAGTACTGCCCGGGACAGTGTCAAGTAGATACTATCGGTTATTCATGATGACGGTACTTGCCCAGGTTTGCACAGCATCCAAATAGAAGATGGCTATAGCCTCAAGTCTCTGCCACTGTCTACAGCATTGTTAAATTGCGGGCTGTCTTCACCAAGAACGCAGATTTCTATTTCACCACCAGGACGCCTCAAGTTGAGGTAGGGTCTCAAATATGTCGCAGATAACGAGGAGTTGACATTTTCGGATGTTGAATCAAGGTCTCTATTGGGGTTTGATCATCTCATCTCATCTCTAAACGATCCTACTATTGGCCTGAGGTGAGTGAAGATTTGGCCATAATTGAGGAGCTGAAAGCTCACTTGATAACCCGCAGCTGATCAAGTTCGAGCGCAAGGACCCCTTTCAACTTCACACACATCCTCTTGCCTTCCACGCTGGTGAGTTTTGTTGCATGCTCCGCTGTGTCGCATAATTTATTGTGACTAGTGGTGACCTGCCATGATCCTGCCAGAGGAATGCTATATAGACGAATTCGACCGATATGCGATGAACGATATCCCAATACGTCTCATACGTCTAACAGATATGACGTTTGTTGAGCGCAATGAGGTGAGGGAGCACTTCAGGACGTCTTATATAGAGCGCCTTGGTCAACCATCCGACACTGTAAGATACGCCATCCTATCTCACCGATGGTTGAACCAAGGAGAGCCGACCTACGAGGAAATCAAGGCGGGCACAGCAGCAGGTCCGGGATACGAAAAATTGAAGAACTTCTGCGCAAAGGCCGAGGAGTACAATATGGAATTTGCATGGTCAGATACTTGCTGCATCAACAGAAGCAGCAGTACCGAGCTCGACGAGTCGATTCGCTCCATGTTTCGATGGTATGGAAACTCGGCCATTTGCATTGTCCATCTGGCACAAAGCGAAACTATCAAGGACATAATGGAGGACGAATGGACTGAAAGGGGTTGGACGTTACAAGAACTCCTTGCTCCTGCTCGGATCAAATTCTTCAACAAGTACTGGGTGCCCATGACCGGCGATAGAAATGACAAAGATGACAAGGATGACATCAATGAGTTCCTGGTCAGTAGGCCATTACTGTCCAGCTTGAGGCGTCGGGAACCGGCCGAAATATTGGAGACGCTGGAGAGAGCTACTGGCATTCCTTATGATGACCTACGACGCAAGTTTTGTCCAAGTCCGTCCGAGGTGGATAAACGGATGACGTGGGCGGCCAGACGCAAGACAACAAGAGTCGAAGATGTGGCGTATTCCCTGATGGGGATGTTTGATGTGAGCCTGCAGATCGCGTATGGGGAAGGAGGAGATCGCGCATTCTGCAGGCTCATAGAGGTCATCATGCAGGCTGGTGACCCTTCTGTCCTCAACTGGAAGGGTGAAGCTGCGAGGCATCACACTTCGCACGCCATTCCTAAATCACCACAGAGCTTCATAGCTTATCGAAATTTGGAGCTGGAAGGCAGTGGGCGGTTGGAGATGACTATGACCAGCCTTGGCTTGCGAGTGCCTCTGGTGATACTCCCTCTTAACGTGCGTTCGAATATGTGTGCGGGACATGGCTACAGCATTACACTCGACTGCCTGTTGTGTCCCAGTATCAAGATTGATATCGATACCAGCTACCGACTCGACTCTGTTGATCAGTATGCATTCGGGATCGTCAATTATTCACTCATCGGCCATGTGCCAGGGATCCGGGGCAAGTCGGCTGGTTTCATTCTACATCGAGAACCTGATATTTTCCACTGTGTACCTGTCTGTAAACCCAGGTCTACGCCATTTGTTGGGCTTAAATTATCTCCTCCGAAAGAGAGGTTCGCTGAGTGGAAGTTGATAGATGAGGTGGGCCTGGTTCAGGTTGACTTCCCAGGTATACCGGATGAACCAGTTTGCTACATTGATCGTCAATACCTACAGACCGTATACTTGTAGTACTGGCTCTACTCCCCAATACAGTTATTGCTCGACTGATGATAGTAATGACAGAACGAACAGAAGGAAGTGTATTTGCACTTTGAGGTCAAATCTCTGGGCTGTGTAGGGGTCATTCGTCGCCAAAGCTGGGTGCGCAATACATACTTCAGAAGCTTCAAGCCTAAAAGTTTAAGGGCTGGAGCCTGGTAATACTAGCGTCTTCGCTATTTGCCCCTGCGGCACAAACACAAACAAGAGCAAACTCGTCCTGGATAAATTTTGAAAATTCTCTTTCCTGTGCATATACATCGATCAACCTACTCCATCGGAGGATGCATGTAACACTGATGGTGAGTGTCTGGTTATGTGTACTACTTTTCTCTTGTTTCTGCGGTAGTGATGACATATTTATTCACACTGTATGAATCTGGCGTCTACTGGATGCACGGATTGTGAGTTTTTTCTACAACGGTAGCTGAGCCGCTTTTCTTCTGTTCAATTTTGTTACCAAGACGTCTCGCTAACAATAGTTTCCATTAGGTACTCTCTCAACCGCCCAGTGGTCAATTTTTATGAATGACATTTCGCAATGCGTTCCATGATCATAGGGCTAGATCGTGTATTATTACCGTTTGGAAAATATGATTGATGCTGTCATCCGTGCGCGCACTAAGGTTATATTCAATTCGCTACTGGGTTACAGTTTCTGAAAGGTCCAGGGCCGCTTCGCCATCAAAAGCGTCCTTGGGAACTTGGCCTTGCATGTGTGTAAGGGCTCCCCTGAGGATGTAGAGATATGGACCAGATTTGACAGGGGGTGGAGTAGATTGATATCCGACCAATAAGTTGCACCGCGGACATGAGAATCGGTACTGACGCTCGTGCCCCCCTGGTCTGTACGTTACAATCAGCCCTGCCCACACCATGGATACGATTTGGTCGTACCTTTCGACTAGAACGGGATCAGTTGATATAGCGTTTAATTTGAGAACGATTGCACTCTCTGTACCGCTATCCTGACAACGAATGATGGTAGCACCATCAGTCTGTCGCTTCGGGAGCACTGAAAGGCTTTTTTCAATCACGAGCTGTCATGTATCTTGCGTAAGTTCGTAATAGGAGTACCGAGCCTGACTGAGGACGCACGATAAACTCGCCACAGATACAGTCTGTGCAAGGGACGCAGGTGAACTAATGCGGTTTAACGGCGCGGCAGTACGGTACTCACAATACACCCTGAGAGCAGCTGCGGCTGATGCCGTTGGTCGTGCTAAGAAAATGAACAACTGATGGACCAAATGATTTAGACGTGACTGACCATCCGTGGATGAAGAGACTGCAGAACGAGAGACGACCTTTGGCATGATTGATATTTGATCTAAAAGTAAAGTTTACCCCTGCTTGGACAAAAGCGTACGTGGTCGAGGCTGGTCTCGAATCTGGTTAGCACAGAATCCTAGTTGGCAAGATGTTAGGTAGGCACAAGATAACGGACAAAGTCAATGGTCATATGGTCACGTGGGGCAGTCGTCCTAATTAACTTCAATTGTTTCTATCTCCAAGTTCTTTCATTCTTTCACCCAACTGTCAACTGCTCTGTATATGGCAGAAAAAGATGCTACAGTACGCCTCCGTAGAGCGGTCAAGGGTTCGTTATGTTACCGGTTTCAGTTTGTCGGTCTTAATGGCGCCCATATCTACAGAGAACAATCTCTTCCTTGTTAAGAGACTCATTCAACGAACAGACATGCGGAATCCTGACCCAGGTCCGAAGCGCTACACATCATTAGCTTGGGCCGCTGTCTTGGGCCATGAGGAGACGTTCGAGTTTTTACTTACGGCTGGGCATGATGATGAAGAACTCAGCAGGGTACGCGCTCGCCACAAGCTTTGTCCCTCAGAGGTTTTGACCACTTTATCTATCAGGATTCTGAGAATAACACTATTCTCATGCTATTGGCTGATTTCAAGCCTCCACCACCTAACCCTTACGCACCAGGCCCCTCGCAGGTTGATCTCATGGGTGCTGCGCTTCGCATGGCAAGACTTTACTACGAACGTTACCCGTGGATTCTTGATTGGTCCAATGTGCAAGGGAAAACGGCGCTGCACATGGCCGCTCTTAAGGGAAACGAGGAACTCGTTCGTGTGAGTCATTGGAGACCTCAATTGTGTCATGAGCCCGAGCTTATTTTATCTCAATGCCCTTCTCAAGATGCTGTGTGATTTAGGTGCTGACTTTGATCTGTCGGATAATAAAGGCAATACTCCTCTACATTAGTAAGTTGCTTCCGGTTATCGGGTCTTCGAATTGACTAGTCCGTGTCAGTGCAAGTTCATGGGGGCATATTCCGGTATGTGGAGCGCGTCTGACCTAGTGTGACGTTCTTCCTCGCTTACTTTTCGGCCCCAGATCGTCCAACTTTTGATCGAGCGAGGTTGTCAATTTGCTGCTCGGAACAATGAGGGGTTCACGGCGTCTGATTACGCATATTCGTGAGCCTATTACCTTTTCGTATACATTACTAGCTTGTTAACGGTAATGCAGTTTCAGCACACGGGACACTTTGCAGGACTCTGCTCGTATGCAATTTGAAACTAATAAGAAGTCTAGACGCATGGTGTTCGCACAAGCTGCTGCTCGAGGAAATGAATGGCCCATTGCCAGACCACCACCTATTCCATTGAAGCCACCCAGCGTTGGAAGAAATGGGACTCGAATGCGGAGCAGCTCGGGTGGCAGTCGCACTACCGCGACATCTGACAGCGGCGATGTAGACAGTGCTGGGCAAGGGCCAGGGCAAGGAACTAGTCTTTCTTCTCTCTCAGCATCTTCGACAACGTCACAACCGTCGAGGTTACCCTCACATCAATATACCCACCCTCAGTCGCAGCGATCTGATAACATGTCCTCGGCCAGCAGTACAGGCACTTTCCCCTCCCCGGGACCTTCGCAGGGGCTTACACTCAGTCCACCTCCTGCGCAACCCAATTCACTGTCACCAATCGTGAACCGCATGCGGGAGCGAGACGCGGACGAGATAGAGAAGTACATGAGAAGAAATCGTAGCGGAAGTGCGGGAACAGCGTCGACGGACAATAAATCGCAGAATGGGAATAACTTCACTTCGGCTGGCCCTTCAGCAAATGGTGATGATATCACTGCACTGGCTTCTCTAGCCATCGCCGGGTCGACGGCACCTCGAAAATCTCTCAGACCTTCATTTTCTGCTGCACAGCTCCGCACAACTACATCTCCTCTTGCCGTACAAACCCAGAACAGTCAAGCAGACACTCTCAGAAATCGCTCTGGAACAAATCCGTCCAGCGCACATCCAGCGCAAGCCACGCCTTCGCCAATTCCTGTTCTGGCGCGCGCATCTTCCTCAGATACCCCTCAACACGAGGAGAAGTTGGTGGGGGAGTCTGGGACATTCACCGGACCCCCCACGCTATACGCGCAGTTCCCAGAACCACCTAAGAAAGGGGTCCGCATTGGATCATCAGCCACTGCTGCGGCTATAAGCCGAAGACTACCCAGTATCTTTTCGTCCAAGTCCTCAGCTACTCAACCGCCTCCTACTCCCACCCCCGACCCGGCCCAAGGTCATGATAGCCATCGGAGAGGCTCTTCAACAGCTTCAATTCGCGGATAACTGAGAGGATAGTCTTTTGTTTGTTGTATCTGTACCTCACCTCGGTTGTAACTTATCCACTGTTCGAATGTTGTAGTGGGATTTGGACATTTTTATTACCCAGCATTGTCTATTTGCACTAGTACTGTAGCACACCTTATCTGTAGCAATTGCACGAATCCAGACCTCAGATGTTCAGATTTGGGGCAAGAACGATATTCGCTCCCGATTTTGGTCGGAGAATGCCGATTACGGGGTGTTAGCACTTGCCTCGCCTGTTCTTAAGGCTTCCTTGCGTCGAGAACCGCCGAACCTGATCAGCTTGGTAGTTCTACCTCGCTTTGTTTCATGCCCTTGGATTCCTCTTTGTCACTGTCTTAAGCAGAAGCATGACTATTGCATACAATCCTGACGCGGACCCCGACCCAACGACGCAGATAGCATGGCCAGCTAGCCATAGGTCGCGCACGACATCTAATTCTCCAGAAGAGACACAGTCTGTTGAACAAGAATCATACCAGACGATAGATGGAAACGGAAAGCAGAAGCAACATGCAAGCGAACCTGGGCGAACACGCTTAAGCACATGGAATCTCATTACCCTCAGTATATCCATGGCCGGCGCCCAAATCGCGTGGACGGTGGAGCTAGGGTAAGTTCTATATGTTACTGATTCTCCATAAAAATTAATAAACTACGTTTACCAGATACGGAACACCATTTCTCCTGTCACTAGGGGTATCCGAACAGGTTACCAGCCTGGTCTGGTTAGCTGGGCCTATTAGCGGCCTTGTTGCACAACCTCTCATAGGTAGGTATGTTCTCTGATATGAGTTTTGGATGAACCATTGAACGGTTTCGCAAGGTGCAATATCCGATTCGTCCACGTCAAACTATCGGCGGAGATACTGGGTGGTCTTATCAACGGGTGCACTCGTTGTCTCGACGCTAGCCTTGGCATACTGTCAGGACATTGCTGGCTTCTTTGTTGATATCTTTGGGGGAGGTGCTGGTGACTGGGATCCAGAACGTACGAAACAAGTACGTTGACATTTTACATTCCCCCCGTTCATGTCTCTTACACTATCACTGAGGCCACAAACGTTGCCATTGGCATAGCTGTTTTTGCATTCTATGTTCTTGACTTTGCTCTCAACGCTCTCCAAGCATCTTTACGTAATCTTCTTTTGGATATCACACCGCCCGATCAGCTCAATGCTGGTAATGCTTGGCATAGCCGCATGTGCCAAGCGGGTAATATCGTTGGCTACGGGTTTGGTATGTCATCAACTATCCTCGTCCGCCGACGCCGCGCTGACGTCATCTCAAGGATTCATTCCTCTGGCCAAGTTGCCCTTCCTGAGCTTCCTGGGTGGCGATCAATTCCGAAAGTTCTGTGTTGTCAGCATGACTATCCTCGTTATCACCGTGTGGATCACTTGCTTCTGTCATGAGGAGAAATCTTCTGTAGCAAAGAAGAGTAGCCAAAGGTCAGTGGATCTACATGCAAACGATTTGTTAGTGAATGAATTTCTAGGCGCGGCAAGGTTGGTGAAATTTTGGAGAACATATATAGTGCAATTACAACGCTTCCGAAACCTATCAGAAGGGTGTGTCTTGTCCAGATCTTCGCTTTCATGGGATGGTGCGTGATGTGAATGCTTCCTCGATCGGTTGTGCTGACGCGTCCAATTAGGTTCCCATTCTTGTTCTACTCGTGAGTTATTTTCAATTTCTTTTCATATCATTTTATCATTAATTTGACATGCCAGTACCACATATGTCGGTCAAGTCATGGCCTACGAGACGGGTGAGGAGCCAGACAACGAGTTGGCTACTCGTAACGGTGAATTCGCAATGTTGTTATACAGCATAGGTATGTCTGGATATATGCCATCTGAACCAAAAGTTTACATCAAAATAGCGGCTGTTCTTGCTGGCGGCGTACTTCCCATCTTTGCACGACGTGACCGTCGTCTTCTTCCTGTAGAAGGTGATGACGAAGATGCTCAGATTGAGCGCCTCCGCGGTAGACTTCACCTGTGGCGTCAAGAAGGGATCACAAAACTTCCCAAGATGCCTTGGCTCCTCCGGGACATATGGACAGCGGCGATGATCTTGTTCACCCTGCTAATGTTCTCTACGTTCTGGATAAGCACCGTCAAGCAAGCTACGGTTGCAATTAGCTTGGTTGGGATATGTTGGGCTGTCGCATGTTGGGTACCGTTCGCCATAATCATGGAGGTCAGTTGTGTTCTTTCCCGACTGGATTTGAGTTGAGTTAACGTGGATTGTAGCTGTTGAAAGAGATGCATGCAAAGATTCCTCATCTGCATGAAGCGGCAACTGAGGTCTCTGAGCAAGATCCTTTACTCGATCGCTCCCCAGAGGTTGAATCAGATTCTGATACTGAGGGCGAGGCCAGCGATAGCGAGACAAGGCCAGCGGGAGGCACGATCCTCGGCATCCATAACCTTGCCATTGTGATGCCACAATTCATCGTAAGTCTCATCGATCTACTTTCTTGAAACGTTACTCAGTCCTTCCCGTTTAGATTGCCTTGGTCTCGTCCATGATATTCCGTATCGTAGACGAATCCTCCCCCATCTCAGCTCCCCCTCCCTCTCCCGATCTCGAACCTGATCACAACACATACTTGGGCAAGAACGGCGTAGCGTGGGTCTTGCGGTTTGGAGGCTTTTGCACGCTGATCGGCGCTGCTGCTTGTCGTATGGTGCCACCCACCAAGACAGAGCGTCAGATGAGGAGTGGGCTTGCTGTACTGAAGGAGCTCAAGGCTGAAGAGGAGCCATGATTTTAGGTTAGGCGGATTGACGATCTAGGGTGGATGACGCTTGTATCATACCCATTCATATATTACATGTTTCATAGCTGTATTCTGCATATCTGTTTTCATATTCATTCATGTCCATTACTTGCTTTCACGTTCATTAATGTCATGGTATTCCTGAAAAGATAACTTGTGTTGGTGCGCAGTTATGAGACGCCTACCAAGGCCACCGCCCAATCCCACCGTTCACCACTGTCCCGGGTGCCAATAAATCGGCAGGGGATGGACGTGGTTGCAGGCATAACCCTGTCTCCAAACAGGACGCGCGATACTAATGACCCTGTTCGAAAACCGACCATCAACAAAAACACCTCGGAATCTGAGATCCAACGTACAACCAGATGAAAAATCAGCATCCACTCTGTAAAACAGTCTTGCTGAGAGCGCTATTTCCCAGAATGCACAGAGCGACGGTATTTTTCCAAGTTCAATTGCATCCTCCTGCGATGGGCGTCCGCGAGCGCAGATAACCACGCACTGTGGTGACATGTCAAATCGAGAAATTTGCCAATTCAATATGGACGGCCTGGTCGAACCAAGGACCATTTCGCTCGACGCTGTCATGCTGCACTCGGCATGAACATCGCCTGAAAATGCGTCAGTACAAGAGGCCAGTAACTAGTTGTTGTCCTCCGCACCAGATAGGAAATCCGCGGCGCGAGATATCTGTGTGCGCTCAGCGTGGATATCCCCTGGAAATACATGAGCGTATTAGGACGATTTAGACATGCATGCACGTACCAGATAAAAACTCTGGAGTGCGAGATACCTGTGTGAACATGTCTTCGTCCTCGTCTGGGACCGTGAATATGCCCGTATGCACCAATACTTGTTTCTCGACGCGTGCACCGCGCGGGAGGGACGCGACTACCAAGAACAACGTTGGGGTTTCCTACAGAATTCATATTAACGTCGATTTTCTTTTTGCTTTTTTAATCTCTCGGTTCACCTCGCAAAATGTTTCACAAGCCCGTCGAATATGTATGGTATCAGCATCGTCCACAAGCCAATAAAGCGAAAGCAGGACATGGCTCCCTGCAGTGTTGGCAGCGCGAATGACACGATCCGTGTGCTGGAACACCAACGCAGTTTCAAGTGCCAACGAGGATGGAGAAGGGAGAGTCAAAGACGGAGGGAGTAGACCGATCTGTCCAGATACGAAAACATACGGCTCCACCTGATCTACGAATTAGAACATCTCGCGTCACAAAAGACTGGACACACGGTGATAGCTTGTGAATAAGGACCGATATTAGCAGGTGCCCAGTAACTCAAGCCCTGCACATGAAGCGCTCTTCTTGTGTTACCCTTGCGCGCGACGCATTCAAGCATCACACCCACCCCTTCGGGAAGATCCACGCCCACACAAGCCCTCGAAGGAGGTGAAACACCAAAGAATTCGGCGTATGCCTTGTTTGCAGCCGCGAATACCTTGAGGGCGAGGGAAGGCAGTAAGAGTGTGATATTAACCACATCTTCCATGCGCAGATCATGCGATTCCAGAATTCCTGTTGTACGAGTGAGATTGGATATGAAACTGGCGCAAGTGATAGACTGGTACCTTGTAATTGAATGAAGCAGTCGCGAACTTGTTCTTCGAGGGGTATTTCTGAGTCTAGAGATGGGTTTGGATGGATGTTTCCGATCGCGAGCCATGATCCGATAGTGTGCGTTGATGGATGGTCTGGGATGCGGTGCGATCTGTTAATGGGTTCATATGTGCAGCCAGAGATGTTTTCGTATCCCCCCAGGACTGAATTTTCGACCACGTTCTTCAGTTCACCGAACCTATCTTCTAAGAGTGCTGGAACTTCGACCCTGCCATATGTAGACGACGATTCCTTAGGGTGAAGCGAAGCTCGTTTGACACGCAAATATGCAACAGGCGCAAATTCATTGTCTGTGTGCATCACGACTTCTGTTTCATCCAGCACGATACGATGCTTGAACAATGGGCTGTCAAGAGTAAGAGTTTCGTACTCTCCGCCTTCACCACAGATATGCAAGCCATAAAGACTGTTCTGCGAGAAAATCAATCAATTTTTTTATGCAGAAGAGACGGACGTACCAATCGCGTAAAGGTGTCCTGCATTTCGTTCAATGTTTTTCCTAGGTGCTTCACTGTCAGTCCGATGCCTGCCACTTTTATGAGCACGCTCTTAATCCCTGCTGCAATCATCTCAGATAGCAATTCGGCTTGATCGCGCTGCCAGAGGTAGGCTAAAGGCGTAAGTGAGAGACGACGACACCTGCTGAGCGTGAACATGATAAACTTCATGATATGTGGCCAATACGCACACATGTTCGACGCGAACGCGTTGGTAATTTGAGAGAATAGCGCCGACTGAGACGCCTTGCACATCTGGGTGGTGAGCCTGATTGCGATGAGATCAGAGTGAAATTGATGTGGGTTAAATCTGACCTTGACGTGCTCTAATAAAGTGTAGAGATCCTCCGTCTCATCCCCCAACACGCCAGCTCCCCCAGCACTACGCGAACCATACTCTGCGCTTTGCTCGACAGGATCACCTTGTATGGCGCGTCGATAGAGTGGAACTTCGAGGGCGCGAGCTACGAACTCGATTGCATCTTGGCCTACTGTCTGGTACATATACGAATCGATCTCATCTACGGAGATGAGGTATTTTCAAGGAAGAAAGGTAAAATCAGACCTTTTCCTGATTGCGGGGAGAGGGTCGCTGCAGCTACGAGTTGATGACCATTGGCATTGCAGTGGGACAAGTTATAACAGCTGTCTTTCCCTCCGCTAAGGAGTGCGACGTACTTCATTCACTGGAAAGGGTACGAAAAGACCATGTAAACAATATGTAAACAGACATAGCAAATGACACAAATTCCGAGGTGTTAGAGTCGCGAAAGATTCTCAATTCAGACTGTTATCCGACACCGAAAAACTTGAGATTGCAGAGGCGCATTGCATCAGGATTGTGTGTTTCTCATGTCCGATTTGCGTCTGATATCAATCATATTTGACTCGGAATACCGTCTGGTTACAAACGTGAGGATCCTATGCTTCTAGGTACTCGCCAGCTTCTGGCCGCTTGGCATTGGCTTATCCCCATTCCCCTCGTCACCCTTGATCATCTAATGATATTGGAACACAATGCCACGTCGCCGCCCTAGCGGTCCTCCTAGTACTTTCCAGAACCAACACTGTCAATCAACAAATGACTCAAACTAAGAAGAAAATAAGGATACTCAGCTATTACTGGTATCTTCATGATCGCTGGTTTCTGCAGGCAGTGAGACCAGGAAGGAAAAGATATATGCGACAACGCAGGCTGTGATTTTAGCGAATGCGCTGGAGGAAAAACCTCGCAACAGAAAGGACAGACCAATAGTGCATAGTAGATGTTTGTTGACACGGATTGCCAGATTGAAGTGTGACAAAGGGTGTGTTGATGTTAGGCGAAATGGAAAGCAAGAGGAATCCGAGAATAGCAAGCGGTATGTTGCTGGCATTGCAAGAGATGACATTGTAAGCGGAGCTATGAAACGAGCGCATATATATAGAGAGGGCGACCACGAATGCCTATATTATAGACAGGAATAAACTTCACAGCACCTCATACCAGTGGATGAAGATCACGTATAAACTGAGAGCGGGACATGGCCGTAGCACCATCAATGTCGCCTAAGAACGAGATCACGCACAAACTGGGAGTGGAACATGGCCGGAGCACCATTAGCGTCGCCCTAAGAAGCTTGAAAGACGAGATCGTGCATATCCTGAGATAACCCTCCTGTCTTAAGTCTAACTCCGCCGTGGCTGGGAAAGGAATCGGCGTAGACAATTCGAAAAAGAGGTCGGTCCTTGGAATAACATGAAGCACTTTGTTTGCTGAGAATGAGCCGCAAGCCTACTGGAAAAAGTTGCGAGATACGAATCAAGGGGTCCAGAACCACACATCGAGCTCTTCAAATGATCTTAATATTGTCAGATCGGGAGACTTTGGTGACGAAGTTCAGGAAGGGAATGGTGAATCGTTCGCCGTCGTAACAGCATCTACTCGATTCTGACGCGACCAAGTATCTTGCCGCGTCGCTCACGTGCTCCGTGCGTCAATTAATGGTAAATATCTTTCATGGAGCAATCAATAAAGAATATATAAAAACTCAGTACGAGTATAATTTATAGTCCATAGAACTCAACGAATCTGAGATGTCTCAGCCCCACCCTGAGAGTAATATGGATATGGCTCCTTACCCCGCCGGGCGGCGTGACAACCGACCCCGTCCGTCGTCTCAGCCCGAGTCTCCGAACTACGGTCTATACTGTCGGGTTCCAATCTGAGCACGCTCACGCATTGTGAGTGCCTTATTTTATTATCCAGTCCCTGATTGACATGTGGCCGTGCCAGTTCTGATGTGGTTAGCGGGGACGAGCAGCGAGGCGACAGTCGACTCGACTCTATCTCATTGTCAAGTTCTGGTAGCGATAGGTATGTCTTGGCGTTCGAAAAAGAAGTTGGAGCGCATGGGAAAAGGTTGTGACACATCAAACTCTCCAAATGATCTTATGTAATATTAATTTTCATTAATGAAGATTATGGTAGTCGGGAGACGAAGTTTGACGAAGGAATTATGGCGAGTCGGGGATTGACGCTCGCCGCCGTAACGATTGATATAGTGAACTCTCAAAATCTGCACGACATGGTCATGGCGTCGATACGGACACAACACCGAGTACAATATCTGCTATGAAATGAGAGAGCCAACTATAAGCCCGGATGGTATATAACAAATCATCAAAGGTGTGTGCGGTGCTCGCAAGTTTGTTTCTAATGAAAGAGAGAAAATTAAATCATGTAAGAAGCTCCCGCTATGACAGGTAAATCTCTTTCGATGAGTAATCAATAAAGAATACATGATGATAAATTCAGTACGAGTATAACTCATTGAAAAGGACTCGAGTCCATAGAACTCAACGACGTTCTGAAATGTCTCCAACCTCTACTGAACACGAGTCACATGACGACTCGAGCACACGCTGTGAGTACATATAGTTTAATATTTTATTATGCAGTCCCTGATCGACCGTCATGTGGTCGCGTTAGCCCTTGCCGGAACCAGTCCTCAGGGATTGCGTACTCATGTCAATGACTCGGAGGCGGCTGACCACATAAAAAAGGTTATGACCCGCCCTATAATATACGCCATCCAGGTGTCTTTAGTGATTCTGCTGTTATGCCGCTTTGCCCCTCAGGAGAACAAAATCGTATCCCTTTGCCAAGTTTTGGCAGCAATAGGTATGTCTACTTAAGTATTAAAACTAACTATTATTTACATTACATACAGGTGCCCTGACTGGATGGCTCAATCTGATGTGGTTGCACAACCTCAGAGCGCAAGACGTCAAAGTATGTTTTTATATATATTTAATTCGGCATTATTCATCTCACAATTCTTACAGAAAGTAACGGCATCGAATATGCACTGGTGCCTCCTCGCATTCACAACGATTGCGACGGGCCTTGCCGGTCTCCTTATGACAATTTATATTTTGCAGGATAGTCTCGCATCCATCAGCTTCTATATGCGCTTGTTTTATGTGCCACTCATTTTATCTTTTTTCATTCCCTACTTGTACTTGGTTGTAGCACCGCATTAGACCGAATTCGTAACGATGAATGTTCATGTAAAATAAAGATGATGAAGTACGTCCCACTCCTTAGCGGATGGAGCCTCAGCAGGTGTCGTCGTCTCTTACTTACACCTTGAGCCTACTTCTGGCAGCGCGATCAAGCCGAATTGCTATCCGAGATGATTGTAGCCGGGATTAAAAGCGTGCTCATAAAAGTAGCAGGCATCGGTCTGACAGTGAAGCACCTAGGAAAAACATGAAGCGAAATGCAGGACACCTTCACGCAATTGGTACGTCCACATCTTCTGCATGAACAAATTGATTCATTTTCTTATCTTTCTGTATCTGGCCAGATCGGTCTACTCCCTCCGTCTTTGACTCTCCCTTCTCCATCCGCGTTGGCACTTGAAACTGCGTTGGTGTTCCAGCACACAAATCGCGTCATTTGCGCTGCTAACACTGCAAGGGGCCATGTCCTGTTTTCGCTTTATTGGCTTGTGGACGATGCTGATACCATACACATTCGACGGGCTTGTGAAACGTTTCGTGAGGTGAGCCGAGAGATTCAAAACCAGCAAACAAGGAAATCAATATTGATATGAATTCTGTAGGAAACCCCAACGTTGTTCTTGGTAGTCGCGTCCCTCCCGCGAGGTGCACGCGTCGAGAAATAAGTATTGGTGCATACGGGCATATTCACCGTACCAGATAGAGACGAAGATATGTTCTCACAGGTATCTCGCACTCAGAGTTTTTGTCTGGTTCGTGCATGCATGTCTAAATCGTCCTAATACGCTCATGTATTTCTAGGGGATATCCACGCTGCTTCTGTTTCATCCAGCACGATACGATGCTTGAACAATGGGCTGTCAAGAGTAAGAGTTTCGTACTCTCCGCCTTCACCACAGATATGCAAGCCATAAAGACTGTTCTGCGAGAAAAATGAATCAATTTGTTTATGTAGAAGATATGGACGTACCAGTCGCGTGAAGGGTGTCCTGCATTTCGTTTAATGTTTTTCCTAGGTGCTTCACTATCAGACCGATGCCTGCTACTTTTATGAGCAGGCTTAACGTGTAAGTGAGGGACAAAGACACGTGCTGAGCGTAAATATTGTGACCTTGATGATATGTGGCCAATACGCACACATGTTCGACGCGAACGTGTTGGTAATGTAGGTTAAATCTGACCTTGACATGCTCTGATAAATTGTAGAGATCTTCAGTCTCATCCCCCAGCTCCCCCAGTACTACGTGAACCATACTCTGCATTTTGCTCGATAGGATCACCTTGTATGGCGCGTCGATAAAGTGGAACTTCGAGGGCGCGAGCTACGAATTTGATCGCGTTTGGTACATATACGAGTTGATCTCATCTACTATGGAAATGAGGCATTTTCAAGGAAGAAAGGTAGAGTCAGATCTTTGCCTATGATGACCATTGGTATTTTCCCTCCGCTAAGGAGTGGGGCGTAGTTTATTGTCTGTATTTTACAAAATTCATTCATTGTTCATAGTTATGATTTCGGTCTAATCTGGCGCTACAACTACTGTAACTTGTAACTTTAATAAAGTTACAGTAGTTGTAGCGCCAGATTAGATCCCAGAGGGAATAATAGGTGAGGAAAGGACAGTGCGGCGGTACTACAATTACCTACTAGATAACTTTAAGTACAAGCAGGCAAAAATAAATAATAACATGTAGCCCCATAAAGCGTTGGGAAAAAAACTGTCCCATACTGCGAAAGTATCATGAAAAAATAAACTGACTCATCAGCATCTCGCCAGGGCGGTTGCCATTACTGTGAAGGCAACGAGGAATTAATGCAGGTTGGATGTCGTTATTTGCTGCAATAATTGTGAGATAAATAATGACAAATTAAATATATAACAAACATGCTTTGATATCTGTCACATTCAGCGTAACTAAGTTATACCATCCAGTCAGCACACCTGTCAGCATTATGTTACAAAGGGAAATCATAGTGGTTTATTTATGTATTCCTTTCCCAGCCACGGCGGAGTTAGACTTGGCACAGACAGGAATGATCTTCATTTGTTCTAATAGTGCCAAGCTAATCTTTCCTAAGGATGATTTATTTTATTGATAGCTTCTATGTCTCTCACAGTCTTCCATTCTCGAGCGAGGCTCTGGGACGTCCTACCATCTCTGTCTCATTCACCATAATGTCTGTAGCCTTTTTGGAACTTTCGATGGCGACGCTGGGTCCATCTAAGTCGCTCTTAAGCTTTGAACGTTCACGTTCAATTCCCGTCCGATTGCACGTTGCTCGCTGCAGAGGTGAAACACTTATGATGTGGAGGTGTCCCCCGCTTTACGTACCTCCCCCTTGGCATTTATTGTTGATAATGCTACCTGGCCCCTGGTACCATCGCACAATTGTCCTCTGCCTTCTCTGCCCCTTGGGTATCGATACTTGCCGCCTTGAAAAACTGAGCTGGGAAAACGTCCGCTCATCTATATGCAGTACACACTCTGCGGTTCCCATGTTCATCGAAAGTCATGCAATGACCTCGCTTACCATGTCCACCAACGTGCTCTTCATCCATTGACAAATGTGGCGCACTTTCCTTTCTCAATTTCTTCCTCTTTGTCTGACCTAGTGCCATTTTTAGTGCTATACTCACATGCGAATTCTGGGTGTTTCAATCGTATATCAAATTGGTCGGGCAAGTCGAGGATGGGCGCTCGTGTCACCACGATCTGCATAAGATATGATAGGTCTGCTTTGTTCTCTGCATACCACGCTCAACTCGCAACGTCACAGCAATCGTGATTCCCACCGCCGACAAAGATATGTGAGCATTGTTGTTTTGAATCTTTTCGTCTTGTGATTCTAATCATCATCAGGGTATTTATTCCTTGCGCGGCTTCCATAACAAGAATGGCCGCGTATCTATCAGCTGATGTTGAAATACATCTATCATTAGCCAACGATCACTGGAGCAGGGTGGTCTGGCGCAGGCTCGTAGTTGGTAGTCCTCGGCTAGGTTGTCGTAGTCGGTCCTCCAGATAGAGCCACCACCTCCCGCTATAGAGGTTTGGCCTTGGGTTGCCTTGCAGTCCGTCCCCGTTCCACCACAAAGCAAGCGCAAAGCTATCAATGAAGGTGAAGGTGGTCAAAGCAAGAAACTGGTCTCCGCGTATGATGCAGCTGACAGTGCGGGAGGACAACGGCAATGACTGGTACCGAAGTGCGAAAGACACGAGATGGAGATCAGGGCATCATCCTTCGGGTTCGATCGGATGCTGGGAAATGGAGAAGTCGTCGGAAGACTTAAAACATCATGGAATGCGCTGCTCGGTCGTGGAAATGAGCCTTTCAGTGAGTAACTTCCTTCTCATTCATGCTCATATACCCACATCTCGTTCGTAATGTTCGCTCTTCCCTCACGCTGAAGGCCACTGTTCTACATCTTAAGATAAGCTTTCCGAGATCAGCAGGCGCCTGCTCGATGCTCAGGGTTTCACCGGTAGCACTGACCGAGCAGCAATCCAGTACGGAGACTTTAGGAGCAATGAGAATGATAGCTGATATCCGTAATCTAAAAGGTTTCTATCGGTTCTTGCTCCCGCCTTCGTATGAAGGCTTGCAAGTGGCAGCACGTCATAGCCCAGCCATCATCCTTGTTCCGAGTAATTATTTGTGCAATGCCACTATTGTCACGACGTCGGGAGAACCCCATCATCGTCTATCATTCTTACAGAACTGAAAAAATATCGAGTATAGTTTCGCCAGGGCTATACGAGACGCATTCATTATGGACCCAAAGGTGCTGCGAAACGACCTGATTGTCCTCTTGCGGATAGTATGGGACGAGATCATGCTTCCGTACTCGAGTATGTCCTAAAGCGCCTCTCTTGAATCTGGCTGTGTCCAACCGCAGATTTCACGTCCATTCCTCTCCACGCAGCTCACCCCTTCCTTGCAGATGGTTCTGGTAAGGAGCCATGGGAGGATCACTACATTTGTTCTTACACTCCTACATTTTCGGCTCTGGTCAGATCTATACAGATGATGAAGAAGTCCGTCCCTTGTGGCCATCAGACAGGGTCAACCTCGTAGGGAAAACAAGGAGTTCTTGGCTGTCAACAGCGAGATCGAGCTTGCCCGAAAGCTCGTCCATGCGACGGTCAACCGCACCACTATTTCTGGCGACGCAGCCATACGAGCAAGTGAACTCCAAACATTAGAAGAGAACAGCTGGTTGCATCTTGCCTGTTACGGAAAGCAGGACCACGAGCAGCCTTACGATTATCATTTCGTCATGCGAGACGAATCTAGACCCCCGACGAGGTCATTTACCTCGCGGCTGGGCTGCGATTTTCAAGGTTCAAGAAGGTAATGGTAATTGGCACGCTGTGGGAGGTTGACGACGCTATCGCGAAACACGTCAACGATTCCTATGAGAATATGTTCAAGGATGCGAAGTGGTGTCGTGGACTGTACGAAGGTGGCCTAGGCACTCAACCGTACTATGCACGCCCTGAAGACGAATGTTCCGCTCGAGCAGAGAATAGTTTTAGTGATTTGATTTTCGATTCTCTCATCCCAGTTACTGTAGCATCTGCCATTGTAGGATTATCTTCCATAATTGTCATACCGTTGATGTTTATAAAGTAAGACGGACTGGCGATGGCACCGCTACGACATTGTAATTCACAGTAGAAAACGGAACGGAGTGATTGGATGACTTTCGGTAGGCTGAAATATTCTGATTACAATATCATATCATTTATTTTCCCTTATTAGGCAGGTGTACCGCGATGCATTTCCTGTAAGGTAAGGGCTCATACAAAAACGACCAACATCATGTGACAAAGTACACAAATTAGGTCACACTAGGTCACAGTTAGTCGTTTTTGTATCAGCCCTACCTTAGCGGGAATTCAATGCATAACTTATGATTTTGCCAGTGGTGCGGCGGTACTACAATTACCTACTAGATAACTTTAAGTACACGGAGGAAAGAACGAATGATATAAGTGCAGCCTCATAAAGACCGATGAACAATATTCGCACGTAAATTGTGCCCATATGCGAAAGTATCAAGAAAAAATATACCAGCATGAGCAAGCTGGCAAGGATGGTTGCAATCATAGTGAAGGCGACCTAGTACCAGTGCGTGTTGGACGCCGTTATTTGCTGTAAGAATTGTGAGATAAATAATGACAAATTAGATATGAATAACATACCGGGATATCTTGCGCTCTGAGGCCCTGTAACCTCACTTGTACCACCCGGTCAGCGCACCTATCAGTATTATGTAAGTTAAATAATAGTCAGTTTACTTATGTAGACATACCTATCGCTGCCAACACTTGGCAGATTGTGTTGACCGTCGGGGCACCCGGGCCTTGCCCTGGAAAGGTAACTATAACGTGCCGTGTACTATCAGACCCATGGGTACTGGCTTCTTGTAGTACCTCACGACTGGCACCAGCCACCACATACATGATGGCTGACACGGCCACGCATCAATCAGGGACTGCATAATAAAATATTAGCTACTCACAGCGGGTAAGCGTGCTCGCTGGGTCTCCGTCACGTAATTCATAACGTCCAGGAATCTGATCTGGATCACCATGGGACGACATCGTTGAGTTCTATAGACTCCCTTTCAAGTTTCAACAGCTTATATATAAATTATAATACTCGTACTGAATTCTTTTATATATCATCATGTACTCTTCATTTATTACTCGACGAAAGAGATTTACCTGTCATGCGGGAGCTTCTCAGATAATTTACTTTGTCTGTCCCCTTGACATTCCCGCTCCCTCTCTTCGTACTTGAAAGCTTGATTTCAGACGACTTTCATTACATTCGTGAACAAACTTGCAAGCGCACACCCCCGGGTTGCCGAATTTGATGATCTGTTGTACTACCTGGAATACCATCCAGACATATTTTCGATCGGTACAGGCTTCTGTGCGTGGTTATAGTCCACTCTCTCATTTCATAGCAAATATTGTACTCGATACGGCTCTTGCGCACGTTACGGTGTTGTGTCTGTTTTCCATCCGTATCGACGCGTCATATTCTCGTGCAGATTTTGAGAGTTCCTATACCAATCGTTGCGGTGGCGAGCGGTGACTCAATCCCCGACTCACCATTCCTTGATTAATTCCTTCCTCGAACTTCGTCACCAAAGTCTTCCGACCACCATCTAGTGCCAAATCTTCGATGACAATATTAAGATCATTTGGAGAACTTGATGTGTGGTTCTAGGCCCCCTTGAATTGTGTCTCGCAACTTTTTCCAGTAGTGAGTATGCGCTTGCGGCAAACAAAACTCCTCATATTGTTCCATGGACCGACTCAAGACTTCGAGCTGTACACGCCGATTCCTTTCCCAGCCACGGCGGAGTTAGACTTGGCCCAGACAGGAGGGTCTCACCCATAGTACTTCTGTTTCTACACTAGTACTAAGTACTGCTGTGTTTCTCCTCCCAAGAATCTGTCTTCCTGCCAAGCCAATATTTCCTTGGTCAGTACTAGTATATTCATACTGTAAGGCTGGGGGTGGTTCGAAGGGAAAAGGGAACAGAATGAGGTGAAGATATAAGAGACATATTAGTAGGTAACACGAAGAGAGATAAGGCTAGGTTTGCGAGATGAGGACTTTCTAGGAGGCTTTCGGTCTTTCTTGGAGCGGGGATTTCATTGCTCTACTGTCTACTATCCGTCATCCATTACTGTAGATACGAGCATGTACATGCGCTATATATACTGAAAACGGCAAGGGTCCTCGGTGATGGATGAGCCGAACGATTATGTGAAAACAGAGGCACAAGGAAGTGGCGTCGCAACTGACAAGGTAAAGTAGAATGAAGAGAAAGGGCCGCCGCCGCCGAGTCAAGAAAATTTGAATGAGTGACGGTAAGAATAACGAGAGTTGCATAGCATATGGTCGGTCTCGAACGTTCTTGATTTGAAGCGTCAGGCGTGAAGGACCTCCGGTCCTTACAATACTTCAGTTTTGGTAAATAGACGGTCATGCAATATAGTTGCTGTTCGAAATTCAGTCACGTCGTTGGCAGGAGGTCACGATACGTCGCGGTATGTCACATGTCCCAAACGTGTGACTGTTAAGTCACGGCTATTAATTACTTGGCAGGCCCCTGTATTTTCCTCCGTGACCAAGTCCGACGAGGGCGAATTCGACGTTAGCGCATCTGTCTCTTGCAATTCACCCTCCTCGTATGGTGAAATTCATACACCAAATGTCGACAGATTCCATCTAAGTTATGGGTATTTTCCTTTCTACAATCCAAACAAAAATGTCTATCATGCATCCGTGCAATTGTCTCCTTTCCCGATTTTGCCCCTTCCTCTGTCGCTCAGACCGTCGTCAGTTCACTCTCCCAGCAGCAGATTTCTCCAAACTCCCAATATCGAGCATTACACAGCGCTATATTGAGCGATTGTAAATAGTCGGCGAGAAGCCCTTTGGGAATTTATTAACTTCATTCTCAAATTATCACACGCTTGCTCTCCTGACTTACGACTTGCATGCATGATGGTCAGCGACTACACGCTGTTCACACAGCTAGATTTGAGTAAAAAACTTAGCCATAAGTGCATGGTCCTTCACGCCTCTAGAGAGTATGGATTTCTTCTCCATGCACTATCAGCAAATGATGACTCCTTGAGAGCTTTTTGGGTTGTCCGCCAGACGAGATTCAGGTGCAAGAGCTGGGTGAAGGTCGCTTTGTTGCTTGTTTCCGTTTCAGGATGTTCCAGAAGCGCCTTCGCATTATGCAGAAAATGAAAATAGGCGTAGAATTTGTTGCTGGAGGTATGTGGTCCGTATTGTTTCTCTCCCTCATATTGATAGGAACGTGCTATTCTCCCTGCAGGCCGTATATGGGCGCTGTGGTTTTATTTTGGCCTAGATGGAAGGTGGCATCGAGCGCGGCTCACCGGTAATAGAAGTAAACACTGTTTCAGATAGAGGCTTCCAAAAAGTTGCCTGACAACGCAACCCCGCAAGCTCCGATCTGTATCACGGATAATTCTATGGGATCATATATGCTTGCACCCAAGGAGTAGGTTTACTGTTCCCACTTTAAATTTTAAAGCCAATTGATTATTTATATGTGAATATCCCTTGCTCCCTGCAGATCATTTCGCAGCACTGTCCCTGAACCCGTAAAGACAGCCTACGAAGGGAACTACAAGTTGGGTGATTGAATTATGGACGAGTGAGTTTTCTTCCTCAATCAGTTTGATCCATATGGCAGGATGGACTTGAACTAACCTTTTTGCTTTAGTGATACTGTGTATGTGGACTGCGACGGCACCTTACATTCATCGCTGACAATGACGATGAGTTACCGCTTAGAATAGATACATGTAGGCAACAAATCAGGGATCACCCCATAGTTGGTATTGCAATCAAGCACCTTATTCGCACGTGTAGTACGTATGGTAGTTGACGTTGAAGGATGTTCCTGTCTTTCTTATATCAAAGAGTTAGAGCAATCCAATGACCTTTTTTAAATTTTATGTATTGTCTTGGGACGCATGCGGCATACTACAGTATTCTGTACCGTTAATGATATTAGTGCAACTGAAGAATCTTGGCTCGCGCACTGTAGCAGCATGTGAGCAGTTCTCGCGGACTATTTTGGGTAGCAGACTACTTGGAATTCAAGGTTGACAATTTTACTGCTAGGGAACCGGGATCGTGACGGTTTATGGAGCAAAATTTTTCTTCGTGTGAGCACGGCTAGGTTGAGTTTGAGTGTTAGGCGTATATGTGCGCCAGGGGAAAAAGGGTCATACGAGAATGAAAGGCAACGCTTCAAGCCATCCTGTCCTCGTCCATTCCCTCCGGACAATGTCTGTAAGCCTACTGATCAGTGATGACTGTGCGACTGTGCTAGCCTGGGGAAGGTTGTCGAACCTGCGTCTTCAATTATGTCGACCTCGTGGAAGATGTTAAGACACGTGTGTGGAACTGAGACAATTACATAGAGCATCATTGAGTGAGAGGGTCATAAGCGGGGCCGGATTGTGGAGGGCGTTAGTGATGTAATCACGATCTGCAACTTTATATCATCCGTAGCAGTTATATTGATGAAAAAGAAATTCTTAGTCAATATGATCTTACTATGCTCGGAATTAATAATAGGGGTGCCAGGAAAGGTATTTGATTCGTAGACTTGCATAAGCTCTGCAGCGATGTGCACTCCGAGAAGATGTTGGCAGGTTTACGGTTTCGTATTGGAATGGAGGGGTGAGGGTTGTGTGTTCCGATAGCGAGGAGGCTTCCCCTGCACTCGATGTTTTGGTGTAATTTTTTCTTGGAGGCCGATGAAGGATGCGTAGCGCATGAACATTAATTTGATGCTACACGATATTGCATATGCGAATAATGGAAAGACGCATTAGGTCTTGGAGTGATGATGTTTGTTAGTGCAGACAATGTGAGGGCTCCTGGGAGACGGCTGCGGTGATGAGTCTTTGCCACCGTCTGTGGGACACGCGAGTGCATACTTCGGCAGATCTTGTTAAGCTAGAAAAGCGCGCAAGACGCGCAAGATACCTTCTAGACAAACCAGGTGTATCTGCATGCTAGTCAGGTGTGCAACGCGGTTGTGCCGACTGGTACAACTTCACCACACACATGCAAACTGGTATCCTGCATTTCGTGCAACAATTTTCCTAGGTGCTTTACTGTCAGATCTATTTTAAAAATCCTTGATGCAAGGCTGGGTATGAGTTTGAAGGGGACAATGAATAGAACGAGAGAGGGATGGGATGGGATTCGACGTGTCGGATTCTCTGCCTTCCTCTTCTTACTGGCGAGTTAGGACTGTACATGAGCTGCTTATACTGCAAAACAGTAAGGGTCAGTGATGGATAGACCGAACGATTATGTAAAAGCGGAGGCGAAAGGAAGTGGCGTTGCAACTGACAAGGTAAAGTAGAATGGACTTTTGATCACAGCTGGAATCATTTTGGACAGCAATTTGGCTTGATCGCGTTGGCAGAGGTATGCCAAGGGCATAAGGAAGAGACGATGGCACCTGCTAAGCGTGATTATTACGATGTATTGCTGGTACACACGTGTTTGACGCGAACGCATTGGTAATCTGAGAGGTTGGCACCGACTGACAAGCCATGCGGGTCTGGGTGGTAGACCTGGTCGCAATGATATCAGAGTGAGATTTGTAAAGGTTAGATCTGACCTTGACGTCACATAATGGCATATAGAGATCCTCCATTTCGTCTTCCAACGTGCCAGCACACCCAGCACCACGTAAAGCAGTTTACATACTGCTCATTAGTGCCATCTAGGCCTCATGCACATGTTTGTGTGACGTGTCGATAGAGCGGAACTTCAAATGCGCGAGCTATGGACTCGATTGCGTCCCGGTGTAACTCATGTCTGGCCACTACAGACCCCACCTATTATGGACTCAGAAGTTCAACTAGGAAATCTGAACACAGACCTTTACTTAATGTGGGGGAGAGGACTGCTGCAGCTACGAGTTCGTGACCGTTGAGACAAGTTGTAACAATCCCCCCGCCAATAAGTGTAATGTACTTCTTTCTTCAAGTTATGCTTATGTCGATCACAAGTCGAGATCATATAATATTGTAACCCCGCCGGTACCCCGCAGTAAATTGAGATTCCGACGAGTAGCATGATCGCGGGCCGAATAAAGAACAATCTAGGTCGAGGGGCCAGCCCAAACCATGCCAGTTTATAACTAGGGCACTTTTGACTTTTTCCTTGCTGTCTCTAGTCTCGTGTCTTATCATCTTGGGTTCTCGAGGATAACATCTAGACCATTCTATATTCTATACTATGCTCTCGTCAGGGTACGTTGAGCAGCAGGCTTACGCCCAACAACAAGCGGCTATGGCTATGAACACACTACTACCTACACCGCCCTCCTCACCACCACGCGTTGGATTGCATCCTGTCGAATCGACAATTACGCTTCTCGAGAATTTAGTCGCATTCTATCATCAGGAACGGATGTGGGTATACCGCACACGCGCACAACTAGAGATGTCACTACAAGAACGAGACTTTAGCGCCGCAACGGCGGATGATGAAGAGGGAGAGATAGAGAAGGAGGAGCCAAGCTCCGTTGAAGAAACATCAGAAACAAGCAAGTGGATGAAGAGAAAGAAGGCGTTTGGATTGAAGTTAGAGGGAATTGCAACGACGAGAGGAATGCCTAGAGGTGGAATCGTGAAACAGCGTGCACCACCACCAATGTTACCGGCGTTTGCTCACAGTAACCAGACTGGAGGACAAACTGTACTTGGGTCGAGTGGAAAGGAGCCTGGAGTGGAGATCTTAGAGATGTTTGAGAGGATGATGCAAGCTAGGATGGAAAGTTGCGAGCGAGTTACTAGGATGGTTAGAAATGCCAGTGGAACTGGTTCACCAGGGTGCTCACCGCCTAACGGCCCGGTTTACGGTCAAAGTAGTTTTTTTATAGGTGCTTAGCTAGAGCTTAGCTAAGTGTGATAAATGTTCTTATTTATTTATTATCGATGTAATCCTCCTTCGTCTCATACCATGTCTAATCGTTACGCTCCACTCCCTAATCCACGCACGGACCCAGATTCAACAGAACTAGAAGCTGCTTTCGACGATGAAGACGACGATGGCGACGACGTGGATGAAACAAGTCGTTTGACTTTTTCAAATCCCTTGAATCCTTCCTCTTACAATTTCGAGTCTCCGATTTGCGACTACGACCAACCTCCTCCTGGTTCTCCCCCAGAACCATCTTCTCATGCTGTACCGAACGAATTTGGCAATTCTAATGGCATAATACCTGTCTTTGCAGTGGACTCTTTACCCCCGCCCCCAACAGGCTCATGGTGGAAGCGAACTGCAGCTACCGTCCTACCATCCCATTATGTCAACAGATGGGGTTTCGCTGGTGAAGCTAGCTCTCGTAGAGCCATCGGAGGAGGCACCAGAAATGATGGTGTATTCAGCAACGTAGCTGCCAAGCCATCGCAAGGCGTACGTGTTCAGGAAGGTAACCATCAATCAATCGTTCATCAAAGAAGGTATTGACTCTTTCGCAGGAGACAACGTATATCTTGTTCCAGAAGAATCTTCCAACACAGCTCCCCCAACTTATGCAGCAGCTCAAGCTGATGCTGCTCCTCCTTACCACACTCATTCAATCTTCCTCCCTTCTTCCATTCATGCATCCCTCACACTCTCTCAAGGCTGTGTTGTCGTAGACGGCCTTCCCACAGGCACCCTTTTCTCCTTCCTCTGGAACGCCCTCATCAGTTCCACCTTCCAGTTCATCGGTTTCGTTCTCACATGGGTCATGCACACAACCCACGCCGCTCGCTATGGCAGCAGGGCAGGTTTCGGCGTCACTTTAATCCAGTGGGGCTTTAGCCTCCGCGCGCGATTAGACGACGTTAACGGTACACCTATAGGCTCAGACCCGGCTGATGCCTGGCCCACATTCGCAAACACCCAAGACGCCAATGAATGGTTAGACGCCAACCTCAACCGCCTCAATAATACCACGCTTGCTTCTACCAACGATATATCTTCCTGGTCCAACTCTGGAGAAGTAGTACAAGGGAACAATGGGTTCCTCGCAAACACAGCAGCCAATGAATGGCTTTCCTTTTTCCTCATGACAGCTGGCTGGTTCCTCCTTCTCACGAGCGCTTTTGGTTTCTGGCGCGTCAAGCGCTGGGAACGCGGTATTATATCTTCTTCTTCCAATTCTATCCCATCACAGCCAGCGGCAGACGAAGAGACGAGGAGACAATCACTCTTTGAGCGTCTCGGAGTGTTCCGCGTTCCTACACGAACAGGATCTTCGGGTGCAGACGGACTAGAACAGGTGCCATCCCACGGTGATGATGTGGTTGAGAGAGATACAGCGTTGGAAATACAATCACTTGTTCCAACCGATCCAGACCGTGCTCGGCGGATCAGAGAAGCAATTGAGCGCGAACGCAGGTTGTGTGAGGACTTGCGCGCTGCAGGCCTATTGTAAAGTCTGGACCGGATGTACCGTGTATTAGGCTTTCCATCCAACAGACATGCTATCTATTTTTCTAGGATTAAACCGATAATGGTCACAATTGTGCTTATAGTCGTATTTATGGAAAATCTGTCTCTTGGCGTCTTTTCGTCTTTGAAAATTAGATTTCATTTCAAGTACATCCTATATCCTTCTACGCAATTTATTTCTAGTCATCGTCAACTATGATCGCTTCAGAAAGACTTCCAAATTAAATTCTAGGGCTGAGCAAGGGTACGTGATCTCGAACTTTTCGAGCACGGTAGGATGTAGTACACCCAGCGTGCCGATCGCGATATCTCGGTCTTCATCGATGTGCAGCGCCTTGAGCTCACCAATAAGCTCGCCCGTTTTTGACATCTTTGGGGGTGGCGGGCGGTAATAAATAGTAGCTGCACGTCCAGGGAAGTATGCAGGATCTAAAATATATCAGTACCATGTCATGCAAAACAAAAGCTAAAGCATACCATCCCCCTCTTTAATATAATACCCCACATCCTTCCCATCCCCCTTCCCAATCCTCGGAACCTCCAACATCTTCATTGCCCTATCTAACAACCCATGCACGACTTCAAAACCTGCGCTCCTCGCACACCACACCGCACCTGCATGTCTTTCATTCCGCGCTTGTCTTTCCCGAGAGGTATCTTTGAACACGACGTCACTGAGCTCAAAAACGCGCATTGGAAGAGCGTGTGAGCGGTTCTCGCGGATGGTTTTCAACAGCCCTGGCAAAAGGGATGTGCGAGCTACTTGGAATTCGAGGGTTTTGGGGTTGGCGATTTTAACTGCTAAAGATCCAGGATCCGGGCGGTTCATGAAGGAAAAGTTTTCTTCGTGTGAGCACTGTGGGGTTGAGTTCGGCGTTAGATGTATATATGCGCTGAGGCGGGGAGGGACCTACGAGAATGAAAGGCAACGCTTCGACCCATCCTGCCATCGCCCATTCATTCCGGATAACGTCTGTGAGCTTGCTGATCAGTAATGGCTGTGCGACTGTGCTGGTCTGGGGAAAGATATCTGGGAGGTTATTGAATCCGTACGCAACTGCTGCGTCTTCTATTATGTCGACCTCGTGGAAGATGTCAGGACGCGTGCATGGAAGGGAGACGATTAGAGCGTCGGGGTCGTTGGGCGAAATGGTGGGGCAGAGAGTCATGCGCGTTAAGAGGGACTGGATTGTGGAGGGCGTCAGGGAAAGAGAGGTGCAAGAGTTAATGTATGATGCGCGCGCAGTCACCGTGCGAGGAGCGATATCAGGAGATATGCGCGTCGATCCGTCAGGAAAGACGATCTTGCAAGGCTCGATGCTAACAACAGATCCTCAACTCCCCGAATCAAATCACAAGTCCAAAACGAAAAAACTCACGTGAATGGCTCAGCACAATACTCCGAAAACATACTTGCCACCATATTGATCACGATTTGCAACTTTGTATCATCCGTAGCAGTCGTATCAATGAACACATTCTTAGTCGCCAGCGTGATCTTACTATGCTCCGAGTTAATAATGGGTGGCATACTCAATACGTGGTCCTCTGAATCATAAATGATCGGGTAGACATCGGAATCTCGGATTATGTGCAAGTATCGGGAGAGGTGTTTGTCCGATTCGTAGATCTGCATGAGCTCTGCGGCAGTGTGCACTGTGTCCCGACCGAGAGGCGCGAAAGCGATGTTGGTGGGTGTACGGGCTTCGTATCGGAATGGAGGGGTGAGGGTGTCTAGGTCGTGTGTTCCGATGGCGACGAGGCTTCGCCTGCGCCCGATGTTTTGGTGTAACTTGTCTTGGAGGTCAATGAAAGATGCGTAGCTCAGGGGCGTGAACTTGATGTTTCGAAGTACTGCACATGCAAAGAAAGGACGAACGCGTTGGGTCTGAGAGCGGTAATGTTTGTTAGTGCGGACAATCTGAGAGGTAAGCATACCTCTTTGGAGACGGTCACGGTGATGAGATCTTTCTCACCACCTGGGGGATATGCGAGTGTGTACTGCGGCGGATCCTGTTTTCCTAGAAAAGCGCGCAAGGCACGCGCGATACCCTCTAGACAGACCAGATCATATCTGCGTGCTAGTCAGATGTGCATTGTGGTTGCGCCGACTGGCAGCACACCTGTTTGCGGGTACTTCTATTTTTAATTGCTAGAACAAAAGTATGAGCAGGTGTGTAATTTTGTTTACTAGAAATCAAGACGCACAGGACGTTCTGAGGGAAGTCCTTTCTTGATCGCAGCTTCTACTTCTGCTGTGGTCTTTTTATTCATTCAGCAAATCATTCCGATAGTAGAAAAAATAAAGAAAGGCGTACGTCTTCATCTAATTCTAGTCCGTAGTCAAAGCACAAACGATCGAATTCCTCCGTGGCTGCGATGTGATGAGACGTTTAGAAACTACACTTCGATGAGGACGTACTATACTGATGTCCAAGCCGCTCGAAAAGCTCGGATTTATCTACTGCGATGGTGGGCATAGTTTGTTCTGTTTAGTGGAAGATATGAAGCCAGCAGGGTGTAGCTGGACTTCAGGATTGTTTGGTAGATTAAAGTTGCAGACTTGAAGAAATCAATCACATCGAGTCAAGTGGAAGACCCTCAGATACTCCATGTTATGCTGGGGTCCTACCACTACATATACTATGATTGCTATTTACAACGTGGCATGTGTGTTGACAAGTCTCATTGAATATGTACACTCCAGTATCCTTCGCGCTCCTAACGCTAGCATTATCGCTGTTCTCCCAGCTGGTCACCTCTCAAACCCACGAATCTACCGAGTTACATTTATTACACCGTGTTGTGCACCCTGACCTTCCTGTGATACCGTGGGCTGAACTCGGGACTGTCTCCATCCCATCCTTCAAATCCATCGCACCCACTGGCTCACATGCTTCATTGTCGCTAGCAGAGTCATTACAGGATGACCTTGCAGAGTTTGCAAAAGCAGTGAGACCTAATATGCAGGGTGCAATGTACCACGTGGCAATCCAGCGTCCAGAGTCGGAGGGGATGTCAGTGTCGAGTATCAAAGCGGTCAGTTGTATTCTATATCGATTTGTGAGTGAAGGATTGATATTTTCTGTGACTTCATAGTGTCTACTCCCTTCCTCCACATCCGCAAATATAGTTATTGATTTTTCTGTGATGGGAGAACCATTTGCGATTGACTATTCCGTGTCGCCTGTACCTCGAAATGGAATATGCCCTACGACGAACATGAAGAGCTACCCGGCGCATAATGCGAGTGCGGTGCTCAAGTCGCCACGGACAGCACCTCTGTATGCATTCTCTCACGTTCTTAAATTTATCTGACTGACGTGTCTGTATCCGTAGACCTGAACTGCGGATCCCACCTCCGCTCACGCCTGAAGGCGAGCCCGTAGCACCTGTTCCTGAGAAAAGCTTCGTGCAAAAGTATTGGATATACATGGTTGTTGTTCTTGGGGCACTGTGTGAGTTTCATTGGTTTCTTTTGTGCTGCGACGTGACGTCGGACTGCACTCGAGACTCGACTTGCTCGTCTTACCTTTCCTTTACTGTGAAACATATACTGACTGCGTTATTCGATCAGTGATTTCTGGGCCTGCCGAGGACTCTCCTAGCGGGGATGGGAAAGGAGGAAAGTAGATCCATATACATCATCATGCTAGGTAGAATACCGAAGTCATCTGGAACGTTTTCAAGTAGAACTTGAGAAGACTTTGCCAAACGACGCATGTTAAAAATGAAGAATAGAAAGTAATCAATTTTGCCCCTGTTTGGATTAAACCTGAATGGATGTCACGGTTACGACAATAAAAGGAAATAAATTTTGATCAGCTGTAGTATGACAGTGTACGAGTGAGGGATCAAATGGAATATGTATAGTTGAACCTACATACATCTTCAGGCAGCATCACAAATCATTTCTGATGAGGCTCGAAGATGATGAGCAGGTCGAAGAAGCACCATGACCTGTTCAACGCTGGCATCATCTTCCAGACAATTTTTGAGATAAATACGTTTTGTACGTGTGGTGAATAGCTCACACGACGAAGTCTAGCAGTGTACGGAGTAAATTGAAGATGAGTTCGATATGTGACTACAGACATAGTACTTTTTATATACAAAGGGTGCCTGATATGGATATGATGGTCCGTGCACTTTTCATGAAATGTATATAACACTGTTATTTGACATTGGAAAAACTTATACCCCGGTTTACCGGCTCACCAAGGTCAAATTGATAATATTAGCTAATCATGCTTGAATCCTACAGCTATCCAAATTGACCTTGGATGGCATAAACTCCTTCATGTACCTAAGTTTATGGGCTGTGAGGACCCTTCATTAGCACGGCGACCATGTCCATACAGAAGGTAATCATGGTTTGTATGAGCTTCGCCTCATGCACCGTCTCAAATTTTCCATTCCTGCCACGGCCACTCTGGCTGGGCAGGCTCTTCTTTTTGCCCCATCACCTTTCTAACCCTAACCCTATCCACTTTCAAAATGAGATGTGCTAAATCTAATGCACATGTGCACCACTCCATGTGCATGTGCTCTTTTGAGTATCACACGATATACCTTTTGATTATGGGTGCTCAAGTTATCTCCCTTCATTCTACTTACCATTACCATGGCTCCCATCATCCGACCAGCCACTAAAGCTGACCAGTCTGCCCTCTCCAACATTTGCTTGCTCACCGCAAACGCGGGCACATCATCCGAGCACCTACATTCCCATCCTGCACTCCCGGGCCTTATCTATGCCCTTCCCTACGTCAACCTTGAATCAACATGGGGCTTCGTGCTCGACGACGATGGAGAAGTTGTGGGATACACCCTCGGCGCGTTCGATACCCGCAAATTCGAGGAGAGTGCAGAACTCGACTGGTGGCCCTCACTCAAAGCCCATTACGGGCCCCTGCTGCATGACTCTGACCCCGCACTCACGGCTGCTGATAAGACTTATATCAACACCATAATGAATTTTCCAAGAGCCAGTGATGTGATGCTGGCGTTCGCACCTGCGCATCTGCACATTGACATTCTGCCAAGCCATCAGCATCAGGGATGGGGGCGGAAGTTGATCGCACGCGCGATGGAGAATTTGAAGGAAAATGGTATAAAGAGCGTTTGGTTGGGCATGGATCCGAAGAATACCGCCGCCGCGGCGTTTTATAGGCGATTGGGTTTCAGGGAGTTGGACGGTGCACAGGAGGGCATTATGGCTATCACGGTGCAGGAGTGGGAGGAGTACGCTGTTTAAAGTTCAACTGTGAATACAGAACGATCCTTGATGAAGCTGATATTGGGCACTCCTAGTGAACATTTCAATTGTGAAGTTGGATATCCCAAATGTGGTGAGAGCTGAATGCTATCAAGTCAAAGTGTCGGTACTGATGCAGACTAGTGATTCATCAGCGATTGATCTAAGAAATTGCCCCAGCACTACGTGCTCACTAGTGCAAATTTTCCGACCTATCCACCCAATCTCAGTCCCCGTGCTTTGTGTAGTCATTCAAGAGTTGAGCGTTTCCCCATGCTACTGCGCACTTATTTGATGTGGTTTGGCTCGCAGGTCACTTTGCCGATGTATGCCTGCCCACATCCGACTTCTTGTATCTTCCGTTCAATACTACGATTGGCTCACTTTAGAATCTGACCGGACAAGATTGTAATTTTCTCACTCTTGGTAACTCTACTCTACTGGTCTGAACTAAAATGATCAAGATACTATTTTCCTCGCATGTTTCAGTTCGAGTCGATATCGCGCGTCCACCTTTCTTTCCTACCACCCCAAATCATACCCCTTCTTCATCTCCCTCAGCGACACTATCCGATTTCTTGCAGTTTTTTCTGAAGGCCAGACTTACATCTCCGAGCAAGTCATGTCATATAACCCGTATCTCGATGGAGACTCAGGCCGTTACCTACCACGGTCCTCCACAACTACCGTCCAGCGACGCCAAACACAAGGGCAGTCACTGAATTCCTCTTTCGAACAGCAGCAGCAACAAGCGCGACCCTCTATCAACACTGGTCAAATTTCACGTATTCCCAGACCCCCTTCATTCAACCCAGGTCCACGCTTTGTTGAACACACCTTTCCCGAGTCTCAAATCCCTGAACCCCAAATCCCTGAACCTACAAGACCTCTGACTGGGGGGCTTCGTGCATCTGTACCGGACTTCACCGACCCCTTCTCAGCTCGGGCTCATCTTCAAGCATCACGAAGCAGACGACCGACGCTCCCAGCTTACGCGTCGGAGGCTCCAGTCGCTCCTAACAAAAGGTTTCATGGTCGCACTCACAACGATTCAGAGTCCACGCTATATGAAGATGAGGACTCCAGATACTCGATGTCATCCTATCAGCACCCCTATGATATTCCTCCACCGCGAAATGTATACATGGGGAACAACGATGAGCGGCATGTTGACTTTCGGAACAGTGAGGGGACTTTAGCGGATATCGAGGCGCAGACGGCGGATGGCAAGGATAAGTACAAGGAGTATGACGATGTCAGACTGGATGATGACGAGAAGGATCCGGATGATGACGATGACGTTGACTTTTGCGACGTGAACGACAAGGATGGAAGGAGACGTGGCCTGTTCTCTAACCTCATCGACCTGTATGGAGTCGAAGCCGAGGGCGAGAATGTTCCTTTCCAACGCCGTCGCTTCGCTCAACTTGACGACGAGTATGACGAAGAAATGGGCGGTGCACCCATGCGAAGATCGAACACTGATAATTCCCAGAACTCGCAGCTGCTGGATCCGGACGACCCTACTATTACTGGTGTCAGAAAGAAGTGTCTTGATGACTACGACGACGAAAAGCGCACGGCATTGAGGCAGATGGACTATCGCAGGCGTCGTAAGGAGAAACAGAAAATCAAGATCGAGTTTAACGTTACATGTAAGTCTTCCTTTCTGTCTGCGCAAATGAAGCTTAGTGCAGGGCTCCAGCCATCATTCATCGCCACAACTTCCTTCTCAAGCTTGCAAAAGCATTGATGACATTCGGTGCACCTTCTCACCGTATCGAATCTCAGCTCCTTGCAGCAGCGCGCATCCTCGAAGTCGACGCCGAGTTCATCCATCTACCGAGCGTCATCATTTGTTCCTTCGGGGACAACGATACGATGACTTCGGAGACCCACTTCATCAAGTCCGGCGGAGGTCTTTCATTAGGCAGCCTGCACAAGGTCCACATCATCTATCGCGCCGTGGTGCACGACGAAGTCAGTGCGCGGAAGGCGACAGAGCAACTTGACGATTTGCTGTCGGCGAAACCGCTGTACCCGTGGTGGTTCAGGTGCATCTTGAGCTTCTGGTTATCGGTACTAATCTGTCCGCTGGCGTTTGGTGGCTCGTTCATTGATATGTGGATCGCTGGCTGTGGCGCCTTTGTGTTGTGTTTCCTGCAACTTAGGGTTGCTGCGAAGAGTGCCATGTATGCGAATGTCTTTGAGTAAGATATCTAAATGTTCATATTTTCATCATGATGCTTATAATTTGCTAGGATTACGACAGCGATGCTAGTGTCCTTCACAGCACGTGGACTCAGTAGTATCAGAAGCCAAATCTTCTGCTATACAGCTGTCTCGTCGTCTGCGATCATCGGTATTCTTCCCGGTTATTTGATCCGTAAGTACCTCTTCTTCTGGAGTCGCATTCCCTGCTAACTTATTTCTAGTGAGTAGTTCATTGGAGCTGGCCTCTAAAAATATCGTCTGCGGTAGCGTTAAAATGGTATACGCCCTCATCTACACCCTCTTCCTGGGATTCGGTCTGCAGATCGGATCGGACCTATACCTCCTCTTCGATCCAACCGCGCGACACCACCTTACCACACTAGCTGCTGACATCTCCACAAGCGCCACCATTATCGGCACATTTGCAGCAGACAACTCCACAGGTAGCAACTCATCGCTCTCCTCAGGGTTAGGACCCGTCTACGGCACCTTTACATTCACGAACAACACGAATGTAATGCAGACAGACGTCATCGGCGGATGTTACCGCCCTAAACACTTTGGCTGGTACCTCCAGCCCTTCCCCTTCTGGACACAGTTCCTCATCGTCCCGTTGTTCAGTATTCTGTCATCCCTCGCGAATCTGCAACCATGGCGGAGCAGACAACTTCCGGTGATGGTGGTCATATCATGTGCGAGCTACGCGAGCAACAAAGTCGCTAATCACTACATCTTCAATCGGAGCGATATCGTGAGTGCTATCGGGGCTTTCACCGTGGGATTACTGGGGAATGTCTATTCGAGGAAGATGGGCGGGACGGCGTTTACGAGTATGGTTACGGGTGTACTGTTCCTTGTACCAGTGGGTACTCTTTCTTTCTGGTATTGTTGGGGCTTGCTGATGATGAATTTTTTGTAGTCGGGTCTGTCGCAGGCGGGAGGCATCACAGCAGATGGAAGCGGTGTGGACATTGGAAGCGCGATGATAGCCGTCACGATCGGAATCACGGTTGGGTTGTTCATGTCCCAAGCGCTCGTGTATATGTTCGGGACTAGGAAGAACGCTGCTGTATTCTCGTTCTGAGCTTTTTGGTACCTTACGTTGCTTCTGAGATGTACGATGTACATACTGTAAACTACTATTGTATACAACAAATTATCATTGCCTCAGTCGTTTTGTTTTGTACTCGTTAAGCGTGCACTTGAAATTATGGTGATATGTCTTCGGTATCTTCTAAATCAGCGTATACCCCTCTGGCGCATCTAGAACATGACAGCTGGCGAGTTCTCCACATTCTCGATGGACGTCTTGTGCCCGACAAGCGTTCTGATGTTGTTGATACCATACCTGTGTTAGGAGCCTCAGTATCACGCCACAATAAGAGAACGGAAGAAGGGGTGGGACGATATAACTAGGGAGTGAAGGAAAGACCACTCACCGAATCATAGTTGGCCGTTCGAGCCCAATTCCCCACCCATGCACACGCACATCAGATGGGAATCCCATGGGTGCAAGCATTTCAGGGCGGAACATGCCACTGTTCCCGATCTCAACCCACTTTTCAAGGAGGGGATGCCAGGCGAAGATCTCAAGAGAAGGCTATCACCATTCAATCAGTACCTGAAATGGAGAGGAGGGTCAAGACATACCTCTGTGTATGGGTTATACGCCGGTTTGAACCTCAGATTCTTCATTCCCATCTTCCGGAAGAAAGTCCGCATGAAACCTGCACAGATGGAAGGTTATTACCAGATGTTTATGTAGAGCAAGTATCCACAATGCACCAATTAAATCTGCAAGCGTTAAGTTCCGATCTGCAACAACGCCCTCAACTTGGTGGAATTCCGCAAGATGAGTAGCATCCATTGTCTCGTTACGGAACACGCGGTCAATGCTGAAGAGTTTTGCTGGTCTGAACCCATCATCATTCGGATTTGCGGCTCCAGGTTGCGCTTTTGCATAAAGGTCACCATCGATATCTTCGCCTCGACACTTGGCTGCGAGTTTGTATAGCATGGCGGCGGACGAGGCAGTCGTGTGCGTGCGCAACAGAAGCTTATGCGACTCCTCGTGCGACCAGGGTGTGCGGTAACCGATGCTACCGTGACCACCGTGCTCATGGACGCGTGCGACGCGCTCGTAGTAATCGGATGGCGGAGAGAGGGACATTGAGGGATCTATAACATTTCGATAAGTTAATGAATGCAAGGGAGGCAAGCACGTACCAGAGAGATAGAAGGTGTCTTGGAGTTCGCGTGCAGGATGCAGCTGGGGAACGAAAAGTGCATCGAAACACCAAAATCCAGACTCAACGAAAGTCCCTGTGGGCATTTCTTCAAAACTGTAACATCCGTAATAAAGTATCAGAGAATTCTGGTATTCTACAGCGTCATTGTAGTATAAAATGATCACGCACCCCATTTCTAGGAAAATGCTACGGATCTCCTCGCGGACTTTGAGAATAGGGTGGAGAGCGCCGCCAGATGTGGGTATCCCGTCTGCGTCAAAGTTATACTTTTTGAAGGTGGATTTTTTCCAAGAGCCGCTAGGGAATTAGAGCAGTATAAGGTTTAGTACCGCTACGTTGGAACACTAAACTCACGAAGTGAGCATATCAACGGTCAAATCAGTCTCTGGTTTTGCAATCGAAGTACTGAAATTTGCGCCCTTGTGTACGGTGAACCATTGGCCCTTTCTTTGTAACAGTCAGACTCGATAGTTTACGTTGGATGAATGAATGGAACCTCTGTATGATAAGCTTGCGTTTTCGTAATTCAGCGAGCGCTTTTTCACCGGCCGCGAGTGTCCCCGACGACTCTACCTCGCGCAGCTCAATCTGTGTTGTATCTGTAATATTAGACACCTACTGGCCTATCAATCCCACAGTCATAGAAATGTCAACACGAAACACGCACGGCCTTGACGAAACCATTCCCCTCCTTTGCGATCCATCCACTCTTAAACGCGCGTCCCTGTCCGACTTTTGCAGCTTCATCTCCCACTGCTTTCTTGAGATCCTGAACACCGAGTGGGGCACTACCACGTTCGGGGAGGACGGCCCAGACACGAGCCTCGTGCGAGCCCTCACGCACGATCTGGACGCCCTCAGGCGTAAGTACATGCGATGAAACTTCATGTGTTTCGTACGTTATCATCTGCATGTCAATTCAATACGAGATCATGGGAGAAAGGAAAACAAACTAGCCTCCCGGCTGAGTAGCGAATTCAAGGCACCGAGAATGGTGATCTGTGCATCATGACTGGACGCCAGGCTAGATTGGCCAGGGATTTTTAGTGCACGGGTATCTGGTAAAGTCAACTGGGCATCGAGAGTATCCAGTATTAACTGCTGTAACTGTTCTGCCATCGTCGACGTTCGCGCTAGCTATTAGATCAAATCTATCGAGTCAATATGTAATCACGTGCCTATGCCCACTTTGTATCCCCGCTTCCATGAGCAGTCTGAGCATATGGCAGCAAGCATGGGACGCTGCCCAACCCCGCCTTCACTCCATACAACATGTCCTTGCGTCCCCAGCATTTCCTGGACAGAAGCCTCGCATTATTCGTGTTGGACAGCTAGATGCTGAACTCCTCGATGCCGAACTTGTGCACATACTTACAGAGCCGGTGTCGAAGGCCCTTGCAACCTTCAACGTACGCATTCTGTGTGTCATCATGTTATCTGCTGATGCAGGAATAGACATCAATGAAAGCCCGATTTGAGCCTGAATTAGCGCTGCTCGTCCAGCTCGTGCTTTATCGCTTCTCTGTTTGGAGTTCTGGTGCAAGCTATGGCGCAATGCTGCAGGGCCTGCGGTATTCCGTCCCAAGCCCTGGCTTAGGTTGTGAGTGAACACATCTCTTGCAAATATTCAATTTTTGAATGATATTCCACAGCTAGGCCCCCACAACGGCGACGACTAATTATCCATGGTGCGCTTACTATCCTCGTTCCCTACTTCCGCAACCGACTCCATGCATATGCGCTCTCGCATGCATGGCCAGATGCCCCTGCCTTTGATACCCGTCGCCGCGCTTGGGATGCCTTGATGAGTCTCGAGACTGCACATGGCGTATTCAGTCTACTCAACTTCGTCGCATTTTTATGGAATGGGAAGTACGTTCCCGCAGTGCGTGTTAATATTAGCGAAATTTTGACACGGTTATGGCAGATACAGGACAATCGTTGATAGGTTCCTGGTTATGAGGCTTGAACCTTCACAGGCTCTCCTCACACGTGATGTTAGTTATGAATTTATGAATCGCCAGATGGTCTGGCACGCATTTACCGTACGCCTTCCTTTATTTGCTTTATTGAAAACTCATTCTGCCATAGGAATTTCTCCTCTTCCTCCTCCCACTTATCAATCCTCGTTCGGTGGCACGAAGGCTCACATCAACCTTTTCATCCATTCTCCCTGCTCCCTCCCCTACACAGAAGATACGCACACCGAAACGCGGAAAGTATCATTCCCTCCCGCCTGACCAGTGCGCAATCTGTGCTGAGAACGATTCCCTGAATGTGAACCTTGGTGATGCTGCTGGAGCGCTGGCATCGTACACTCCGGTATTCCCTGTATCATCAAATAGTGATATTGGTGATAATAATACCGAGGGAGACGGAGAACCTCCGTATCCAATAACGACGCCGTATCTTGCTTCTTGTGGACATATTTATTGCTATGATTGTCTTGCTGAGCGTATGCTCCGCGCCGCAGATGATGGCTCACGCGGATGGACGTGTCTGCGATGCGCAGAGGAAGTGAGGAGTGCGGATCGATACAGGTTAGAGAGCGAAAGCGAAAACCTTGGGCGAACTTCCACGCTGAGTGGGGCTGAAAATGAAAGTGTGGACGATGGAGAGAAAGAGAGAAGTGATGCAGAAAGTAGTCAGGGTGACGAGGGGAGTGAATTCGATTTTAGCAGCGAGTTCGGGAGTGGGACAGGCAGTTTGGGGAGCTATACTTTTACAGGGAGTGAGGCCTGAGGCTTTGAGGCCTCGCTGCTATGCCGCAATAACAATGTCTGTGCTCGTCCTTCATGCAATCAAGGCAGCAGGGCACTTGGTTTCACAAGGCGATTAAGCTGCAATTTGAACACGCAGGCCATCTATATCTTGGCGTAAAATAGAAAAAGTATGTCCTTAGTATGTCCCAGGGAGGATTCGAACTTCCGGCTTCGCAGAATTGTGCTTCCACAATGCGATGATTTAACCACTAATCGACAAGGACCGAAATATAGGGAGCCAATTTGAATGAATGGCTCGACTTCGATTCGCTGTAAGTATGTTGCCAGAAATCCGTCTTCAATCACTGCACTGAGGATTGGATTACCAGGCTTGTAGTATATATTTTACTCCGCGGATTTCCTCTCTGCCCGCAGCTGCCTCGACAGGGTATGTCTCACTGCGGAAACGAGATTCTGGTCAGACCCTAAACAGAGGAAGGCGACATGTGTAACCCGACTCTATACGTAGGTACCATTGGTCGTTCGGTCTGAACTTACGTACGCGTGTTATGGACACTTACGACTTCAGTAGTGCACTCATGGATTAGTGGAGATACCCCTCACTGTTATTATTTAAGACATCGCGGCTGGTGTCAGCTAGCCTAATCAGTATTAGGCTAGCCCGAACCAGCCGCGATGCCTTGGATCGGCAATGTGACATAGTGTGACACGATGACTTCTATGCGGACGAGAATTTTTGCAACTCTGTGTTCAAACACTGTTTTGTACCGGCCTCTCTCTGGCAACATGGCCTTGACATATTTGCTTACTTTTTGCATAGTATGAGAGTCTGTACTAATTTCTATGTGCCCCTGTTTTTTCCTTATTTTAATGTTGTGTAGCTGTTTTGTTATGAAAAACTGGTCGAAACATTTTGCAACTCTGGGCCAAAGATAGTATATTACACGATCGTCTATTTACCAAAACTGAAGTATGAATATATTATCATTGTATCTTTTCTTGGAGTCAGATGGCAGTTGGATAAAGAATAAAAATAAATTATGGGTATCGATAACATTCTCGAGATCAGATCAGCTCACAATGAGGACCAGCCTCAAAAATATTCCCAGTTACAGCCCCTTCTTGTTCCCGAACATCTTTGCCAAATCCATAGTGTTCCCAGGCTTAATGGCTGTAAACTCCCACTCTCGCAATCTACGACCTGCCCTCACACTCTCGAATACCCACTCGGGCCGAACCACATGCGCAGGAACGCGCTTTGATACGAGGTGTTTATGAGTTTTCGAACCTGAGAGTTGTTGCGACGTGAGAATATGCGTAGCGCCACTAGGGGAAAGCCTGTGAAAAAACAATGCGAAATTTAAGGCAAAGAAGATCACAAGAGAGATTGCGCTTACAACGTGACACCACCAGCGCCAGAAACGATCCGTTTCATTTCAATGTCGGTTGTTCCCGCAAGGTAGCCACTGATATAGACGCATACACCGCTTAGCACACCCTTTTTCCCTGGGTGTAAGTCGCGTGCATTCTCATGCTTCTGGACTTCTAGCTTCTCAGAGCGTTCGTTAATGTACCCTTGGCCATGCCCGCCACCACGCCTGTCGGAGCGCTGGTGACCTGATGCGGCTGAAACAACATAGTCTGTAGATAATTTAAAAACTTGACAATGAAATGCGAAAATAAAAGAGGGGATAAAAACGCACCTGAACGTTCATATATATTAGAATGAGTAATTGGGTTTGACTCATCCGCAAGGGTGTTCAACAGGTGTTTTGTGATTTCCCCAGCAGAGGGTTTGGAAGTACCGTCTTTTTTGAGAGGGGCCAGAAGCCTGTCGGTTCAGAGTGCCATGGTCAGTAAAAATACAAGAAGATTTGAAAGATACTCACTGGCGCAAGCGCGCCTTGTCTTGTGCCACAGCCTCTGGGTAACTTGACTTCGACATTTTATCTGGAAAGTTCTTGTTGGTCTTCGATTTTGAAGTAGGGTATGGAGTAAATCGTGACGAGTTTGTACATTTATCCTTTTCCTTGAGAGAGGAGTGCGCAGGTTTAATTACAGTTACAAATTTGTCCATCGAAGTTGTTGCTTCAAGTTAGTGCATGTGGTTCGTGTTTCAGGAGGTGTTGTTATATTTTTATCACGCGTCTTTAATAGCCTGGTCATGTGATCTCTGAGTAACGCGTCTAGTTACCACATTAGTATAGGCCAAACTTGGCCTCTATCTTTTCATGTCCGGTGCCTGCTGATGCCCATTTCTTATCGTTTCAACTTCCTATCTATTGTTGTACATACCAAGAGATTGAAGCTCTCTCGATTTTACGGACGCAGGATGACCACCGCACCCATTCGGACTTACAAGGATGCTATAGATGCACTGAACAGTCTTCAAACCAATGCTGCTGTCCTAGAGGCCGTGCGTGCTGCAGGATCGAAGCTCAATCCTAATGCTATACCTGAAATGATTGATTATTTACGGAGAGTGGGCCTTGAGGTATGTCATATATCAACTTTACTGTCTTGTTTATGAAGAAGCTCCGTTACAGCCATCCCAGTTAAATAATTTGAATGTCATACATATCACAGGAACCAAGGGGAAGGGCTCAACAAGTGCATTCACAGATTCAATATTGAGGGCAGCTAAGCCAAACTGGAAAACTGGTGTGCCTTACATTCCCAGCTCTACAAGAGTGTCCCTTAACATGTAACACAGGCCTGTATACCTCTCCTCACCTGGTTGCTGTCCGTGAGCGTATTCGAATAAATGGCGAGCCACTTTCAGAGGAGGAATTTACTCGTTACTTTTTCGAGGTGTGGAATTTGCTCCAGAATACGAAGGTATTTGTATTTCGTTTCTTGCAGTAATAGTCGTCCATACTAGACAAACAACCCCTTCAGTGTGAAACCGCCACTACCCCCTTTATGCCAAATTACTTTCGCTACCTTACGCTCATGGCCTTTTACACATTCAACCAACTCAAGGTGCGCCGATGATCCTGACCATTTATCTGTCTAACTTGATCGTTAGGTTGACGCGACAATCCTTGAGGTAGGTATTGGTGGACGTTCTGACAGCACAAATATCGTCCCAAAGCCAATTGTCACAGGCGTTACCGCCCTCGGGTATGACCACACAAGGCTTCTTGGTGAAACGCTCAGTCAGATTGCAAATCAGAAAGGTGGAATATATAAGGTACATTTCTTTTTTTTCAAGTCCACATCATAAGTGTTTGACGGACAGGATAGGAAGGGGTTCCGGCCCTGACTGTTGAACAACCTGAGGAAGGTATACTTGAGCTCGATGTTTGTGCAGTAGAGCAGAGGGTAATTCGCACTCTTAAATCTCACACCTACCTATAGCTCATATGTGTTTGCACCGCAGGCATCTCAGTTCACAATTATCGACACACTCCCTTCCACGATCCAATTAGGCATATTTTTTGATCTTACTGTTTATCTATAAAATTGAATCGTTGTCGTAGGTCTTGCTGGCGCTCACCAGAGATCGAACGCGGGTCTCGCGGTACAATTAGTGCACATGTTCCTCAGCATTAAAGATCAATCCTACTCCCCCACGTCGGACACCAATACCAGCGGTGCTGCTAGCGCAGCATGGAACGGATCAGAGATAGAACCATTGCGATCCCTCCCTACATCTTTTCTGGACGGCCTCAAAAATGCTCACTGGCCTGGCCGTTGTCAGACAGTACTCGATCCGAAACTTGAGGCTTTGACATGGTTCCTCGATGGAGCGCACACACAAGAGAGCCTTGCGTGCTGTATTGAATGGTTTGTGAGCCCAGAAGTTGGGCTTCCCATGTACGTTTGATATTTGCATTGGTTTCGGTGTCACGCCGTTGATATTGGATTCTAGTTCCCCTGTTTCTGACGAGCACCCACCCAGAGTGCTTATCTTCAATTGCACCAGTGGACGTTCAGGAGATAGTTTCCTAACAGCCATCTTGCAAAAGATAGAGGAGCAACTGACGATATATGGTAGTCTGGAGAAGAAAGAAGAATTTTTCACCAAGGTCATTTTTTGTAGTAATGTGACCTATGCCAGCGGCAATTTCAAAGGCGGTAAGTATCGTCGTTTATTTCAAATGCAAGCTTATACGTGCACCCGGCAGACCTTACCTCCGCGGCAATGTCTACAACTGACAATCTCAATCTCAAGACTCAGAGAGAGATTGAAGCAGCCTGGAACAAGCTTGTTCCATCTTACGCTGGCACAGTGCATGTCCTGCCGTCCATTGAGGACGCCGTGGAAGAAGCACGTAAAATGCTCAATGTTAGTGTGCTCGTCACGGGCAGCTTACACCTCGTAGGCGGCGTCATCGAGGTTGCAGGCTTGACAGACAGAGCCCTGAGCCCGAAAGCATGACAATATTTATGATTTCATCATTTGCACTGGCCTCATATAGCTATCCAACTTAGCATAGTTCCCTCATGAGTCTCGAGTTCCCGGCTTTCAACACGCCAGCGTCTAGGCTTATCAGTCTATCTTATAAACAGTGTTTCTAACCAACACCATGCATATGTAGTTATATTACCACCCTTCAACAGGATTTTAGTTAGATCTCTGAATACAGTCCGCTATAAAAGATCTGTGAGATGTGGGGTTATAACATAAAGTGCCACAGTGCAATGCAACTTCACAAGTCCGTTTTACTTCCATGCAGTCAGATTCTCTTCGCCGCCACGGGTATTCACCTCCACGCCTATACTGCGGAAACTGCCCGTCGGGTGTGGAGAGTCGGGCAACAGCACAGGCTGTATGGGCATCATATACTTGACATCTAGATCCTCCAAAATGCTCTTTAGATGTTTCATGAACGCAGTTCTGCGTGTCCAGCGTCCTCCCCAGTCCTGCCAGTTCGGGCGATCTGAAGTAGCGATCAGACCTCACAGCCGAGCTAAGCACACAGATACTTACGTTCAACGCCCACCGTAAGATGAATTGCGTTCTGGAACTCCATTTTGTCGATGTTCACCGAGGATCCACTCCATTCCCTGTTGTTTGCTGTAATGTAGGCTTGAATGCGTGCCTTGAGCTGCTCAACGAGCTCAAGGGGTGTGTTGTACGCTATCATTAGTGTCGTGCTCTCCCACATGCTGTTTGACCGTCTCAGATTATGGACAAGCTTTGTGCTTGACAGCAGCGAGTTCGGTGCGATAATTTCTTGACCGTCAACCCGACGGAAAGTAGTAGAAAATAGACCAAATTCTTTGACAATGAGGTACTGAAGGGGATATTTGTCAGTTTGATACAAACTGTTTGCGTAAGGAACACACCTGGTCGTCAATCATGACCAAATCGCCGACATCGAAGACATGCGTAGAAAATATGAAGATCATCTATTTAAGCAGAAGTGAGCTTGGCGTGCATGGTAGACTAGCGAATTGCTCTAACTTACTGACTCAAACAGCGTCTGCGCAGAATGTCCGAAGATGAACGAAAACCCGAGAATAATTGTCGCAAGAGGAACAAGCGAAGCTAGCGTGTCACTCCTGTTAAAAATGAGGAGACATGCGAAAAGAATGCCGAGCAATGCGATGCAGACAAGGACTGCATCCAGCTTGGCTACGGCTGAGTCAACATCCTACACGAAGTCGTGAGCAGCATTTCTCGAATGAAGACATAGACTCACTTTCAGACTGGCAGTCAGGGCCTTACGCTCTCGATAAATTCTCTGTACAGCTTCCCTCATTTCTCGCTTGCTGATGTCACCATTGCCATCTTTATCAAAAATAGCAAAAGCAGCATGCTACTGAAACTATGAGATGAATGCATTCATAACAATGAGGTGACCCACCGCCTCAGTAGTCGAACGGAAATAAGGGTAGAAATCTATCAAGAAACGATGTTAGGCCATCTTCTTTATCGTCGAATTACCATACCTTCGACGACAAGATGAGAGCGTCCAGGGCTGGTGACGCTAAGAGCATGAAAGAGCTTCCTTGCGAGTTTCCGCGCAGAATCCAGGGCATGGAAATCACCACCCCGGTTAAAATTGGAATTTTTAAGCGCCACTTGGCCAATAGCGCCGGTCAGTTGGTCAACAACGACAGTTGCCATATATCCCTTGCGCCGTCTTTTCGTTTCGGCGCGACTAGTACGACGCTTTTTGTGCGACCGATGATGATGTGCTTCATGCTCGGGTTTCTCGAGAACAGGTGTAGCAGTTGTACTGGCCTCCCCGCTGGCTGTTCCATCACCCTCGTCTCGACGGTGGCCCTTGCCATGGAATGTGGAAAGATCAAATGCAGTCCCAAGAGAACTCAATTTGTGCCCTTTCTTGATGTTTGGACTTTTCTTTACGGTCTGTGCATTTGATAGATGGTCCAGTGCCCTTAGTCCCATCTGATTCTCCTCAAGACGATCTGCGAGTGCATGTTGATGGAAGTTGATGGCAACAAATCTTAAAAACAGCTTTTCAACAAACAGGATGACGCCTGCAGTAAAGAGAGCCTGTTGAAGGGAACGACATTTAGCCGATGTGATAAAGTATGAGAGGAATATCCTACCTGCATCACACGATTAATGATAACCCAATAAGCGCCAGGGGGTTTGTAGAAGGCCGTGATTGCAGAGAGCGCTATCCAGGCCCATGAAATATCGAGAATGAGTTTTATCCATGCCGAGACAGCAAGTGTCAACTACACCAATAGATTCAGTCAGACTGCCCACGAGAAGTCCGAGCAGTACGTACTTCAATCTGCGTCTTCAAACGCTCGACTTGGCCACCAAGTAAGAAAATAACGTAGATCACAGTACGTGGAATGGCATCCACAACCAAGTAAGTTGCGCAGGAGGTTGCCCAAGTGATCGACAACCAAAGGGACCAAACACGGACTTGCAGCCGAACGCTTTCCTTGTCCTTGAACCTCAACTCCACTACCAGCCACGGAATTATGAAGAATGCGGCACCAAGGATGCCGACTAATAAAGTCCTGACTGGCCTTGCGAGCTTCATGAAGCCGAGCCAAAGGGCCCTGCCCCTCCTCGCTTTTTTGCTGGCAGCTTCCGGATTCTCTACTTGACTAGCGACATCTTCTTCGTCCCAGTCAAATTCATCCGAAGAGTTTGTTGAAATCGTATCAGAACTGCCATCTTCTATATGGGTTTGGTCCAGTGTCTCGGACTGATTCCCTTTTTCATCCCGGGCGCAGTCATACTCAGGCTCTTTGGACTGGGAATTGTCGGGGAGAGTGGTGTCGTCTTCAGGAGAGCGACGTTCAGGCATAACTATTCATCGAACGCAAGCAGCAAACAGAGAGAGTAATTACTAGGTGACGGGAAAAGAAGGGCTGACGGGGCTTAAGTATCAGTCCCTGACATAAAATCTAGGTGCACTCCAACAGTAAATTAACATGGTTAAATTGTTTACAGCGAATTATGCGAAATCCAACTTTTTTGGGGGGCTGGTCGGAAATATCCGGGCAGGACCCTGAGAGATTATGAGTGAGACAATAGCTGCAGTACTAGCTGCCTCGATACACCATGTCTACAACGGAGACTGAGGATACATCATTCAAAACTGTTTCTTGATCAATCTCGTGGTGCACAACCCTATTAAACCGATTTGGGAAGAAGAAGAAAAACTCAAGGAGGCAAATCTCACCGTAGCTCCGCCGAGTGCTGAAGACTATGTCACCTATCTTCGCGCAGTGCTTGCTACACATGGTATAAGGTCACCGAAAAAAAATACTTATGGCTTCAAGTACATCTACCCTGTATCAAAGCCGTGAGTCCTGCCTTTCTGTCAAACCTATATCTTTTCCGCGAAGTCAAAAGGATGCAATTGATGTCGATAATGCGGCAGATTTCACAAACCACGAGCTCACGAAGAAACTCGACAAAACGCTTGCTTGTCACCGAACCATGTACAATATCATGGGTGACGATAGGAAGAATCGATCATCGTGTTCCTCGGACAAAGGGTCTGGATTGAACACAACGAGTTCCACGTGCTGAGCATTCTACTGTCGATCTAGCATGTGCTTGTCCTTCGCAGGCTCGTCTCCAAACATCAACATCTCTGTATCAGGGGCAATCTCAGCAAGCCTATTCATGAATGCAGCGCGTTTTTCCTCATTTCGCTCTAGGGCATGCCGAGATACTTTTTTTCTTGTAATGTCGAGACGTTGTAGAGTTCGAAAGAGGTGGATAATGAAATCTTCACATGTCTGCGTAAGAGCAGCTGACTCTGAAGTTCATCTAGGGAGACTGAACTGCGTAAATAGCAGTGGGACTTGATGTAATTGATGTCCTCGTAATTGAGACTGCGCCAACGGCCTAGTGTGAATTTGAGTTGGTAACATCAGCAAGTTTGTCAGAGCTGTAGAGTTTGGTATATAAGGGATTTTCGGGTGCCGAGAACCCCACAGATTTGTCTGATAGAAAGTCCTTGTACATGATGAAGAACAGGAATACGAAGCTTTAGATCAGACGAAATAGCCCGGGAGGCATATCGCGTTCAGTGGTTCACGTGGTGTCGCGGTTCTGGGGTCCTAGCCCCAAAAAAAAAGTTGGATTCCGCATAATTGCTGTAAACCTCGTTGCCTCGTTACGTAAGGCTCCTGTATCGGAGGCGAGGGCTTTGCTACAACTTGACAAGCAAGATGCAAGGTGACAGTAACATTATAATCAGAAATTGTTATGTTACAAAATAGCGTCGCAGAAATGAACGAAGCAGGAAAAACGCGTCGAGTACCACCGTCGACTTGACCACCTTCCTAAAATGGCTCGGCTCGTTGTCAAGTAAGCGGGGTGAGGCTGGAGCTGCTGATACAACATGGACTACGATGCAAGTGTGCTAGATATTAGATGCATTGTCATATGAAGGTAATTTGAAATGAAATCAACGCTAGAACTTCGCCTTATATATCAAAGACCAGAAGTTTGAGCATGTCGCGCAACGAGGCTCAAGCTAGATTTAACATAGCCCAGGGCGCTTTCACCGAAAGCCTGAGTCAGCGCTGGTCCCGATTGTGCACGAGGATACGAGTCTGCTCGGCGAGCAAGCATGCTAGTCCCAAAGGCTTGAGTGCAGGGAACGTTGCTTCCACCTCCCTGCGTCAAATTCAACACCTGAGCGTCTACGATGGAGTCTCTGTGCTGAATAGAAGTACCAAGGACAGCCCGCGCCCTTCCCAATATACCATTGCGAGTTTCAGGGAGAGATTTGACGGTTCCTAAAATTTGAGGGCGTTTGCCTTTCTTCGTCCGAGTCCGGGAGACGTCGTTGACAACCGTTTCCAAGAAAGTGACCGACTTTTGGTCTTCTTTTGTAGTCTTCTTGTCTGAGGACGATTGAATCTCATTGCATATAAGCATTCGAACTGTTTCATCGGAAAGGGACTTCTTTTTTGCGCAGTTTTGGATGTGGATCACTTTTTGGCTTGCAGTCTTTGTCGAGGTCCACCTCAAGGTGCAGCTGACACAGCTGGTGAGAGATGCAAGTTGTGCATGTGAGAAGTCGTTGGAAAAGCGGTGAATGCCGGGACGTTTCAGTCTGGCTTTCGGAGCAGAGGTTGATTCTGGATGTTTGTTTGCTACGACAGTACCACCCAAGTATGACAAACCTCCGAGGTCGGTAATCATAGGCTTAGATGGAGGCGCTCGGAAAGCAAAGCGAGACAGTTTCAGGCGAGATTCACCCTCGGAGTCACTGGACAGTGGCACTTGCAGGGTCGCAATAGGAGGTGGGGTGGGGTATGTGGAAGTGCGGTTCATACCCGACATTTGCCGTACGTCATAGGGCCCATTCACTATATCAGGTTCATTGACACGTTGATCAGGAGCGATTACTATACCCCTTTAGCGTGTAGGCCTCACCAGCAAGCGAAGGTTGAGGTATATCAATCGCAAAATGGTCCCCACTTTCAAGTTCCCGGGAAGAAGCCGGCTCCGTCAGTGGACTCCAGCTGGAAGCTGAGAGGATATGAACACCCAGGGTTTTAAGACACGATCGAAATAGGCTCACTGCTGATAGATTTATCACCAATCTGGTTCTTACCGTCTACAGTAACTGGTGGACCAAACGAATTGAGTTCGGGATTGGTTAGCTCGATGATATCTTGCTTCAGATCAGCGGCAGCCCGTGATGAGTCCACGCGCAAACGTTTCTTCTTCTTCTTTCTCTCCCTCATCTGTTTCCTTTTTTCCTCCCTTTCAGGTTCGGAGTCTTCTACGAGCTCGTCGTCATGTAGTAGTCTGCGTTTGAGAGCTTCTGGCATGGCGTGAATCGGGTTACACGTAATATTTCATGCAAATCAAGGACGAAGTAAACACTCGCCGGGACGCGTTATTTGAGTCTGTTTGGTTCTTAATTATTTACTTCCTTAAAACGTGATCTGATTCAGACTTCTAGTGACGCCGCGTTCTTCTTGGGGTCGAGTTATCCGATCCTTTGTCGATAGCAACTTGAAGGAACATGGCCAAACCGTCCATACTTGGTGTCGTCACAAAAGTCGTTGACCCTCAAGAGCTGTATCAAGTCATCACTCAAGCGTCTTCTCAAAACCCTGCCGAAGTCCGAACGTCGAGTAAACGCGTCGAGGAGTTGCTGGACTACTTTGGGACTTTCGATGGTTTACATGAGATCGCCGCCACCCGATCAGTTCCGCTGCCTGTGAGGAAGCAGGGCATCATTCAATTCAAAAACAAGGCGCTGAATCACTGGAGATCACGGAGGTGGGTACTTCATTTAATCTACGATCTAGTATTCGCTGACACAAAGCAGACTCTTGTCGGATGAGCAACGAGTTAAGATCCGGTCACGATGCATGACCTTTTTTGACGAGGAAGATGATACGGCAAGTATTGCCACTCAGTATGGCTTTGTTTAATTTATGACTGACTCGATAAGATTGCGGAGTGTAATGAAGTAATTGTAGCAAAAATTGCTCGCCAAGATTATCCCATGAACTGGTACCTTTGATGTCATCTCATTGGGTCTGCAGCGTTAATTTCTCCATCAGGCCTTCGTTGCTAGCCGACATTATGGATGTCATTCGCACTAATCTTGAAATCCTCTGTGGTTCTCCCAACAACGACCCGCGGTCAACTCTTGCCCTTCGCAGGGGTCTCGCGCTTCTTAACAGTGTCTTGAAGGAGTTCAGCGGTGTAAAGCTATTAGCTGGCGTGAACACGATGATAAATGTACGTCGCTCTTCATCTCATCATTACTTCAGAGCCTTATTCTTCATTAGATCATCGATCAGCTGCATGAAGTCATGTTTGCTTACTACTCCAAACTGTCGTCGATGATTTCCGCACTTGTGCCGCTAGCGCTCAGTGATCAACATATCGCTGACAATCTCATCGTGGCTCACTTTATTTACAAGTGTCTCGTAAAGATGGCTTTGTGGCTCTGGCCTAAACTCACTACACAGCCTGAAAGCGTATTTGCGAAACTCGAGCCTTGGGTTTGTTTTTTCCGTATGAGAATCTATAGGCGTGACTGATAGGCTATCAACTTCACAGTTCTTGCAACTTTTCGAGAGTTCTACCGGCCAATTGAAGATATTGTCTGAACTTCGAATTAACCTCGTCCTTGCCTTGAGAGCGTCCGGATCATCAGACCGTCTCACGCTTTTGTCCATTGACAGACTGACCCGCCATGTCCGCGTTTTTGGGAAATTTTTCCGTAGACTACAACAACTTAAACCCGACAAATTTGTTCAGCTTCCGACAGGTAACCAAATTGTCCTTTACTATTGGGATAAAGTTGTGCAAGCCACCAATGGCCCGCCAGAGCTAATCCAAGGTTCTGAGTTTAATTTCCCCCTGATGCTGGCTTCGCTCATCATACTACATAGACGCTCCGACGGCGGTTTTCCCGGTGCGTTTTCTCCTCCAGGCCATGGTCCTGTTCAAGGAGAATCTCTCGAAATGGACACCATTTCGCAAAGGTGGCCCAAAAACCGAGACTAGTATTGACTGTCTTTGGGAGTTGTGGCCTTGTGCTGATGAGAATCGCCTAGCTCTTTCGCAAGAGTTTGTTGAGGATGCCGTCCGGCTCCTCGTGACACGATTCATCCCCTTGAACCTGGCAGATCTCGAGGGTTGGATGTCTGATCCAGAAGAGTGGGTCAATTTAGAAGACAAAGAAAACGACCAATGGGAGTATGAATTACGAGTGCGTTCCATACGTAGAACCAGCTTGCCATGAGGCTCATCTTTTTAGCCATGCGGTGAACGTGTCTTGATGACCCTTTCATCGCAATACAAGGATTATGTCACACCACTGCTCGAGACAACCTTTAAGCAGATAATTGGTGAATACATAGTTCGCATGTGCTCTTATACTGACGCGCTCGTTTCCAGCGCAACCAACGGTTGATTCGGCGAGTGTCATACAAAAAGAAGCTCTGTACTGTGCCATCGGACGTTGTGCGATTCACCTACGAGAAGTAATCCCTTTCAGCCAGTGGATACAACATAACCTCCTTGCCGAAGCAAGGGAGACGAACCAATAGTGAGTCAACTTTGTCTTTCTACGTTGCATTCACTCATAGCCACAGCTATCCAATCATTAAGCGCCGTATAGCATGGCTTATTGGAAAATGGATTAGCGACATGTGTTCACCAGCTAACGATCCGAATGTTTGGGAGATCCTTATCCACTTGCTGCGAGACAGAGGTCTCGGCACGGATTCTGTTGTTCGTCTGACTGCCGCCACAGCCTTGCGGGAGTGTATCGATGTACGTTTCATTTTACGCATTCACGATCCTATGTTTACATTCTTCTATATAGACTGTCGATTTTGACATTGATGTCTTCGTACCTTACTTGCCTACTGCGGTTATTGAACTTGTGAAGCTTATGGGCGAGGCAGACACAATAGAAGTGAAACAACGTCTAGCCAAGAGTCTCAATGTGGTGATCGAACGTGCAGGTCCTAGAGTGAGTTTTCCATGCAACATTGCAGCATATTGTACGCATTTGTTATTAGATTGCACCACACGCACAAATGATCTCAGAAGGCATCCCTCAGTTGTGTAAGTCCCTATCACTACCTCGGTCATGCTGTTTGTTCAACGTAGTTTAGGGACTGCTGCGGGCGAGGAGTGGTTATTCAAAGCTCAACTCTTGGTCGTCGTGACAAGTCTAGTCTCGGTAAGTTTTACATCTCACAATATCAGTGATACTCATGTACCACAGGCGATGAAGGAACAGTCGTCTTTAAACAGTCTTGTTGTCCCCCTTGTCCAAGACGGTCTTTCCCCAGGCGTGAGACTTCTTTATATACCTGACACGCTGTATGCTAATGCGACCAAAGGTTGCTATCAACCTTGATGAAGACGCACTTAATCTCTGGCTTGCTGCCGTTCGCAACTCATCATCGTTGGGCTATGCCGGTGGACCCGGTCTCCTCGACCTGGTCCCTCTAGCAGTCTCTCTGTTGTCAGACAATCTTGATCTGCTTGGAAAAATAGTGTCCATAGTCGAGTCGTGTTTATTTGTCGACGCTCCTGCCGTCCTGCAGGTACTTTATTTATCACTTACCTAAAAGCGCCGCTAAGTGTTTAGAGCTTTGCCCGACCGCTAATGAATGCTTTTGTGAAAGCACTCACAGGCCAGGCCATAATGACCAATCAAAGGGACATACTGGTTTGTCTCCAATTCCTAACTCAGTTGGCGCCCGCTACGCTTTGGGGCCAAGCCATGCATTTTTCTGGTTTATTTAGTCACATTGTGAACCTCCTGAATAACGACGAGGTGAGTTTTTTGTACTGATCGAATAAAATATACATGTACTCACAGTTCACAGAGCTCGTCAACTCTACTCACTGAATGCATATATCTATTTGCGAGGATTGCCCTAGCCGATAGACAGATGTTCTTGCAGCTTGTATCAGCCACAGCGGTGACTATGAATCTACCTGAAGCTAAAATCTGGGAAGCAGTACTGGACCATTGGTGGCGGCAAGTTCGTCTTATGTTGTCGTGAAGTGCCGAGCTTGTTCACATGCTTTACTCGCATCGCAGTTCGACCACATGTCGGAGCCTCGCCATCGCAAATTAGCTGCCCTAGGCATTGCGTCTCTTGTATCAACCGGCCGTCCTGAAGTCCTTGATCGCTTACCCAACGAGATTTTCAACCTCTGGACAGACGTATTCTTTGAGGTCAAAGAAAGTAAGAGTTTAGCTGACAATGAGGACGCCAGGTACGTCTGCAATGGTGAATGTTGCTAATGCATTCTGATGCTCTAACATACCAATTGCAGCCCCTTGACACTTCACTGGGACCTTGATCAGGTGCCGCAGTCGTACTATGCAGATTCTGAAACCACCGCCGAGTTTGATCGTCGAAAAATGGTCGGTAAATTCGAAAATTTTGTTGTTTCTGACTCACCCCACACATACTTGGCAGCTCCTGGACAACGATCCTGTTCGCACGGCGCAGCTCACTAATCATGTGGCTGCAGCATTACAGGAAGCCGAGCGGACCTGCGGTGGCACTCATATCTTCAATCAGTATATAAACAAAACAGATCCCACTTTGCTGAAACAACTCCAGAATGAACTTCAGGGCGAGTAAGACATACAGATGGAGGAATGAAATATGGCCTCATGTAATATTCGCATCACGTTCCTAGTAGTACGATTAAATTAGATGCCTCATGTTTTCGTGTCGCCGTAATTCACATCATGGTTTCTTATTTGAGACCACAGCGAATCTAACTGCATTCTGCAGATATACTATCGCATCTAGAGTAACAAGTCTAAGCTTTATCGTGACCGAAGTGTGATGGCAATTGGCTTTGGTCTTTCTATCACTGTCGGGACATGAATGTTGATAAGAGGATGCGGACTCCTCGATACATCGCCGGTAGTGTTCTCCAAGGTTGGTCCGAGAGTCCGCAGGTCTGCAAGAGACGAGTTAGGAAGTTTACGGGAGCAAGTACAGCCAGGGAAACAGTGTTCTTTTGATACAGGGAACGTCGGTTGGTTTTGACGGGAAAAAGGTTGAGTTAGAGACGAAAAAGCGTATGCGACGATGATATGCAGCGGAAATGGAGACGGACTCGAATCAATGTCGCGGGACCAAACATCCTGATCATGCGAAACCTGAGTAAAGAGGGAAAGGAGAACGATGGTTGCTGCATATATGAAAACTGTTGCCGTATTGAGCACACGCCCCCCGCGATCAGAGGACATTGACGTACTTAGAACTGCGTTGAGCCATATGAGCGCTGCAAGGCACAGGTATGTGGCATGTGCAGCGGAGGTATCTTCAATATTGAGGTTGACTGAGAAAAGACCTAGTACTATGTGAAGGAATAAATGTTAGGTCTCGTCTCGTATAAAATGTCCTACATATTTCAAAAGGTAACAAGGCAAACGTCCATGCGGCCTCTATTGAAACGAGCTGCGGTTTATATACCACCTTCGTAAATATTCTGTATGGTTTGGATGAGCTCTGATATGCAAAGGCTAACAACAGAATGGACCTACGTCCATATGGAGCCGATGAATGCGCCTGCCGGGATGACGATCATAGCACCGATGTTATTAGACTTAGAGTATCCGGCTCCCCAGAGAAAGAGAGAGAGCGCAAGACATACGAGAGAGAGCGTTCCGATCAATCCTAAAAAAACAGGTGGGTCAGAATTGATGTCCAGTCGTGTTTAAAGTAGAAAAAGTGACCCATCGAGAATCTTCGGGCCGTCCTAAAGCTTATGGCCATTGCGCCCAAAATGTGACTTAAAGGAGAAAGGTGCAGCAGACACAGAAGATGTAATGACAGACCTGGCATGATGATCGTTGATCATTCGAAACCTGCCTAGTACACTAGACATGACTCGGACTGGTTGAAACCTAAACGCAAAGAGCCATGACAACGACACATTAATTGCGTCTGTCCAATGTACGGTGTAAATCTGGACAAGTCCGATGATCCTTATAACTAGCCGTCTCCGCTCTAAATCTCGATGACCTCGAGCTCAAGTTGATCTACACAACAGTGAGTGTGTAGGACTTTCTTCACAATGAGATGAACCTACGACTTCCTGAATCATCTTGAGCAAATAAAATTTGTCCTCATCAATCCATATCTCGTCTAAAGTGCAGGAACTAAAACCTCTGTCTAACACAACCTCGACGTGAGGCAGGGACGTTGTTACGTCCTCCCCCATTCATTCGTTTTTATTGTGGACGTCTTTTCCGCCACTTGTTCTAGACTGTCCGCACTTGACAACTAACGGGTTGAAGTCCAGTATATGTAACCTGCACCACGGGACATTATCCGCTGCACGAAAAAACTCGATTTTCGCCAACGCCAAAAACCCACAGAAATTGGTCTTAGAAAACACGAGCATCTAGAAGGCCCAAACATTTCCACGGTATCACCAGTTCCATTCCTTCAAAGACATCAAGGTCGAAGAAGGCGAGACACGAAGAAAACATAAGAATGGATGATAGCTGATAGTGAGGGTCTGACGTCCACATTGCTTGTTGGGCCTGGATTTGTGGTTGCGAGCTTTATGTTCAGTGTCATCCATTCGAAGAATGCACTATCTTTACCATTAGCGGTACAGGCAACAAGAAACATACCAGTAGACGCCGAGGACATTGAGTAGATCTCCAAGCTACCAGTAAGTAATCTGTCACGTGAGAGGAAACGTTAGGCACTTATTTTCTGATGACAGGCTTACAATATTAATAGACGTGATTGAGTGTTGCCAGTCCCATGTCTGCAACCACCACATGATCTGGTTGCATGTAAAGCTGACCGCGTCATGGTCCGTCCAGTAGCTTGAAGGTGAGCAACGCCTCCGGAGTCCAGAGCTCCAATGAAAAAAAAAACTTCGAATCGCCCAGTTGGAAAATTCGCTCAGTGATGACATACGCAATGGCGATCAGATGTTGCATTGGGTCCGTGAGCACATCGATGCATGTGTCTGTGTTTAGAACTAAACACGAAGAACGCGAAGATCAATCACGCACGGTTGTTTGCTGTGAGGGCGTTGACAGTAGTACCTGAAAAATCTTGGCTAAATCTTCATCTCGGTCGTCGATACAAAGATGTCCATCGGCGAGGGATAGTCTTTTGTTGTAGTATTGATCTTGTATAGAGACTGTTTCCACAGAATCAACGTCAAATTTAAATCATGTACGGACCTTATCCCTTGGGCCTCAGGAGTTGTAGGCGGCGCTTGGAAGGAGGTGACAGGAGTGTGATTATCAAGATCCACAAGGAGCGGTCGTTGACGGTGACCAAGTTGAAGTTTCTGATGACGATATGTACGTCTAGTGAAGTTCCCATGTAAGAGGATATAAGTTAGTCAGTACATGAAAAATCTTAGATAACGAGCAACGAACTTCTCTCGCCACCGTAGCCCGGGAAGGATTCAGAACCTCATGATCAGAATATGCGACCGGACTCCTTCAGCAAGAAAAGAATTCATTCATCCACGTACTGATGAAACTACTATAGCCTACCAGTATAAGCAGACCAAATTTGGACCAAATATATGGTTTGAGGTGCGCCTGACAAGTGCGTGGACTACTTGTGGCAGTGCAATGAGCGCTTTCCACCTGGTACTACTTCACGTTAGGTAGTCAATCGCTTTAAGCCGCCGCAATGAACGGTAGGTTCCTGCAGACACTCCTTGCTGTGACTTATTTGCTTCAGGTATTACAACTCGAGGCACCAAGCCTGCGTCCGAGGTTGGACAACAGAGTCTGTTCTGTGAGTACTTGTGACTTGTGGCCACTAGAAGCGGGTTGACGAGTAAATGCAGACCATGGTCAAGCAAAGGATTTTGTCAGCCTACATGAACAGGTCGAGGTGTGCACATTGCCTACCAGAATGCAGCTTGCTCTCTAATTTTTTAACACTTCAGACGAGCGTAAATCTGCTGGATTCTCTGGAATCATTTCTGTCTACATTTCAAAAGGACCTTTCTTCTGTATCCGGCCAGATATCAGAGCTACAGGAAAGGAGCAAGGAAATCGATAACAGGCTGAAGAGTCGTCGCGTAGGTTCATAACTAAAATGGATAAGATGGTGATCTGATGCCGTGACTCTAGAGAATAGAGAAACCTCTTTCAAGTCTTTGTCAGACCTTGCTATACCTCCCTCACTTGCAATTACTATCTTAGACACAGATGTTGGAGAGCCTTGGATAGCGACTATCACTGACTTTGAACGACGGTTGGATCTTTTGAAGGTTCGTTCTCGTGTCAAAGCTGCCAGGGATCTTGGGGACGTTGCAGAGGGGCTTCGCATAGTAGTGCGTGAATTTATCGCTGTTCGTTTTTTTCATGTTTGTCCAATACTTAATCAAGGCAGCTACGAAATTAAGAACTTTCTTTCTCGCGTTGCTACAACCGATAAGAACAAGTGTCACAACGAACATGCAAGTTATGCAGACCTCGGTCTTTGTCAAGTACAGAGCATTATGTGCATTCCTCCAACGACAGGCGCCGAATGTTACCAGCGAGGTTCAAAGGGCTTACACTGGCACAGCCCGCACATACTACGAGACTGGTTTTCGTCGTTATGTACGTAGCCTAGGATGGATCAAGGTATCCATGTTATTTATGTCTGTGTGCAGTCGCTAATAAGAGCATCAGGTAAGGACCCCGGAGAAACCTGAACCCATTATCTCAGGAAATGGAAAAAACGGTGGACCATACCTAGATCAGGATCGTCTTGCATACGCCAAGATAGATGGGCCCGGCGTCATCCTCGCCTATATGGCGGATGACAAGACTCACGTGAGTTCCATGCCGCCGCACTTTTTGTACCATTCCTATTTTTGAGGCAACCTACGTAGGAAGAGCCTATCGAAGCCATTCTCAGATCCCTTTTTCTGGTATTGATGGATAACGCCACCGCAGAATATGCGTTCATCGCTACCTTCTTCCGTTCTGAGTCCTTTGCGCCCCCTCCTGCGATGGAAAATAACAGCGCCCTATTTTCACCTACTGCCACACTTTTGTCGCCTGATTTTGATGGGAGGTCGAATGCTGGTTCTGAAATTGGTATGCACGTCTCAAGGCCCTTCAGCGGTAACGGAGACGGACCTCGTGATTTGATAGCACAAACCAGCCTTATGGACAAGGCTGAGCGTGCGCCGTTAGATGCCATCTGGAAACAAATCTTAGATCCCGTTCTAGAATACTGCAAGGTACGACATATTACGTCCCCTTTGTATCTTCGAGGAACCAACAATGCGCAGACTTTCGTGACCACCGTTCTTGAACCCATGCCGCCGGCCGTGCCACTACTCACGATGATCCGACTCACGGAGGCTGTAATTGCTGAAGTGCAGAAAAGGGATTGCCCGCCCCTGGAAAACTTTTTGTTTGCCATGCGGTTGCAGCTGTGGCCCGCGTTCCAGAAAATTATGTCGGAACATTGTAATACTTTGAAGAAGCTTGCGGAAGGTGGAACAGCTAGCTACTTCAACAGAGCTGTATTAACGACGGATGCGTCTGTTGCAAATGTAGGATCCCCTAATCCGGTCATCTGCCAGGCTAACCTTACACAACGTAGATTTGCAACAAATACGTTGTGATATTTAATTCCTTCGTTATCCTAACTGATCAGGACGAAGAGACCATGATCTTTTCCAAGTGACCAATCAGTTTTCTGTTCTCTTCAGTCGCGCTCACAGTGTTTGCACAGCCTCCTTCGTCTCCGCCAAGAGCTCACGAAATTGATC